>JAJMVL010000001.1:0-600000 GCA_023082095.1 Dothiorella sarmentorum
GCTCACCCGCCGATCACGCTTCAGCGCCAGCGGCTGGCGGGTGCGCCCGCCGCTAGTTTGCCCCACCCCACGCCAATTCTCGCCCCGCGGATCACTTCCTGTGCCCAACCTTTGTGTGCCTGCAGTCCTTCTCTACGATCCGCAGCCAGGGTCCCGGTCTAAAAGCAGGGAAAGGCCACGCAATCCTTCCTCCAAACATCCATCCTTTTTTGTTTGGATCTACGCAGAATGCAGCGGTTGATGTACATGAAAGCCCCGCACTCGCTGAACAAGAAGCCAGGCCCCCTCAAAGCTCCCAATTTTTCCTAAACTCCAATTCATGAACTCCTCCGATGCTTGTTCAAGACGCCTTTTGTTCATCACTCTGCTTCAGCCGCTCCAATCCCTCCAGCTGCCGCTTAAGAGGAATGACCGCTCCCGCGCTGATGTTCCTAAGGCCGTCTCTCTTCTCTCCATTACCGCCCCCTTCACTACGCGCGATGATCTCCTTCGCGGCATCTGTTGCCTTGTTCAGTAGCTGCGGACCGTTGTCCTGTCGATAGAGCCACCGGATCTCCTCTTCGAATGGCGCCGGCGTGTGCGTAAGGCCATGCATGATGAACCCACGCGCACGGAAGTAAGCCTTCTCCGAATAGAGTGCAGAAGACAGGGTCGTCTCCGCGGTGCCTTGCCGAACTTCGTAGCCGGCTTCGTCTGCAGCTATTTGTCATTATCTTGCTTCTTGCTTCTGTTTGACCAGGAAAACTTACTGTAGTAGGGCTCCCTTACTAGGACCAACCCCATCAACGAGACCAGCACTTGCAAAATTGTGCTCTTGGACTGGCTCCAATTCTCATTCCTCTCGTCTGCGTGCCACGTTCCCAACAAGCTCAGGCAGATCTTGCCATCTTCGTACAAGTTCGGATTCACCGGTCCCATGCCGCCGGTCCAGCTGTGGAAGAATGCCTCTGGAGGTGAAGAAGGAAAGTTTGGGCCAAGATGGAAGTCAATCAAGAAGGGTGCATATTCGTATGGTGTGTCCTCCGGCCCAATGATAAGCACACGGAGGAGATCCAGTCTGGACTCCCACGTGCGAACCAGGATACCAGGAGGAAGCGAAGTACCAAGGATTTTGTGCTCCTTCTGGATCCGGCGTAATCGCTGCGGTGATGACTCGCCCTGGCTCCCTCTGATGAAGTGATGGTCTTGTGGCGGGGAATCCTCAAGGATGGAAAATGCCGGAGGCGCATCGGGATAACCAGCAAAGGAGAAGGGCGCCGATACCTTGGTTTCCGCGGAGCTTTGCCCTGTGACGCTGGGTTTATTATCTTCGCTTGCAGCGGCCTTTTCAGGCATTTGCGTTGATGGCTGAGCCTCTGGTGTGGTTTTCGACGTGTCCACCTCCGCTCCAGCATCCTCCATGGATACGTCATTGTCCTCTGCCGACGACTCGTTGTCATCCTCCTCTTCATCCTCCGTTGCCCAAGATCCATCTTCGTCGTTGTCTTCCTCCACCCGTATCATACGACCATGCTCACCTGGATACTCGTACCACATGTCGAACATGTTGTCACCCCATATGCTCTCATCATCAAGTTCGTCGTCATACTCCTCGTCTTCTGACATATTCTCATCCAGGTGGTCGTGCGGGCCATGCTCTGGATCAAGGTCGGCGTTGTATGCAAGAATGACGCCCTCGGCCGGTACCCTAACATCACGCACCGGGGTTGCAGCACCTAGTCGTACCGTGAGTAGTCCATCAAGGCCGAGATCGACAACCTCCCCAAACCAGTCAGCATCGGGGGACAGGCTCTGTTCGCCTGCTAATGAGCTTTCGACAACGATAACATAGTCACCCCGTCTTCGGTTTAGGGATGTTGTTGTGCGTATGTCGTATAGACTGACTCTTTCGTCAGGGCCGGAAGCAACCCCGGTCTTGGATCCAGGGAGAAGGTCATTTTCCATGAACTTGACTGACGCCTCAGGGAACCACTTCACCATTGCCATACGGTCCTTGCCGTCCACCGACTGAACCACGCCTACTCTTGCGGGCTCGATGTACCACTCCGTTTCAGCATTCGAAGGCGTCGTTGGTTTCTTTTCATTGGAGCAGATGACTTCTCCAGGCCAAACTTCGTCCTCATCATCCACGTTGGGATCCGGAAGCAGTCCGATGGCGCCGTCTTCGGTGATGGACAAATCCTGCCACTGGGTAATCACCATGGTCTGAGTGGTCTGCACGGTGTAGATGTTTGTGTCAAAGCCAAGAGTCTCCGTCCTCGGCCTTTTCTTGACGTGCGGAGCGTACTTCACGCACGCACCCGTGAGATCCTTGAATCGAACCCTTTGGCCAGGAGTGAGCTCAGGGGAAGCTCTGATAGCAACCGTCGATGATGAAGCAGGTGTTGCTGCTACCGGCTTCTTCATGTTGTCGTACACAAGAACCTTACCGCTCTCGAGCTCGTCTATACCTAGCTCAATTGGAGGCTCCGATGGGAATGATCCGGGCATGATAGGAGGGCCGCCCAGTCGCCGACTGAGCCAATTAACAGTGACGGAAGTGGTCCGCACGTCGACGACCACTCCTCCAGGCTCTACGTTTGGACTGAACGCGCCGAAAATCCAGCGACCTCTGCGCAAGTTGCCCTTCTTGGTCTTCACGTAGTCGCCGATCTCATGCCGCTCCAACCTAGGATCGACTGGGATAAGTTCGTCGCTATTCTCCGGGACAACGACGGTGCCGTTGCTAAGCCGGAGCGTAATCTCGTCGTACGCGTCGTCTATCCTTCCAACCCAATTGTCGTAGATAATGAGAGCTCCCTCCGGGTACTGCCGAATCGTCTCGAGCTCCTCCGCCGGGATCATGACATGAGGCGAACTGCCAGTATCGTCGCCGATAAGTTTCTCGTAGCTGCCGTGAACACGAATAACGTCGACTTCGGGCCACATACGAATGGGCGCAATCGAGACCTGGAGTTTTGTGCCGATGACCGTGCCGCTGATGGTACTGTTCGCATCCCGCTTCACCACGTCGCCAACAAAAAACGACCGATCTACCAACTCTAGCTCTGAATCAGGCACAAGCTCGGTTGTGAAGTCAGTCTGCCAGGACACAAGAACCGTGCCTCGGGGAGGCTGCGCTGTATGTCAGCCCACTGTCCGTTTGCGCATTCCAGGCCGCAGTCTTACAATGCCATTTCTCAAAAAAGCCTCGAATTTGCCGGCGGGTATTTGACGGTGTTTCTCGATAGGAAGGTTGTAGTCGCGCTGGGGGTCGGGTTCATGGGTGTCCACCTGTCGGAAGTTCAAGTCAGTATCGAGCGGTAAGGCTGCGTGCGGCTAAGGGGCGGCTGGGCGTGTGGAGGGCGGTGTTTTAGGCGCGGGCGTACATCGTGGTTTGTTCTCTGGTCGCTGTCAGCGGAGTCTCAACGTAAATCACCAAGTCAAACGTGGACTCACATCCACTACTCCAATCAACCAGATCTTGTTCTTTAGGTGCACAGTGTCCTCGACACAGATCTGCTTTCTCTCAGCCATGACTGTGTCGCTATCGGTATGCGCAGTGTCGTTTACCGTGTGAGCCGGCATGTTGGGCGAAAGGCGCGCGGTGCGGACCTATGGGATCGGTGGGATGCGGCGAACGGCGAAGAATGGTGGGGTACTTGGAGGCGATGCGCAGCGCGGCGAGCAGCAGGACCGTCGAAGGCGAAGGCGTCGCCGAACGTGAGCGCGGAGCAAAGCTGCGTGTTGCGACAAGGCGGGGCCGGCGGGCGACGAGCGACAGGGCGGTAGTGTTGCTCACGGGAAGAAGGAAGAGAGCGCTGCCTTGTACGAACGGCGGCGGCGTAACACAAGAAATTCCCAATCACATGTAGGCCTGGCCACTCCGCGCCACGGCAGTTCTGCTCTGTCGCCTGTCCCAAAACGTCAGCGCGGGCCCCAACGCAACTGCACCGCTGACCACAATGGCCGACCCCATGTACGACCTGCTCGCGCCCTACTTTGACGCTCAAGATGCCTCCGCGAGACCTGTTCCGGCGCCCAACGACCCGACCACCACCGCCTATCTCAATCGCCTAGCCACGCTGTCCCTGGCCTCGCTGAGCTCCTCCGAACCGCAGTCGCTCGCCCAGTCCTCCGCCTCCACCGTTCGAAGCTTACAAGCTCTCTCCAAGCGTTCCCACAAGTCTATAATCGCCTCTTCCTCCAACCTCAGCAGCCTCTCATCCTCCCTCCCGAAACTCGCCAGCCATGCCGCCGAGCTTCGAGACGCCCTGCCCGAGCTAGAGACGGCGAGCGCACACTTCGAGAAAACATACAGCCGCTCCAGCGAGAATGCCATCCTCGACCGCCGGCGCAAAGCCATGCTGCTGGCGCGCAACGTCGACCGCGTGGCAGACGTCCTCGAGCTTCCCACTCTCCTCTCATCTGCCATATCGTCCTCGGGCGCCGCGGCCCATGGCGCAGGCAACACGGCTGCCTCGGGGATGAGCAATGCCAATTACGCGTCCGCGCTGGATCTACATGCCCACATCAAGCGCCTGCACGCGCTGTACCCGAATGTCGGTCTGGTGACGGAGATCTCCACGCAGGCGGAGCAGGAGATGAAAGGCATGGCTACAAACTTGATCACCAGCCTTCAGGGCCAGGGGATCAAGCTCGCTGGTGCGATGCGGACCATTGGGTGGCTGAGGCGCGTTG
The DNA here is from genome assembly GCA_023082095.1 of Dothiorella sarmentorum. Taxonomy (NCBI): domain Eukaryota; kingdom Fungi; phylum Ascomycota; class Dothideomycetes; order Botryosphaeriales; family Botryosphaeriaceae; genus Dothiorella; species Dothiorella sarmentorum. The sequence continues at coordinate 4,681 of JAJMVL010000001.1, forward strand.
CTCCCGAGCTTGACCAGGCGTGGAACTACAATCACAAGGGCACGAGCATTGGTAGCAATGAGGGAGCTTTGGGTTCCTTGTTCCTCGTGTGCCGGCTGGCGAACTTGCTCAACATGCTCGAGGCGCTGGACCCGCTGCGAGAGCTGGCGGAGCAGGAGGTCACCAAGCGATCGAACGGCGAGAGGAACAAGGACATTTGGTCCGGCGGGCAGCAGACGGAGCGTTACTTGAAGCGGTACATCGAGATTTTCCGCGAGCAGAGTTTCGCCATAATCTCCATGTACAAGAGCGTGTTTCCCTCAGCGCTGCCCGCTCCAGGGTCGGCTGGCGACGAGAACAGTGACTTTAGCCATGGCCTCAAGTCTCCTACCCCTGCAGGCGAAGACGATTCATTACAGCCACTCCCGTCTGCTTTGGCAACATTCCCACAACATCTCATCGAGCTCCTGACCGAGACATTACGGAAATACCTGCCAAACGTGCAGGACCGTGCGTCGAGAGATAGTCTTCTGACGCAAGTGCTGTACTGTGCGGGAAGCTTGGGTCGCTTAGGAGGAGACTTTGGAATGATGCTCGCACTACTGGAAGACGAGCTGGACGAGGATGACGATGAAGACAGTGAAGAGGAATGGGTGGAGGTAATGAAGAAGCACCGCATCCAAGCCAGCAGGCTGGAACTGCTCGCGAGCGGTGTTGGCGCAGGCCGGACAGCTTCTGCGTCGAGTTGAGAAGCGAAAGAAAATGAACATCGTCTCCGTGATACCACAGAGATTAATACTTCTTAGCTCATGCCCGAATGATAAAAAGCAATTCAGTGATCAAAGCCAAGTAACTCCACTTATGCCATGCTCGCACTGATATCAACCCCTAAGCTCCGTTCCCCAAGCTCACATTCGCCATAGCCTCGTCGAGCTTCTCTCCCTTCAGCCCAAACTTGGCACCGCCCTGCCGGTGCTTGTCGTGCTTCCAGTCCGTCGTTTTCGCCTCCTGAGCCGGCTCCGCCTCGCCGTCGTCCAGCGGGCCCAGGCACTCCTTGATGATGACCAGGAGCTCCTCCTGCTTCGCCTCGTCGTAGCGGCTGTCGAGCTCCTCCATGATGGTGTCGAGCTCGGCGAGCGACTTGGGCCGCAGGTTGAAGATCATGAGCATCTCGGCCTTCTCGATCTCGAAGCCCGCGTCCTTGGTCTGGACGTAGAGTGCGCGGATGGCCTCGTTGCGGTACTTGTGGGCGCCGGCGAGCGGGGATGACTTGTCCGTCAGCTGCGCTTCGACCTGCGTATGGTGTGAGTTGTTGTGAGAGGGGGTTGGTGCGAAGGAGGGAGTGAACGAACATCGGTGAGCACGCGGCTCAGGTTGATGGGCATAGGCCGCGTGCGGCTGGTGCCGTCGGTGCCATCGTGCTCGGCTTTTTGCTCGCGGACGATGTTGAGGACCTCCCAGTTGGTAAGAACGGACGACTGCTTCTCGATGACCTTCATAGTGACGACGGGTTTACCGGGTGCGGTTGACTGTTGTCGTAGATTTTTGATACTTTCTCCGATGTCCCTAGTACGGATAATGGAGTGGGTGTACTAAGTTGTCGAGGGACGTGGTGCAAGAAGGCAACCTGGACTCACATACAAAAGTTAGTTCCTTGCTTAGTAATAGGCTATCGCGTATAGTGCTTAATGAAGAAATGGTGTTCTTGGGTAAAGTGTAGGTGAATACATCTTCATGTTATCCGAGGAGTTGTGTCGCACGCAATAACAGGAAGGAAAAGAAACGAAGGCGTCGTTAGAGATGACCATGCATGGTTTGTAGCGTCTTGGTCAACAGAAAGACTCTTTTTGAAAGGAAAGGAAGGCAGAAATGTTCGAAAGAAAAATTGAAGAAACAGAATACATAGAGAGCAAAGCGAAAAGGTGCGACAACATGTGAGGCATTACGCACCACAAAGGTTTCTCATTTCTCGCACATCATGACGGCTTACCCTCAGTTCCTATGTTATAGGTATGCTACAAAAGAACGGATCCCAGGAGACATCGAAGTTGTGTGACAAAGATGTTCGGAGTTGGAGTCACCTAAAAATCTCGGTCGATCGGCTTATCTCCGGCATTTTTACTATGCAAACGCTGCCTCTCAATTCGGCAAGTCTGGCACACGTTCAACTCCAAGCTGCGAATGCCCATAATCGCTATACATCTATACGTAGCACATAACTGCATTTTGATTCCTCAAGTCCTACACCCGGATACTACTATGCCCAGACACCCAACGACCAACTGCCCCTGTCTCCCGCAGCCCTTCCTCCAGTACCCAGACTGCTCTGCCTCTTTTGCTCCACCACAGTCAAATGATTTGAATCTTTGGTTGCGCCTGAAAGACCATGCTGCATGAACCGATCCTTGTCGACCTCCACGATTCCACGAATCCGTAGTTGAGCTACGATGCTGGCGCCTGCCCAAGCACCTAGCGTCTCAACGCCACGCACCACGCCTTCAGGCCCCGAATGACGATGCTTCATGCTAAGCGTTTGCAGCTTAGAGGTGATGGGATCCATCTCTTGAGGGAGGTCCGAGGCCGGCATTGGAGTGACAGTCCCAGAGGAGCGAGACGAGGCCCGTTGTGAGGTAGGCGTCTGTGTGCCAGGTGTTGGCTGTGCGCTCTCCTCTTCATCCTCCTCTTGCTGCGACATGGTCTCGCCAATCATACCCGAGCCGGTAGACTGGGCAGGAAGTGGCGAAAGGGTGTCAGCGGTGCTGCTACGGAGGATATGACGGCTCCGCATCCGCAGCTCCTCGCGTATTTGCGTCGCACTGCCGTAGCTTCGCACAGGGTCCCAGCCGCGTTTCTTGATCAGGTGCTCGATTTCCGAAAGTACGCGCCTCTTCACTCCTGGTACTTTCGAGGCGCCGCCAGTAACGATTATGCGCGACATGCAGAGTTTGCGGGCGTCAATAGGTACAGAAAGAAGAGCGTTGTAAGCCAGAAGCGGAATAGGAAGGTCGTGGTCATCGATGTCGTGTATGGGTATGTTAGTGGCAAAGAGTGCGTTTTCGGGGGGCTCAGCGAAACGACTGAATGGAATGGAGATGGTCGTTGGTGGCGTCGCGGAGGGAAAGGGTATCATCATGGGGGGGTCCTCCGCTGCCTCAGCAGCTGTGCTTGGATCAGCGCCAGCTTTGTTCTTCTGCGCTTGGTCGCGGTTCCTGCACCAGGCCATCCGCATCAAAACCTCCTCCGCCTCTTCGAAAGTAACTTCCTCTTCAACTTCCGAGGGAGGGTTCTTCTTCACTTTGTGGCACTCCTCGTTAAGAAGTCTTGCCATCTCTTCCGTGACGTATTTTCCGGCTCTTACGCTAGTCCGATGATGAATCTCGCGATACTCGTACACAGCGGTGACTGTGGTTTCCGCCCATCCGAGATCAATGATCAGACCAGACCTTAGGCCAGCAGAGACGATGTTCAGGACAGGTGCAGAAAGGACAGTAATGCTGACGGCTTGAAGAGTAGTGAAGACCGAGGACAACAAAGCGGAAAGCAAAGGACGGGGGAGCTGTGGAGGTATTGCAACGGTAGCACGCCGTGGCCTGTGATCGAGAAGCAGGTATTGGGCAACAATCTCCCTGACAGCTCGTTCAATCTTGTCCTCGACCAGACCAAGATCAGCACTGCGTAGGTCCATCTGCCACAACTCATACTCAGCCCCCCAGTCCTGGCCTCGCTTCCTCTTTCGGCGAACGTTCTCATAGCCGGGCATCCAACGACGGAAATCACCGACCCGGCGCTGCTCATCGGGTCCAAAACCTCTGGTGCATCTCGGCTTGCTCTCCCCGGCAAAACCAGCACGGAGAAAGCGAGATCCGAATTCGAAAACCAAATGTTCCTCGTCGGAACGAAAGCTTGCCGCAGCCGAAGATCCGTAGATGCCAGATAGAGCCCGTGCAGACGGCACAGTTGGAGAAGGCTTTCGGCTGGTGTCAAATTGTAGTGACGTAGGCCGGGTACGTCCAATAGAGAGCCTTGGATTGAGATGTTGTTCCTGTGAGCTCATGTTGACGGGACAGAGTGTGCTTCCGCGCAGTGCAGGTGGTCAGACGCGTCCGGTGTCCAGCAAGGTTGGTTATGTCGACCAACAGGCGGAAGCCTCGCTGGGCGGAATGACGAATGGCAAGAGTTGCGAGGAAGAAGCTGGAGCAACAAAACAGACATAGCGAGATTGGGCATGCGCGTGCTGGGAGACGCGCTGGCCGGCGGGGCTTGGCATGCACGGGGCGGAAGAACGAGCGACCGAACTAGCGCGAGAAAAAGTGCGAAGTTGCCGACGAAAACTGCGGCCGCCCGCTCGAGAAAAAGCTGCGACAGCGACAGCGACCAGCAGCAACCGCCTCCGACTCCGCGCCTACGACGGGCATTTTTATTCCCCCGTACTATTCGCTATGTCCCTCTTCATCCTCACCGAAACGAGCGCTGGCTATGCTCTGCTCAAGGCCAAGGACAAGAAGCTGCTGAAGCGCGATGACCTCGTCGAAGAGACCGAGACTGCTGAGGGCGTCTGTGGATTGTCAGTGTGCCCTGCGCTCTTACTCATGAGCTTTACTATTGCTGGCCGAAGGATACACCCACTAATAAATTGGCGCGCAGGTTGAAGCTGAAGAAGTTCCAGAAGTTCGACAGCGCTGCCACCGCTCTGAATGAGGCCGCTGCTCTGACCGACGGCAAGGTGACGCCTATGCTCACCAGCCTGCTCGACTCAATCAAGGACGAGAAGAAGGCCTCGCTTGCTGTTGCCGACCCCAAGCTGGGCAACTCCATCAACAAGCTCCCTGGCTTCTCCATCACGCCCATTTCCGACGCCTCGACCCAGGATGTCTTCCGCGCTGTTCGCCTTCACCTCACCTCTCTTATCCCCGCGCTGGCGCCCGAGGACGTTTCTACCATGTCGCTCGGTCTGTCCCACTCGCTGTCTCGTCACAAGCTCAAGTTCTCTACCGACAAGGTCGATACTATGATTATCCAAGCCATTGCTCTTCTCGACGACCTGGACAAGGAGCTCAACATCTACGCCATGAGAGTGAAGGAGTGGTATGGCTGGCATTTCCCTGAGATGGCCAAGATCATCAACGATAATGTGGCGTATTCGCGTTCTATCTTGGCTATGGGCATGAGGTCCAACTGTGTCAACACCGATCTTTCGGACGTCCTGCCCGAGGAGATTGAGGCGTCGCTGAAGGTCGCCGCCGAGGTGTCTATGGGTACCGAGATCACCGACGAGGATCTTGACAACATCAAGGCTCTTGCCGAGCAGGTTGTCGGCTTCACCGAGTACCGTCAGCAGCTCTCCAACTACCTGTCCACCCGCATGCAGGCTATTGCACCCAACCTCACTGCGCTTGTCGGCGACCTGGTTGGCGCCCGCCTTATTGCCCACTCCGGCAGCCTGATGAACCTTGCCAAGTCGCCCGGTTCCACCATTCAGATTCTCGGTGCCGAGAAGGCTCTCTTTAGGGCTCTGAAGACGAAGCACGACACCCCCAAGTACGGTCTCATCTACCACGCATCTCTCATTGGCCAGGCGTCCGGCAAGAACAAGGGCAAGATCGCCCGCATGCTCGCCTCTAAGGCTGCTCTTGGTCTGCGCGTTGACGCGCTGGCGGACTGGGGTGCCAACAGCGAGGGCACCGTTGAGGAGCCCACTGAAGAGGAGAAGTCTGCTCTCGGAAACACCTCTCGCCTGGCGATTGAGCGCAGGCTGCGCTCCCTCGAGGGCAAGCCTATCCAGTCCAAGGGTGTTGGCATCGCGCCGGCTTCGTCTGGTCGCATTGTTCCCAAGTTCGACATCAAGGAGGCTAAGAAGTACAACGCCGATGCCGATGGCCTCACTGGCGACGAGCCGGCCCAGGCTGCCGTGAACGGCGTCCAGGAGGCTGAAGTTGAATCAAGCTCGGAAAGCGATTCCGACTCTGAGGCTGAGAAGGCTCCCAAGAAGGCTTCCAAGGCCGTCGCGAACGGCGATGACAAGGCCGCGAAGAAGGCTGAAAAGGAAGCCAAGAAGGCGAGAAAGGCCGAGCGTGCTGCGAAGCGTGAGGCGAAGGAGGCAAAGAAGGCGGCCAAGGAGGCGAAGAAGGCGGCCAAGGATACCACTGAGGGCGCAGCGGATCCCAAGAAGAGGAAGCGCGAAGATGAGGGTGAGAAGTCGGAGAAGAAGAAGAAGAAGAAGAGCAAGGCGTAAAGAGTGGCCCATATGCGTCTCTTTCTCTTTCACACCACAAAAAGTCATCAGCGTCTTCACTTCTGGGTCCGGAGCGACGACTCGACGGCATGCATTCTGAAAGTCTTAATGGTTTCTCTTTTTCTCTCTCGACCCCTCATCCGGGGGCCACCAATGGGCCAGTCTTCTCCGAGTCTGCCAGGCGTTCTAGGGGTTTGGGCTTTGTAAAGTATGGGCGCACGAAAGGTTGGTGGACGTCGAGAAGCTTTATGGCGTAGGGAACTTATTCTTTTTTCCTCCCTAGACGTCCGGTGTGCATAGCATATGGATACACAATGATGTTCAATGGCCACAAAAAAATTTCGAATACTCTTGAGTTACCTGCGTGATACTATGAGATGCTTGATATCGTTGATTGTTCTAACATCCGATCAATGGTGCCCAGGTAAACGAACCCTCTACAACCTCTTCAATCGCACGCTCACTCGACCTCAACGCCGCAAAATCCCAGTAATTTTGCAAACAATGACGGCAACGCCCTCCTCCAAACAAGCCCAAATTGAGGACGCACGTGCACCAGCCGTGAACCAGCGTGCCAGCCTCTTTTCCCAGTAGTCTCTCCACCCTCCCACCTCACCGGCAGCCATGCGCCTACGCTAAAACGTCGCATGCCCAGAAGTGCCGACGCCACCACAAATCTCGACCCGGTCCGTCCTCGTGGGTTTCTTTCCTTGCGATTTTGCGTAGCGCCGAATTTGCATCTTCGATGACGGGCCAAGGAAATACTTGATGCGGATCTGCGTAGTCGGTTTCGCCGGCGCGATGGATGCACCTAGGTACCTACATCCCCGTCCGTACATACGTAGGTACTGCCGCCGCGTCCTCGTGGATGCACCTTAGAAGAAAAAAACAAGGAAGAATGCGGTATGTTGCCTGGTTTCGAATTGAGCGGTGGCGTGCGGGCTGGCATGTACACACACAGAAATCATGATAGTCAAGGTACAGCTGACCTGATGGTGCGTGTGTTGGTTGTCGCTTGGTGCCCTGATCGACCGTGCGGTGGTGTGCTTTTGCTGACCTTTCAAAGGTCTCCCGACAACAAGGGCTCGCGTAGGTACTTGCTATCTGCTCTTGCTTTGCCTGCGCCACACGGGTACATACGATCAGCACGTGCGTTCACGTATTTGCCAGATAGTGCATTGACCATCGTTTGCCAATCAAAAGGAGAATTGATTAGGCAGCCAGCCGATTGTTTGGAAGGAGCATGAATGGGAGGAGACATTGCGCGGGTGGTAAGCTTCGGGGAATTTTCGTTTTTTTGAAGGCATACCGAGCACTCGTGTCAGTTTTGTTTGAATGCTGAAATTAGGCAGCCTACCGCCAGTTTCAAGATAACGAGACACATGTAGGCAAAACATCGGGGTTTGTGCGTGTGGGGGGAGTCTGTATAAACTGGAGGGGGGATCATACCACTCTCATCATGTTTGCGTTCACGTCATTGGTTGGGAACAAGATTGTGTGAAACAATGTTTCTCTACTGTGGAGAGTGATGCTTTCTGATGCGTATGCAGTGAGGATGTGGTCGCAGTCTGCCTAACAGGTCTAGAGGGAATGGATGTAAGTACGCCGATTATGCCCGTGTATCCTTGCTCCCTCCTGCAATGTCCAATCTAAAAAAGAGCAAGCAAGCTTTTGAGGGTACCAACCAAATGCTGAAGGAAAAATGCGTAATACCAGTACGCCTGTGATAAACTCCAACCCTTGAGAACGCCGTGAGGATGTGATGCCTTTCCCTTCCTCTTTACCAAATCACACCCAGAAAAAACAAAACCCAATTACCAAGCCCATTTTCCTTTCCAGTTTCAAATGCAGTTGTAAATCGAAGTGAATGCCCAAGGAAGAATGATGCAAAGCTGCAAACCTTGCTCCTCCCTGTCAACGGGAGGGGAAAAAAATGCAAGGGAGTTCAAGTTCGGGTGCCCCCCATAAATCAAGGGCACGTCAAGCTCCTCCTCCTCTTCTCGCCAAACGCCGACACGAAGCCATTCGCGTTGTTGCCACCCGCGCCCCTGATCAGGGCCTTGACGTGCGCGCGCTCCCGCGCGCCGGGCAACGCGCCCGACAGCGCGACCTGGCCCCAGCACTGCGCCACCAGCTTCTGCAGCAGCATCTGCTCTTCCTGGCGCATGCGCTGCTGGCGCCTGGCCATGCCGCTGGGCTTGACGGCCGGGCACTTGCTCTCGGCGCCCATGCGGAGGTAGCCGGCGGGGGCGCGGACAGGCAGCGCTTGCGCCGACCGGACGAGGGAGTTGGTGGGGGTGGCGTCGTAGTCGGCGACGAGGGCCTCGATCTCGCCGCACTGCTCCATGAGGGCGCCGATGTGGACGGTGAGCTTTTGGGCGGAGGCTTCGAAGGTGGAGGAGGCACCGGGGTAGGATTCCCAGAAGGGGTCCGTCTCGATGGCGGTGCGGAGGGCGGAGGCGAAGAAGGGGAGGGAGGGGAGGGATTCGTCGGGGCTGCTGCTGGCGGAGCTGGATTCGTTGGCTAGGTTGAGGGCAGTGAAGACGATGCGGAGGTGCTGCTCGGTGGAGAGGGTGGAGGTAACAACGCAGGCTGGGCAAGCTTGTTAGCACTCAATTCGGAGTGGCGAAGATGTTGGGACATACCAGGGCAGCCAATGGACTGGCACCACTCTTCTTCATCGGCAAGGAAGCATTGGAGCCAGAGGAAGCCGCTGCGGGCGTCCCTGGTGAATGCCATCTCCAGATCCTCCGGCTTGCAGCTGCAGAGGGCGGCCTCGGCCAAGCGGGAGGCGCGGTGGAAGAGCTGGAAGATGGGCATGATCAAGGCATGCAAGATGTCCCGGTGCTGGATCCATGCTGCCCGGGCTTCAGGCGAGCAGCAGGCATGCTCGTGGCACAGGCTAGAGGTAAATTGGGTCAGCTTTGAGTTCGTCCGTGGGGAAAAGTAGACTTACTCGTTGGTGGCATTGACTGCGAGGTAGCTGCGCAGGATCTGGAAGGATTGGGAGGACTCGAGAGCATAGAGGTCCTCAGGGCGGATGCTGAAGGGGGACTCGTGGGTGAGGGACGACATGGTGATAGGTCAATGTGTTGATGTGTGTTGGGATGAGAGCATGCGAGTCAGGTGTGGGAGGCCAGTTCATTGAAGGGCTGAGATATATCTTGGAGCAGATGTGGGAGCAGGCAAGATAATATGATTGGAGCCCATGCAGCACGGTGCTCTCTGCCTCGGGGTAGTTTTTGTTTAGCGGTGGAAATTGCGGGCGATAATCGATTCACGCGGCAGCTAGTCCTGGGCTCATTTCGTCATGGGCCTAAAAATGGCGCAGGGCCACCGGGAGACGGCAGGGGAGAGGCTGGAAGCGCGGAAGCCAACGACGACGGCCGACTACTGCCTTTTTGCTGCGGCCCAACAGCCCCTTATGAACGGCGCCGCCCGCATGTGCCATCGTCTTCAGCTCAGCGTGCCGGGCGTCGCTGCAGAGCAAGCCACCAGCCCGGGCGGATTGCGGCCTGACTCGCCCCGTCTGCTAAAGGGGCCCAGGCACGGGAGATCATCGACTTGCCTGTCTTTTTTGCTTCCATGCTCTCCACCGCTTTGTGGGCGAGGCGGGGATGGGAGCCGCACGTCACGCCAGGCGAGGGGAACGAAGGGATGTCATGAGCCCGACAGGAGACCATCCTCCCTCAAGCCCTCCAAGGGGCCGCATGCAGAGGTACCAACACGAGGTCGACTTGTTGGACGGAAGTCTGGACCACTTTCTAGAACTCCATGCCGCTAGACACGCTTGCCAAAATTCTTGCTTTGTCGCCGCCGATCTCACCGGCCACTTGGCCAATCGCCACCTCCCAATCGCCGTTTGACGCCCACCGCACTTCGCATCGGCGCATGGCGGTCTGGTCGACTGCAAAAGACCCTCGACAGGGAACTTCTTCACCGGTCCTCTTCCCCATGGGCCTTCCGAGCCTCTCCCTCGGGCTCTTGGGAACCTGGAGATAAGCAAAACCACCAAATATCACCTTATCTTCCTTCAATGACCTCACTGCGTGCGTGCATTTCCCACCTGCAGGTCCACGCTGATGGCGAGAGAGGGCGAAGTTAAAGGGGAGCGAGCATCGCGTCTGCTGACTGCCACATGGCCACTCCGTTATCCCCAGAGGCATCAACTGACACCTCATGCTCGGCCGTCTGGGATTAAGCATGCGCGTGCTCATTTCCAGGTTGCAGATGCTCTTCTCTCTCCCTCGACCATCCGAATCTTGGCTCCCGCTCCCCTCCTCGAAGCTCGACGCCAACACCACCCACGACGAAGGGATGCTTCTCGTTGCAACCCCAATCTCCTTTCAAATGATCCCCCTTCGCCGCATGTGTTCTGGAATGTTCGCACGACCGCTGCCCGGGAATTTGGACATACGAGAAGCCCATTTCGAACCCTCTGCATTTCCCATTGACGACCTGCGCGCACATCCAGGAGGCCCTTCCAAAAATAATGAACCTCGCGACGGGAGATTCACCTGCAAATAGACACGAGCGATCCAAGCGTTTGAACTTGGACCGCGAGGCTGAGGCTGAGGGCCGTTGATACGGAGGATTCGTCCACGCGGCAGCTAGTCGGATAGTGCCTCGAAAGACTGCGACTCCGGCAAACCGACCAGTTGGAGTCGGCAACACTCTCTACCGAAGAGACGGGTGAGAGACATTCGAACGCGCCCACGTCTTCTGCTGGTCTTTGTCGCGAAGATCAAGCTGTGCTTGATTGACCGTCGTGATCGACTCCTGTTTCACTTCGTCTAGACAAGAGTAATCAATCTGATGAAATTGGTCAACACGGAGCACACCGGAAGTGACTTAGGTTAAAGCAGCAAATAAATCTTTTATCATTCAAATCGCACCTCGACCGACTTTTGCTGCTGGCTTTGCTTTCGCTTTTGCTTACTGTCGTTCGAGGAACTCAAGGCGGAGTGGACCCAGTGGGAAACGGGCACTGCAACGCCGGGATATGCGCCAGGGTCTAAAATACATGCATGCGGGTAGTCAATGTTTTGAGAAAGAGGGCACCAAAAAAACCAAGGGAAGCATCAAGAGAAATCAAAAAGACCGGATCCAAAATACGCCTCCGCCACCGTTCGCGTTCGCCGACCCAAAGACGCCAGGAGAAAGCAGGAATATCGAGGTCGACATGGAGCAAGGCATCTTCGGAAGAAGAGAGGATGCCAGAAAGATGGTTCAAGAAGAGAAGCTGGAACAGTCGAGATGAAGGAGGTGCAGACGGGGAAACGAAGCCGGCTGTCACCCACGTAGGACTGGGAGATGCTCTGCATCTTCACATCTCCATGGCGGTGTCGGCCGTTTGCACTTGCGCCGTAGGAAGCGTATGCGCATCGACGCTCATCTCGGTGTCGTTGTTCGCCGGTATCGCTAACGGAGAGCCCGTCGGAGGAGCCGAAGTGTCGCGCGCATGGACCACATCACTCTCGTAGGCGATTGGGTGTTGAGTGAGGTTGCGGACGACACCTCCAAGCGACGTGCTGACCAGCCTGCAGGTGCGCAAGTCTTGGCTGAACAGGAAGAACTTCTCCTTCTCGTCGGCGACGTCGCGCGCGTGCACCAGGAAGGCGTCGTGAGCTTCGCTTTCATGGAGGACCTGCGGGCACGCCAAAGGGTAGTGCCTGCTGATGAACTTGGCCCAACCACGTGCGCCATCCTTCTTCTCCGGGTTGAACACGATCTCCTTCCAGCCGATGCCGAGAGCCATGGTCAGGTCGTGGATTGTGTGGCCAGCGTTGTCGACAGCCATGGTGGTAGCCTTGTATGCAAGGGACGACTGGTCAACGTCCAAGGTGGTGGACGACGGAACGACGGGCTTCACCGCGGCGGGAGGGCTACCAGATGCGCGGTCGACTGTCGCGGTGCGTTGCGACTTGCGCGACGCGGCCATTGGCCTCTCCTTCGGCTTGTTGGCTTCCTCGACCTCGTTCTTGGCTTCAGCCCAAGTGCCGGTTTGAGAATCGGCAGCGATAGCGAAGCCAGGCTCACCAGGGTAGATGAGCGTCATGCCAGGACCCATAACTGGCTCAGGCTTGGGCTTGGTGATGACCTTGGAGCCATCTGCAGGTGCTTCGTCGACGTCGATATCCTCTAATGAACGCTTGCGGCCGGCGACGGCGTTTGAGGTAGCGGCTTGGTAGTTGAGCGACGGCGGCGTAGGGTACTTTGAGATCCGGCCGGGCATGGTGGATGCATGGGCAGCGTAGTGCGGCGCGTTGAGGCGCTGCTCAAACGTGTACTGCTGGGGAGGCAGGACCACGGTGGGTGATGAGGCATAGTAGTTGAGACCCATGATGCTGTTTGTTTAGTAGGACAAGCAAGAGAGAAGAGAAGTTAAGATACGATAAATGCGTTTGTCCAGAATGGGCACGCGCGACGTCAGCTGGGCAGGTGCGTATTGGACGACGTGACAGGAAAGCGCGCGATGGATGGTGGTGGTTGGCGACAGTGAAGCTAGCTGAAGCTGGGCGTGGTGGAGGTGATGGTTGTTGATGGAATAGGTGATGGGAAGTAGTAGAGGAGGGCAGGTGAGGCGGAGTATGAGAGACGAAGAGCGCGACACTATGGGAGCGGGTCGTGGGCCTGCGGCTGAAGAGTGAGATGTAAAAGAGATGGACTGAGACGGGGAACAGAGTGCCTTTTGAACATGCAGGCAAAGCAGCGTGATGATCGCGAATCAGAATGCATGGAGGGAGGAGGCTGGACGTCACGTGAAATCCAAGAGGCACACCATCTGCAGCAGCCAATCGCTTGAAGCCGCCTCGCCAAGGGCATGGCTGCCGGACCATCCTTGATCATAGCCGGATGTGGTTATGCCGTACCAGAGGAAAAGCGGGGCCTCGATCTTAACTGCTTCTGTATCGTCGGCGCCCGTGCCGTTACCGTCCTGCGGCCAATGTTACTGGAAACCATACAAAACGCATCCACCTTTGCACGAAAGCTAGCGGTGAAGGTCCTCGCTGAGGATGGCGTGAGGCCGATGAGCACACAGACGGGCGGATGACGGCTTCATGCGATCATTGCTTGCTGGCGGGTGTCGCGGGACGGCGTTACGTGGTTAGTTTACGGCTGACGCAATGCGTAGACAGGTCGGTAAAAAGGGCACTTTCAAAACGTGGGCTCTGCATGTCGAAATTTGCGTTATGGTTATGCGCGTCCGGCGCTGCTCGAAGGGCCCTTGCGCGCGCGCCGATTGCGGCATAGCCGTGTCTCACAAAGCAGGGATTCAAGATGGATCTGTTCACGTGCACCGTTGGCGGAAAAGCGGTTCCCTGCTCTCCGCTCTTTCGTCCCGGAGCGTTTCACCGTGCCGCCGGCCTTGGCGTGTTTGCTGCTGTTTGACGCGTAGCTGTCGGAAAGGAAAATCGTCGCGCCAGGACGCGCTTGGGGCATTTTGGTGGAAGGCCCGCGAAAGCCAGCATCAGAGCGCAGCAGCCCCTCACCCTCCGCCGAACGCATCTACTGTCCACGAAGCCTCTACACAGTCCGTCAAGATGCAGGCCCCCGTGGTTGTTATGAGTGAGTCCGTTCCTGCAAATCCCCTGCGCTTGAGCTAACCTCCGCAACCCCAGACACCCAGACTGGCGGGGAGAGACAGTTTGGCCGCAAGGCACAGCTCTCCAACATTACCGCTGCGAAGACGTGAGTACGCGCACTGCTCGCACCGCTTTCTCTAGCTTACACTCTGGCAGTGTGGCCGATATTATTCGATCATGTCTCGGTCCCAAGGCTATGCTCAAGATGCTGCTCGACCCCATGGGCGGTATTGTGCTCACCAACGACGGCCATGCCATCCTGAGAGAGATTGAGGTTGCTCACCCGGCTGCCAAGAGCATGATCGAGCTCAGCAGGACACAAGACGAGGAGGTTGGAGACGGCACCACCAGTGTCATCATCCTAGGTTCGTGAAATGCCCGCTCTATCGAGGGGCGAATGCTGACATGCCTGCAGCGGGCGAAATGCTGGCTCAGTCTCTGCCTCAGCTCGAGCGTAACATCCACCCCGTCACCATAATATCCGCCTTCAAGCGCGCCCTCACGGATGCCATCGCCATCATCGAAGAAATCTCGATACCCGTCGACATCAACGATGACAAGGCCATGTACTCCCTCATCTCTTCCTCCATCGGCACCAAGTTCGTCTCGCGGTGGTCCGAATTGATGTGCAACCTTGCCCTGAAGGCTGTGCGGACGGTCTCGTTCGACATTGGCGGCGGCAAGAGGGAGGTCGACATCAAGAGATATGCCAGAGTGGAGAAGATACCCGGCGGTGAGATTGAGGACTGCAAGGTTCTGGATGGTGTCATGCTCAACAAGGACATCACGCACCCCAAGATGAGGAGGCGCATTGAGAATCCCAGAATCATCCTGCTCGATTGCTCCCTGGAGTACAAGAAGGGCGAGTCTCAGACGAACATTGAGATCACCAAGGAGGAGGACTGGAACCGGATATTGCAGATCGAGGAGGAGCAGGTCAAGCACATGTGCGATGCCATTATTGCTGTGAAGCCCGACCTGGTCATCACGGAGAAGGGTGTCAGTGGTGAGTCTTCTCTCGCTTCCACCGTTTGACGGCTGTTCACTGACTATTTCAGATCTCGCCCAGCACTACCTTGTCAAGCACAACATCACCGCCCTGCGCCGTGTCCGCAAGACCGACAACAACCGTATCGCTCGTGCTACCGGCGCCAGCATCGTCAACGCCGTGCAGTCGCTCACCGAGTCGGATGTCGGCACCAAGTGCGGCCTCTTTGAGATCTCCAAGATTGGCGATGAGTACTTCACCTTCCTCACGCAGTGTGAGGACCCCAAGGCTTGCACGGTCCTTCTTCGTGGTCCCTCGAAGGATATCTTGAACGAAATCGAGCGCAACCTCCAGGACGCCATGGGCGTTGCACGGAACGTCATCTGGAAAGCTCGCCTGTGCCCCGGCGGTGGTGCGACGGAGATGGCTGTTGCTGTTGGTCTCGAGAAGAAGGCCAAATCCATCGAAGGCGTTGCTCAGTGGCCGTACCGTGCCGTTGCTGAGGCCATGGAAGTCATTCCCCGCACTCTCATCCAGAACTCTGGCTCCTCGCCCATCAGGGTGCTGACTCAGCTGCGCGCCAAGCACGCAGACGCTGCCACCGGCAGCACCTGGGGTATTGACGGTGACGCTGGCAAGTTGGTGGACATGAAGGAGTACGGCGTTTGGGAGCCCATGGCCGTCAAGGAGCAGAGCGTCAAGACTGCTATCGAGAGCGCCTGTCTCCTACTCCGTGTTGATGACATTGTTGCCGCGAAGGCCGCGAAGCAAGCGGGTGGCCCTATCGGTGGCGGCGGAGAGGAGTAAACACAGAAGATGTAGCTTCCAGTGTACAAAAGAAAAAATAGACCCGGCGGGTTGAGATCTTGAAGGAATGGGAAGAATAAAAAGGAAACTAATATAGCATAGAGAGACCGACCACTCGATCGGAGCTTGGATGTCTCCGGTACGGTGCACCCCAGCTCGTGATGCAATGGTTGCATCCACTTCAGGTGAATTGAACCTGTTTGAAGAATTCATGATCCGTTACACTGCTGCTCTTGTTTCCAAAATTAAATGCTAGGTACGTGCCATGCAAGTTGCGCTCTTACTGCTTTGCTGCAGTTCGATGGTCTTTGTGCTTGGTGTTTTATTGAGAACTGCCGATTCAACTCCTCAGTTGCCTCTTATGGCTACTTTAACCAATTTTCAGATGATATCACTTCAAGTCGACAACCCTTTCGATACCGCCACCCGGTTCTAATCTCTACCACGACCATCCGGAGTAGGTAGTGGACATAACTGCGACACAGCTTATCCTATGCTATATTAATTTCTTCCCTCTGAATGGATGAGATAGAAATAGCATTTCTATGACAGCACCATAGTGGGTCGCAAAAAGAAGAGTATAACGGATACTCTAACTCGACCTGAGCGTCTTCGTCTATGGGGGAGTTGAAGCTTCTATCCGGGTGGAGGTGTATGCATATGTGTATGCAGAAGCCATCTGGATGACTACTTCAGCTCCTCACCCATACCCTGTCGCCAGTGACGATATTTGTGACACCTCACGACTCTCTCACCAACCATCATGTCCATGAAGGCCAGTTAATCCAAGGAGTCTGACAAGGAGACATATTTGTGGGAGTCGCGACAATTCGTATACCTGCTATCACATGGATCCAGGACGCCCCTGGAAAAAGGTAAAGCAACCGGGGATACATAATCGGAAAGCTGGCGATAAAGGATTAACATTATAAATTGGCTCATTAATCTCGTCTATCTTGGCCTAATATCTTCGACATTGACATCTAAGCAGCCATCCTCCCCTGCTACCTCAAGAATGCTAATTTATAGCGATTGCTTAACATTATCTAATCCAAAAAACTTGTTCTTTTCGAACTTCCTTATTCACCCCGCAGCGTTCTCCGTAGTGCCACGTGGGATGCAAAATAAATCCCCAACTCAAGCCAAGCACTTTCGTCGATGGGGAGTTAAAGCATTCATCAGGATGCAGATCTGCATATAAATATGCAAACGCCATCTTGATGACCACATCAATCCCCTACGCAAGCGGGTTTGTCATGTTGGCTGAGAATTATTGTTCTTGTATTGCCATGTCTTTTGCAACCCACAGTGGTGTTGTCTTCCAGGGAGAAACACCTACAACAAAGGGATGCAGCCATTCTGCAAGCTCAGCCTTCCTTGGGAGGAGTGACAGATCCTTGCTCGGCCGCGTTCTCAGTGGTGCTGCTTCCCGAGATTGAGGCGGTGTGGTGGAGCTGCTTCGCGGCGGTCGTGTTCTCCAGGCGCTCAGACATGAAGATCAGATCGACTTCCTCCAGCGTACGGCCGCGGGTTTCGGGACAGCAGAAGTAGACTGTTTTTGAGCAGGATTAGCGTTTGTGTGGGTTAAAGAGTGGGTGAAAGGTCAAGGAGGTTAAGATGAATCTGCATAAGGATGTGGATAGGATGAGCGGGTGCGTACCGTAAGGTCCAGCAATGATGTTGAAGACGAGGAACCAGATCCACGTCTTCCAGCCAACGGTGGGGTCCGCAATGGCGATGGGGCCGGCAAAGGTGGTCAGGAAAGCCGATAACCACTGCGCACTGACGGACAGGGAGAAACCAATGTGGCGGTAGCGGAGCGGCATGATCTCTGAGCTGTAAACATAAGGAACGGGGCCTGAGTAAGAGATGGCGAGTTAGTCTAGGCCAGTCCTCCATTCGTTTTCGTCAAGAATAATGACTTACCCCAGGTTGGCCCAAACACAGCGATCCAACCAAATAGCATGGCGGCGGCGGCAGCGCCCGTCTTCGCTCCCGGGCTCGACATCAGGCCGGTGAAGGTGGCCATGAAGATGGTCTGGCCTACGGCGCCGGCAATGAGCCATGTGCGGCGACCAAACTTCTCCATGAATGTCACGCCCATGAAGTTTGTGAAGGTAAGGACGGTGGTGGCAACGGCTGCGAGGGCGGACGAGGTCACGGCCGGGAGGCCAATGTACCTTGAAGAGAGTCAGAATGTTGATGTCTTCCAGCAGATGATTTCCAAACTTACGTCTGGAAGATGGTCGTCATGTAGTAGTAAACCATGTCCGTTCCGATCATGTAACCGATTCCCACGAGGATGACTCCCGTGCGAATACGACGTGCGGCTTGCAGGTCCGAAGTGTCCCAGAAGAAGTCCTTGAGGCGCAGAGATGCAGTCGCAATCCTCTCGAGCTCGATCGAGGCCAGAATGTCCTTCCTCGCCTGTTGGATTTCATGGTCGGATAGAGGCTTTGCGTAAAGGCGTTCGAGTGCCGAGTCTCCCTTCTCGTCAAGACCCTTGGCATAATAATACCGAGGGGTGTCAGGCGTGCGCCAGATGAGCCCGATCGTGATGAGTGACCACATAATCTGGAGCGCGACGGGAAACCGCCATACCACCTGGCCAGTAGTAAAGGTCATTCCAAAGTCGCTGTGGCTATATTAACATGCATGCTTCTGTACTGCGGAAGTGTCAATGGACTTACACCCAGTAGGCGAGGGCAATGCCAGCCGCTGCGGAACAGATCATGAAGTTGACTGACGCTCCGCGGACCTTTACACTGATTGCCATCTCCGCAACATAGACGGGAATCATGGACGTGCAGAAGCCATTGCCGACACCCTGCTGTTCGTGAGTATTCCACTGATTGGTTCTGTGATGGTTGTACACTTACGATCAATGTTCGTCCAGCAATCAGCTGTCCGTAGCTGTAACTAGTGGCACAGATGATAGTTCCAATGACCTGTACAACTTCGCCAGCAATGATCCAGCTCCTTCTACCCATCTTGAGACCGAAGACTGAGATGATGACGCAACCCAGCCATGATGCCAACAAGAAGACAGACGTCACCATGGAAATGATGGTGGTGTTGGGGTACTATATGGCAACAGTCAGTGAAAGGCAGTGGGGAAGTGTGAGCATGACGGATCATACGCCAATGGCTTCCTGGAAGTCTGGGGTGAGGAGAACACCTCCCAGGACACCAGCATCCCATCCGAAGGTGATGAAGCCGAGACTGCCGGCAGCAACCGCAGTACGGTAGAGGGCTTTGCCTTGAAGCACCATGGTGACAAGTGTGGAGGGTAGAGCAGAGAGGACGAAGAAGCAAGCAATTGGAGGGGCACGAGGAGCTCTAGATATCGGAGCTGAGGATTCACAGCTGGCCGAATACCGCGCAGCCAGCGGCGTAGACGGACTAGCGGGGACGAGGACATGCAGGCATCATGAGAAAAAATTCCAAGGTTTACAGATGGGTGCGGCTATGATTTCCTACTGATCTCCGCAAGTTATGCAGACGAGAGTGAAAAGAGAAAGGCTAGCTCTATCACAAAAGCCAGTCCGGAAGATAAAAGTCAGTTGGCCAAGCTTCCGCGCCGCCACGAGGCAAGCGGAATCCTTTTGGGATGCGAGCAGGCATATCGAGCAAGGGTAACTAACGTGCGTGGAGCTTGAGTGGTTTCCATGTCAGCCCATGACCAAGAGGCACAGCACTGCAAATCGCCATTTGCAAATTGGACCCAGCTTCTGAATGAGTACGCGAAGAAGATGCAGGGGGGTGGGTTATCTTGGGGCGAGGTTCCTGAGAGGGATGCAGGATGGTGTGGGGATGGGGGGCATCCTGGCTGTAGCGAAAGAGATGATGGCGGAAGGCAGCCGCAGCTCCGCGGTGGCCCGGGAGGAGCTGCAGGGACCGGGCTCAGCGCAAGCGAACAGCCATGCATCGACCGTCGCAACATGGCCGATCCCACTCCCAAGCCCTCTCTCTGGGTTCTGCACGCCAACGCCTTGTGGAGATCTTGCCGCGACCCTTCTTTTACCTTTCTTGGTCGCTCATCCGCCACCATTGGCACGCCCGGTCCTTGAATCTGCACTCCCGATCCACTTCCACACTCCAGCATGGCTATCCCCAGTTTCCTCGGAGCTAGGGGCTCTTGTCGCCCGACACTGGCGTGGACAAGCTCCAATTTTCATTCATAGGGGAGCTGTGTAACGCGTGCTCCTCTATTCGCCCGTGGCACTGCAGCTTCTTTTATGTACCAGCCATGCCCCGCTGCCTTGCCTGCTGTGCCGCCACCAAGGCTTCGCTCTGCTCACAATGGCAATCCTCTCCAAGCTCGTTCTTGCCTTCTTTGCCTACATCGCCTACAAGGTGCTTGCTCAAATAGTCTACTACCGCTTCCTTCACCCGCTCGCCAAGTTCCCCGGCAACTTCTGGGGCAGCGTCACCCGCCTGTGGATTACCTACCACAATGTCAAAGAGGACGAGTGTGAGACGTTTAGGGAGCTTCACAGGCAGCATGGTACGGCCAGCACCACTTTCTCCTCACCCCCCGAGTGGGACTGACAACTCGCCCTCAGGTCCCGTGATTCGCGTCACACCCACCTTGCTCTCTGTGAGCGATGCTACCAAGCTTCCCGAAATCTACCACCGCAACGCCAACAAGTCCAAGCACTACATCACCGGCAGCTTCGGCAAGAATGAGTCTCTGTTCAACATGCAGGACCACAAGCAGCACTCGTACTTCCGCAAGGTCGCTGCCGGCCTGTACAGCTTCAGCAACATCAAGAAGATGGAGCCCTTGATTGATGCACGCATGAAGGAGTGGGTCAGCAAGATTGACCAGTCCTTTGCCAAGTCTGGCGACAAGTTTGACTTTTCGCCCTGGGCCGTCTACATGGCTTACGACATCATCTCCGAGGTCGGCTTCGGTGCTCCCTTCGGCTTCATTGAGCAAGGCAAGGACGTCGAGGGCCTGATCCAGGGCTTCCACGATGGTCTGGTTCCTTTCGGTATCATGGCCCGTCTCTACCCCTTCACCAACTGGGTCAAGAGCACGTGGTTCGGCGAGAAGTACCTGGTCGCGAGCCCTGAGCAGGAGTCTGGCATTGGCACCTTGATGAGGTTCCGCGACAAGCTCATTGCCCAGCGCTACAAGGACATCGACGACGGCAAGGCCGGCAGCAGGATTGATTTGCTTCAGACGTGAGTATCCCATTGCATGTGCTCTCTCACTGCCTTTGCTCACGCTTTGTCCAGCTTCATCGACGCTCGTGATGATGAGGGCAAGCCCCTGGATCCCGAATACATCAGAGCAGAGATTCTCCTGGTTCTCCTCGCTGGTGCCGACACTACCGGAACTGCCTTCCAAGCCATGATGGTCCACATCATGTCGAACCCCGACGTCTACGACAAGCTGATGACGGAACTCGACTCTGCGACGCGCGCCGGCAAGCTGTCCGAGATGCCTCAGTACATGGAAGTGATCGAGCACTGCCCCTACTACATCGCCTGCGTCAAGGAGAGCATGCGTCTCAACCCCTCAGCACCCAACATCTTCCCGCGTCTCGCGCCCAAGGGCGGCATGGAGCTCTTCGGCAAATACGTTCCCGAAGGAACAGAGCTCACGTGCAACCCGTGGCTTGTTCACCGCGACCCCAACATCTACGGCGACGACGCCGACGTGTTCCGTCCGGAGCGGTGGTTGGAGAGCGAGGCCAAGACCAAGGAGATGAACAAGTACAACATGGCCTTCGGATACGGCTCTCGCATCTGCCTCGGCAGGGAGATTGCCAACATGGAATTGTACAAGGCGCCGCTCCAATTCTTCCGCACCTTCAAGCCGACCATGCTCAACCCCAAGGAGCCGGGCAAGTACCTCGTCAAGGGTGGTGTCAGCTACTTCACCGACATGTGGATCACCATTGACAGGAGGGCACCGGTTGTGTAAGGCAGTTTTGACTTGTTTTGTGGCATAGCTGTTTGATTAGTGTACAAGAGTTTATTGTAGATACCACGGTTTGTTTTCTTCGTTCTAGTGTTTTAGTCGAATGTATTAGTGCAGGGGATGTCCCAGCGAGACCTGACAAGAACCGAGACATGATGGCATGACTCGGTACCTGAAAACAAGACCCGAGACGATCCGAAACAGTCAGGAGAGAGGTGTCTTACGTGCCAAAGAGGCAGGTGCATGTAAACCGATAGAGCCCGAGCTCCTATACGACCAAGTCCCTATACCAGCGAGTCGTCGACTCTCCACCGCTTACTCGCTTCACATCTGCGACCCTCCATCGAACTCGCGAATCGGCCAAGACAAGATAAAATGCTGACACGCTCTTGGGAGCCCACCCGGCTGGCTCGGTTTATGCAAAGAAGATGGTCCATTCAACTAACTACGAGGTGCATGAAGTTGAGACGAGACCCCGAATGTCCCGGCCAACGATAAAACGATGGTCTTCGTACCGGGCGTCCAAGGGTCAAGATCCGTGCAACGCCTGGTTGTAGACTGACAGGCCGCTGTGCAGACTATCATTTAGGTGCATCCAAGTCCGTGCGCGAGTTGTAGCCGAAGGACATGACAAAAGAGCAACAACAAAGACGTTGCAGCCGTTCGGGGATCTGCGCAAGCCGCTTCCAACGCCGTGCCCCTGAGCGGCACTTCACAGCAGCAGTCATCTCAGAGGCAAACTGTGCCGCTTGCCGACTACCGACTCAGCCAGCAAAGAGGCAGTCATCACCGGCTGTGCCGCAATCGCGAGTCCACATTAAACGCTCGTCCCCGTTGTGATGACGCCGGGGGGCGATAGAGAGATGAAGCCTTTTTCTTCTATTCTCTCACATCTGCCAGGGCCCTTGTCCGTCCCACATGTCGCGCTGCTGATTGCCTCCTCCTTCGACAAGCCTGTGCTGTGCCTCCTTGCCTCGGCACGCAACTCATGGGCTGGAAGGTCATGGACCAGTGCAAATCAATCAACCGTGGGGCAGGGAAAGAAATGGACGGCTCTGGAGTTCTCCGTGAAAGAGGTAGATGGACTGTTTACGCAGCAGAGCGCCTCATCCCATTCCATGGCCCCGACAGAGTGGATGTCCCTTTTCTCCACGACTCGTGGCAGGACTTTGCCAAGCCACCCGTCTCCCGTTGTAACAAATCGACACCCAGCATGTGAAGAAGGGCAGTTGCTCCGTAGTCGGTACGTCTAAAGCTGCAAAATGAGTCTCCATGCGGACATCCATGCATGTACCTGCGTCATGCACCTGCATGGCTGCAGGAGGGGACACAGACGTTACGGTTTTGTGCCTCTCCAGTCTTTGGTCCGCCTCCCCTCTCCCGCCCTTTCCCCATGCTTCTCTCTTATACAAGTCGCCTGACAATGCTGCAGAAAGCACGGACAAAGAACGCCAACGCCTTTTCCGGCAAATCACGAAATCCTCTTTTTGCTCGAGCCCCTCCCTGAGCCTCATCCTCCCCTCATAATAACTGCTCGGCCCGCCCATATAAGAATAGCCGGACGGCTTTCCCACCCCTGTCTTTTTTTTTTTTTTTGCCGCTCGGTCCCTCGCTAGCCGCTAGCCGACCGTCTGTGCCCATCCGCTCTCCCCGCTTGTTTCTGCCAACGACGACATGGGGTGGGATGAAACCTCGAAAAGATTGCCACATAGCAACGACGAATACTGGGGTTATGGGAAATAACAGACTATCGAATGAGCGACAATACTGACGCTAGAGGCGGTTAAGCAAAAAAACACATACATGTATACTACGTACTTACATGCACGACTCGTGTGGTGCTGTGATGTGAATGATTCAAAAAGCAATAACGGAAAACATGGGATCAACGTAAGCAGCCTGCAAGGCCACTCACCAACTCACACCTCTCTCCTCCCTATTCTTTCGATCCCTTTTTTTTTTTTTTTTTTTGCCATACTGCACTGCACATCCTTCTCTTCTCCCGCCCTAGTTTGGCGGCGTAGTCATGTTTGCTCGCCGATTGCTGGACTCAGCTCCCACATTTCCCCCCATCCCTGATAATCAAACTGCAAATGGGCAATGCAGAAGGAACACAAGAAAGAGGGAGTTTACGACGTCGTTATACGAATCCGAATGGAGAAACGGTCGGCCGAAGGAATGGCAGGATCATTTCCGGGCCGACTGTTTGCCCTGAGAGGTGTGTGGGTGATGGAGGTATGCAATAATAGAGAGCCGGCCAATGATCGATGACCAGCGTTCATTCTTGCCTTTCTTCTTCCTCGATCGTGGATCGTGATGAACAGACAACCTCCGTTAGACGCGGATCGCGCTCGGAGAGAGTTGATGAGGTGGGAAACATGTAGGTGATGAGGATAAAAATAAAATAAAAACAAGGCGTGGCGGCAATAATGTTTCGGGGCATTTCTCCACCCCCTTGACCTTTCCCTTTTATTTTGGCCACCGAGAAAGCGTGCCGGGCTCGCCGCCGACGACAGCCTCACGATTTCTTGCGTAAGACGACATGGGTTTCACCGGTTGATCAAAAAGTGGGAGGAGTACGTAGCAGTAGAGGGAGCCTCTTCTTGCTATCGCAGGACCAACAAGTAAATTCCATGGCACCATGGCTTGTGCTAGCTTGGTTGGAAAAACAAGGCATCTTTCGGACAACTTTAAAGGCATCCCATGTCGTCGTTTCATAATAGGTTGTAGTACGTAGTAGCGTTGTCCGTCCGCCCGCCCCGCTATTTGCGCGCCGAAACGCGGTGGTAATGCACACTTCTAGTTGGACGCCTCACGAAACGAACCGGTGGGCGAAGGATCACGAATGGGAAGCACTGGCGTTCCCGTCGCCTTGTGGATATTCTGATCCTCTTTTACATAAGTGTAACTGTTCGTTTTTGTTGTATGTACTACGTAGTAGTGGTTGTGTGAATGTGTGAACGCCTCTTCATCTCCCATCTTTTTGCCTTTTGTCGCGCCGTCAACGCCTGCGTCTAGTGTAAGAGAGGCCATGGCCTGGCAAGAGAGTGTATGTGAGAGATGGGCGTAGGTAGAAGTGAGGGGATAGGAAAGGAAAATATTACAAAACTCCCACACTTTTGACCGGTCTGCGTAGTCGACCGAGGTATCTTTGACTTGTCGTCCTTTAGCGAAAAGAGAGACGGGGGGAATCAAACAGCATAACAAAAGAAAACCCAAAAAATAGCCAACATCCCATATTCCATCGCTTCCTTGCCATCAAAGCGCCCGAAAAACGCAAAAATCCCAGTCCATCCCAGTCCGTCCCATTTCCGTCAAAGATGATATTAATGTTGTCTCATACCCTACCGTGGTCCTGGGTTGGCTTCACTTCGTACAGGCTATCTGCCTCGCTGTGACTGCTTGTCCGGGTGGCCTGGTTGCCAGTCTCGTACTGCGTGGTGATGTGGGTGCGCACGCCGATGCGGCCGTCGGGTAGGGTGAGGGCCTCCTCGGAGCTGTTGGACGCGGCGTCCTGCTCGATGCGCGTCTGGATGCCGCCGCCCTTTGCGGTGCGGAACTCGTCGTCGCGGTTGAGGCTGCGCAGCTGCACCTGGTCTGCAGCGGCGCCGCCGCCTTGGCTGCCGCCCATCTTCTGGAAGGCGCTTTGCGAGAACTTGGAGCTGTGCTTCGCGCCCGACGGGTACCGTTGCGATTCGTAGTAGCTGCCGAGCAGACGCGGGGCGTACTTCTTGGCGATGACCTTGAACGATGGGATCGAGGCGGCGGCGATGCCGACGTTGGTTTCGATGACGGACCAGTACATGGCGCCCGAGATGGCCCAGGTGGGGTCGGCCGATACAAGCATCTGCGGGATGAAGGTGATGCGGATGATGGACGAAACGCAGGCACTACACATTGTCAGGAAGACCGTCTTCAGCATGACATGGGAGAACTCACAAGAGACCGAGGCTGAGCATGACAGCAAGACCAATCTTCTGGTTTTTAGGCACCTGCAAGTGCAAAACCGTCTTGATGGGAAGCGTGTAGGTCAACAAGTCGGTGGATATGTTGACGGCAGCGTTTGCCAGGTAGAAAGCGTTGATGTCGACACACTTCTTGTCGGTAATGGCAAGGTCGTAGGCTGCGGATACGGGCGAGCACTGGAAGATGCAGACGATGACGTGGGCGCTGGCCTGGGCAGCTACAACGGCAGTTATGACGATGGCCATCCGCTTGAGCGTACGGTCGCCGAGACGCATATACAGAGCAAGCACAGAAATCTTGATGAAACCCAAGCACGCATTGTAGAAGATGGAAGACAACCAGACGGCCTGATGGCTAGTCAGCGTTGAAACAGCACGTGTCTGATGGGTCTTACCTGAGAGTATGTGATCATGTTCTGAATGCCGCGTGTCGAAACTTCCGAGTAGTGGTCTCCAAGGCCATGTTGGACGGACAGGACGGTCGCTGCAATGAAGGCCCATGCCAGAAGCTGCGGTGTGGCCGATTAGAACAGACAGCCAGGCCGTGGGTCACTGTGACTTACAGCTCCAATGGTTATCAAGACTGGACCATTTCAATCAGTGACTGGACTTGGAAACGGTGGCTTTGATACTCACTGTCGTCTAATCCGACTTTCTGGACAATGAAGATACGTGCCCAGAGACGGAGGCCCACAATGATGAAGGTTGAGACGGCAAACACGACACAGATGGTGATGACGGTGGGGCCCTGAGAATCGACCATGGTGAACAGCAAGGGAACCCAGTCAAGGGCTCGAGCAGACTGATGGGTGGGAATGAGGGTTGGAGAGCTGGAAGAGCAAAGGCAGATAGATGACTTATGAAGGAGTGACTGAGGAGATACCGGTCCCCTCTGAGCATGCTGGAAAGAAGAGGCAAGTCAGACACATTAATGACCAGGCTATCCTCCGCACGATCTTCCTTTGCGTTTCTAGGAGAGGACCCGATGGACCGGCTCGCGGCCCTCTTGTCACAATTACAGTCTGCCGTGTGCATCCTTGGGCGATAAGGGCCGGGATCATTGCGAATCCACAGCGTGTGCATAACAAGGTGCAGGGAGTGCAGTCCAGGTTGGCCCTGCCGTCGAGTCCGGCAGTGTGGCTGCGACTCCAAAGGATCTAGCCAGGCATCCTTTTCAGGCCGAGGCTGCAGGAACGGAACCGTCTTGAGACGAAGCTCATCACAGCACGCACAATGCGACCATGGATGCTGCGGGGCGTTGAAGAGACAGGCGAGATGAATAAAAGCAAAGGGCCAGATCCAATCACAAGGTCCAGCGAGCGTCGACTGCGCCGCTTCCGCGGTTCCGCGGCTGAAGCTCAGGGCAAGGGTGTAGCTGGTGGCTGCTAAGGCCAAGAACGGCCGCTCCACCATCTGTTTCATGCCCTCAGCTGCATGTACCCTGTAAGTCTCCGTAGCTCGCCAGGCACCGTCACTCGGTCGCTCCGTCGCTCCCTCGCCCGTTGCCAAGCTTCTTACTGGCACGTGGTTGTGGTGGTGGTGGTGGTGGTGAAGGTTCCAGCCGCACATTACTGATGAAACGGGCTGACGAGGATCCTGTTTGCTCCCTTGACCTCAAGTCGCTGTGTGGCCCATTCCGAAGCACATCGCGGCGAGTCATCCGCGCGACGATCCCATGTACATACCGAGCGTGGGGTTGCGAGGACGTGCGTGTGCATTGCTGTGTGATCAGCTTGCGTGTGTGTGTTGCGTGAATTTTCCGGTCGTAATAATCTCGGGGCAACCAGGCCGACGATCGCACGGCAAGAGGCAGGCCGTTAGGTTGTAACCATGCAGATCGCTCGTGAAATGTTATTATTATTTCCTACAAGCCCTACTACTACTGCGTCAACATCTCACCACGCCAGGGAACAGTCCCCTTCGCCTGAGCAAAAAGGGACGAAGCTCCTTCAGATCGTCGCAACCGTCGTCTCATCTTTTAGCCATCACTGATCAGTCTTCTAGTTCGCTGAGTCGGCCAGTTTGGAAGTCTAGTAGCGAGCTTGATGCGAGTTCTGCCTCACTTGACGCCTTCCCATGACGCTTCTTCGCATGCAGCACTTTCCTTTCCGTCTCTGCTCCAAGCTCCCATTCCTCTTTTCATCTCTCGTTAATAATACAGGCCCATCTCTATTATCATCACTAGTCATTTCCAATACAACCTCACCAGCCCGTCACACCACTAGCTCCTCCCCCCCATCATCTCCACGAACTTCTCCCCCAACGCCGCCGCCGCCATCGGATTCCCCCCACTCACCACCTCACGGTCAACCGTCACCGCCCCAACCTTCTCGCCCACGCCCTCGACCATGACGGCCCCGTGCTCCCGCAGCGCCGCCTCCACCTTCTCCACCTCCCCGCCAAACATGGCCGTCTCCATGAACCTCTCCTCAGCATCCGACCAGCACGTGATCCTGTACCCTTTGTACGCAAACTCCCCACCACCACCCCCCTCCTTCGTCGCAGCAGTCGACAGCAGCGCATACGGCCCATGGCAAATCACCGCCGTCGGCTTCCCCCGCCTGTGAAAATGCCCCAGCACCCTCCCCAGCTCCGCATCCGCCCCCAAATCCGCCAGCGGCGCGTGCCCGCCCGGCACAAACACCCCCGCGAACCCCGCCAGCTCCTCCTCCCCAATGTCGCCGAAGCGGCGAGGCGCCCCGAAGCCGTTGGACGCGCGCATGCGCTCCAGCAGCGCCTGTTCGCGCGCCCGCTCGTACCAGTTGCCCGCGAAGGCGAGGAGCGACTCGGAGTTGGGGTCGGGCTGGGGCGCGCGGCCCTGCGGCGACGCGAAGGTGACTTCGTAGCCCGCGTCGAGGAGGGTTTGGAGCGGCTTGGCTAGCTCCATGAGGAAGAAGCCTGAGGGCTGTTGGGTCGTGGTGCCGTCGGGTTTGCGGACGGGGAAGGCGTTGGCGTCGGAGAGGATGATGAGGACTTTTTTGGCCGCCATGGTTGCTTTGTCTCTGTTCTCTGTGACTCTGTGTCTTTTCTTGAGGTTCTGTGAATTTTGTTCGATGTGTTTCGGTCGAAGAAATATGAATACTGTCGTTGTGTTACGTTCGTATGAGGTCATTCTGATGCTCAAGTGATTTCAAATAAGAAACAGTGGAAAGCAGTAGTAGTTCGTATCTCTTCCGATTCTCCAGTACGATAAGCTTCCAGATAAACGTGCATGACGATGTTGTCAACGTCATTCAGGCAACCAATTCTCCTTGTTAAACCCTACCACGATGTCGTGCATCTTTCTTATAGGGAAATCTGCAAGGGCGATTTTGCTTTTGTTTCAACCAAGATTCGGCATGTGCTACCAGAAACTTGATTTTGCATCGTCGGGTGAGCCCGAGCAGAGAGTCCTGGGTATCAAGGAAGACCCTGGAAGAAGTCTCGAATCCCAACACCCTATATACCCTTCGTTATGCCTTTTCCAAGCGCTAGCCCTGGCAGTATCGCACTGCTAGAAGTTTACTCCAGGACACCAGACTGTGTTCACGAGAAGTCGGCCAAAAAAGGGAGAGTGCCTCATCGCACCACTTCTTGCCAGCATCATTCTCCCACGAAGCTTTTATCTCCACCAGAGAATACAGTTTCTAGTCGAGGCTTTGGCGTACACTTTTGGTACAATTGAAACTAATAGGAGAAGCACGCAAAGTCCGTTATTCATCGGCCTTACCCCACACGTGCCGCCCATAATGATGCTACCCTTGACATCCGACCGCCGCCATGGGACGCCGTGCTTCTTTTGATTTTGCCCTCCCGAAACCCCTCTAAACGCCTGACGACAAAGTCCATGGTATACAGCTCGATGACCTGAAACTCTTCCAGTATTCTTCTTCGTCCGCCTGTTCAAAATTTCTTCATCGCCATCACCTCGGTTTTCTAAATCTACCTTGCCTAATCTCCTGCTGTAGGCTCTCCTTCTGGCTCGGTAACGGCCCTCTCTTCCTTAAGCCTGCACTGGTGAGATCACCGCCCGCGTCAGACATGCCCTGCTGTGGCTGCCCACCCTGCATCGGCGGCGGCGGAAAGCCTGGAAAGCCAGGCGGGAATGGCGGCGGCACGCCACCTGGGAATCCTTGGAAGCCCGGTGGTGGAGGTGGAAATGCACCACCTTGACCACCGTTTGGCGGAGGAACTGGAGGAAGCGGGATCTGCCCATTGCGAATCATCTCCGCGAGCATATTGGGGTCCATCCCAGGAGGTAGCGCAGGTATGCCGCCAGGGCCCGGGAAAGGCGGTGCGCCCGAACCAGGAGGCATCGGGATGTTGATGGGGACAATTGGTCCGTTAGAGGCGGGGCCACCTAGACCAGGCAGCTGGGCACCGCCAGTACTTGAGCCGTCTGCGAAGCCCAAACCAGGAAGACCGGGTAGAGTGGGCTGTTTCGCCGGCATCTTCTGGTCAACAAGGCCTTCGGCTTCGTCCTCGGCTTCTTGTTCCTCTTCCTCTTGCTGTCTCCGGCGGGCGTCACGACGATCATAGATGCCTTGGGCTTCGGCGGCAGCTTGACCAATGTGGTACCTGTCGTTGAACGGAACAGTTTCACCAGGACGCGGCCGTGTCCAGAAACGGGTGATGCGGTCGTTCGAGCCAGAAGCGAGGATGTGCCCGAGCGGATGCCAGTCCAAAGTCCAGATGGCGAAGTCATGAGCTTGCGGAACCCGATGGGCGGGATAGATCGTCTGCGCAGGAGCGTTCGAAGGGTCGGGGCTGTCATAAGGGGAGACGGTCGGCTCCATTCCAGGCGGCGCATTCTGTTCGTCAAGCAGGTAGTGGTGGAGGCTGCCGTCAACACTTCCCGTAGAGAGTAGATTGCGATGAATTGGATGCCATGTCAAGGTGGTGATATCCTTCTCATGTCCACGCAGCAGCAAAACATCACGCATCATACGGAGGTCGAATATCCTCGCGGTGTGATCTCTTGCACACGTAGCGAGTAGCTGGCCTTGGGTACGCTCGAATGAGGTCTTGGAGATGGTGTTCTTGTGGCCATGCAGCGTAGTCAAGCAACGGCCGGTGCGCGGATCCCACAGCTTGATTTGGTGGTCCTTGGATCCAGAGACCAGGAGCCCCTTTGTTGGATGCCAATCAACAGTCTTGGCCTCCCAGCCGTGTCCAGTCAAAGTAGACTCTTCGATACCACCAGCAAAGTCGAAGATCTTCAGCGTCGCGTCGTCGGAAGCCGTAACGAACTTGGAGTCGGTGGGCGCGAAGGCCAGGTCGCGGATGGGCTCATTGTGGGCCTGCAGGGCCTTGACGTTGTTGAAGTTGGTCTGCCAGTATTTCACCACGCCGTCCTGGTCGGCCGATACCAGCCAGTCGTCGCTATGTGAGTATTGAGCAGCGCGGATGGCAGAATCGTGAGCCTGCATGATGGTCTCGAAGTTGAAGCCCATGCCATTCCACAGGGTGAACTCGCCGCTTGTAGAGCCTGTGAGCAGACGTCTGCCATCCGGAGTCCACCGCACGACGTTGATGGGGTGCTTGACCTTGTTCAATGAGGCGTGTAGGTGCTTTGCGGGGATCGTCTCGGCGGCGTTGGTCAGGCGAGCGAGCGGCGGGAGCATCTACTTCAAGTCAGCCAGGTGTTTCTCAGAGGTCTCGACTCGACTCGACTCGGACATACGTCGACCATGTAGCTGATGCTAGGCCTCTCAGCTTCAACGGGCGGCAGGCCTTGGTAGCGCGGACGGCGATTGCGTGCCCACTGCACCATTGTCGAGCCATAATCGGTGGCGGCGCCTGTATAACGTGTTAGATAGGGACAGTGATAAATAAAGGGCAGAGAACTCACGTCGAGCTCTGGTGCGCGGGATGCCGTCATGGCCGCCCGTCTGGTAGTGGAATTCGCGATCCATGGTGCCGGCGGCTCAGGAGAGGTTGATGCGTCACCGGACACGACGAAGCAGGAGCGGGAGCAAGGATTTGGCGGAGCGCGGCATGGAGTCGCGATGGGGTGCTGGGAGTGCTAAGCTCGACGCGCGCAACGAGTTGAAGCTTGAGGCTCGACTTCGGGCTTTGACACCAGCCACTCGCAGGGTGCGCCACAGCGGGAAAGGGCGGGCTTTGGCGGGCTTTGGCGGGCGGATCCTGGACTCTTCGACACGCTGCAGCGCGCCAAAAAAGCTCAACGAGCTTCTCCGCATGAGCCGCTGATTGGGGCCCGCCGCTGGACCGCTGGAATGAAGCTGCTCGCGATAGACCTTGCTCAGCGCCATCGCGCGCTCCTTTTCCTCTCCTCATCTCATTCTCCACCGTGACCGAAGACCAATGCGCCGCGCTGTCCTCCGCAGCTGTCCCTGAGCTCCCACCCCACCACGCTCGCCTCTCTCCGCGCCTTCCCTCCTCAATGGCTTCCGCCGTTGAGACTGCCGTGTCAACGAGCACCGACATCCCCGTTACGCGCCCTGAAAAGCAGTACACTGCTGCTACCGACGCTCCGCCCCAGTCCAATGGCACCCCCGCCTCCGCCCAACAGCCCCGCCCTGGCATAAGGTCCGCTGGGAAATACAGACATGTCGTCGCCGTTCACTACCAGGCGCGCCCGTCATGTCTCAGTCAAGATGCCGTGTCTCCTCCAAGTTTTGTGGGCTTCAGGAACTTGATGATCCTGGTGCTGAGTATGCTACTCTACTCCCCAGGGGCACTTAAGGAGCTTGACTGACCGACCAACAAGTTGTGTCCAACCTGCGCCTGATGATCGAGAACTTCTCCAAGGTATTTTGCCTGACCCACCTTTCTCGCCCTCCTCCGCTAATCATCTTCCCTCGCTCCAGTACGGCGTTCTGATCTGCATCCGCTGCCATGACTACCGCCGCCAGGATGTCGTTTACGGTTCCATCCTCTACTTCCTCGTCCCATGCCACCTCTTCGTCGCCTACGTCATCGAGATCGCCGCAGCACAACAGGCCAAGGGCGCCATAGCACGTATCAAGAAGGCCGAGACTCCCAAGGACGTCGATGCCAGGCGCGATGAGTTCCGTAACACATGGGGTCTGATTGCCTTCGCTCACGGCATCAATGCCACCCTGAACCTTTTGGTTGCTTCGACCGTGGTCTACTACTGGATCCACCATCCCGGCATTGGCACGCTTTGCGAGCTGCATGCCATCATTGTGTGGCTGAAGACGTGCTCCTACGCCTTCACCAACCGTGATCTGCGCCATGCTCTGCTCGAGGACTTGGATAACTCCACTCCGCTCCCGGACATTTACAAAGACTGCCCTTATCCGAAGAACGTTTCGATCGGAAACCTGACGTACTTCTGGTGGGCGCCAACCCTGGTCTATCAGCCAACCTACCCTCGCACGGATAAGATCAGGTGGTCTTTTGTCTTCAAGCGCTGCGGTGAGATGCTTGGTCTCGGCATTGTCATTTGGATTGCTTCGGCTCAGTATGCTGCGCCGTTGTTGAAAAACTCCTTGGACAAAATTGCCACGCTTGATCTGGTGTCCATCGTGGAGCGCATGCTCAAGCTCTCCACCATTTCGCTCTTCTGCTGGCTGGCCGGCTTCATGGCTTTCTTCCACTGCTTCTTGAACGCACTCGCCGAGGTCCTGCGCTTTGGGGATCGCGAATTCTACACTGAGTGGTGGAATGCTGAAAGCATCCGCAGGTACTGGGTTACCTGGAACAAGCCCGTTGCCAGCTTCATGCGCAGACACATCTACAGCCCGCTCATTGCACGTGGCATCCCGCCTGTGATCGCACAGATCCTCGTCTTCCTGTTTTCTGGCGCGCTGCACGAACTCGCTGTCGGCGTTCCAACCCACAACATCATTGGTATGTCGCGATTTGGTTCTCATCTTTTCAGCTGCTGACTTTATTCCAGGTGTCGCATTTGCTGGTATGATTTTCCAGATTCCCCTCATCATGATGACAGACCCGCTGCAGCGTATGAGCTTCCTCAATGGGAAAGTGATTGGCAACATGATCTTTTGGCTAAGCTTCTGCCTCGTCGGACAACCGTTGGGCGCTTTGCTATACTTCTTCGCCTGGCAGGCTAAATATGGGAGTGTCAGCAAACCACAATTGTGGTCTTGACTGAACTGAGTTTTGTCGTGTATTTATCTTTCGATTGGTCCTAGACTTTCTTTTCTCTTTTTAGATTCCCTTGATCATCTGATTCTTTGGACTTCTGGTATATTTTCCTTATACAAATTTACAATTTACTTTGAGGCAGCGAATGGTAGGATGTACAGCATTAACATATTGCGATGATGCGCCCATCTCTGCTTGTATGCGTAGACCCGTCTTCTTGATTCTCTAAAGGACTCGCCACTGTTTAAATGAGCTATATTCCTTCCCCTTCCATCTCAGCCACCAATAAGCCCCCTTTCAATCAGGCTCTTCGGCGGGCTCGCCAGCCAGCAATCTTCTCACTCTCCCCCGCGGAATCCTCCTTCTCCTTGCCTCCCAATCAAATTTAAACTTTCTGTGAAAATTGGTCATTCTATTCGTCTCCCAATTTACTTCGAAACCAACACCACTATCACATTTAGAAACTATAACCAATCAACCCATGGAATAAACATAAGCGACCCCTCTCGCAGCGCCGAGCCGCCTTCTAGTACACCAAAGAAAAGTAAAAAAAAAATTCCGTGAGGCACTGCCACAACACCCCCTCCCACACGCTCCGGCTCCGCGTCTGTCGGCATCCTCGGGACGCGGGCCGGCGGAAAAAACCACGATACGCGCCAAAGGAAGAAAGAACCCCGCAGAGGCAGGTCATCAAGTAAAGCCTGGTCTAGCTGTGAGAAGGGGCTGCTAAACGTGCTCCTGCTTGCAGCCTGGCAGGAAAAATCCTTTTTGCCCGGCGAGTGTCCACTGCAGAAGCGAGAGAAAGGATGTGAACTGACATCGTGATGTCAGCGGCTTTTTCTCTTCTTTCTTATTTTTCCTTGGTACTTTTCTCTTTCTTTCAAGGCTTGGCCGGGTGAAGATCACTTCGCAGAAAGAAAACAGACATGATAGCTGTATAGGTCTTAGCAACCAAAAAAGCCCGAGACACGGCAATATCAACGGGAGAAGAGATAGATTCAATATATAATACTTTTTTTTGTATGGTTATGGTATCTGTATATCAATCAAGGTCGTTTCTTTGCTTGCAGTGATCTTAAAAGGGAAAAAAGACAAAAACAAACATCAACCGGCCAGTGGAAGAGCTATGCCCGAAACCTGCGTAGACAAAAAAGAAACAAGAAAATCACCTGCCCCAAGTATTTCAACCCAATGCTTATGAAGTTGCGTGCTGTTTCCCAAAACCCACATGACCTGAAAGAAAAACACGACATCGAAAAAATGTCATTTCCCCTTCCGCACGCATTCCAATCTTCATCGCTCATCGCTCATCTGCATGGGCATGCCCCTTCTCCCCCCACCACACCGAGTGGCAAATCGTCCCTGGTAATAACGCGTGCGTTGCTCGAGGAAGGTCTGTCTCGGGTGAGTGGAGGAAGCCGGTAGTGGGTGGTGGTGGTGGTGGTGGTGGTGGTGTGAACGGCGCGGCTCCAGCTGCTTTTTCCACGGAATCTGGCCCAACCTCTCCCGACCTTCTCATGTACTTCATCCATCATTTCTTTCTTTTCTCCTCTCCGTCGTCGTCACCGCTGTGTCCGGAGACGTGATCAAAACCGATCGGTCTATCTGTACAAAATATGCCATGCTTCTCAATTCAAAAAGGTGTCAGGAAACAAGACGGAAAACTGTGCAAGCCCTCGCATGATGACGATGTAAAGAACAAAAGCCGAGAAAAGTTACCCGAAAAAAAGGGGGGGAAAACACAACCGCCCAAGATAGACCCACTGACTTGGAAATGGCAAAATACAAACCAAGAACCCCGATCGCTGTGCTGTACGGTCATGCGTAGGTGTGCTGCTTCCCTGATGATGGCAATTGACTTTCGTTTTCCATTCCCACACCCCGGTCCCATCCGTGTGTAACAAGAAGAACGCGCCCTGGAATGATACACAAGTAATGCATGCATGCAATGTGGAAAAGAACACCCGAAGAAAACTGGAGTACGAAAAACAAAGCAGGAAACAAGAAACTGGTATCTCGATTGGTCGTCGTCTCGCCGGTCCTTTTTTCGAATTTCTGTTTGACGGTAAACATTTGGACGCTGTCTATGAGGGCCTCCGTGGAACCTGGGCCGCTGGCATGTATAGTTCAAGGTTGGCCTGTCGCGAGGCAAGGTAGACGAATTCTTTTGGCAATTTCCTTCACGTCATGGTCTCGGAGCCAAGCTGGCGGCATCGATCCAGGGTTTGTATTCAGATCCAGCCGTATCCGAGACGACTCGAGCGGACCTTATTCGGAAGAAGCTGCGTGGCCATGGCTGATTGCTGGGCCGAATGGCGTGGCGGTGCCGATGTGCGCGTCTTCGAAATCGATGTCTTCATTTCTGCTTTCTGCCGACTTCCCAAAAAAGTTTTTCGTTGCCATGTTCAAATGCCGCCAACCCATATCATAACCTCACCTTTTTTTTTCTGCATCTTTGTCATTCTCATCAAGTGATTTCCAACGCCTTCTATCCAGCCGGATGACTCTGAATAGGACAAACCGAAACGCTCTTTTTGTGGAAGGGGGCGCTTCCCAGCTCCATAGAGGTAGGAAATCAATCCACGGCGCGCCAATAACCCTTTCCATCGCCACAGGCGTGTAGATGGGTTTCGAGTTTCGAAGCCAAAACTCCATTACTGCGCAGAGAGCAGTACCCGCAACAGGGTACGACGGACACAGACTTGTATGATCCGATACTCGTCCACGCGCAGTCCCAAGTGATGCAGCCTATATTAGTACAGTCAAGTTCCAGCGAGTTGGCAGGTGGCAGGCTAGTCGAAGAAGGTCAACAAATCAGCGGTCTAACCTCCTTTGCGGTCCGCCTCGTTTGCTGGAAGTGGTTCACCCCTGTGCTCGCCGTTCTTGCTGGTGTTGGACTTGGCGCGTTTGCGGCCGCTTTTCCTGCCTCCGCCTGACTTCTGCCAGCCGCCATTTGAAGGAGAATTGCCTCCGCCAGTGCCTTTGTTGCCATTCTTCTCATGAGCAATTGGACTCTCCTTCTTCGTATGAGCGCCCTGCTTCAAGTTATGGGTACCGCCGGAACGAGGCGGCGCCGAATGGTTCTCCTTCTCCAAGTGACCGTTGCTAGCGGAAAACTTTCCATTGGGAGCCTGAAGGCCGGCCGACAGCGCACCGCGGCTAGTAGTGGGCGATGGCGTCCTGGTCTCCTGAACGGGTGATAGAAGAGGCAAGGCAGCGGATTTGATCTTCTGTGGAGGGGCGGCGGAGGCTCTCGATGTGTCCAAGTGTGATACGCCGTTGGACGCTGCATTGACACGCCACGGTGGCACGTTATGGGAGTTAGACGATGCACCGCGTGCTTTCTGATAGTCGCTGTCCCCGTTCACATGATGGTTGTTCACCATGTTTGGTCCAGAGGAGGTGAAGCTTGGCACAGACACATGAGACGTCGTGCCGTAGATCTCCGCGCTGTTGGTCTCCTCCGGCTCAGACGAAGCGAAATGTCGGCGTAGCAATTCATTTGCATAGAGTTGTTGTTGTTGTTGTTGTTGCTGCTGCTGCTGCTGCTGCTGCTGCTGCTGCTGTTGCTGCTCGGGCATCTCCATGGGAAACGGTTCGTCAGGGCGCGCCGATCCAGAGATCGAAGAGACGGAGTCTCTGTCAGTGTACCCATTGGAGTCCATGCTATCGGCAAGGCTCCTCTGCTCTCTTGCTTGCGGTAGACGGTACGAGCCATTCACAATAACCGGGCCTGTCTCTATCAGAGGAGCCGGCGGTGTCGACCTTTCGGTCGGTTGCATTGGTGCAGATGTTACAGGCGTTGAGCGAACCCCTGTCGAGTAGCTTTTGCTGTGGCTTTGTCCCAATGGCGATGGCGAACGTGATGCGTGCTGCTGTTGCGCATGAGGTTGCGGAGGAAGTACCAACTCAGGCGAGACTCTTCTTTTCTTTTGAGCCAGCTCCTGGAATGAGGGGATCTTCTGAACCGAGTAGTCTTGAAGTTGAGCTCGAAACTGCTGCGGAGACTCGTTCACAAAATAACCCAAGTACTCCTTTGGTGAGCCGTCCTGTGCAGGCTCACGAACGATTGCAAGACCTTGAGCTTGCTGTGTTGGAACATCCACAGGTGGCGGCTGTTGAGTTGCCGACGTCTCCTGTGATGAACGCGCGATCGGATAGCCCATGACGCTAGGAGGATAGCTAGGGATTGGCGGATAGCCCGGGAGGAGCAAAGAATTCTGATCGGCTCTTGCTGGCTGTGAATGTGATCTGATCGAGCTGTTTGCCTGTCCTTCTGCTACCGTGGCACGGTGGACACCACGTCTTTGTGCTGGAATGCTCAGAGGCAGCGATGGTGACGAAGGATTCGTACGGACGCCATCCTGAGAGTGAGATTGAGACATTGGCTGGGGTTGCTCAAAACCGTTCGGATATGGGTAAAGGTAGTGAGGCATAAGTGGTGCAGTTGCAGGCGGCTCATTGGGATCCCTTGGCATTTGGTGGGTGGTGATGTACTGGGTCCTCGGCGGAGAACCATGGCTCGAGCCGTTTCTGACCTGAGCATGGGCCTGAGCGAGAGCTTGCGCCTGTGCTGCGCGAGCCTGAGCCTGAGCAAAAAGCTGCGCTTTCAGGCTATGCTGCTGCATCTCGAGCATCTGATACTGCTTGTACAGCTGCTCATGCAAAGACGCGCCTGTGGTGGCGGCGAAGTAATCCGGTCCAGCTCCCGCGAGTGGAGGACTCAGGAATGGCAGCCCACTTGAGTAGTTCGCCGCACTCGATGATCTATTACGATCATTTTGGTTGTTCCTCTGGTTGTAGTGATTCCTCCCACCGCGGTTCCCGTTTCCACGACCACCTCGCCGAGAAGGTGAGGTACTATGGGTCAAGGTTGGTTTCGGTGCTGGGGGAGGTTTCTGGAACGTTGGCCGCTCTTCCTTGGGGTAAACGAATTGCTCGCAAGCCTTGTCTAGTTGACCGCCATCCGCTAGAAGATCGAAGGCCTGTCGTACTTCCAAGTGTATTCCACGGAAGGCGTAGTCGTCGGCCGAGTTGCCCAAATTCCGGGACACGTTGAAAGGTTCCTCCACACATAAGCGAAATCGGCCCTCCTTGTTTCCGCTGTTGACTTCCCATCCCTTCTCTTTCCGAGTCAAAAACTTGCCGTTTCTTACGGAGACAACGTCGCGTTCGTAGATAAACTCGTGGCCGTAAAGTCGAAAGAACTGAAAGAGAAGCTGGCCCAAGGACTCCGTGTTTTTTGTTCCGAACCCTTGAACTTTGTCCAAATCGTCAAAGAAAGTGGACTCCTCGCCAGTCTCGGTTTCATGCTTCTCGAAAGGCATTTGATGTAACGAGGGTAGTATCGGCGGATTTCTGGTCTGCAGAAAGTTCAAAACCATGCAAATCCAAGTATACGAGCTCAGTGTACCACCCATTGCTATACAGGTTAGCCCCAATAGGCGGAATCGAAACGTGAAACGTACCAGCATCGTTCAGGATGCGCTGTTTCGTCCAGTGCTTGACGATCATGGTCAAGGGGCGGACACGCTCATCAATCTGGACATAGGTCTTGATCATCCTCGTGTTCTCAAGCGCAAGCGTATTGTTTACGTTCATGTCGCAGGCGAGTTCGAGTTCAGGGTCCCAGACCTTGACAATTGGAACCTTTGCCGAGGCTACGCAGACTACTTTGCTCATGCCATCTGTTCCTGTTTCAGCAAAATGTTTCAATCATATGAAAGTTTCGACGTACGTTTCGCCAGTGCTTCAGCCAGCATGTGCACACTTTCTAGCTTCTTCATTGGCGTCTGGATACACACATCGACTGGGATCCGGGTTAGTGCTTTTTAAAATTGCTGCAGCAGTTGATACATACCATCAGACTCGGTGGTGCAAAGCAAGTTGCCTGAGGATCCAAAGACGTGGACCTTGAACTCGTTGCCCGGCCATTCAGAGTGCAGTATGCGACCCAGCTTCTCGACCAACATCTTCCTCCGTTTCTGGCTCTCTTCGGACGGTACTAACCGGTCGTAGAGCTCTCTCATGTCGCCGCTCAGCTTCTCCTCCTCGTCGGGATTCAGGGAAGACTTGGGCGGGACTGGGGCCTTTTCTAACTTGTCCGCGTTGTCATAACCCATTCGCCGTCTGCCAAAAGCGATGTGTGTCTCATACTTGCACTTGTAAGGCTGTTTCCGTAGTGAAGGCATGGTTCCATTGGCTTCGGAGGACACAGACCTCGGCGAGTGGTTCCCCAGAGCGGCGCTCGGCGAGGGTGTCCTCGAGCGGAAGGCAATGTCCCGGGGATGCTGGTGGGGCGTGGATGGAACGGAGTTGGAGTGATGGGAAGTCATTGGCGGGCGCGCGGGGAGGGCATGCTTGACCCCCTCCAGCCCCCTGCTCGACATGGTTGCGGTGTCCGTCGTCACCTGCGATTTGCCGCTCTTAGCTCGACTTGAGACGCCGTTGTTCCCATCGATGTGCTGTGGCGCGTGGTGCGGCTTGGGTTGCGCTTTCTTTGTGGAGGTCTCTTGTGCCGACCTCGACGCCAAGGGCCCCGGCTTCTGTTCCTGAGACACGGTGGTGGCGGCGGGCGGCTGCGGGACAAAGTTCTTGTGGAGCAGATTGTTGATGTGCACAGAGCGGAGGAGCGGGTGGTAGGCCAGCAGCGGCTGCTGCGCGTGGGGGTGGTGGTGGGGAGCGGAGGTGTACTCGCCCAAAGCCGGCGAATGTCCTGAGTTGACTCGGCGCGAGAAGAGGGTATCTGGGGAATCCAGGGCGCGATAAAGACAGCCTGCGTCTGCTTCAGTATTGCTGTATTCGCCCATAAACTCCGGCGGGCAGGGCTTCGAAGCGCGGATGCGGAGCGGTGGAGTCGGCGGCGGCGAGGGCGAGGGAATTGCGTACCGGTCGCAAGGCGCGGCGGGACGTGTCACGACGAGCAATATGTAGGCGCGTGGGCGGTGGGGACGGTGAATGGAGCGGCGTGCTGGGGCGCGGGCACACGCAGAGGGAGTCGTCGAGGCAGTTGCCCCTGCTGGAGAGCGGCGCTGGAGACAGGGCAGGACCAGCTACGCCGCGGCTGGAGAGGGGCGCTGGCAGGCAGCACGACGGATGACGGTGGTGAGGAGCGGTTGGGCTTTGAGCGGGCGTGCAGAGCGGAGAGTTGGCAGAGAGAGCGAAAAAGGAAAGTTGTGTGGTGAGGGATGTGTTTGATAGCAGGTTGCGCTCGTTGCTCGCTAAGTCGCGATCCAGTGCTATTGCAAGGCGGAATTACGGAGGTGCAGCAGTTACAGAATAATACGCTCCGTCACCGCTCATCAAACAAATCACGCATAGGCCAGGCGCGCAGAGCATTTGTTCCGGCTGCTATAAACCTCGCCGTCACGGCAAAGCAACAACTGCCCGCCCAGCCGCGCCCGCCAATGGGGAGGCGTGTCAAAGGACGAAGCGCCAGCATTCACAACTGCGCCCGCCAAGGCACCCGAGGCTGACGGCCATTGTACTGCGGCGGTGGCACAAAGGCCTGGTGGAAATAGCAGCCGGCTGACGGACGCTCACGGCTCCTTACTCAGGCTGACCCGTGTGGGCATGGGTATTTGAGGCCATCACGGTATGCTCTGTAGGCATGCCCGATCCAGAAGGGTACGGAGCGGCGCTGCGTTTCACAGGCGAGCAGTTTACGTCCCTCTGTCCAGCTGCCGTCCCGTCTTTCCGCCCGCAGATTGCCTGCACCCGAGCCGCACGTGAACTGGGCGACGCATCGTACTGGTACGGGCATGCTTGTATTTAGTCAGGCCGGGCTGTGCTCAGCGAGCGGTAAGGTACACGGCGGACGCCCAACGGCAAGCGACTGCGTCATCTTGCTCCGTCCGAGGTTTGGCCTCCTGCATGACCGCACGTCCTCCGCCAGCCTTGCCCGACACTACTCGTGCCTACTCTCGCCTTCAGCGCGCCATTCCAGGAAATTTCCCTGACCTCATTGGCTTCATTTGCGCCATCATGGCTGCCGCCGTCCGCAGGTTGGGTGAGTGTCTCTGCCTCCGGCCCTGCCGACGCCACGTGCTGACAGCTCCGCGCCCCAGCGAACCCCATACTCTTGTAAGTCACCCGCCCACCGCCATCGCACACGTCTTCTTACTCACTGCCACCGCAGCATTTGCGATGTGCAAGAGAAATTCCGCCCGGCCATCTGGGAGTTCTCCAAGGTCGTCACCACGACCCAGAAGATGCTCAAAGCTAGTATGACCACCCCACTCAGCCCCAACTTCTTGGCGTTGATTCCTGGCGGATGCTGTGGACTGTGGCCTCCAGGAACAAGGCGTCCTGGAGCGCAGCATGGCTGCAGCTGGTCCCATGTCGTGTGGCCTCGCATGAGCCGTCTGCATCAGGAGAGCCGGGCTTGGGTGCTGTCCATCTGCACATAATTTCTTCATCTACGGCCCGCACCCACGCGCCAGGCCGGTTCTATAGATAGTCCAAGCCCACACGAGGATGGAGTCGGCTGCTCTCCGTGCTGTCCACGCGCTGGATGGTGCGCAGCGCTACCCCTCAGTTTCTTTGTTACCGTTTCCTCGTGTGGCTTTTTGATTTGCCCTCGTGGAACTCTGCCGTCTCCTAGCTTCCGATGCCCCCCAAATCCTCCATCCCTTTGTCGTGAACAACCGGTTTGAGAGCTGAATCTCGTCTAGGCCAAATCTTGAAGTTCCCCGTCATTGCCACGACGCAGAACCGCGCCCGTCTCGGCGAAACGTGTGCGGAGCTTGCTCTTGATGTTCCCGGAGGCATCCAGACAAAGGTGCATGCCGACAAGACGCTCTTCTCCATGGTCACACCTGAGGTGCGAGCAGCGCTCACGCAGAAGCACGAGTGCATCATCGTCGGCATTGAGTCGCACATCTGCGTAACTCAAACGACCATCGAGTTGCTGCGCGAAGGCCACAAGGTCTATGTCCTAGCCGATGGGGTGTCCAGCTGCAACAAGGAAGAGGTTCCTATTGCTCTGGCCAGACTTAGGCACGAGGGCGCAGTGGTAACGACAAGCGAAAGCTTGCTTTACGAACTGATCAACGACGCTGCCATTCCAGAGTATGTAACCCCAAACGTCGGTAGCGAACTAAATTGCTCAACACGGAAACTGCAGGTTCAAAGAGATGGCGAAGCTTGTCAAGGAATCAAAGGAGAGCACGACTGAGGTTCTGCAGACTCTATGCAAGATATAGACAACGAAGTCGGCCAGTACAGCGGGTGACAACAGTGTGTACAGAATTGGACCGTTCGTCTAGATGTGTGAGAAGAGACAGTTGGTTCACTTGGGGTGCAAATTGATGTTGCCGCACGGTGAGAACGGGCCAAGTAGTGGTTGCAGGCGAGCCAAGATGCAGACCAGGGATTGTGTGAGATGCTGGGAATCGTCAATCGTCAAAGCCA
This sequence comes from Dothiorella sarmentorum, assembly GCA_023082095.1. Classification (NCBI taxonomy): domain Eukaryota; kingdom Fungi; phylum Ascomycota; class Dothideomycetes; order Botryosphaeriales; family Botryosphaeriaceae; genus Dothiorella; species Dothiorella sarmentorum. The sequence goes on from JAJMVL010000001.1 coordinate 47,657, forward strand.
CTTTGCTTCAGGGGTCCTACAAGAGTACGTGCATGATGTCCTTCTAAGCTTCTGGGTGTCCCGCCCACGGACTAGATAAGGCGCAGTATGTTCCATTTAGCCAAAACTTCGCCTAATTGAACAACACTTGCGTGCTAGCCAGGGACGCTCCACAGGAGCATTTCGGCAACTTTTGGAGACCTGCATACCTGATCCTCATGCATCGGGAAAGCCGCCGATAAAAGTGAGCATCTCCGTGATCGTGAACGAATCATGGGTGGGATGTACGAATGACGTGACGGATGGCGACCAATAGACGTCAGCCTGCGAACAGCGGGGGATTAGCTACCCGGAAGCTTATGCTTAAGTCTAGATCTCTGGTTCCACATTCAAAAGTTTATATTTCTGACGACCCGTCTGCCACTTTTTCTTCGAGCGTTGTGCGAGTTCTTCATCGTTGTCAAAGATGAGCTTCCAGCATGCGACGCCGACGCCCCGCAAGGACCACTCGGATGGTAGAGCTTCCGCTGACCGGGCCTGCTTGATCAGCAAGCGTCGCATTATACGCTGCAGCCTGCCCTCACAGAAGCCACGATCACACTTGTAGTGCTGCAAGTAAAAGGGAGTGCCTACGCCTGCTGAGGCTTTATAAACCCCGTCTGGACCGCTCTGAACGATCTCGCTCCTCATCCAAACCATCAACACCAACAACCATCCACCACTCTCCAACGAAAACCACCCTCACACAATGTCTTTCGCAACCATTGAAGTGCCCCGGGAGTACGGGTAAGGCTAACCCCATTCCACGAACCGGGCGACGGCTCCGCACATCACCCGTGGAGCTGTCAATGCCTTCCACATCACGCCGATCGACCCACCCCCTCCCCCTCTCATCCAGCGAACCTCACCTCCCTCCGCCCACTGCCAATGTCCCACTAACCACATCCGCTTCTCCCAGCTACGTCCTCCTCGCCGCGACCGGCAGCCTCGTCGTGAACTTCTGGCTCGGCACCCGCGTCGGCAGCTTCCGCCGCGCCGCACAGGTGCCGTACCCGCACCAGTACGCGACGCAGGAGCAGATCGAGGCGACGGCCGACGAGAAGCGCAAGCAGGCGCTGCACCTGTTCAACTGCGCCCAGCGCGGCCACTACAACTTCCTCGAGAACCACACCTCCTTCCTCTTCTCCATGCTCGTCGTCGGCCTGCGCAAGCCCGTCGCCGCCGCCGTCATGGGCGGCCTCTGGTCCGTCGGCCGCATCATGTACGCCATCGGCTACACCCGCCCCAACACCAAGAACGGCATGGGCAGGTTGGTGGGCGCCTGGGCCTCGCTCATCCAGTTCGCGCTGATTGGCATGGCCGGCTGGGAGGGCTACAAGATGTTGTGAGCGAGAGGCTGCAGGGAGAAAAAAACACTGGCGGAGGGTGAGATGCTGCAAAAAATATACAGGAAATTCTGCTGGATTTGGGTGTCTGGTCAGCAATGAGGCTTTGTATAAGTTGTCATAGTGTATGGAATATAACGAGTAAACATCCCCTAATATTTGGGTTCATCTTTCGTCCCACGTCGAAAAATTACACTCACGTTCAATTGGTCGCTGACATGAAAGAACACTACGTTGACATTTGATCAATTGAACAGTTTATTTCTATCAATTTCGAACATCTCTAGCTTCTATCAGTCTTCTAGATATCCAAGCCGTTTCGTCATTACATCGTCATTACCGTCCAACACGCCCCCAAGTGCCCCTTTCGACCAATCGAACTGCCCCTTCTCTGCACCTCCAGGTCTGTCCCCGATTGTATCGTATTCTGACATATCCAGCCATTTCGGTGATGAGGCATGCTTGCATGTTCATACAAACTCCCCCCAAACAGACCCGCCTGAACTCCTAACAGTAGGAGAAACGTATGCTTTCTGGAGGCATAAGTTCGACTTCTGATCCCGTGTACCCATCTTTTTTTGGTTTGAAAATAAAAACTCTTTCCCTAAGGACGAGTCTACTCCCTTTCAACCAGCGAAACCGGGGAAGATGCGCCTCTTCAGCTCGCGCCAGAAGATGCCCCTCGAGTCCCTGGCGCTGGCGACGGCGTCGCGGTTCTCCTCGGCGCGGCGGACCAGGTACAGCATGCACTCCTGGGTGGTGCCCCAGGTGACGTACTTGTAGACGTCGCAGTCGCCCTCGACGAGGCCGGCGTCATTGTCGGGCGCGGTGAGCGACAGCGACAGCTCATCGGCCATGCCCATGAGCTGGCTGTAGACGACGTCAGCGACAGGCTGGCCCGCGAGCGCCTGCTGGTGGCGGATGGCGCGCACCTTGCGCAGCGACAAGGCGTTGTGCGAGCCCAGAACGATGCCGACCTTGATGGTCGGGCGCGGCTCCTGCGTCAGGTGGTAGGTGGCGAGCTTCTCGGCGGCGCCGTCGTAGGCGGCATCGGTCGCGGCCTTGGTGTCGTGGATCAGGTGGCGCGGGTCGCTGCCCAGGTACGCGCCGCGCACGAGCTTGGCACCGAAGTTGTAGTTGTTGGCGGCGGCGTGCTCGAGGTGGCCGGCCAGGACGGCCGTCGACTGCTTGAGGTACATCTGGTAGGTGTTGTAGATGACCATCTTGTCCCCGCTGTTGTACTGCTGCATCATCTCCATGGTCCAGCGGTCGATGGCGGCCTGCTGGCACTGGTGCTCAGCGTCCACCAGGAGCTTGACGTTCTTTTCGCGTGCCGCGTCGCAGACCTTGGTGAGGGCTTCGCCGAAGAGGGCGTCGGGCTTCTGCTGGTCGTGCTCGAGCATCTCGACGACGCGGACTCCGGCGCCGGAGAACTTGAGGGCGACGTAGTCACCGCTGGGCGCGTACTCGATCGTCTTCAGGGTACCGTCGAGCCACTGGCTCACCTGTGTCTCGTGCAGCTTCTGTGCGTCAATGGACTTCTCGTTGCCCTCGGCAGCGACACCGGGGGTGTCGACCTCCTTGGCGTAGTTGAGAATGACACCCTTGATGCCGAGCTTCCGCAGACTCTCAACAGTGCGTGAGATCTCGGGGCCAGTAGCACCCGCACAGTAGTGGGCGTAGAAGAAGTATTGGATGGCATGGCGGAGCACGGGCGCCTTGATGAACAGGGCGGAGTGGCGCTTCAGGAGGGACAGCAGGAAGGAGAGCAGGGTGGGGTACGCGGAGAGGTTCTGGATGAGCAGGTTGCGGAAGAGGGAGGTAATGGGGAGTTTTGCAATGGCATTGTTGGTGTCCTTCAGTGTGCGGGCAGGAGAAGCCGCCGCGGAGGATGTGGGCGAGGCGGATGCGGCAGAGAGGTTCTGGGAGGTGTATTGCGCGTGCGTAGGGGTCTTTATCTCAAGGCTCGCGGTCCGCACAGGCGACTTTGACGAGAAGCCGGCATTGTGGTAGAGAACAGCGCGAGAAGACACCAGCAGGGCGCGCTGCGAGAGAACCGGAGACCTGAGGGAGAGAGGGCGCGCGTGGCGGAGGGTGCTGAGCATGACGTATTAGGAAGTCGGCGGATTCGAGGACGGTTCTGCGGACAGTGATGTAAATCGAGGAGGGTGTTTTCGTGATTGGTTCGAGGCAGTCCTGCGGAGAAGGGGATAGCGGAGCAGTTGCACAGCGGTTTGTTGCATTATGGCGGAGGTAGAGCAGTAGTGGATTTATAGGAATGTCTTTGTTGGTACTATTGCGGCTCGACCCAAGCGCGCGGACTGCAACTTTCAGCCACGCACTGCAGCTCGGTGGGCTCGGCTACCCGCGGGTGTGCCTCGCCCCCGCCCTGGATTAAGGTTGCCGGTGTCGGCGCTCCTTGCTTTCTCCGCTCCACTATCAACACCACGCGACCGCCCTACCAATCTGGGCAGTTTTCGAATGTCAGGCGTTCGGCAGAATGTGGGGATCACGCACAGAGCCGCGAAATTGCGCTGCCCTTGGCTGGGCACCTGGAGGGTTTGCGCCTTCGAAAACGCCGAGACCGCTGCGAGCTTGACCAGGCCTAGCTTGGCCATGGCCCGATTGCATCTCTTATCTGCTGTGGTCCAGCCGTTGCCCTCTGGAAATATCACGTTGACAGCCCTTCGGCTTAAGCTGGCGCGGAAAGGCCTGGCGGTCGGAGAACCGAGATGGTCGGAGATTGACCTTGCGGCAAAGCGGAGCGGAATTGCAGAATCGCCTCCCTTGCACCGTGACCGCACGGCGGGCGCATGAAAACTTCCTTCGAATGGCGTCTCATGTGATGCTTTTTGTTGAAGCTAAGTATCTGGCGGGCGTTTTCTGGAAGCGGAGCTTAGACGCAAACTGTCAACAAGCCTTTCGGGGTCTTCGCTCAGGGGCCATCCGTCCGCACAAAGGGCCTTTAGCGGGCCCAAGATATTCGCCCGGACAAAGCGCTACTCGTCAGTATGAAGGCCAAATGATGACTATGGTGTAGCTTGCCGATGCACCTTTTCCTTCTATGACATGTCCACGTGAAGCTCTTCTGAATGGACGACTCTCACGCCACGAAAGTCATCATTCGCGGAGGATATCTCCCAGTCGTTTGAACGGCCAGGGTGCGCCGATAAGGCTGTGTTACGCAGTTGGGTACGCTGGTGGCTGGCTTCGGTCCTTGGGTCGGTGTTCATCCTGAGATGTGCGGTCGACCCGCCCCGATGAAAAGCGAGCCAGGTACCAACCACCAAGCGAGCCTATCAGGACGGACGGCCTAATCCATTTTTTCACTCCCTATTGGATGATACCAGTAGAAATCTCATGTAGTTTGCGGGCGGCTTGATCTCCGACATATCTCGATGGGCTGAGGATGGAACGATACGTCTTCGAGCTGTTTCGGAGTCCAAAAATTCAGGATAGAAACCTACTTGGCCAAAACCTCTTCCAGATCGTAGAAGTACACCACTGGTTGTGTAGTGTAATGGTTAGCACTCGAGATTCTGATTAATTCAGAGCCTTCTCGCAATCCCGGTTCGATCCCGGGCACGACCTTCTATTTCACCTCTTTTGCTCTTGTGGAGACTGGTATGTCTTGTGGTATATAGCCTTTTTGCCGTTCAGGAGTGCCAAGAGGCCGACGGAAAGCGCGTGGTTCGGGCCAAGGAAATCCACCATGGAAACGCCGGATTGGGCCAGTCAGCTGTCGCCAGTTGTTCGGCTTTTCCGGATGGTCTTGTTGCAGAACAGGTCGAGTTGATCTGTGATTCTTTTACAGGGCCGGTCTGTAGAGCATTTCGAAGTAGCTGCTGCGCAAGGAGATGGGCCATCTACTCCGTCCGTTGTAGGCGAACGTCAAGACCGGTTCGCTTTAGAAAGTGTACCAGCATACACAAGGGAGATTTGAGAGGTCGTCCAGATGGAAGGTAGAGCCAGGCAGAGAAGCTCAAAAACTTTGGTCAGATGAAAACATGCCGCGCGTGAGATACGGAAGTTGCAAAACTGAAATCATAGAGAAAAGGAAATAGCAGAGCGGCCAATAAGAACGCAGCACCTACTAATGGCCAATCATCTTCGAGTGCAGTTTAATGCTACACCTTGATGGATGAATTCAGCCCCCATGGCTGTCGTACGCTGCTCCGAACCACAATCAAAAGGGGTGCTCGTATAGGCGTGATTTGTGACCGTCGTTGTCGCTGTCGTCGCTGTCGTCGAGAGGCGGAGGAAAGACAAGGCGGAATCATCATGTGCCGACGCGTTGCTGCCTGTCGCGCGCCGCAGTGACGTGCACTAGGCGTCAACCCGCGCTACCATCTTCACACTCTTCGCAACAACAACTGCCTCTCACCAACATGGCCAACCCAGCGGAGCGCTATAATCGCGAGGAGGAGGACGAGGACGACGAGGAGGAGACTCTCGATGAAACCGTACGCTACACCGCCCACGCGCACGCAAGATGGTGCTAACTACGGACGCAGGGCTACAAGACGGTCAAAGATGCCGTTCTCTTCGCAATTGATGTCAGCCACTCCATGATGAAGAAGCCGCCGCCGTCGGACGCGAAGAAAGCCGACCTCGATTCGCCTACTTCAGCCGCATTAAAGTGCGCCTACCAGCTCATGCAGCAGCGCATCATCTCACACCCGAACGACATGATGGGCGTCCTATTGTTCGGCACCGAACAGTCCAGATTCCAGGGCGAAAGTTCTGGTAGCCGTGGAACGCTAGAGTATCCGCACTGCTATCTACTGACAGACCTGGACGTGCCGGCTGCCGGCGACGTCAAGCGTCTGCGTAACCTTGTCGAGGATGAAGATGAGGCCGCAAAGCTGCTTGTGCCTTCGGAGGAGCCTGTGTCCATGGCAAACGTGCTCTTCTGCGCAAATCAGATATTCACAACCAAGGCGCCCAACTTCACGTCCAGGCGGCTCTTCCTCGTCACGGACGACGACAATCCTCATGCAGATAGCAAGGACCTTAGGCAGTCTGCAGCGGTGCGCGCAAAGGACCTGTACGACCTGGGTGTCATCATTGAGCTTTTCCCAATTGCGCGTCCCGAACACGGGTTTGAACGGACAACCTTCTACGATGTTAGCATGACCCATGATTCAACCACGTTCGAGACTGACTGGAGTAGGATATCGTCTACCGCCCGCCGCTCTCCGACCCCGAAGCACCCGCGCCAGTAACCGAGGCCGCTCTCCCCTCTGAGAGAAGCGACGGCATAAGTCTATTGCAATCGCTCATTTCCAATATCAATTCCAAAGCCGCCCCGCGTCGTGCCATATTCTCACTTCCCTTCGAAATTGGTCCAGGTCTAAAGATTGGAGTTAAGGGGTACATCGTGATCAAACGCCAGGAAAAGGTCCGGAGTTGCTACGTCTGGATGAATGGGGAGAAACCCCAAATATGCATTTCCGCCTCCTCCAAGATTGCCGAAGATACAGCCCGCGAAGTGCAAAAGGCAGAGATCAGGAAAGCCTACAAGTTCGGCGGAGAGACTGTCTCATTTACCGAGGATGAGACCAAAGCGATCCGTTACTTTGGCGATCCAGTCGTCCGCATCATTGGCTTCAAGCCACTATCAGCACTGCCCGAGTGGGCTAACATGCGCTCTCCCATGTTCATGTACCCTACTGAGACTGACTACATCGGCTCCACCCGCGTATTCTCTGCGTTGCAGCAGAACCTGATCAAGAAGGACAAAATGGCCGTTGCGTGGTTCATTCCCCGTCGTAATGCCGTGCCTGTTCTTGCAGCCCTGCTCCCCGGCCAGGAGAAGCTGGGCGAGCGCAATGAGCAAGTCAGGCCGCCGGGACTGTGGATCATCCCCTTACCCTACGTCGACGACATTCGCCAGAACCCAGACACACCCCTTGTGCGGGCGTCGGACAACCTGACGGACATCATGCGCGACATCATCCAGAACCTGACCCTCCCCAAGGGCGAGTACGACCCGAGCCGGTATCCCAACCCGGCCCTCCAATGGTTCTACCGCATCCTCCAAGCCATGGCTCTGGACGACGAGCTTCCGGAAAAGTCCGAGGATAAGACAGTCCCCAAGTATCGGCAGATCGACAAGCGCGTGGGTGAAAAGGTGGTTGAGTGGGGTCAGATGCTGGACGAAGAGTTTGGCAACTGGGCCCGTTCATCTGCGAAAAAACGGCAGGCGGACGACGAGCCGAAGCCGCTGACCAAGAGGCCGAAGATCGCATCCGGAGACAGTGCGGCGAAGACGTCGGATGCGATGGATGATGCGGAGATGAGGGAACGCTATGAAAAGGGCACGATTGCCAAGGTATGTCTTACCACAACGATTAGACAGGAGACCGAATTACTGACTTGCAATTTTAACAGCTCACCGTGCCGGTGTTGAAGGAATGGGCTCACAGCAAGCACATCTCCGTGGTTGGGAAGAAGGCAGATATCATTGAGAGGATCGAAGATTTCTTTGAGAAGAAGTGAAGATTATGTGGGCTAAGTGGTGTATCATTCAAGGTGTTTCATACTCAGGAGTCAAAAAATGGCCAGCCGGGGTACGAGAAGTTCACGGTTGCACTGAGTCATGATGGTCTGGCTCTCAAAGTCGACAGTTGTAGCTGATTCACATGCAATCTGGTCTGGGGAGGTTGCTACGCTGTTTGTTTGCTTGGCTTCTCTGTGTAGTTGGCGTCATTTGAAGGCGCGAGGGTTCTATTCGACCGCGGGAGGTCTCTAGCCGAGAGTGTTGAAATCACGGAATAAACTGAAGTTATTCTACAGTAGATGTTTACACGGACGATAAAAAGGAAAAGAAACAAGAAAAATCTATTCCTTAGGATTCCAGCCAAATCACCTGCGACTTGAATCATGTACGGCATAACTACATATGCGCAGGCCCTTAGCTATTCGACGTATCAAACAAGCATAGTATCACTTCTCAACAACCGTCGGGTCTCGGGTTGAAAGATGACGATATACAGAAATCAGAAAGAGTATTTTTTATGTTCAAATCGTTCAAGTGATTTTCGCCAATCAAACTTCCAGAGTGAAGAACTGCAGCGGTACGGTACGATCCCTAGTGACCCAGGAGAACTGACAATGGAGCGAACGAGTGCCCTCCTGAGTCGTGAGTTTTTTCAGAGAAACAGTAGCAAGACAAAGACCACCAAGAAAAAAAGGCAACAGTTCGTGAGACGCTCCCAAACCGCTTCACTAGGAGAAGCAGAGTACCACCGAAGATTCAGCGGTAGGAGTAGTAAGTAGTAGGAGAGAAAAAGTACCGATATCAACAGGAATAGTACAAATCATGGCTTTTTTTCACTCAACTTTTCTTTTCTTTCGCTAGCAAGAAGTTACATGGGGGAAAAAAAAGAAAAAGGATGATTTTTCATAACAAAGCACCCAGCAAATAACGCCCATCATCTGCGCAGTAGCATGCGGAAACAAGAATGCAAAACAAACAAGTAAGCCATTTCGTTTTTGAGTTTTCTGTGAAGCAAAAAACCGTGTGTGAAGTGTGTGATCTACATGCCTTTTTCCTCTCATCCTCCTGAATATTCACGAAAAGGAATAGAGAGGGGGAGGAGAAAAGAAGAAAAGGAGGATGTTTGCCGCCAACAAAAAGAGTTCGATGGGGGATGTTGGTGTAATCTAGGGTTTGCGTAGCCATGAAGAAAGAAAGAAAAAAAACAAAAAGAGGAACCCATGATAAGGAGTTAAGAGGCAGGACAATTCCCGGACGGAATCCCGGACCAAGCACTCCTCCAAAAAAAAGCCGAGCCTAGTCCACATCATATCCCATCTCTCTCCTGCATCACACTCGTAGCTTCGTTCCTCACCTTGTGTCCCGAATCCTTCCGGTCCCGGTCGTGAAGTGAAGTTTGGTACATGAATGGAAAGAAGCAAAAAAAGAATAGCACGATGCATGAAAAGAAAAAAGAGATGCATCCAACACCACAGCTCCGAATGAACACCTAGGCTCCGCGTTCCTTCGACAGAGACATGAACGAGTGACAAAGACCATAAAGAACCTAGTTTTTAAATGCCCCAGGGAGAGCAACCAGCGCCTCCCGCAACCTCTTCAGTTGCCCTTCAGACAGGTCCCGAAAGGGGCGTGATCATCGGTCTTGAACCGTGATATCGCGCAAAATCGGCGCAGCGTCGTGTAATGATCTGAAGGGCATTTTTGTACTCGTACATGGCTGGGCTAGTTATTTTGTGCGCAGATAGCGGCCGGAATCATCTCTGAACTAGGTTAACATCAGGTGGTTCGAGAATGGAGAAGCATCATCGACTTACCCTGCTCCTGCGTCCGCCTCCTGCTGCGGCTTGCTGCTGCTGCTGCTGCTGCTGACCTTGCTGGCCCATCTGGGGCACACCATAGCCCATGGGTGGATAACCAAAAGGAGCCTGCGGCGCAACCACAGGAGATCCCTGGAAGCCCATCATGGGCGCCGGGCCGGGCTGTCCGAAGCCAGGGGCCATGCCGAGACCTGGTGCACCGCCGAGAGGGCTGTTGCGGAAGGCATCTGCTGGGCCACCGTTGGCCGCCGGGAAGCCGTTCATGCCAACGCCACCAGGCATGCCACCCATCCCGTTCATAGGCGGGTAGCCAAAAGCAGCGGGACCTTGACGAGACTGCTGCTGAGCTGCAGCCAACATCGCCTGCTGGTATTGCGCAGCAAGAGCGAGGTTAGGGTTTGCTCCATAACCACCGAGGCCGTTGGGCATGAATGCTTGCTGATCGAATCCCTGGCTGTCCATGCTGGCAGTGCGCTGGAGGCTCATCGTGGGGTCAAACTGCGGTTGTCCCATGCCAGGAGGGAAGAAGGGACGATTCATCTGGCCGTCAGGAGTACCGACAGGTTGCTGGTGCGCTCCACTGTTCGGCATGTTGGCCTGCTTGGAGCCAGGGCGCGAAGCAGGCGACATATCCCGGACGTGGCTGTCGCGGGCACTGGGGCCGCCGCTACGGGTGGAAAGTCCAACTTCGTCCATGAGGCGCTTGTATCCCTGGGCGGGCTGGGCCTTGATGCGAAGCAGAACGTTGCGAACATTCTGCACGACTTCGGGCCGGATCTTCTCGTCGAAGAAGGGCGTAGTGAGAACCTTGAAGATAAGCGTTGCACCACATGACTGGTCGCGCAGGATAGCTTCCAGAGTCTCGTCATTCGCAGAGAAGAAGAGTGCGTTCAGAACAGTGTCGCGAGCCTCGGGCTCGTTCCTCTGGTTGATAATCTTCAGGACAGTAAGGTACGCGACCTTGTGAGTGCACAAGTGGACAAGATGGGGCACAAGACGCGGCGCGAGGACGGTGCGGCGGCGAGGGAAGGTGCAGGTGTCCAGGAACCAGGTCAGAAGGAGAGCACCGTTGGCGTTGGTCGCAAGGTGGACGCTGTGGAGCGCAATAGCAGCGGCAATCATGCGCTGCTGGTCCTTGGTGGCGAAGTGGCTTTCGAGACAAGCGCGCATGGCCCTCGCGCCGAATCTGCCTTGAGCTAAATCCCAAAGACGACCGAGCATCACCTCGAAAATGAAGTTGTTCAGCGGGCACTGATAGCGCAGACAGCCCTGCATGACGTAGTTACCAAACTGGTCCAGGAACAGCGCCATGGCGTACGGGCGAAGGCTGTCGACCACCAGCTTCATGAGAACCGGAGTCCTGGCCACGTCGATTATCTTCTGTGCAGCCCAGGTACCGTTCTTGTGCACACCAATCTCGGCCATGTGAGGCGCGATCTCGGCCAACATGGCCTCCTTGACGCTCTCCGAGCAGTACTCGAACAACTTCTGCACCACAGTGTTACCCAGGTAGTCAGAAGAAAGCTCGGCAACTTCTGGGAGCATGGCCATGGCGACATCCTCAATCTCCGACTGAGTGCAAGAGTTGTTGTCGATCCTCTTGCGGATCTCGCGGAGTCTGGGTGCATCGTGAACTCTGTTGTGGGAAGGCTCCTGGACTGACGGAACCTCGGACTCATAATGGTCGTTCTCGAATGCGTGCGTGACGTTTGCTGCAATGTTCGTTGCTTCTTCATCCGTCGCACCCAATTCCTTCACAATTTGGATAATGTCGCTCTGCAGCTCGCGGAGGTTGGGCGTCGTAAGAGGCGCGGCGCTGGAATCAGGGCGCACATCCTTAGCCTGGCGGTTGGCAGCGTTACCAATTGCCTGGGATGATCCATCACCCTGGGTCTTCGAGTTGGGGTCTGGGCTAGGCGATGGGTAGAGCCCATTGTGCCCCGGAGTACCAGAAGCGCTAGGAACCTTAGCGTAACCAATGCGGACTGGACCAGCACCGGGGAAGATCTCCTTGCCGTTCAACTGCTGCTTAGCACGAACGGCACTCTCCAAGCTTTCAAAGTTGACGAATCCACAGTTCTTGTGCGTGAGAACCCGAGTGGACTCGATGGGACCAAAGACGTTGAAGATGACGTTTAGCGAAGATACTGTCGTCGAGGATGGGATATTGCCTAGCCATAGAGCTCTAGTTGGACCTTCCAGGGTGTTCTCCTCGCCCGATGACTCTGGCATGGGCTTGCCGTTAAGGTTAAGGCTCTGGACTGCTTCGGTCAGCCCGCTGTACTCGGCTTCTTCGCTCAGTTGTAGATCGGAGGCATTGATGCTACTGTCCAGCCTGGAGTTGGTGGGGAGGTAGTTACGCAAGAGGCGGGTCGACGGAGACTCGAGAACACCGGCGGTACGAGCTCTGGGGCGGCTAGCACTGGCGAAACTCGCGAATGCCTGCACTTCCAGGTTGTGCTGGCGGACGGCTTCGTGGATATTGGCATATGCAGCGGCGCTGGCCTCGGCTGTGGGCGTCAGGGTCCCGCTGTACTGGCCATAAGGTCCCATGTGCTCCATCTCTTCTTCCTCCTCATCAGCGTACTTCTCTTTCGCGTTGACAGAGTACGACCTGAATCGGTTTGCAGCATTCTGCTTGTTCATGGCGGCCAAGTTGGCAATCATGTTCGGCTGAAGCGCTCTCTGGTTCTCCAGCATGATCTCAATGTCTGAAGGAGCCAGGGTGGCGCGTGACTGTTGAGGCGTATCGACAAGTCCAAGATAATCCAGCGTTTTAACATCGTTATCAGCGAGCGACTGGCTTGAGAAGTGAGACTGAGCGGGGGACGAAGCGCCCTCCGAGGAACGAATGCTCGCCAGAGTGTTGCCACGCTCGCGACCACTGGCCCAGTTCGAGGAGAAAACCGATGAACCGAACGGGTTCGAGTTCGAGAGATAGCCAGGACGCTGTGGCATCGAGCCAGCTCTCATGCGGGAGAGCATTGTGGACGACTTCGTAGGGGTGGCGCCGGTGGAGCCGAATCCACCCAGATCAGTCGGTGTGTGCGAACCCGGTTTGAAGGGGCTGGTGGAGGGTGTCGGACGGGAAGTCTGAGGGAGAAGGGATGTCTGAGGCTTGAGCCCGCCCAGCACACCAGAAGTCGAAAACCTGGAGGGCAGAGTTCCAGCCCTGGTCCTCCGGGTCGACGCAGTCTGCTGTGCTGCCTGTTCCAAGCCGGTGGCTGCATTGAAGTCGGGAAAGCTCTCGCCGTTGGGTGACTCAGGGATCGTCTCGCGCAGAGGGGTGGAGTTGCCGCTCGTGGGAGGGCCCCAGACTTGAGGGCTGAGTCCCTCTTGCGCCTGGATCTCTCTAGCCCTAGTAGGTAAAATTTGATCAGAGTCTGAAGCATCAATGATATTGGGGTGTACATACCGCTTCGAAAAGAGCCTGCCGCCGTAGTCGTGCGACGGTGAACCGGCGCCCATGCGTGCGGTGGCAGTGGCATTCCCAATTGCGGCCATGCTGCCGCCGTTGCCAAGAGAGTACCTTGTGTTGTTGCTCGAGGTGGGCGGCTCGATGGGCGAAGTGGCGGTGGTGGAGGAGCCGGAGCGCGGCTGGTTCGGGGTGAGCTGGGGCATGTAGTTGAGATTGATGTGGTGCTCGGGTCTCGTGGTCGGAGGAGCCATTATGAATTAAAGTCGAATCCCGTATGGCCCTTGAGAATTTTCAAAGCTTCCAAAGGACGAATATCCGGCGCGCTCAATTACCAAAACCAGGGCTGAGGCGCAAAATGTTCTTGGAGCCGGCCAAAGGAATGTAGTGGTGAACCGAGAGTCAACTGTACAAATTGTGCCCTGAGCTCGCAGGCCTGCTGACGTAGGGAGCAGCGAGAAAGCGACGAGAGTGCGTGCGGCTGCGGAGGAATTGATGGCGGTTTGGGCCGGGGCAATTAGGGCGGCAGGGTCTCGGTGCCAACGTCAAGGGGAACGTTCGTGACAGGCTCCGAAAAGGTCTTGGGCGGTGTAGGGGACTCGTCGGGCCAGAATGCAGGGCGGCGCGATCAAGGAGCGACGGGCGGCGATGCAGCGAGCGCTTGACGAGCGGTTTGGCGTGTGCGTGGTGCGTGGGCGAGGCGAGAGGACGCGGATTATACAGACACAGCCGTGGCAATAGACAGGCCGGGGGCAGGCCTGGAGAAGGGAGGTACGAATTACGACAGGGCTGATTAAAATGACGGCCGCAACGCTCAGGACGAAGGGAGAGGCGAGGTGTGGTGGAGGGCGGGAGGGTGGGTGGTAGTGGTAGAGGTGGTGGTGTTCGGAACAGAGGTGCCCTGTGCCTGAAGATGCGCGCCCCGATCAGACAAGAGAAACAGTGTGCACAGGACAAGCAGCGCAGCGACAAGAGGCGTCGTGGCTTCAGCGAGAGAGCGCTCACTGGCCGCCGCGGGGCGCGATTCCATCCTGAAACCGAGCTATGGCGCGTCCAGCACCCGCGAGCTGCGCGGGCGAGGGGTCGCACTGCTTCCTAAATCTATGCTGCTATGCTCGCGACGGAATGGCCTGCATCGCGTTGCCAGTGCCTGCGCCCTGAGAGAAGCAGGCTACCTAAAGTCAACCTTTTCACTCGCGATATTCCCCCGCCGTACAGGCGCCAGCCTTGAGCGCGGATAGGCCGCTTCTCCAGACCGGACGGGCCAACGCTCGTGCCTTGCCGGCCGTGCTGTCGATGATCTGAGCGAGCTGATGGGGGAGGGGGAGCAATGGGTTTCAAGCGTGTGATGGCACACTCGTATGGACGCGCCCGAGGCCAATCAAACGCGTGCGTGAAGTTTTGAAACGGCCCCCTGGCACCGTCGAAACTGCTGCCCACCATCATCACCAACACCCCCATCCACGCCCATTGAGGCACGTCCAAATTGCAGGCTTCATCTGCCGAGGTCCGCGCCTCGGCTCCAGACCCAGTCCGTCCGCCCTCTGCGCATGACGTGCAGCGGAAAAACGCGCATGCAATCTGTTCGGCCGTCGCCGCGCGACCGTTGACCGTCCGTCCCGTCGCTGCCACCCGCGCATAACTTCACCTACCATGTCTCAAGAAGAGCCCCCCAGCATGCGGCCCGCGTCGTCGCCTGATGCTGCCCACGACAATGCCGAGCCCGCCATGGTAGTTACGCGCGTCCGCCGCTCCAACGCAGGCAACTGGATGCGAAAGCTGCTCGATCAGGAAGAACGCTTGGACGAGCAGCAGGATGCCCAGGACTTCTACAGCAATGAGCACTGGGCCGAGGCCGCCGACGACGACGAGTTCGGCGGTGATGATGCCGAAGCTCCCGAGGACATTGCCCTTGAGTCTTCGGGCGACGAGGACGAGGATGAAGGCGACAAGGACGATGAGGACACAGGCGAGAAAGTCCTGCGCAAGGAGGAACGCCAGCACAAGTTGCTCCAAAAACGCAAGCGGCGAGATCCCTTCGCGCAGGCTGCTCTGCGGCAGAAGAAGGCCAAAACTACCGCTCAGTCTACGCAGTCATCCATGCCACCGCCGCCCCGCCCGAAGAAGAAATCCGAGCGCGTTTCCTGGTTGCCCGAAGCCATCGAAGGCCCGGTACGCTCGTCGTCACGACGCCTTACGGTACAGAACAAGCAGACTCTCGCACAGGGTTTGGAGGAAAAGGAACGACACCGGCTGCATGTCCTCGAGATCATGAAGAAGGCAGAGAAGCGGAAGGAGAAGGACCAGCCGAAGCCAATGACACAGGAGGAACGGCTGGCAGAGGCAGCACGCGTGGAGAAGAGGAATAGCAAAACACTGAGCCGGTGGGAAGAGTCAGAGCGGCAGAAGGCCGAGGAGAACAAGGCTCGCTTGGAGGCTCTGAAGAACCGCAAGCTAGACGGCGCCTTCGTCCGCTACTACAGCGGCCCTTCGTTGTGGGTCAATGATAAGCTCAGGAAAGTAGGCAAGGATAACTGTAAGATCGAGGAGCTCGATAAAGAGTCTCCTTCTCCCCAGCAGATGACCACTACTCCGCAGCCCAGCACTGCTGCAGACATGAATGGACAAAAAGCCGAAAGTTCCGACGCTCCGCCTTCGTCAGTGGTCAAGCCAGAGGTGCCTTTGGGCAATGAGGAACAGCCTATGAGAGACGAGGTCCCCGCTGAGAGCGTTCCAACGCAACCAGAACCCCTTCAGGCACAGCCGACCCCTTCGCAGCCATCTCACTTGGAGACCTCACATGTGCAACCATCGCTGTCGCAGCAGGCTCAACCGGAATCGTCTGCTATCCAACCAAGGCAGACTCAGCTCTCGTACTCTGAGCCTTCTCAGACGCAATCGTCTGAAACACAGCCATCCAACGCTGCCGCATCCTCCGCCGAGATACCACATGGTCAAGGTCACAACATTATGTTTGCTCCGCCACAATCAGCTGGTGGTTTCCTGGACGGCATCTTCGACTGGGCCTCCATGGACGCCCACCAGCAGCCAAATGGTGCCTCTTCCCAGCGCCCACTTTCTTCACACTCTCATTTGGCTCCGGTCGTACCTTCGGAGCCGACGAAAGAAAGTAACGCAAATGTAGATCCTATCAAGGCCGACGACCAACCGACTGCGGGTCAGGAAGCACCTTCCGGGCCTCCAGCTCCGCCCACCCCAAGAATCATTTTGCGTGCCGTTCGTAACCTAATCACCCTCCAAAATTTTGACTCGCTCCGCCCACGCGACAAGGATGCGCTTTCTCGCGCTCTCTTCAAGTGGCCGGCTGGAATGCCCATCGCTCTCCCATCACGCCCTCCTCCTGGCCGTGGCGCTCGCAATGCCCACCTTCCCCACCGCGAGCTCTGCTGCATCACTGCTCAGCCTGCCCGCTACCGCGATCCTCTGACGGGCCTGCCATATGCCGATGCATTCGCGTTCCGGAGCATCCGAAGGTTTGTAGGCGGGCTTGGAGGCGGCGTGGGAACAGCGAGGTGGAGCAATTTGCTTGGGTGTTTTGTGGGGCCCAAGGCTGAGGGGCGGTTTGCAGTGGCGAAAGGAGTCCCGGAGCGGTTTTTGGGCAAGAAGAAGCAAACTGAACCGGAACAGGTCGATGGCACGGCGCAAGAAGACCAGCCGAGCGGCCAGGACGTCAAGATGGAAGGAGCTTGATGCTAAGATTACGAACTATATGGCTTTAATGGAGACGGGTGAAGGAGTAGTGAAGAGAATGTATGTTCTTTCGATACCATTATGATACCCTCAATTAGAACAGATTTTCTTTTTTACATGCACACGCTCCGAAGCCTTGTCATTCACTGCGGTTACTCAAGTGCTGCACCAGCCTATACCGGTACATCTTCCCTACAACGGGATGTCTTTCGCATTTTCTCTCCAGAACGCGCACCGCGTCTTCAGCATATCAATGTCGGTCTGCTCGAAAGCATCAGCCTTCACAACCCACTCCTTCCCCGTCCTCAGCTCCGGAACGCCCGCCTCCGAGCCGTCGGTCAGCTTGTGGGCGTTCGGATCGCCTGTCTGGAAGAAGCTCGCCATGGCCCCGGCTATGCCTGCGTATTCCAACGGCTGCGATTGCTGCACCGCGCCCACGCGATTCCACTACAGCAGAAAAGAACGCAGCACATCAGCACTCCTCTCCCCCGTAATCGCCAAACGACATTGGAAAAGGGGGGGGGGGGGGGAAAGAACTCACAAATTGCGTATCACTCCCATGCTTCGCCGGACTGACCGTATACTCGCCCAAATACCCCTGCCCCCCGGCCGCCTTCTCGGCCAACCACAGCCCCGGACACGCCAGCACCGAATCCCGATACACCATGCCCGCCCGCACGTACGTCGTGTTCCAACTGGCTCCGGCCCCGGCCTCCCCAACCGCCGGATACAGCGCGCCCACGTCGGCGACCAGCGCGTCGTCAAAGCCAGGCAGGTAGCCGCGAAGCCAGGCGTCGAAGTCGGCGGCGTCGAAGAGGCCGTCGGGGATGAAGTCCTCGCCCTCGTGCGTGTTGAACATGGCCCAGACGGTTAGGTTTGCAGTAACGGCGGACAGGGGCGTGCGCAGGAAGACGGGGTCGAGGACGGGGGCCCAGGTGAAGGAGGAGGTGGTGTACCGGTTCGCGGAGCTGAGGGCGAGGCTGGCGGCGCGGATGGTTTGGAGGGGCGCGGCTTTGAGGCAGGCGAGGGTGTCGTCGTCGCTGGTGGCGTTGCAGCCGGTGCGGGTGGCGAGGGCGGCGTAGAGGGCTTCGGCTTGGGGGCTGTCGTGGCGGTAGGTTTTGGGCCAGAAGGGGGAGCTGGCCAGGGCGGCGGAGAAGAGCTTTGGGGTTGTGGTGGAGGCCGCGGCTGCCACGGCTTGGGCGATGACGGAGCCGCCGCCGGCGGATTGGCCTTGGATGGTGACGTTGGTGGGGTCGCCGCCGAAGGAGGCGATGTGGGCGTGGACCCAGCGCAGGGCGGCGTGCTGGTCGAGGAGGCCGGGGTTGAGGTCGGCGGTTGGGGAGGAGGCGATGGCGCGGCCGGGGAGGAAGCCGAAGGCGTTGGTGCGGTAGTTGGGGTAGACGATGAGGAAGTCGTTGGTGGTGCTAGCGTTCAGGACGGGGTACATGGGCGGGGGCAGGTCGAAGCTGGCGCTGCCTTGGATGAAGCCGCCGCCGTAGAAGACGACGAGCACGGGGCGTTTTGGCGCGGGGGAGGTCCAGGGGCGCGAGTAGAGGCCCAGGTATAGGCAGTCTTCTGAGCCGTTGGTGGTGCGCTGGGGGCACATGTCGAAGGGCTGGTCGGTGTCGTAGGTGCCATTTGTTATGTTGGGCGGGGGCTGTGGCGCGCGGAAGCGGTTCTCTCCCGCGGTCGAGGCGCCGAAGGGGATCTTGCGGAAGTAAGAGATGTTGTAGTCGGCATTGTATTTTCCTTGGAAGGTTCCGTAGTCCAGCTCCACGAGAGGGTCGTCGTATGCTAAAGTGCCAAGCAGGGACGAGAGCAGCAGCAGAAAGACGCTCCTAGCGAGGTTAGCCATGATCACCGAGGCGAAGGTCTTCCTGGTACCTGAGCCACTATTTCGGGTACTCGTAGCGTTTATCTACATGCCTCGGGGGATGCATTTGCGGAGTAAGTTGGGCTATGACGAAGTGTTGGGGGCCAGGGTCCTTTAGGCTGAGCTGATGCTAATAATAACTGCCAAGCTTCCTTTGGAGATGGGTCATTGGCGTTGATGACATGGGCTTCTGGCATGATGAATCGGGGAGATGAGAAATCGGCTTGTCGAGTCGGTGAATCGTTCGGGGATGCACCTATTCCGGACAAGTCACGTGGCGGTGGGTAAATGCTTGCTCCTAAATACGGCCCTCTTCCCGACAGGCGCTCGACCAGAAGTTGAAACGGACTCGACCATGTGCGGCTAGCATGCTTCCGGCCAATGCTTTACTTGACAGCGGATTCGATGTCGAAACACGCCTCAAACATCTCACAGATGATTGATTCCTTGCTTTCAGATGACTCATCATGGCTCCAAATGGAAGGCGGGCTCGACTGCTGCTCCCCGCAATTTCCCCCGCATCCGCCCGTCAATGGAGAGGCGATCATCGTAAATTTAGCCTTGTTTCCCGCCCTGTGCCGGCGTCACTGTACGAGCTTCTCCCACCGGACCCCACTAATGTTTAGTATAATGTTATACCAGAACACTACATATAAGGTGACGCGTTCCTTGCTGCTTGGGCCATCGGAACATTAGGAGAACTCCAAAACGAACAATGTTGCGAACCCTCGCGTGCACAGTCGCTCTGTGCCAACTTGCGGCAGCCGTCGTGCGAACTTCGACGCCGCAGTTGGGATGGAACTCTTACAACTACTACAGCTGTTTGCCCAATGAGACGGTGCGTGTCTCCCGCTGAAGCAGACTCTCCGAATTGTCTGACACGTGCCGCAGATCATCAAGGAAAATGCCCAAGGCCTTGTCGACCTCGGCCTCGCCGAAAAGGGATACACCATGGTCACGACCGACTGCGGATGGCCATCGTCCAACAGGACCAACGACGGCAAAATCACTTGGAACTCGACCCTGTTTCCCTCAGGCTTCCCAGCACTTGGCGAATACATCCATGGCTTGGGCCTTGAGTTTGGCCTCTACTCGGGTGCAGGAAAGTGGCAGTGCAGCACCGACGAGACTTCATTTTTACAAGCATCTCTGGGTACAGACTTCTATTTCCCAAATAAGACGTTCGAGAGGCTGATGGTGAGCAGGTTATGAGACCGAAGATGCGGAGACATTTGCCTCGTGGGATGGAGATGCGTTGAAGTATGACAATTGCTGGGCCAATGTGACTGAAGATACGTCCTTTCTCCACCCTCCACTTATCCCACAAGCTGATTGCTCTGGCACGCCGCGTCGAATATGATCCCTACGAGCCCGACCCTTCCGTCCGCTTCGCAAAGATGTCATCAGCGCTCGATGCAGTGGACAGGCCCATCCAATACCAGATCTGTCAGTGGGGCGTCGGCGAAGACCTTGGCGAGTGGGCTCCCAAACTGGGCAACTCATGGCGCATATCCAACGACATCTACAACAGCTTCTCGTCCATCTGTAATACGCCCCAACCCCAACCCCAACCGAACCAATCTAACCAAACCAAGGGCGCATCACCAACCAAGTCGTCCCCTTCTGGAAGCACACGGGCGTCGGCCGATACCCCGACATGGACATGCTCATGTCAGTACCCTCCCCCTCCCACCCACCCACCCAACCCCTCACAAAAACCCCTAGCATCGGCCTCAACGTCCTCAGCCCCGAGGAAGAAAAACTCCACTTCACCATGTGGGCCATCAACAAATCCCCCCTCACCATCGGCGCGCCCCTCACCCCCTCCCTCCCCCTCCCCGCCCACTCCCTCTCCACCCTCTCCAACCCCGCCGTCCTCGCCATCAACCAAGACCCGCTCGGCGCGCAAGCCCGCCTCCTCCGCCGCCACACCGAAGAACAGTACGACATCTGGGCCGGCAACCTCTCGGCCAACCGCCTCGTCCTCGCCGTCCCCAACTGGTCCAACGCCAGCCAGACCGTCACGCTCAACCTCTCCTCCACCCTCGGCCTCGCCACCGCCGCCGCCGTGCGCGACGTCTGGGCCGCCGCCGACCTGCCGCCCGTCGTCGCCGACTCGTCGTCGTCGCCGCTCCTGACGCTCCACCTCGCCGGCCACGAGGCCAAGCTGCTCGTCCTCTCCAACCTCACCCGCACCGCCACCCGCCCCGTCGAGATCGGCTACCACGCCGTAACGGACGCGACGGCGGCGCTGGCCGGCGGCGCGGAAATCGTCGCGTGCGGCGGCGCCGACCAGTGCCTCCCCGTCGGCTCCAAGGCCGCAAACCTCGTGCCCGGCGCGAGCGTGACGTTTGCGGACGTGGAGGCGGAGGCGGAGAAGGTGCTGGTGGGCATCGATTACGTCAACTACGACGTGGCGCTGCAGTCGGCGTGGTCGAACGGGACGAATACGCGGAATGTGACGGTGAGCGTTAATGGGGCGAAGGCGAGGCGGTGGGCGTTGCCGATTAGCGGGGGGGATTGGTGGGAGGCCGGGAGGTTGGATGTTGAGTTGGAGGGGTTTGTGGCGGGTGGGGGGAATGTGGTTGTGGTGGGGGTGCCAGAGGGGGGTGGGGATGGGCCGGATTTGGTGGGGTTGGCGGTTTGGGGGGAGGGGAAATGAAGATGGCTGGCGGTGGGGGGTTTGTTAGGTGGGTGCTAGTTGCTTGGGGTTAGGTATGAGGAGTACACAGGGAGAGGAAGAGGGGGATTAGGGGTTGGATGGTGTACACACTCGTTTATGAAAGAGTTTTTGTTTCAAACAGCAGAGTCAGCCTGGATCGAATGATGATGAGCCCCTATTGCGATAATCAAATCGCTTAACGCTGCGGATTTCTGTTCTAGGAGTTTACAAACCGAGTGTGTTGCCGGCAAAACGGGGGGTCCTCGGTCAGGAGTTGAAGAACTCGTCGGGTCGGCCATTACCTTTAAACCAACACCTGGATCCGGATTAGTGCCCTCATGTAGATGCCTTCGGTTCTGTAGAAGTGGGAGCTTTATTACAATTAAGAAGTCGGCATAGTTTCTCTTACGACCAACAGGGGGAAAGAAAATGAATGCCAAAAAAGGTGCACGTGAGGGTGCAGTGGCCCTCCAACGGATGGCCAGAAGGTGTAGAAACCCCCTTCAAAGAGACGACAAAAACCGCCAAGCTTCCCAAAACTTTTCAGCAGTTCTCCTCCAACCCTCGATGCTGGCAGCGCTTCAGACCTTCAAAACTCCTCTTCCGTCTGGGTAGCCACGTCCAGAAATTTCCCCGCACCTTTGGCCTCCTTCACTTCCCCGGAGCTAGCAGTTGCCGTCGTCGTCTTGCTCTCCGACGAACCTCTCTCTGCTCTAGACGACGGCGTCTGCTCAACCACATCCACACCCTGCGGGCGGCGAGCAGTGTCCGCCACGTCCCCAACCGTCGTCGAACTCGCCCCAGCGCCGCCCTCAGAAGAAGAGGCAGATGACCCCGAATGAGCCTCTGCAAAGACACACAGAAATCAGCTTGCACAGTCCCAAAACTTCTCCACTCCCCCTTCTCTCCCCCCTTCCAAATGATGAACATACCGCTATCCCCCCCGTCCAAAAAGTCGGTCCTCGATTGGCGCCTCAACCACACCACCCCGGCGACGAGCAGCAGCGCCGAATCCAGCGCCACCTCGCACGCAAGCGCCAGCACGAGGCCGAGCCGGATGTTGGCGCTGCGGTCGGGCGTGGGAAGGAGCGGGGCGACGCAGATGATGAGGGCGAGGCTGATGCAGGCGAGGGAGGTGGAGAGGAGGAGGGCGGTGCGGTGGGCGTGGCGGAGACGGTGCATGGTTTTTGAAAGAGAGGTTGGTCTTTTTTTGGGAGAGGTGAGACGAGGTTGGGGGTTTAAAAGTCGTTGGTGCGTTTATGGGTGGTTGGGTGGATGGAGTGTCAAGAAAGGGTGGTGCTTGGCTGGTGCCTTTTTGACGCTGGTCTCCTTGCTTCGAATGCGTTTGATGGCAAGAATTGTCTGTCCGGTCAAAATGTTGCCTGGTTGAAGTTGTTACAACGGGTGATATTCTTTGTCCATAGTCAGTTCGTCAACCCCTTGCACACATGCATATTCTCTCTGTACGACAGGGCTGATTGTGCTGTTTGCCAATAGAGCGGATTCTATCTGCGAAACCACGCTTCGTATACAAAAGCACTAATTACATACACTTCAGCAACACTGACGTCTCAAGAGTCTCCAGCAAGTGCGTCCTAGACAGTAACACCAACTTTTTCGCTCAACGTACAAATTTCCAGGCATCGAAGAGGGATGATGATAGTCGATGTCGCGGTTGAAGAAGGGCATTGTGGTGATTCCGCTGAAGAAGAGGAGCGGCCTGCCACACTGAGAGCTGTTGGGAGAGTGGAAGCTAAGGGTTGTCGTCCAGGAGTGATGTAAAATTGGACAAACTCTCCCAACTTGGTGGCACGTATCTCCCTCTGGCGTCGGTTGCCCGCCTGCCTTTTCTGGTTTCCGAAATGGCTTGGTTGAATACACTGACCGACGACGTCTAGCTGGAGTCGGACCATATCGTACGTTCCATGCAACGTTTCTCGTGCTGGAGGTCTTCATCGGAGAGGTATCTCAGATTGGATGAGCTCCTTCTACCGGAAGCACACCAGCTTTCTTCCATCTCTACTTCCATTAGCTACAAACCACACAAGGAAAAGAACGAAACTCACCCGCGGCACTTCCCTCCCTTGCTCCGCTTTGCCACCCACTTGTCGCAGGACTATCCAAACCGATCAACGCCTCCGGCAACACATGACCAGAATGATGACGACTAAGATGAACAGCACCGCCAGCAGCGCCGCCGAGATATTGATGAGCAAGACCTGCGAAAAGTCGCGCTGTTCAACGAACGCTCTCATCACCGGCATGATCTTCCGCTGTGAAGAACCGAAACTTGTTGTTGAGGAAGACGAGACGTTTGAGTAAAAGAAAGCAGTAAGTTGGCATCGATGTGGAAAGGGGACAGTAGACGTGTAGTTCAAATAATCCCCTGACAACTGGCAAAACAAGGATGAAACAGTCCTAGCAAAAAACACCGAGAACTGAGTTTAATAAACCCTCAGTCTTGTGTGTTCAATGCTAAGAAAGGGATGTTCGTCTTGGCAAAAAGGTTGTCATGAACAAATTACCCTCCCTGCACACCCTCTTCCTTGCTTAGAGTTTCCCCCTATCCCCGTCAAACATTCTTCAGAAGCTCGGCCCGCCCGCTGCAGAAAATCATCTCGATCACGGTGGCGCAAGAGGTGTGGGGAGCGGTGCCGATTGGGGAATTTTCCTGGGGAGGCTGAACCCAGTTTCTTCAGCCCACAAAGGCAAAGATATGCCCACGCGTATTACCAAAACGAGTCTCAGCCGCCATGACCGACATCCCCGTGGCATTCTCGTGATTGACCCAGCATTTTGTTGTCAGATACCATTTAATGTTGTTGTTGTTATTATTTGTTCATCTACGGCGCGCGATGTCATTACCATCGCGCACAAGTTTGCGGGTCACATCAGCCCAGTTCTGCTTTGCTGACGCCGGAAGATGCCGGACCTGTTGTCTAGGCCACTCTGTTGCCGTGTTACGCATGCTTCTTCAGGCAGGCTCAGCTGGGCTAAAACCTCAGCTGGGCGCACACGCTGGACGATGCCGGCTTTTTGTGTCGCCCGTCGGCAACAGTGGCATCTTACCAAGCGTGAATTAGGCGCCTCATCCGAATCAAGACATGTTAAAATGTTTCCGGCTGGCACTGCTTGGGTGAATCACTTCATTCGTCCACATCCATCGCATCGCCAGAATGACGAGCACTCCACGTACGACTAGCCCCGTCGTACTTCAGGCCAAGATTCCTCTGGTGGCACGTTAGCGGCGAACAGGATGAAGCAAGATAAAATCGGCTTACCGAAGCAAGGCGGATCCCAAGCCAGAGGATCCTCTCCGTTCTTGACCTGATGGTTGAAGCCAGCTCCAACATACGCTCCTCCTCATCCACCACCCCACCGAACCAGGTTGACGGATAGTATGAATGAGCCCACAGTTGACCCCTGATGAGATAATCTTCAGGCAATGGACGGAAGTCTTCCTCGCCTTCGTGCAGAAAGCTGGGAGACTCGATTGCCGGAGTGATTGTGCCCGACTTGGCCAGAGTGTTGAGAAAGAAGGCAAACTCTTCCCACTGAACATATTTGAAAATGTAGGACGTATCGTATGGAAGCGTCGCAACCTGGGACAGGAAAGCGAGCAGGATGTGAAAATGAGTCAGGACATTCTTGTCCCCAAAGCGCTGAAGGACAACGCGCAACGTATCGAAAGTCAGACGGCAGGCGAAAGGAAAGGATGCGGCGGCTTGGAGGTTGAGAGCCACGTCGGCCGGCGCGTGTTGTGTGGGTGGCAGGATGGAGTGGTATCGTCCGTCCGGGTCGCCATTCTTCTCAATTTTTTCACGTATATTATCTTGCAGCTGCGTTGCAAAGGCAAGGCGAAGGAAATTATCCTCACTGCCGTAATCGAACAGGCTGGCGATGTTTGCAATGGCCATGTACGCTCCCTGCTCCTTCCACTTCGAGGTGACGCGTCCAATGCTGTTGTTCAGTTGTCCAATGAATTCGGCGAGGGTGAGGTCAAATGTATGTTGAAATCCGTGATCTTTCTCAAAAAGTAATCCGTGTGCACGTATAAAGCTGGTTTCGACGGGGAGTGAATTGGAATACAACGTATTGCAGCGGCCGAGAATCGGATCGAAAAGGGTGAGGATCGACTCGCGCGCGCTCATGAACGGCTGAATGCAGCTAAGGGAGCGGCAATAAAAGTAGAGCTGCTGCAGGGCGCTTGGCCTTGCGAGAATGGCCAAGTGATGGTAGAGACGGCCAACAGAAGGGTTCTTATCCGCAGCTTTGCTGTACCAGAAACGGGCAACGCCAGCCCACGTGTCGCGGTCGCGGAGATCCTCGTCCTCGATGGCCATGCGGTACCGGCCAAGGTCTCCAAGACATTCGATCCAAGTATCCTCAAAAGCAGGAACAGTCTCGTAAAGAAGGGCCATCATTTGGTAGGCCAGGTAAATAAAGGTGAGCATGTACTCTAGCGACTCGGGAAGGCGATGCCGCAGAAGCTCCAGAAAAGAATGGATGCCATGCTTCCACATTCGGGCCGGCATGGAATACTTAGCTGCAAGGCGGCGCAGCGCTGGGCTCGCCGAAGGATGTTGTGATGCCAAAAAGAAATCGTGATGTTCATGGAGCAAAGTCCTATGTAATGCAATAAGAGCTTGCCAGTGATCTGGGGCCAGTCGCGGCTGCTGACCAGACACGGGATCTCGCTGGGCAGCCGCCTGTGCCTTATCAACGTGAATGCATTTCGATTCCACCATGGTGAGACCAGCATAGATGGACTTTACTTCGGCTGCGAGCTGTTCCTGCGAGATGGGCCGCGAGTCCGGCTGGAGAACCAAGTCGGGCCACTGCTCATTCGTGGGCATGGGCAAAACGCTCGACTGACTCGAGGCCGGAGCAGGTGCTGGGCTCGCAGACGACAGCGTCGAAGTCGAAGTTGACGCATGTTCCCGATGCGTCTTCCGTCGAGGATCCTGCTGGGGTCCCGTGACTTGACGCTTCGAGGTCAGTTGCGGATTGGCGGAGAAATGGTAGGGGAGACGGGCAGAAAGTTCGTCGGCCATTTCTACATCGTCGACGATGTGAGGTTCCACGGCGTGGGTTCGTCTTGATTTGCCATCTTGGCGGCCCGGAGAAGGGTGGGGCGAAACCGAGGCAGGGAGGTCGGAACCGGCACGCTTCCGCTGAGCGGCGGGGGGCTTGGTCTGGAGAGTGAGGCGGTTCAGGTCCGGGGTGGAGCCTCTGACGGGAAGATCGTGGAAGAGCGGGCGCTTTCCAGAGGCAATTTGCTCGCTGGAAAAAGAGTTAGGACTGGGCATCTCGACACATGCGGCTGGACTCACGCTTTATGCAGAGCCTCCTCTCTTAGCAGTTTCCTAAAGAGGGCAGTGCCTTCCTTCACACCGGAGCCCTGGATCTGGGCGTCGTGGCTCCGACGGACATGGTCCCACAAGGCGTCATCGCGGTCAAAGAGGTCGCGGTCACAGTAGGGACAGGCAAAGCAGTCTTCGCGGTGGTTCTGCACGAGGGCAGCCGACTTCGCCTGGGCGCGCTGGGTCTGTGCTAAGCCTTCGTGGAAATCCAAGTAATCTGTGTTCATGTTAAGGGCCCAGTTTAAGCAGTCTCATGCGTCGCAAATCGGTTGGTCGCATATGCTGAGCTAACACCACCCGAGCGCGTAGGGCTGAGGAGCAAGACTGGGGCAGCGACAACAACGCATGGAGGGTTGAGATGGAATTGAGCAGCTGTGGGCGTGGGCGAGGTTGCCGGGCGGGCAGGGTGAGAGCTGCGTGGTGACGTTGGGGCACAGCCGAGGAAGCGCCTAGTCGGGGCCGAGCGGGGAGGGGGGACGGGCGACGGGGGACGGAAAAGAGGCCGGATTCTCTCTCCAAGTTGATGTGGTGCTGGCGGCGCTTCTACGACGACGATATATAGTTTGCAAGCGTTCAGGCAGACGAAAGCACCGACTGTTCGCCTACCACATGGTGTTACCGCCCCCAAAGAGCCAAAGCTGCGGGCCCCGTCGCCAGACCAGGATTGGCGTTTGCCTGCTGACGGCGGTTCGCATTTTCGCGACTGCTGCCTTGCGGCTCAATTTGCCGCCCCCTTGTGCCCAGCCCACGTACGCATACGAAAACGTTCTCAGCCGCATTCTTTCAACGCCCGTGTATAAAATTACGGCGTCTCCGGCCCCCACCAGCTGCATTGCAATGGCCAGCCACAGTTTGGGCGCCACCCGTGGCCACCCTTCACCGGTCTACAGAGAGTGTCTTGAAGCAGCTGACATCCTTGTTGGCTTATCAGCTCCGTGTTGTTGACGCTGCTGCCTGGAGCGCCCGACGCAAGCCATGGGAGAAGAGTGACGCGCGCCTCCGCATTTCGGAAACTAGCCTCACTGGGCCAGCCGCGGTTCAAGCTCACGATATGTCTAAGCTTACTGAATCAGGCCCCAGCTTATGGCTTCGTCCTCTTCCCTCATCAACCGCCCTACCGCGCCTTGTGGGACTTCTTCTCCGAGTGCTGTGGATCCCTCGTCATGTGCTATAATTGTCAACACGCTATTCCGGGGCGTGGGGTTCAACCAACTTCACGCCAGCCTCGACACTGACGACCGCTGACGGGGCACTGCTACACTGAGTCAAGAAGGCCCGAACTCAACGCGCAACCTGTCCTCCATCTCCTGACCTCGAATGCCAGAGTACAAGTGAGCTGCGTGCGTGGCAGCCCGTGAGGAGGACAAGTCGTTTTCCTACTATAGTATCCACTCTCCTGGCCCTACACCGATTCCTTGCCCAAGGCCGAGAGCCGAAACCACACGGGGCAGCCTGCAGCCAGGGTCCTCACCATCCTAAAGTCCACGACTAATCAAGGAATGCCGATTATCAACCACCAGTTTCGTTATTTGTTATGAATTCCTGAATATCATCATGCCCAGTTAGTAGCCTTCATGCGAGGGAACTTCTCACCGCATCTACTTACACAATTGACGATCAGGCAGGATTGATGGCCTGGTCGTCGAGTGGAGTATACAAGTGCTTGCGAGGAGAACTGGCGCGTAGCGCGGAAAGCCCTACAATCCGCCAGGGGCCAAAACCGACTCCTTCTATCACATCCAGAAAGGAAGACCAAGACTTCTTAGTCACCTTGAAACCGTCTCGTCACGAAGCATTCAAACCGCACCCTAGGCCGCCGACTTCGCAGGGCAAAACAAGGCAACCGTTAAACGTCACACGGTGTCGGCATCACATTGGTGGTGATATTGGCTTCCCGCGTGGTTTGACAGGGCACATATGCATTCCCCGGTAGGTGCCGCACCTCTTGTATGTTGTGCAGAATGGAATACCATCCGTATTTGTTAGGTACACACAGCACAGCCGGAAATAGCAAACAAACACCAACAACGCAATCTCCTCCTCGTGAAATAAGGTCTCACAAGGGTAAGAGGAACAAAGAGAAAAGGGCAAAAGGTCAGGCAACTAGCACAGCATCATCCACATGATGCTCGCCAGCACTGAGAGGAAAATACGTGCGGATGACTGCATCCAAGGCCGAACGCGGCGGCATGCAGAACGCCTGGAGCTTCTGTAATCACCAGCCTTAGGCGTGAAGAAGGGTGGTGCCACGTTCGACGAGACTTCTGGATTGCATCTGGAAAGGCGGCATGGAACGATAGGCGAGGGACGACAACGAAGGAGGGGAAGGAAGATCGATCGAGCTGCAAAATGGGGCGAAACTCTGTCTGCCTTGTGTTTCGGTAGGCCGGTTGCAAGCATGTCATGACGCTTTGGTGTAACTTCAGTCCTGTACACGTCGAGGCCTGAGGCTGCCTGAGAAGGTCAGGCCTGCAGTGCCACGGTGGCCTGGTGACCGTCGTAAATAAAGGCGACAGGTCACAAGTAGAGCATACGTGTGTTGACTGGCAGGCTTGAATAAGGCCCCATGAGGACAAATGGCTGAGAGAACATGTGGCTTACCATCCTTCGGCATCAACCAAAATAACCAGGCTTATTTGGCACTCAGCAATTCGTTGGGAAAGGAGGGGATAAGTTGGGGGCGGAAAAGTGAAGAAAAAGCAGGCAGACGACGAAGGATGAGCGGTGCGCAGTACACGTCGATGGAGGGATTCAGGATCGCAAATGCGGAGAAAACCGCTGGCTTGACGCAAGAGGGGCCAGTGAGAGCAGGTCGAATCGCAGACGAGAGGAGATGGATCAGAGATGCAGATGCAGTGACAACAGCGACAGTGAAACATGGGGTCCGGCACAACTTGAGACGACGACATGAACCGATGACGATGGGGCAGCAGAGATAAGCATCTTCATTGCCGATGAGTTGCCCAAAAGTGCGATGGACTGCTGCATTCAGGCCATACTCCGGGACACATATGGCCGTCGGATCCTGTGCCCCATGCGCTCGCAGTCGATTGCGGCCGCAAGAATGAAGGCAACCGCAGCCCGAGTCAGAATGAGGACCGAGATGCGAGGAGGCGGAGAGAGAGGCACGGTACGGACGGGTCGCGATGCAGCAAGCTTGCTTTATATGCGGCCACATGCGGCTCTCAACAGAAACCCAATGAGAAGACAGCAAGTGTCGCACAATGGGCAACCTCCAGAGCGCCAGAGCGCCGAACCCTTCAGCTCGGGCCCAGGGGCCCTCCCGCTGTGCCCGCCGTGGTAACCGGCCACGCTCAAGGCGCGCACGCGTCGAAGGATCAATAGGCTTTCCGACCGGGGCCGTCGGGGACCATCTGCCTGGCTATCCGCTTCGGCCCCCAACTTGCTGCGCCTCCTCTGAGACTCCACGAAACCACGGATGGGGGAACGGCATGGCATCGGCCGTTTCTTTCAACTCTGTTGGCTTTTCATCTCCTCCTGCCTTTACGCCGTGCCACCAACAAATCCGCCCAGGCAGCAGGAAAAAAGGCAACCAAAGCCACGCGACATTTACGCGCCTGAATGGAGGCCGCCCCCAACCACTTTGTACTTTTGCATGCGCGCGGCAAGAAAGCGGGCACTTTCGTGACGATAGCATTACCAAACGAATGCTTCAACTTATGCTTTGTTGGGAATCACTGTGCAAGTCATGGCGCTTACGGGGCGGCCTCCAAAGCCTTTCCGCGACTCCCCGCCTTTGAAAGGTCGAATGCTGACCTGCGATGAGGTCAGAGTTTGGACCTCTTGAAGTGATGACGGATGCAGAGGATCTCGACTGTTGCTCTGCGCACCCGGACTGGACCCTGGTCCGATCCGACATGAGAATGAGTGAGTTTATCTGAGACCAGCCTTGAATGCCTCAGGCAGAAGAATGCTCACCACCTTGTCCGTAGAAGGACCGAGAAGCCCATGCTTACAACGACACGACGTGCGCACCAGGAAAACGGCTCAGAGGAACACGTTCCGTTTACTCAGACACAGGACGAAGACTTGGCTATCTGTGGATCGCTGTCGAAACTGTACATGTACGAAACACCTGGACTTTCTCACCAGCTCTCGGTCCAGTGGCAGTTTCCACGATTATCATCACTTACGTTTGACTTTGACGAATGCTAACTCATATGGGGCTATGCAAAAGCGTGGAATTGATTGGAGAAGGTTCTCTGGTAAGCTACTCCTTGCATGCCCTCACGATCCCAAAGGATGAGCTTGCACTGACGTCACGCTTGCGAGCCATACACTTCCCCATTTCGCACTAACCAACGCTGCAAGAGCCTCGGATGTTTCAAGCTCGATGCTGATCGCCGTGGAGCTACTCATGGGCCTGAAGGCCGGAGCGATTCAAAGGTGTTGCTGCATGTGGGAGAAGGGTATGGACGTAGAGGGCCCACGTCAGCGAGCAGAGATGTGCCTCCTCTCTCCCATCTTATAAGAGATGAACGGCCCATCTATGAGGGCCCAGTTTACCCCTCAAGTGGCTTTCACGGGGCGTACTGGGGAAGATGGCCTCGAAACGATGAAGTGTGGCTCACGCCACACGGCTTTGATCTCCGGGTGCGCAGTCGGCGCTTTGCCAAGCTGACCTTCTCACTCACCTCCCTGCTATTCGCCAGAGCAAGTGGTGCTACTCCCTGGAAGGACCGGAAGTGCGAGGAGTCACACCGAGACGAGAAAAGCTGGCGTCTGGAGAGCAAAGTACTGACTGCCACTCAAGTACTCGGTGACTAGAAGCGATGGACGAGACGACCGCCATTCTCGGGCTTCTATATTGCTCATTCGAAGAGCACACCACCAGCGCGCGATGCCGGGGCTCCTCAAACCTATATGTGTTACACGGAGCACGAGACGGGCAGTTGCAATCATCGGTCACACCATCATCAGAAGGGCTGTTGCAAGCGTGCATCAGCACCTGGTACGGTACAACCAATCACAGCCAGCCTGGCATAGAACCGACCCTATCAGGCCCAAGAAGTAAAAGCAGCGACAGCCAGCATCCCAGAAGCAGTGACGCTTGCTGCGTTCCCTCGCAGCTAATTGCGCAAGCCTAGGCCGTTAGGCAGGGAAGCGGGTGACACAACATGGAGTTGGCTTTGATTAAGGGCTCGTCAGCCAATTGCAACCTCGCAGAGCGGCCGAATGGCAGGGGTTTGCGGGCGGCCCCAGACGCCTGGAAAGCGGGGACGCGCGACCACAAATGCGGGGAAGCCTATCAAGCCCATCCCTTTGACCACTCACACGGTGCCCCCCGTGACGGCAGCTGAGGACGGAGCGTGCTGCGTGTTCACGCCACGGCCACACTACCGCAACCAGGCGTCCCAACTACTGCTCAGCCCATTTCTGTCCAATATGATGTCGCAGCAGTCGAGGTACGTACCTGACCCGGCAGACCCGTGTGCTGGCTGCTTTAGCCACCCTTTATAAGAGGGAAGGAGGGGAAGGGAAGGGGTAACACCAGACCTCCCACCTCTCATCTGCTGCCTTTGTCCTCCCAACTCCTTCCAACTGCAAGCAAGACAGCCTCATCAGCCTTACTCCTATTGCACTACCACTTGAGTGGCTCTCTCTTACCCCTCCTCGACCTTTTCACGGCAGCCTACCCCAGGCTTCCTCTACTCTCACATCAACACTCTCCACTCAAACCAAAACACCACACCTCCATCATGCGCACCGCAATCCTGCAGTCCTCGTCGGAGCTCGTGGCCCTCGGCATCAACCTGTCTGCCTTTGGCGTGGCAACATACCTGCCCGCTCGTTACTTCGGCCCCATGCTGTTCCCTCGCCGTGCCGCGAGAGCACAGCAGCGTGCCGAGCAGCGTGCCCAGTCGACCCTCGCCCAGCGCAACGCCGCTGCCACCGGTGCTGGTGCCGCGGCTGTGGGCGGTGCTGCCGCCGCAAGCCAGATTGGCGGTCGTGGAAGCCACGGCTGGATCGGAAGCGCCAGGGCCCTCCTCAGGCTCGGCACGAGGGGCCGTGGCGGTGGTAACTTCTAAACGACAGCGTCGTCTTGATGCAAAGGTAAGACACCCTCTCTTCCCTGATCCTTCTCTTCACCCCTCATCCCAAGTGGCAAAAGACTAACACGACCGTAGGAGATGACGAGAAGAAGAAGAGAGATGACGATGATATGAAACGAGACGAACAACGAGACGGAGAGGCAACAGGTTGATCAACACAACCCGTTCCTCTCGCAGTCGTGGACCCGGGGAAAAGGCTGGGCCCCCTTTTATACTTCCCTCGCGACAACAGGCACCCATGCTCGCTTTTTCCATTCCTTCAAAGCGTGCCAAAGTCTACCCGCACACACCACAAAGTGTTGTCGGCGTTCGAGGTACAATCCGTTTTTCGTCTTTTTATGGCTCTGAACTTTTCATGGCGTTTTGAGGGTTTTGCGTTTTGCTTTCTCCTGTTGGGGACTCTGTGTCGTATCCGCTACGGCATATTTCATACCTATATCCACATTTTTATCATCATCACTTCCATGGCCCTCCCATCGTACCCTAGAGTAGATGAGCAGAGATGAGCAATTAGCGTCGCCATAGTCACTCACTTACCACCATCTACTTTATCGGATCCGAAAGAAAAACGAAACAAACTTGAACAAACAGCGCTGGAGTGACATGTGCCCCACCGTGTGGCGAGGTTGAGAAGAACAAAAGTGCGGTACACCTGTACTTAAGAGCGCCCTCGACCGTGGTTGCCGATTCCCTCCGAAAAAACCCGTTGAGGCGAGGCAACGAAAAGCCAGTCAGTGAGATAGGGATTCCGTTGCCCCGTAACCCGCCGCCACCCTTTCGCAGCTGCGTTACCCGGAGAGGGAAACCAGTTCCCCACTCTCACCCAACGCCACTCCCCGCAATGTGCCCACTTTCAACTAGAACTTTTGCCCTGGACCTAGCTTCGCGGGTTATACGCAAGAGTGCGTGTAACAATAATAAGTAACAGCCGGATTTCCATCTGGCTTTGTTGAGCAAAACCGTGCAGGCTCCACAGTCGGACCAGATGAATGGAAGAAAAGAGAGCAACGTAGCAAACCCAAGCGACGACTCACATAGCAAAGTGCAGGGTGTACCCATGGAGAATAAAAAGTGCGGTGTCCCGTTTTGCATCGCATGTTGTGACACGAGGGAAAAAAAGACGAAAAAGCCGCGCAATTCGTTCTTTCAAACATCTCTCCAGTCATACGAATCCAACGACCGGTCAGATCTCCTCCCAGCCAAACTATATATGTCATCAACCAACCTCCCATACAAAAACCGCTTACCTCGAGAGAGAAAAAGAAAAAAAAAAACAGAACGCTGATGCCTACCCATTCCTCCCGAGTTTTTCATTCTAAATCTCTCGTGTTTCCATCATATACACTCGTCACCAGTCGTTGCCTAGTAAATCAATCCCCCTTCCCCTCCTTACACTAAAATCCATCCAAAACCCACCCCAAGAAAAAAACGAAACCCCCCATAGCCCTCACCATTTGAAAAGAAAGAATTTGCCTATAAATCATGCCTCCACCTCCACCTCCCTCACCACCTCTCCTTCCCCCCCAGCAGCAGCGGGCAAAGTAGTCTCCTCCTCCTCCTCCTCCTCCACCAACCCCACCCCCGGCCTAATCCCCCAACTCACCACCCCCGCCCCCGCAAAAACCGCCGTCAAGCACACAAACACGGCCGGCGTGAACGACCCGACCGTCGCCGCGTAAATCGCATTGAACGCCGTCGGCGCCACCACCCGCGCCAGCGCGTGCAGCAGCCCCACCGCGCCCAGCAGCTGCCCCGTGCGATCCGCCGGCACGTGCTTCGTCAGCGACGACTGCAGCGTCGGCGAGCCGATGCCGCCGGCCGCCGCGAAGGCGCCCGACGCCAAAAAGACGCCGCCCGACGTGGCGAGCGTGTAGCCGAGGTAGCCGAGCGTGTCGAGAGCGATTGCGGCGCGGATGAGGACGAGGTCGAACGAGTCGGCGCCCGTGGGCTTGGCCGTGGTTGGCGACGAAGCCGAGCTGCGTCCGCGGAAGAGACGCGTGACGATGGGGAGGAGGACGAGCAGGCAGAAGACGCGGCTGCCGTTGACGACGGAGACGAGCCGGCTGGTTTCGAAGTTGGTCCAGCCGAACTGGTAGTTAGTGTAGATGATGACGACCGTCATGGCGCCCATGTGCACGCCGAAGACGGTGGTGTCGACGCCGGCGAGGAGGAGGAGGTTGCGCCGCACGGCGCGCGTGTTGGTGCTGCTGCCCGCGGGGTAGAGGATCTTGAGCGGCTCAAGGAGGTTGAGGTGGCGGATACGGTTGATCCAGTCCGAGGCCGGGGCGCGGGCGGCGCGCTCCGTGGCATACTTTTCGCGGGCGACGAGCTGCCGGTCCTTGGTGAGCGACTCGGGGATGATGAAGGCGGTGAAGAGGATGAAGGTGATGTGGACGCCGGCGGCGATGTAGAAGATGGACACGACGGAGCCGAGGGCCTTGATGAGGTAGGCTGATATGATGGGGCCGATGGCGATGCCGGTGAAGAGGGCGGCGTGAAAGTAGCCAAAGACCACGCTGCGCTTGTCGACGGGGATGCAGTCGGTGGCATACGAGTTGGCGATGGCCATTGCGGCAATGAAGGATCCGAAGAGTCCCTCGACAGCGTAGCCGACCAGGATCCAGCCCACGGGAATGGTATCAGGGTGGGTTGCCGCACACAACGTGATCAGTTCTCCAAGCAACATGCCGATACTGGTAACGACAATGAGGTACAGGCGGCCATAGCGGTCCGAGAGCGCTCCAAGCTTGGGCGAAGTAATGGCGCAAAGGACTCCGGAAATCAAGTTGCCGTACAGCGTGAACTGCGCAACTGCCGACGAGACCTCGGCGCTGCGACACTGCCGATTCTCCTCCCCGAAGACGACCGGGACGAAGGTGAAGTTCGGATCTTGGATGGCCTTGTCGGAGAAGTACTCGCGGCAGATCAGGTTGATGATCAGGTTCATCTTGGGCACGATGATGCCGGCGTTCGCAAGGGCCGTCAGGAAGAACATGGGCAACATCCAGTAAACCTGATACCATCGTCAGCACTACATCCGGCACTGGTTGCGCTCTCATACTACTAACCGACGGTCTCTTGTACCATGGAAGCTCAGCGAAGGCCTCGTAGGCAGTCGGGCTGCTGCTGGAGCTGCTCCGCCTGCTCTCACTACCCCCAAGAAGGGGCGTCTCTTCCGCGCTTCGATACCGGTGCCCCGAGTCCACTCCGCCCACTTCAGCCAGCATGGTGTCTTCCCCAGTGTGACCTCTGTCCGCCTTTCTTATCGGGCCAGCCCGCAGAGCTGCGGCGTCGGGTGCGTAGACGGCGTTGTTCTCCATGACTGGGTCTTTTTTTTGGTGTTCGGGGTGGTTTAGGAATCCTCCACGGACGCTGCCAGAGGTCCGGGCAGAAAGAAAGCAATTGGCTGTGAGCGAGGGCAGGAGTCGCGCGGAATGTGGGCGGGCCGTTTAAATAAGTGCGGCCATGTCTCGCGTTGAAGTTAATCTGAAGGTGCGTGTACTGGTCTGAGCGGAAGCGTGGCTCACGCAGTGATTGGCTGGCTTGGAGGCGATAGTGGGTAGGTTGGGGAAAGTGGTGGTGTAAATGTTGCACGATGGCGATAGGTTCGGGTGGAGCAGCGTTAAAGTCCGGGCTGCGAAGCTCAAGCTATGTCAGGTCAGAGCGAGTAGATGAGCGTGCTGTAGCGGGCCAAAAGTATGAAGAGCGGGGGAGGTAGCTGGCGAAAGGTATATTGTTGGCGTTGCTGCAAATCGATGTATGACGCGGGATTGATAATCCATGTAGGTATCGGCAGGGCGGACCTCCGAAGTCCCGGCGTCTGTGAGTTGGCATGGTCTCCGAGTCGTGACGTCGACGCCTTCCAAGCCTTGAGCTTGATCCAAAACACCTTTGGTTCCGCGCTGACAGGATGGTTGTGCTCCGCCATGCCCCGCCAGCCGTTGCTACGGTCCAACTGTATGGACAGAATTCACATTCCAGTGTTCTCGATGGGCCTATGGAATTGTTCGTTGTAAAGACAACTCAGGATCTACTATTGAGCGTTGATGCGATAGCCACGTCTCGTCGGACATGCAATCGGCTCCACATGTCGCATACTCTCCACAACATGCCATTCGCCAGAGAAAGTGCCCTTGTTTCAACGTGGTGCTACTGAGTTGCATGTCGCACGAGCTGCCTATTATGAACATTTCAGAAACAGTGTCTGTGCCGCGACTCAGCCACTGATAAGCCCGTATAGCTGAGAGGATCAAGGGCAACCATTAATAGCAGCTGATACTGTTGAGAAGGCCTTGAGAACGCCATTCCAGGTCTAGATGATCCCCATCCTACAGCCCCCGCCTATTTTGCTATGATTTGAATGTGACTAAATGCCGGTACCTTCTACAGCCTCTCTTGCATGCCTGCGAAGAAGCGCTTGCTCTCCGCGCATTTTTCGCTGACGCAGCCGGGACACCTCAGCCCCATTTGCTTGCTGCATGCCCGCCCGCCGTCCAAATGCGCCTTGGCAATATCGGCTAGTGCCTGAATGAACACCGGAGAGCCGTTCAAGCTCTCTGCCCTTTTGACATTGCCGCCCTCTTCCGTCGCGTCGTGGATAATCTCCTTATCCAGCTCGAACAGCGTTTCAATGTGGTCCGAAGTGAATGCAATTGGCACCAGCAGCATGTCCTTCTGGCCCTTCTTGATGTAGTTGGACACAGTGTCTGACGTTTGCGCACCAAGCCATGCCGAAGGCCCGACTTGCGACTGCCACACCAGACGGTAAGGGTTCTTCATCTCAAGACGGTGCATCACCGCGTTGACAGTCGCGGCGACTTCAGCAGGGTAGGGGTCACCTAAAGACAGCCGTGTTAGCTTTCTGCCCCTTCATGGCTGAACATCGCTCAAGCAAGAGCACTCACCTCTGTTGACAACGCTCATGGGCAAGCTGTGAGCGGAAAAGAGAATGATGACCTCGTCCCGAATCTCCGCCGGGAACTGCTTGAGCGTCGCCTCGATATTCTGAGCGAACGCCTCCACAAGCCCCGGATGTACCGGCCAACGGTCAATGACGCTCCACGTAATCGAGCCATGCGGCTCCGTCTGCCCATCGCCAGCCCTCTTGCCCTCCAGCCTGCTCCGCCACTTCCACAGCTCATTCAGAGACGAGCCGGTCGTGCTGCAGGAGTACTGCGGATACTGCGTGAAGGCGACTGCGCGCCCACCCCTGCCCTTGCCGAAACCATCCTCAAACAGCTGATTGTACATCTCCTCGGTCAACGGATCGGCGTAGCGAAAGGCGACGTATGGCTTGTGAGGAGCGGTGGCGGGCGATATCCTGTCCAGGATCTTGCACATCTCCGAGGCCTGGTATTCAGACCACTTGCGGATGGGCGAACCTCCACCAATCTCGGCATATTGTTTCTCGATCTTCGGTGTGCGGCGCTTGGAGATGAAGGGACCCAGGTAATTTTGCAGGCGGCCGAGGGGGATGAGGTCGCCGTCGGACTATGCCGGAAGCAATCTGTCAGCAGAGCTCAACGGATGTGCATGGGAAGACGCACGAATAATCTACTGAGGAAGTCGCCAACTTCGCCGGTGGTGGCAGGGCCGCCCATGTTCATGAAGACCATGGCCGTGGGACCCTTGGAGCTCGTCGCATCCTGCGTGACGGGCGGCACTGTTGCAAGATTCCTCTGAGTACCGGCGACATCATGCTGCGGCCGTTGCCATAGCGAGGAGGTAGGCGTGGCTGTGAACTTGGAGATGTGAGCGGGGGACGCGCGCCGTGAGAGGCGTGCGACGGGGGCGCGGAGAGACATTGTGGGCGCAGAGAGTGGTGTTCGGAGGTTGCGGAATCAATTGCTATGTCTGCATTATCTGGACAGGTGGCGCGCGGTGGTGAGAGTGGTCTGGGGGCTGATTAAGAAAGGTGTTCTCGACGGGAGCATAGCTTTCTCGATCGTCATGACGGATGCTGGCGCACCGCTAATCGGCGCCACTCAGCGTCGACGCATTACTTACCTACAGCTCTCCGGATTCTTGGCGGCACGTGTTGGCGCGATGATCCAGTTGGTTCGGACGCCCGATGACCTCGTGTCCAGATCTGAATGTCTAGCGTCTCATCGGACATCTGTTGTGGAATAATAACCCAAAAAACTTTCGAGGGAATCCGCACGGTAAACTTAGGAGATCGTCGAGCAGCGGGAGATCCCCATCCATGTCTTGGCTGTACAACCGCTTCTCCAAGGCTCATCGAAGCCGGCAGGAGTCGTCGCAGCAAATCCAGCTCAGGGGTATAAGCGCCTGCAAGACCCCTCGCTCATGCTGCCGCTGATGGCCAACTGAAGGTCCCGAAAAGCAGGAACCGGGCAGTCCGACGCCCTGCAACCAGACCATCTTCCAGGGCTTCGAGTGGCACACGCCAGGTGGGCACTGGACCCGCCTATCTGCAGCGCTGCAAACTTATGCCGATCTGGGCATAACCTCAATATGGCTACCGCCCGGCTGCAAGGCAAACCAGCCAAACGGCAATGGTAGATTAGAACCTACACAACTCATCTACATGAAGCTAATAATTATATTATTCAGGATACGACTGCTACGATATATGGGATCTCGGCGAGTTCGATCAGAAGGGCGCCAGGTCCACGAAATGGGGCTCACGCGAGGAGCTGCGCGATCTGATGCAAGAGGCAAAGAGCTTGGGCATCGCCATCGTGTGGGATGCCGTCCTCAGTCACAAAACCGCCGGAGACTCCAAAGAGGAGTGCTGGGCTGTTGAGGTCGACCCGAAAGGTATGCTGAAATTTGCTTTTCGTCGAAACTTGTCTCCATCACAACCCATACTAACCTCCCCCCTCCCGCAAGATCGCACGGTAGAAACCACCAAACCCCGCAAGATCGAGCCCTGGATCCACTACTCGTTCCCCGGCCGCGGCGACCAGTACAGCAGCCTGAAATGGCACTGGCAGCACTTCAACGGCACCGACTGGGACCAGCGCGCCGAGCGCCACGCCATCTACAAGATCATCGACCCGCCCGACGCCAACGGCAAGCGACGCAAAGGCGGCAAAGGCTGGGCGCCCGACGTTGACGACGAGAACGGCAACTTCGACTACCTCATGTTCTCCAACATCGACTACGCCAACGCCGAGGCCCGCCAGGACGTGCTCGACTGGGGCGCGTGGATGGTCACCGACGTCGGCGTCCAGGGCTTCCGCCTCGACGCCTTCAAGCACGTCAGCTGGCACTTTGCGCGCGACTGGACCGCCCACGTCAAGGCCGCCGCCGCCCGCAACCCCAACGGCCCGGCCGCCGACGTCTTCGTGCTCGGCGAGGTCTGGACCGGCGACGTCGACAAGCTGGTGCAGTGGGTCGACCGCATCGGCCACGGCGCCTACACCTACGACGCCCCCCTCCTCCACCACTTCTCCGCCGCCTCACTCGCCACCACGGACAAGCGCTCCGCCGCCACCGACCTCCGCCACATCTTCAAGGACACGCTCGTCGCCGCGCGCCCCAACAACGCCGTCACAATGGTCACCTCGCACGACACGGCCCCGGGCCAGATGATGGCCACGCCCATCGCCCCCTTCTTCAAGCCCCTCGCCTACGCCCTCACCCTCCTCCGCGCCACCGGCCTCCCCTGCGTCTTCTACGGTGACGTCCACGGCACCCGAGGCCCTTACGCCGAACCGCCCTCGTGCGCCGGCCGCCTGCCCGCCCTCCTCCTCGCGCGCCGCCACTTCGCCTACGGCGCGCAGACAGACTACTTTGACGACGACGACAAACGCGGCCTGCGCTCCGCGCGCGGAAGCAGCGTCGGCTGGGTGCGGCACGGGACGTGGGACCGGCCCGACGGATGCGCAGTCGTGATGAGCGTGGCGGGGCCGGCGCGGCGGGGCATGTGCGTCGGGGCGTGGGCGGCCGGGCAGGTGTGGGGGGATGTCATGGGGGCGTGTGGCGGGGAGAAGGTGGTGCTGGATGAGCGGGGGTGCGGCGTGTTCGCTTGCGCGGCGAGGAGCGTGAGCGTTTGGGTGAGGGAGGGCGCGGTGCCGGACGAGGTGTGGGAGAGGGCGTGTCGGCGGGTGGAGAGGGTATGAAAGAAAGCTGTAGAGTGGAGATGGAATTGGCAGGCTTTTTTGGGAGATGGTAAGGGATAGAGTAGAATACGTGCAAACGGAACATGAACAAATAATAGATTTTTCTTACAGCCTTGGTGTCACAACCTCTGACTGGCCCCGTTTCTGAGACCTTGTTTACGTGTGCTCCAGTTATTGGTCAGGCTTTCTGAGACTTGTATGACCCTGTTCCAATACAGGTAAGCGTGCACGTATCAAGAATACTCCACCCACCTCCCTTCAGTGTGAACAGACGAAAAAGATTGAACGCCGAAATGATGTATGTTGTCCTTTTTGATATACTCTTTTGAAAATATAATTACGAGGGGGGGAGGAGAAACTTCAAGCGCGGGAATACACCCCAAACATCCAGCTAGCGCGCAATATTGCCAGGCTCCACGCCATGCCCAGGCTGTCCCACACGACATTCAGCTTGCTCCCCAGGACTTCTTTCCAGCCAACGGGCACCTCGGCCATGGGGATGTTGGCGCCCTCGGCGAGCATGAGCATCTCCACGTCGAAGATCCAGCCCTCGCTGTGCATGTACGGGATGATGTACGGCAGCGCGGCGCGCGAGAAGAGCTTGAAGCCGCACTGCGTGTCCCTGATCTTGGACGTGGCCGGCGGCGTCATGAACCAGAGCAGGAGATGGAACGAGTGCATGAGGAAGTTGCGGAGCTTGGAGCGCTGCAGGAAACTGTCAGTAGTGCGTGTGGTTACGTGGATCTGTGAGGTTTACCTTGACCACTGCTTCGCTCCCGACCAGGTGGTTCCTGGAGCCAATGCCCACGCCGCGGCCGAGCGAGTCTTCAATCTTCTGGCAGCCCTCCACGAGCTTCTTCAGGTCGGTGATCTCGCTCGCGCCGTCGGCGTCGGCGAAGACGACGTACTGGCCGCGGGCGTGGCGCATGCCGTGGGTGACGGCACCGCCCTTGCCCCTGTTCTGCTCTAGCCTGATCACTCGGATGGAGCCGTGCGGGATGTTCGTGGGACCGGGGCTGGCCTTCCAGGGGCCGGGCACAGGTGTCGGATACTGCGACAGCTGATGGTCACGGGCAAAGTTCAGCGCGTACTCCTCGGTGCGGTCGGTCGAGCCGTCTGAAACGACGAGAATTTCCCAGCCAGAGCCAACGCGCGCAGGGTTTTCTCCCGGCGCGGCCTTGTTATCCAGCGGCTGCTGCTGGCCGTTCAGCGACTTGGCCGTGATGGAGGGCGAGCGAGCCTCGATGTCAGCGCCATGCGCGTCGCCGTACTCGCTCTGCAGGAACTCGACGGCTTCCTCCAGCATGCCCCCGAGTCGCTCCTCTTCGTTGAATGCGGGCACGACGACGGACATGAAGACCTCAGCGTCCTCGACCTTGCACTGTTGCTTCATCGGCCCGGGCTGGCGCGAGGCCAGGGACTTGCGCGCGACCCATTCGTCCAGCCAACAGGGCAGCTGCTTGTGAGCGCTTGTGCTCCCGTCGGGTAGGATGGTGAGGTACGTCTTCTCGGAGGGGAACGGCAGGCGGGGCGTGGGCGCGACAATATACAGGAGAACGTAGGACTGGACACATGGGGCATTCCAATCAGCGTGGGGGGAGATTGATGATGGAATGCTGCAACGTACCAAGCCGGCGAAGCCTATGAGGAGGAAGGCCAGGACGGCCAGAAAGATGGGCGGCGGGACTTTCTGCGAACGCTCTACGAGTTCTTGCAGCAGTCCCATGCTTGCGCTCTGCGCGTCGTTGAGGATACCAGCCATGGCAGGCCGACTGGACCGAAGACTACGGGGAGGGCTGCACGGCGAGCTGAAAGCCCATTGATCGGCGGGGCGGGATGGGGCGCGAAGGGCAGCGCGGGACTCGAGATTGGTGGCGAGAGAGGATTGAGTGAACGATTGAATATCCAGAACAGCTAAGCCAGCGCTGTGAAGGTGGTGTCAACTGTCAATTGCGTGTCTAGTGACGACGTTGCATTCGCGGCTGATGGTCCCTGCATGACGCCAGCTC
Organism: Dothiorella sarmentorum; assembly: GCA_023082095.1. Lineage (NCBI taxonomy): Eukaryota > Fungi > Ascomycota > Dothideomycetes > Botryosphaeriales > Botryosphaeriaceae > Dothiorella > Dothiorella sarmentorum. The sequence goes on from JAJMVL010000001.1 coordinate 90,534, forward strand.
GCCTGACTCGTTGCCCGCTGCCGCAGAGCCTCCCCCTCCTCCTCCACCTTCTTCTCCACAGCCCACTTTGCTTCCTCAACACCATCTCACGGCCTCCGCGATGCCCTACTGCTATCATGTTGTTTGCGCCTAACGCTGTCGTCGTGCCTCTGGTGGGGTGAGAATCCGCCGGCATGCCTCAACACGAGCCCAGGTCCACGGTGCCGGTCAGCTGTTCCCGGTCTTGCCCTGCAAACGCGCTGGCTTCTTGACGCGGTGGGCCAAGTCTCCATTCTCCTGCTCGTGTCCTCATGGCCATGATCTTGCCTTCATTTCTTTGCTCTCTGAAGATACTTTCACTGGCCTGCACGTTGCGGCCATCTCCGGCAGAAGATTTCGCCACTAGTGGCGACAGGAACAACCAAGCCATTTCCAACCTCTCTCATTCCTTTGCGTGGCTCTCTGACTTTTTACTTCTCGTCGTGGTAGTGTTCATTGTGGTGTTGTTAGGCCTGTTCCTGTGACATGGTACACGTTGCTATTTTGAGCAACCCCTGACGGGCGCATGGCTCAACAATCAAAAGAGGGGTTGCGGTCTGCATATCGCCTCTTAGGGCTTGCTATGTATATCGTATTCTTTTTGTTGCATGGGCATACTGAGCGCTGGTTAGCTGACAGTTTCAAAGAGTGTGGCTGTGAGGCTGCATTCATCACCGCCCAGGAGGCAAATTTTTGCCCCCTTACCGGCCACCGCATGTCCGCAAAGAACTTCCTTTTTCGCTCGCCCGCTGCCAATCCGGATCCAATGGAGAGCGTGTGACATCAAGGCAAAGTCGTTATGCTGCGGGATAGACTTCGACATGGGATGGTCGTGCGCGTGCACCGTGGCGGAGTAAGCACCAGGCCACGATCACCATCCGTCTCCCGTCCAAAATGCCATGGCTCTTCTATTCGGCAATGACGACAGTCTTTCAGCTCGCACATGCCCGGCACTTGCTCGAGCTGACGACCACACCTTGCGCTACTGTCTCTTGGCCGCCGTATCATGCTTCTCCCGACCTCTCACACATCTCCACCAAAGCCTCTAAGAAAGCTTGAAAAGAAGGCAACTACGGAGTCGCCGATCGGGCGACACAGTGGCTTGCATCCGAAACGAATACATTTTCCTGTAGCCGTTCATTTGGGGCTCACCGGTGTAAGGCATATGATCGTCACTAGGGCCACTTCCTTCTTGTCCAATCGAACCCTTCTGGAATGAGGCAGGCAATCGGACAGATTGATTCGGCAGCTGGGCTACCCGCCAGCTTACACCCAAGCATCTCACCAAGGGATGGAATGCAGGACGACATGCACAAGTAATGGTTGCCTGCTGCTGGCCCTGCAGCTAGCCAGCTTTTACCCGCTGTTGTCGACGCAAGAGGCAAGGTACAGTCAGCTGGGACCATCATCTTTGCTCCACTCTCCCTTGCCTGTCACTTGAGAGGCCTGCTGCCTGAACAGTCTGGTGCGGGGCTTTGTGACCGATGCTACGGGTGCTTGTTTCGGATATAATAGCCTGATTGTGTGTGTAACCGGTGAAAAGGGGGCTGGAAACCTGGAAAGTTTACGACTTGGCCTGATGAATCAGTATGGTGGTCATCTAGTATGGATTCCCTTTTTGAGAGCATGGTGAGTGGTTTTTCCGATTGGGTTGTGGCTTCGAGTGCAAGCTGCCTACCTCGGCTATCTGGTTGACTCAGGCACCGCTGGCACGACCAACTAACTAGATGCGCCATAATATGGGATTTTATGCTCTCTGAAGCATTGATGATTGAGGTCCAGAGGACGATAGCTTGACGGGGTTTTGCAATGTTTCTTTCCGCACGAACACCATCTGGCTTGAAGCACAGTATTCCTTCGGGTACAATCTCCTGTCTATATGTGCAAAAGTCTTGTGCTTTTTCCTTTCTCATGGTTCCAGATGATGAGCCAGTACAGCAGTTCTGTAAACGTGGCACATCTTGCCTGAGGTCTTCACCACAACGATATCTCTAAGCTGCCCCAGGAGAATAATATCTCGCAATAAGAGCTTCATTGCTCCAAAGGCCACCAAGGGAAGAGAGATTAATCCAAGGATGTCGGGGAAATTTCCATCTGTGGAAGTCCAGTCGGTGGTCGTTGAGAGTGTGGATCTTCGCCACAGTGCCGACTTTGTCTGCCGTTGTCTATCTCGTGAGATTTGCTTATTCCTGATTGGTTCGGTGTGCTTAGCGGTAAGCCCCGCATTCGCAGAGGATAAGCATTTTACTCAGTCCTCGGCACTTCTGTCCTTGTTGTAAAAGTGGCATCAAATCGGCTAGCTATTCAACACTGAAAGCATAGTTCGCTGCCGGATTCGCAGCGTTTGAACCAGCCAGGTATACCGAGTCTTGGTCCACTCCAAAACACTACCCTCAAACAATCCAACTTGTTTAACCCGGTCAACCATTTCGAAGAAAATATCACAGACTACAGATCTGTCATCTTGTGCTTAAAAGGTCCGGCCAACTCGAGATACCTCCTCATGTACAACCGACTATCTTAACAATGATGGAAAGTCTTTCGAGAAGGCCTCATTGACGTTCATCACAAAGGTGGGTGCAAACTCGGTCACATTCAAGAACAGGCCAACCATGTCACAGCACTCTCACCAACCTCTCCCGATACAGCCCCTCCAAACCACGGCCAAGACTTCACTCCTCCCCGCCACTCCCACCCACCATGGGCGAGGCGGACGCGCTGGAGGCGTGGAGGGATTTAAAGGTGGTGGAGAGGCGCAGGAGGGCATGCGGTGGGAGCTCCACCTCTGCGTCCGCTCCGCCGCCGACATCCCCTTTCGCCGCTATCTCGACCCGCTTGGAGACCGCCTCGTCGTTCACAGCAAAGCCGACGGCGGGCGGCTGGATTTCGCTCAGCTGCTGGCTGAGCGGCAGAAGCACGACGGCACCACGCACGTTTGCTGCTGCGGGTCGGCGCGCATGATGGATGCCGTGGCGGCGGGCGCGAAGCAGCAGGGGTTTCCGGACGCGAACATGCATTTTGAGACGTTTGAGGCACAGGTCGGGGGCAATCCATTCGAGGTGGAGCTGCGGAGGAGTGGGGGGAGGAGGGTGGGCGTGCCGGCGGGGGAGTCGCGGTTGGATGTGCTGCGTGAGGCTGGGGTGGATGTGCCGTCGAGCTGCGAGGTGGGCAATTGTGGGACGTGTAGGGTGGAGGTGGTGGCGGGGATGGTGGAGCGTAGGGAGACGACGTTGGGGGAGGGGGGAAGGAGGGGGGGAATATGCTTTGTTGTATTTCGAGGGGGGTGGGGCGGCTTGTGCTTGATCTATAGGGGAGATCTGGGGTGGGATACACTTCTTTGGCGTTGGGGTGCTTGCAACTTACAAGTCGCAAGGAAGTTCGCCTGTTCACTGTTTGCTCGATCTGGTTGACAGCACTCTCAAGCTTAAGCACGATTGGAGGACCTATTTTTAATTAAAATGCACTGGTTCCCTGAAGAGAACCAGAGCAAGCGGTTTTTTTTTTTTTTTTTTTTTTTTTTTTGGGTATTCTAATAAGCCAAGATAACATCGGAAAAGACTGTGGTTGCAAACTGAAAAGCGCCATTGTCCGAACGAAAACTCCCGCAATAGCAAAGCTCAGACCTCTAATACCCTCTGTGTTCAAACGCCAACATCAAGACCATGATAGCAATCATAAAGATCACTTGCCCGTATCCAATGCCCCTTATCCTTGCATGGCTCTTCCAGCCATCCTCCTTCCCCTTCCATACTCCGAGTTCTTGATGGAGCGGAGAAGAACAAACCACTGCTTGATCTCAGGATAGTTCTTGGTGTAGACCTTGTCCTCTAGCAAGTATCGGTCGCCATACCACTCTGGCTCGATGTTGAGTTTCCCAAGCCCCTGTTTGAAGATGCGGATGGTCTCAGCATCCACCTCGGACTCGTTCTGCCAGGGCCTCTTGTGCGCGCAGACAAGGGCTGCTGCGACGGCACATTCGAATGGCTCGAACAGGCGGGCGATTTTGGCAGTCTGTGCCATACTCTCCTGCGTCAAAGCACGTCCCAAAGTCATGCTCTTGAACTCCAAGTGGCGATAACTGCTCCCGAAATGGTCGGCGGAGCCCAAACGAGGCATGAATGAGAACACGCCAGCTTTTATGATGGCATCCCAGGGGACGGCCTTGTAGCCACCACCGGCAATGATGCCGTGCACGAGGTACTCGTGGTGGTAACCCCTGGGTTCGCCCAAGGCACCGAGAAGGTCTGGGACATGCCAGGCATTGGACTTGTTCGCTGAGAAGGTATCCAGGATCGCGACGTGTATTCCAGTCTCATAGCTGTCCCGATACTTCGAGTTCGCGTAGCTGAACGCCAGGATCGGTGTAGCTGACCATGAGCTGAACTCCGAACTTCCGTATTTACCATATAGATGAGACCAGGCCATGGCGCTCAGCTTGGCACGTGTCATGTTGTACGGCGACCGTGGGGTTCTGTCTTTCAGGAAGCCGTGTGGAATGACACTCGAGGTGCTGTTGAGGCCTGGCGCTCCACCGCCCGACCGGTCGCTGAACGTCCGAAATAGGTACCGTGGAACATTCCTCTTTGCCTCTGTGAGTCCATTAGCATCCCGATTGAGCATTATGGCTGGGTTTTGAGCTTTCATACTTCCCAGCTGGGATCTCACGCTCGATTCCAGCCCCGAATTCCCCTGACTGGGTGTCGACGCTCGGTACATAGATGCACTCGATCTGGCCTTGGTGGAGGTAGACTTGGAAATTCAACGAGTATGGAATTGGCGGGAGTAGGAGCGCGGTAGCGAGAGGATTGAAAGTTGAAGATATCAGTCCGTTGGAGGCTGCAGAAGGCGGATGAGTGGATCTGGAGGGTCAATGTCAACGCGCCGACCTCTTGCCTTTTAAATGATCATGGCGACAAGCACCGAATATGCTACCATTCTGCTATGAGACATAGCTTAATGAACATAATGCCATTGTTGCTGTTGTTGTGGGTTCTCTGAGACCCCTCTTCCACCTTTGGCCATCATGTTAGACACACATATCTTTATTCTCGGACTTGGAGTGCATTTCCTTGACCTTGAGATCCGCAAATATGAGTACTTCTGAGACAGGTGCTCCACACAGAGTGATTGTTCTTATCTCTTGCTTTGAAGCTCGAATGGAACATCGTGGACATGAGATTGCGCTTCCAGCACAGGTGTTTCGTAGTTCACTGTGTGTTTATCCCACCCACACCGACTTCTTTCTTTCTTCAGAATGCTCCCAGTAATCAACATGGTGTGCTGGTACATGTTCGACTACCATAAAGGAACCGCGGCATTGACAAGGAATGTCTCAAATATCCGAACAATGAGCTTTTACGATTTTAGTTTGCTACCACTCCCTCAAAGACCCTCGTTTACAAATCTACCCTACAGTGTATTCAGCCTTATCATACGGTTCGGAAGCTTTCCAAGCGGCAGAGTCACTGCCTTCGATGGCGTTGCGAACCTTCGGTGAACCTCACAGGAAAAGCGTAGAATCAAACAGCCCATAGAAGGAATTTTCATGGAAATCGATATGCGTTCGTCTGTAATTTTTGTTCGGTCTCTTCAGCACCGTGCGCTGAATCACGCTTTCAAACCCAATTGCGCCTCGCTGTCCAAAGAAAATCCACATGAAATACACTCTCATCTGCTCTCAGCACTGCTGCCACATCTTCACGCTATCGACGATCATCTGCCCGTTCTTCTCCCAGGTGGGGTACCAAGTGTCTCTGGCATTCCAAAAGTCCTTCTTAGCCGTCGGACTGTTGTCGATCCACGGCTTTCCGTATTTTCCATCAGTGAACCACCCGTTCATTCCACCTAGAGACATCTGATTAGCACAAAGAGAAGACTCATAAAGATTTGCTTCAGCAAAACTCACCAACTGCCACGTTGAGGATCAAGTAAAAGTCCTGGTCAAACGGAGCGCTGACTGCGCCGCCGGCCCAAGGATCCGTCATGCGCGTGCCATTCGCCGACGCCACGGGAAAGGTGCCGAGATCCCAGAGGCGTTTCTTAAAGGGCATGTACATGACCTGGAGAAGCTTCGTGTCGACGTAGGTGAAGAGGTACTTTTCGGTCCACTCGACGCCGTAGACGTGGAAGTCGTCGCCGTACTGCGAGTGCAGCGCCTGCTTCCTCTTCGAGGATAGAGAATACGCGTCGTTGTCGGTGTCCGGGCCCCAGTGCAGGGTGCCGATGGCGTAGTCGTTGCCGCCGCCGTTGGTGTTGTAGGTATAGTTGTTTCCGCGGGATTCGAGAATGTCGATTTCGCCGCTGCGGGGCCAGTCGCCGTACACGCTGTCGGTCGGAAGCATCCAGATGGCGGGCCACAGCCAGTCTCCCTGGGGGAGCTTGGCGTTGACCTCGACGCGGCCGTACTTGATGGAAGCACCCTTTTTGGTGGTGAGACGAGCGGAGCGGACAGGCGGAAGGACGGTTCCGTTGGTGATGTTGGTCCCGGCAACGCAATCCTTCCAATAGTCGGACGTACAGGTTCCCAGTTCGGTAAGGTTGATGACGTTGTTTGTCTCCATGAGCGTTGCATCCTGGAGCGTGGGCTTGATGTACAGCTGGTTATTTTGGATGAATACATTTTCCTTGTCCGCCGTGGTCTGGTCGAACTCGCCGTTGCTAAAGTAGAATCAGAAACAATATACCTGGGAGCTGGGAGACACTTATGCGGTGTTACTTACCCGAAACCGTTTAGTCGAATCTCGGCCGTCCATACCGAGGAGTCAAGGGCGCCAGAAGAGAAGTCGTCAAGGAGAACGGGGCAGTAGTTGTAGGGAGATGTATTCGAAGTAACGCCCAACCATATGAGAACTCCGCTAGCGCCAAGACCAGCAAGAAGTCCGAGAAATGGGATTATCCAAAGCCATGGATCACTTCTCTTCTTTCCTTTCAGTCCCTTTGGCGTCTGAATAGTGCCTTTGGGAGCTCTTCGAGATCGGAAATAGGGTGCTGCGCTCGGGGATGGCAGAGGAAATTCTCTGTATGAACCTGCACTGGTGCCTGGGCGGGAGCCTTGCGGGGTATCGAAGGGGTTGCCTTTGGGGGTGCCGAAGGGGTTCACGGGAGTGGTAAGACTGTCAGGGCGATGTCCACGATAAGTGCTAGAAGTGCTGACGGGAGATGCGCGCCCATCGCCTTTTTCTGAATGATCGAATCTCTTCATTGTTGCGGACAATGAAACAAACGAGTGAAATGTGGCAGAGGAAGGGAAGTGTGCAATACTTTTCTACCTGTTTCAAAAGGGGTGGCGGTTCAACCAGCAACGCCACTACCGGGCAGAGACTGGCTACCACCAGGGTCCAGGGTCTTGAAGTGAGAGCGGGTGGGTAGGAGCGCGGGCTCGACGAGCGGCCGTTAGCGCATCGGGCTCGCCATGCTGTGGCTGGCGTAGACTCCCACACTTCATCCTTTCGCGTGTTTTTCACGGAGAGGCCCGCAGCGGCTGCAGGAACAAAACCCCAAGGTGGAGTTGAGGCGGAGAGACGGTCCCTTTTTAGTGCCGGCTTCGCGTGCTTAGCCGCTCCGAGTAGTGCCGCACCCCTAAATCGTGGAGCCGCCATCTTAAGCTCTCATCTCCACACGGACATGGCCCAGCTCCTCAAAACTCTCCCCATCTACGCACGAGGCGCCTTGCGCGCTCTCGCCCCTGAAAACCTTATAAAAGTTTCCAGCTCGTCGGCGCTGCCGGACGCCACACCTTCCCACCTGGAGCGTGCTACCGCCTTGAAGATCCAAACCTAGTCGGCTTGACAGGCTTTTGCCGCACCGGTGCGAGTAGACATGCTTCCGCCTGGCCGTGGCCCAGTCTAGCCCGCAACACTATACTGAAGGACAGCTTTTGGCTAGCTGGTTTCCATGTAAGGAAGTCACACGTTGGATCAACAGGCCTGAGCTGGAGCTTGGCATATACAGCTCTTCTTTTGAGGCGTTGGTGTAGGCAAGGCTAGGCCATGCCCGTTGCCGTTGGCATGAAGCCTCATCGTTAAAGCCCTCTCGCGCCTCCTTCTTGCCCGCGTTTCTCCTCGCCATCTTCAGCTTCAGATCACAACCAACACGCTCCCTTGGGTGCGACTGTCACTCTTTCATTCATTCGTTCCACACTCCTTTCAGCAAGCATCGTCTTGTTACACACTCGCTGCCAAAATGGCTCAACCTAGGCCATCCACCGCTAACAGCACACGGGAGGTTGATTATTTCTCCCAAGGATCCCCAATCGCTACCCCGGGCGGTCTCACGCCCATGTACCAGAGCCGCAATGGCTCATCAGCTGCGCTTTCCGTCATGTCTTCTCAGTCAAAGAGAGATGACGAGTTCATTCACGACATCCGTCATGAAATCATCATCAACCATCTGTACGAGAAGCAGGTCGGTGCGAGATGGATCACCGACTTCACTGGTGTCGTCGAAGGTGTGTTGCTCAAGAAAACGCGTGGCGAATACGTCACATTCCCCGAACCGCTCGCCGAGAGCTCGTTGGCGCAGTCGATTGCAACCCTCAATGTCCAGGTAAATATGACCACTGCCTGTCTGCCGGTGCGTGGAAGCTTATGCCTCTCTAGGCCGCCATGACCATAAGGACAAGGGTTGTGTCCACCTTCATTGCCCGGGCGACGGACGCAGAGATCCCCATCAGCAAAGGTCTTCGTGTGCAAGTCATCCCCACCATAGAAGAGCTGGTGTATGCCCGCAAGCATCAGTATGCCGCATTCATACAGTCCGAGTCCCTGCTTGTCGTCTGGGACGACAATCCCGAGAACCTCGCCACCAGAGCCGAAAGCATCCAGGACGATCTTTTGAAGTCTGCCATGTCTTCCTATGAAGCAGGCTTCGGAGAGAAGGGTGCAATTGTCGAGGAGGAGGAGATTGACATTGAAGCTTTCACGGAGAAGGACCGGCCCATGGTGTACTACAACACCATCTGTACTGCCATGAGTCTGGCAGTTCTCGTCACTCTTTCAGGTCTCGGGTGGCAAGCGGTTGCACGAGAGGTCTCTCTCCTGAAGAGCTACATGTCCATTCTCCTGGTCATCATGACACCCATCAACTGGTTCATGGCACTGGTAGGTACCTTTATCCGATTTGACAGCATGCAGCAGACTAACTAAGGATCTACAGTTCTTCACCAACGTTGTTGTGTCCGTCTTTGCCCGCATCTTCGGTCCGGTATCGTACCTTGAGCAAAACTCCAAGTACTACTCTGCGAAAAAGGCCCCTCGGATCGACAAGTCGCTACACGGAGCGCTCCCGCACGTCACCATCCAATGCCCCGTGTACAAGGAAGGATTGGACTCGGTCATTGCTCCGACTGTCCGTTCAATCAAGAAGGCCATTTCCACATACGAGCTCCAAGGAGGAACAGCCAATATCCTGATGCACGACGACGGTATCCAAATCATTGACGAAGATGAAAGGCAAGCGCGTATCGACTTCTACACGGACAACAACATTGGCTGGACGGCCAGACCGAAACACGGAGACAACGGCTTTATCCGTCGGGGCAAGTTCAAGAAGGCTTCCAACATGAATTTCGGACTCCGGCTCTCCAACCTCGTCGAGGCAAAACTGCAAACCATTCCCCGTGGCGAGCAGTGGACGTCCAGGGAGGAGAACCGGGCGTACGACGAGTGCCTAGCAGAAGTGCTGGAACAGGAGAAGATTGCATGGGCTGCGGGAAACATCCGCGTGGGCGACTACATCATCATCATCGACTCCGACACCGAAGTCCCGGAAGACTGCATCCTCGATGCCGTGTCCGAGATGGAGCAGTCTCCCGACGTGGCCATCATCCAATTTGCCTCTGGCGTCATGCAGGTTTCGTGGGACTTTTTCGAGAACGGAATCACCTTCTTCACCAACCTCATCTACTCCGCCATCTGCTTCGGCGTGGCTGCCGGAGACGTGGCGCCCTTCGTCGGTCACAATGCCATCCTCCGCTGGTCCGCCGTGCAGCAGGTTTCCTTCATCGACGATCTGGGCCAGGAGCGCTTCTGGTCCGAGACGTCCGTGTCGGAAGACTTCGACATGGCGCTTCGTCTGCAGATCGAGGGCTACGTCGTCCGGCTTGCGGCGTGGGCCCACGGCGGGTTCAAGGAGGGCGTCTCCCTGACCGTGTACGACGAACTTGCGCGGTGGGAAAAGTACGCGTACGGCTGCAACGAGCTCATGTTCAACCCCATGTACCAGTGGCCCTACAGGGGTCCCTTCACGCCTCTTTTCCGGACGTTCATTGGCTCGTCGATGCCTCTTGCCTCCAAGCTGAACATCATCTCGTACATTGGCACGTACTATGCCATTGGCGCCGCCTGGATCTTCACATTTGCAAACTACATTGTGGTTGGGCTGTTCAACGGTTACTACGACAAGTACTGGGTCGAGTCGTGGAAGATCTGGATCTCGGTCATCTTCGTCTTCACCATCTGCGGAAACGTGGCCCTGGCCATTGAACGCTATCGTCTGGGTCAGAAGAGTTTGCTCGGTGCCTGTAAGTTCATGCCTGATACTCTCGCGTTGTGATATAAACTGACCAGTGTCAACAGTCGGCGAGAACTTCAAGTGGTGTCTCATGTTCGTCGTCTTCTTCGGCGGCATCTCGTTCCACCTGTCGCAGGCGCTGCTGTGCCACATGTTCTGCATCGACATGCAGTGGGGCGCCACGGCCAAGGAGGTCGAGCGCTCCAACTTCTTCCTCGAGGTGCCCAAGATCGCGAAGAGGTTCAAGTGGAGCATGCTGCTCTGCCTGGGCGCCATCGCCGGCATGGTCATCATGGCGCGGGCTCCGTTCATCCCATGGAGCTGGCACATTGACCAGTTCGTTGCCATTTTCCCCATGTCCATGCTGATCGGGTCGCACATTCTGCTTCCGATCGTGCTCAACCCGAGCTTGATGGCATTCACTTTCTAGATTCCCCCTTCTCTTGTTCATTCTCTTTGCCGTTCGAGAGACCCAAAAATTTACGTTCACTTTATGTTTTCATCAGCGGTGTTTTATGGAGCCTGGTCACTGTCTTTACTCTTTTACGGCCTCTCATGACTAAGTAGTTCAGTTTGTAATGGACTCAGCCAACCGAGTGGTGCCAAACTCGATAGCGTTTCACACTTTAGTTTTTAGTTACTTCTCAAAATTGCACCACTCCTACCATTCAAAGAACTCCCATTGAGAAAGAAAGAGAAAAAAGAAGGGGAAACGCCCCTGCCCAGATGCGAAGGATTTTGCGCCAGCCTCATGAAGGTTTCAAAACAGCCACGGGCCTAGAATAAGCGAGAGGCTGAATAGGCGTTGAGCCATCTAGATGGAGACTCATGGCGTTGTTGTGGCGCAGGTGCATGTTAAGCTTAGTTACTTGGCATTTGCCCCTGGTCTGGCCCGTCCATGGCGAACATGACTCTGAAACACCTCACCCACATATATTTCTTCGGTCCCATTGTTCGCTTTCCAAACCTCAGATAAGCTGAAATGATGACGTGGGAAAAAGAAGTCTCGGTTTCTGCGCTTGCATTCCACCGCGCACCTTGGCGACCCGGCGATAGAGTGCCCACAACAGACACCAGATTTTCGGTTTAGCGCTGGCGGCTGTGTAGTTAGTAGGCACGAGCTTTTTTTCTCTCCCACGTAGCGCCATCGCTCTCCCCCGCGACCCCAGCGCTCATGGCCAGGCGAGATCAGGCATCCCCGGATGAACGCCTCAACTTGGACCCCGTGATGAAGCAACGGCCACTGCCCGATCCCGGGTTCAATATGAATATCGACTATCGTCAACATTTTGATGAGCAGCTGGCTTCAAGAATCCGATTCGTCCGAGAAATCTCATCCCAATTGCCAAGATTGGTCCCTGAGGTCTCGCAGAGCTCGGAATACGCCGGCACTCCGCTGTTTCTTCTTGTACGCTAACAATTTCGTTTAGCTTCTGCCTCGACTCGGAAAGTCGACGGGAGGCAAATCAATGTTTGGTAGATTGACTAGGCCTCGTGACTTGGTGAGTGATCCTCCCTCTATCAAAATGGTGCTACCACTTTCATACCCCGCGAAAATGGGGAATCCCTGGCGGCGACGTCATAGCTTCGGGTAAAGCCAACACCGAAAGGCTTCCAAATTTCTCTACTCCACTTTCTACGTTACATTCCTGCCTTCCATATGCACCCCGCTGTGATCTGCGCCGCCTTCGCGATGCGGGGAAGAGGTACATCATGACGATAACTCCACCAGAACATTCGTCCCTCTGCTTGAACTCACCCCGTGAAAAGGTCTATCTTGGTATTGAGAAAAATGCATTCCGCCGTTGCACTATTGATATGGCTTCTTTTGGCCCCATTGTCTTCTGCAGAGCCACTTTTCATGCCACAAAATGCCTTTCAGCCGCTTGATGGCCAGCCCCTCTCCTTTCCCGTCAATCTCTCCTCGTTCTTCGATAACCGTGCTTTTGGACTGACACCCAACGAATCTGATTTCGACGGAATAGGTGGTGAGTTCAGCGAGCATCCAAAACATACAATTGCCAATGAGAAACAGGCTCTTTTCCCGCCGACTCGATACCGCCATCCAACTTCTTCTATTCCGGCTTCAACTACCAGTTCCCCGAATATCGCCAAGCAGGCAACGACAATGCCATCGCTACCGGACAGACCATCTCAGTCCCACGCGGCAAATACCTCCGTGTCGCCCTGCTCGCAGCCAGCGAGTCGGGAATAGCCTCCACAAACATCAACGCCTCCTACGCCGACGGCAGCCAGACCTCGGACGCCATTCTCGTGCCCGCGTGGTGGAACTGGCCGTACCCAGCCGGCGGAGACATCGTGTTTCCCCACCGCCTCACCAATGAGACTGTCGACTACAACCGCTCCAACATCTTCCAAGCTGTTGGCTGGCTTGACGCGAGCAAGGAGCTTACCTCACTGACCTTGCCCAACGTCACCGGAGGGTCCAGCACTTCGCCTGGTGGAGAGGCCATCGGGTCGAGGCTGCATGTTTTCTCCCTCTCCCTACTGCCGATAGCAAACAGCACGTCTGAGGGCCCGCAGCTGGAGGTGCAGTATGCAAGATCGACGCAGAAATGGTTCGAGGGGTCAAACAAGACGCAGGTTTTTGAAGTGTTGATCAACAATGTGGGCACAGACTTCGCGCTGAGAAACCATTCAGTGACCGTCTGGGTCGAATCCTCCGGGGTTCAGACCATCACCAATGGGACTGTGCGGCGGCTGAGGAATGGTGATCAGACGAAAGTAGAGGTCGGAGTCGTCAACAAGTCCGGAGTCGAGCGTGGCACAACCGGAAACGCCACCATCCACATCGCAGGAGAGGGCCTCCCAAGCTCTCACTACACTTTCAACGCAACCTTTGGAATTGCCGACTACGAGCCCACGTACGACTCCATCTACTCGCACGAGGCTCCAAACTGGTTCAACGACGCAAAGTACGGCATCTTCATTCACTGGGGCGTCTACTCGGTCCCCGCCTGGGGCAATTCCAGCGACAACGAGACCTACGCCGAATGGTACTGGTGGAACCAAAACCAAGGCCCGGACACGGACGACCGGACGTGGGAGCACCACCTGGACACGTACGGGCCCGACGTCGTCTACGACGACTTCATCCAAAACTTCACGGCCAGCGCCTTCGACCCCAAAGCCTGGGTCGACCTCTTCGCCGACGCGGGCGCCAACTACTTCGTCCAGGTCAGCAAGCACCACGACGGCTACGCCCTCTTCGACCTCCCCGCCACCGTCTCCCGCCGCACCTCCGTCGCCCTCCCACCGCACCGGCCCCTCCTCCACGACCTCTTCTCCGCCGCCTCCACCCACCACCCCCACCTCCACCGCGCCGCCTACTTCTCCCTCCCCGAATGGTTCCACCCAGACTACGCCCCCCTCGGCTTCGGCTCCTGGCCCGGCGGCGCCCCCACAAACCCCTACACCAACGCCACCCTCCCCTACACCGGCCACGTCCCCGTCGACGACTACCTCGCCTCCCTCGTCGTCCCCGAAATGGACGCCCTCGCCTCCCTGGGCGTCGAGATCATGTGGTGCGACATCGGCGGGCCCAACCTCACCGCCGCCTGGGCCTCGGCCTGGCTCAACGCCGCCGCCACCGAGGCGAGGCAGGTCTCGCTCAACGCCCGCTGCGGCCTGCCCGGCGACTTCGACACGCCCGAGTACGCGCGCTACGCGGGCGTGCAGGCGCGCAAGTGGGAGAGCAACCTCGGCCTCGATCCCTACTCGTACGGCTACAACCGCGCGACGCCCGAGGGCGCCTACATGAACGCGTCCGAGATTGTGCGCACGCTGGTGGACGTGGTGGCCAAGAATGGGAATTTCTTGCTCGATATCGGGCCGACGGCGGATGGGACGATAGTCGACGTGGAGCAGAGGGCGTTGAGGGAGGCGGGGGTGTGGATTCGGGGGCATGGGGAGGCGGTGTTTGGGACGAGGTATTGGGGGGTGAGGCCGCAGGAGGGGGACGAGGTGAGGTTTACGACCAAGGTGGAGGCGTTTTATGTGTTGGTGCTGGAGAGGCCGGTGCCGGGGGAGCTGGTGCTGGAGAGTCCGATACCGTGGGTCGAGGGCGATAAGGTGGTGGTGGTGGGTGGGGGGATGGCGGGAGCGGTGGTGCCGAGTCGGCGGGGGGAGGGCGGTGGGGTGGTGCTGGATGTGACGGAGGAGGTGGTCGAGGCGGATGAGTTTGTTTGGGTGTTTAAGATTCCGTATTGATGAGTCGTTGAGTAAATGAAAAGGGTCGCTCTGGTTTCCCCAACTTCCTCGAGACGTCCGTTTGTTAGCCTCTGCGTCTCTCACCCGCCTTCACTCACGTCACGCGCACCCGCATTTTGCCTCCTCTTCTAGAAGGCGCGCCCACCTTCGACAGCCAAAACCTTCACCTCCGACGCTGCCTAGTATCTTAACAACCACAACCTTCCACACTCGCAAGCAGCCCGCGCAACCATGCCCGACGACGCAGATGTACGTCCACAAGCCTCCTCTCCAGCGCACCGCAGCAACACTGACTTCCCTCCAGGACGATGCATCCTCCGGCATCGAGTACGAACATCTCTCCGTCGCGAGCTCCGTAAGCACCGCAAGCTGGCACACCGCACCCTGCTACGCACTGACTACCTCTCCCAAGCTCTGGGAAGACGACTACTCCATCGCCTCCAACCACGGTTCCGCCAACTCCATCTCAACCGCCTCCACAGCCTCCCAATTCCCCACCGATATTTGGTCCATCGAAACCCGCAAGCGCATCTTCGGCCACCGCACCTACCACGCCCACGCCGTCCCCAACACCACCATCTCCAACCTCGTCCGTACTCCCCCCGCTTCCCCCCACCAAAACCACACAATTACTGACACCCTCCCCCTCCCCCTTCCCCCTAAAACAGGTCCTCTCCATCCACACCCTCGCAACCCGCATCCTCACCTCAACCCCACCCACGCACCCAACCCCCCACATCCTCATCATCTGGTCCACCGCCGCCAACGCCCTCGCCGCCAAATACCCCCTCAAGCACCTCTTCGGCCCCCTCCTCACGGGCACCTACACGCGCAAAGTCGCCCCAAACACTCCTTTCCGCGCAGGCCGCCAGCCCGTGCTGAGCTGCAGCCCGGCGGCGCTGCTGCGGGTCGAAGAACCGCCCCGCGAGAGGGAGAGGGCCAAGAAGCCCAAGAAGAAGCCGATGCCGCCGACGACGCCCATGTTTGGCGAGGGGCCCGTGGTGATGATCTTCGCCGAGATGCCCGACGTAATGGCGCCGGAGCTGGTGGGAAGCGGTGGTTGGAAGGAGGTGGCGGAGCTGTGGAGCGTGTTGGCCGGGTATGCGGGCACGGCGGGCGAGGAGAGCCAGGTGCATGTGCTGCTGGAGCCGGGTGGGGGTTGCAGCAAGGTGGCGCGGGGGTTGCGCGAGGTGATGAGGCGCGAGGGGGTGGAGGTGCCCGGGTTGGTGGCGGCGGTTGCGGAGAGGGGGATTGTGGATCCGGTCGTTGTTGCTGATGACGAGGAGGAAGAGGAAGATGGAGAGGACGGAGGTGTTGGTCTTGCGGTTCCGGTGGCGAGGTGGTTGTTGTAGGGTTGGGAAAGCGAAATGATTGACGGACGGAAGGAAGGGAAGGCGGACTGCATATGGAACTGGCGGAGGGAATAATGACTTGAGCGTGCGGATACCCCATGGAACAGCACGGAAGGAACAAAACGCGGAATCATCTTCGTGGGGTTTTCTATTGCATGGAAACCACAA
Source organism: Dothiorella sarmentorum (assembly GCA_023082095.1). NCBI lineage: Eukaryota > Fungi > Ascomycota > Dothideomycetes > Botryosphaeriales > Botryosphaeriaceae > Dothiorella > Dothiorella sarmentorum. The sequence continues at coordinate 106,811 of JAJMVL010000001.1, forward strand.
GAATTGCATAGCGGAACCAAGTAACAAGACCAGAAGTCCAATTATTACAGTAAGGGAGCAGCATCTATTCACCGGGCGAACCTTTCTACCCGTACGCGAACCCCACTAATAAGTCCTTTATACCCAACAATGCAAGTACCAGCCCCAAACCCCCATCCTTATGTATGCACTCTATTACAAAAACGGAAACCACCAAACGGAAAATTCAAAGTAGGAAAAGCGGATTGAATGCAGATTACTTTGTTTGGTTTTTTGTTTTCCCCGCTTGAACGCCACGCTCGATGAAAAAGGAAACAGCATGAAAGGAGCAAGTAAGAAGCAGAAGGATCGGGAAAGATGAAGATAAGAAGAATTGCCAACAAAGATACCCAAGGAATCAGACTCTGGAAAAAGGCCTGGGATGATAATTTGTACCCGAAAGGAAGGTCGACTGAAGGCAAGGGCGGCCGTATATGCATCGGCGTAGAACACCATCTCCACCGCATCTATACGTATGTACCATAAAGTGCATCTGCTTACGAACTGTGGTGAAGAACACGGTTAGTAACTTTTCGTGAACGGGGTCGCTTGGAGGAAACTTACTAAATCTCCAAAGGCGCAATCTGGTCCACGGCGTACAACCAGCCACCACCGCTCTCCTCCTTCTCGAGCCAGTCATAAGGCCACTGAATGAGATGACCCTGCACCAACCCCAGCAGTTCTTCCGCATCCGGCTTGCTCAACAAAGCATTGTCATCGCTAGCCTGGAATGCCTTGATACTGCCGCGCGTGCCCGCTCGCTTGCGGCGACGCTGACTGCCGGCAGGCTTGAGGGGGTTTTCCTTTCCAGGGGCGTTGAGGTTTCCGGAACTGCTCGTTGGCAAATTGGTCTTCTCGCCAGTGGGCGTGGTGATGGTAATGGTGCGGCCCTTGCCGTTGTCGTCATTGGCACCGCGCGAAGGCGGCGCCTCCGACGAGACGAAGGACTCATTGCCCCCCTTGACCGGGCTCGAAGGGGAAAGCGTGCCGTTGGCCCCAGGGCTCGAGGGGGAGAGCATGCCGTTAGGCTTCTCAATGAGCTCGGACCCCGATGGACCGAGGTTTGACGCTGCCGTCGAGGGCTTGCTGTGCTCGCGCCTCTCCTGATCGTCTGCCCACTGTTCCACATTGCCGGACGTGTGACTGTCTCTGGAGTTGCCGGGGACGAGCTTCTCACTGAACACCCTGCCAACACCGTCCGCAAGCGTCGTCGCAGTACCAGGAGGACCCGACTTTCCTGGGGCTTCTTGGGCCATACGCATCTCGCTCTTACCTGCTCCTTGAGCCTTTGCGAAGCGCTCACCGAACGCCGCATACTCACGGTACTCTTTCCAGGTCCGCACTTCATTGTCCGGCTGGCAGCGGAAAACTTGGCGGTAAAGCTTGGTGTTGTTCTCGGCGATGGTGTTCCAGGTATCGAGGTAGAAAGCGTCGTTGATGGGGTCGAGCATGCAATCCTCTGTGACAATAGGGCGTTTCATTGTCGAAATGAGAGAGGATATGAGGGTATTGGCATTGGCCGAAGTGGTGCGGAGCAGCGGCGGGCCACCAATGTCGGTGTCATCCATGGGAGGTAAAGCAGGGAGCTGACTCAACTGAGTGAGTCCAAGTTCCCTGGTATTCAACCGAGGCAAGTCGGAAGGCGGAAGCTTCCCGCTTCCGGCTTCGTGAAGTGCAACACTGATTTGGCTTATCTGAGAACGGGTGGTGTTACTGCGGTTGCGGCCGTGCCCCTTCTTGGGGCTGCTCTTCTTGGGAACTTCGAGCGTGTGCTTGCCCTCGGGCGCCTGTTGCGAGACTAGAACCTCGTGGCCGTGGATGTCGATGGTCGAGTCTCTGCCTCGGCTGTAGCCACGAGCAGAAGCCTCCAGGAAGTGGTCAGTGCCTTCACCACGAACGTCGCGAAGGTGATCCGCATCAAGCTGAACTTCGGGGGCGGGGTCGGTCGTGAACTCGCCCGAAGGTGTCGACGGGTTCGATGCGGGAGCGTGATCTTCCGCATCATGGTTGTAGCTGTGCATCCTTTCCGCTTTCCGGATCAACTCCTCTTCGAAGCGTTGCTTGTTTTCAATAAGCTGTTGTTCAACCGTAGAGTTGCTGTCGGCACTGGAAGGCCTTGACAGGTCGCTGTTATATACCTCGGATTGCTCCTCCTCAAGAATCTCATCGACATCGATGCCAAGATGCTCCCGCATAAGCCTGACGCGCAATGTGTGCGCAAACTTGGAAACCTTGTAAGGCTTGCCGGCCATGAAGGACGGGATCATGTCGGTATCCCTGACGATAGCGGCGACCTCGGAGTCGCGACTGCCAAGAAGAGATCTTTCGTTGATATTGGCGGATCCGATGATGACGATGCGATCGTCGACGATCATGCATTTGGCGTGGATGTACAGCTGCTCGGTGACGAGCGCCTTGTTGGGGCCGATGCGGCCCCAAGACCTGAGCGAGTAGAACTGGACATAGTCCTCCGGTTCGATACCCACAGCACGAAGTCTTCCGAAGAGGGACGACTCGCCACGGCAAATACTCCGGTATTGGCACTGCATGATCAGTCGGACACTTGTACCATCCTGGCTGTCGACGGTGCTCTGGAAACCAGGCATCAATGGGATAACCATGATGGCTCGCCATGACTCGCCGTTGTTGTGGGCACGCTTGATGCGTTCCACAAGGGCATCGTTAATCTTGTTGAGGATCTTTGTGCCTTCTACCTCGCACGTACTGATGTAGAACTGGTTCTCGATGTAGACAAAGTGGTCGCTTGCCTGGATGCTCTTGACGTAGGCGTTCATGATACTGTGCTCGGTCCTGTCCGGGGTCCCCAGGGACCATTTGCATGCCGAACGAAGCATCTGGATTTCGCAGGTACCGTCAAGGCCAAGGGCTTGCAAGTCCGCTTGGTCGAAGTCTGGCGGTGGAAGCAGGTATGGGGTTGGGCGGGTAGGCGTCTTGCCTCTACGCAGATAGTTCCAACGCTGGACGAAGTGTCTTGTCAAATCTCTAGCTGGCTGTCCAACGATCTGCATGCCGATATCGTGCCACGGCATACGCGGGACCTTCTCCCTGTCGTACATCTCCTCGTAAGGCTTGTCGAGGGCATAGAAATCGTGCACTCTGGGGTTCGAGTAATCCTTTCCTGGCCACATCTGGCAATGTTCTGAGTCCTTGGGCAGGTCGTTGTTCAGCTCAAAGCCAGTCAGCTTGTCGTCGTTCAGAACGTGCTTGGGGGTATCCCATCTGCCAAAGCAGAGATCGACACCTCCACAGAACGCGACGGTGTGGTCCACAATGCATATCTTCTCGTGGTGGGCCCAGAAGAATTGGTTCTTCTTGATCTGATGGGGAGACCGTTGGACGAAAACGTTGGGGTGAAGGTCGAGCAACGACAGCTTGCTGTACTCGGAATCGATGGGAATGGCGGAGTTGATGTTGCGGTACATGATAACGAAGATCTTGACACCTTCCTGGGCCTTGCGCTGCAAGAGACGGTCCAACCTCCACTTCTGGCTGATAGCGGGAGGCCTCCTCAGGTATAGCTCCGGACTGAGCCACCAATCGTGGATATAGATAACATCCCGGGCCATGCTGATCGCACGAGAAACGTTCCACATGTAGTCCCGCGCATCGACAAGCCACTGAGCCCAGACATTGTGCCTGACAGGTGCAAAGCTATCGAACCGATGAGGCCTCGACCATTCTGTTTGTGACATCATGAATTTGATGGATTCCTGGAACTGCCCCATCTGCCTTTCATTCTTTGCAAGAAGCTTCAGTTTGCGTTCGGAGTTGACCAGACGGAGCAGGTGTGCCTTTGGGTGAGCTGCTGATGCCTTTGCCTTGCTGGCCATCTCCCGTGCACCCTTCTTCTCGTCAATACGGAAATCCATATCCACAAGGAAGACGTCGTAAATGTTCATTTCCTCTGGTGAGTCGACACAGCAAACATAGCTGTGGCGCACCAAGAACCATTTCGGCAAATGCGTTTGTTGCTTGCCGAAGAAGTGTGGATTCCAGCCCTTCTGGTTAGCTGCCTTATTCGACTGGATCATCATGAACCCCTCCTTTCCGTGGTATCCGCCCTCTTGCGCCAGGCGGACGCCTAGCGCCGAGAGCTCCAAAAACTTGCAGAGACGGTTGCTGTCGGGACGGAAGATAACAAAGGTAATTAGCTGCTGAAGGTACTGCTCGAGCTTCTTCCGTTGCTTGTCGTGGTACGTGTCCTTGCGTGGCGCAACGGCACCGGCACCGGCACCGGCGCCGGCACCTGCATTAGGAGTTCCAGGCACCTGCCCGAAAAAGCTGCCGGTACGTGCAGTCATCTCGCCAACTATTCCCGGAGTCTGGTCTGGGCTTCCGATGCTTGAGTTGCGTCGTGTTGCGAGAGTCTTGAAAGAAGAGCGCCTCCTCTTGGTAGTCTTTCCGGGCCTGTCCGTTCCGCTGGCATCTCCATCGGTGACAGCGCCGGGAGCCTCTTCCTCCTGGTCATCTTCTTGATCGTCCAGGAGGCCGCGCATGCCACGCACATAAGGAAGCGCACTTCTAGGGAAGCGAGGAAGTTGGCTGCGGTTAGAGTCCTCGGTCCTGAACCTCACGTATTTTTCCTTTGCTGTAGCGGTCTTGTACTTGAGGTGAAGATTGCCGAAATCGCGGATGGTTCGATGAATGATCCACTTCATGCGGGTCATACCACTCCCGTACTCCAGCTCGATCCTGAAGTTGACATGACGGTCGCCGCCCTTGTCACTGACCTTTTCGCTATCGGTGATACTAACCTTGAGTTGCTCCATGAGGATGGGGACTCTCTTGTGGCCATGCTCATCACGCTGGAACATACTTGCAAGGAAAAGGGCGGCAGGGGCACCGGCGAGAAGCTCGGCGACAAGCTCTGCAGACTTAGCGTGGTCGATTCTGTTCTGCTCCTTCCGTTGCTTGCCGAGCATCTTCAGGCCAGACTTTAGTTGGCGCCATTTCTGCGCACTGATGCTGGTGGTCCGTTCGCCGCGCTGTTTCCATGTCGAAGGAGACTCAACAGAATCAGCGCGAGCACCCATACCAGTGAACCGCCGGAAGTTGCTTGGACGCCGAACATCTGGAGAGTCCTCTCCAGTGAGCTCGACTCGGCGGCTTGAAAAGCTAAGGCGCCGCCGACTATGCAGACCTCGCCTCCAAGCACTCTCCTTTGCTAACATGTCACGACCTTCATCCTCCGACAATCCCATTCTCTGGTTCTCAGGTATGTCGGACATGGTACCATGCCGTTCAAACACAGGCCGGGTGAACTCTGACATGGGCGTCTCGGAGGGCGAGCCATAGGGAAATGAGGGGTGGCTGGTGGTCTTCGGGGTGGTAGGGGCCGTTTGGGTCCCGGGTTTGACGCGTCGACTCTTCTTTCTTTTACGTGGAGGTTGCGCTGGGCCTTCTCCTGCACTTTCTTCGTCTGCCTCGACCTCGCTACCCTCCTCCGCAATATATCGGGGCATCGACCGCTCGGAGTCTGGGGATAGGGGCCCGGTAGGTGTCAGTTCTCCTCCAGGTCCCAAGGGCCCATCACCGATGGTGAAGCCACTTATGCTCCGGTTGTGGCCCTGCAGTGGGTTGAGAGCCTTGAGTCGCGCAATCAAAGATGCCTTATCTTTAGCACGATACTGCTCCTCATCCTCTTCCTCCAGCGATTGTTGTCTCGAGTGTCCAGCTCCGTCCAGCCCTGCAGGTCGTGCGAATTGTACGCTCCGACGCCCACCGGGAGTAGATGTACCGGCTTCGCTAGTTGCTTTCCTCGATAGTTGACCTTGAGGGTTGAAGTCGGTAGGATCGCTTATCTGACCAAAGCTCGGAGACGGCTCGAGGGTATGCGGCAGTGGAGTTCTGGCGGAGGGATTCTGGATGGCAACATCTCCGGATGTACCGTTCGAGGCATGGAAAGGGAAGCCGGCAGAAGACTTGGGGTCAGCGACACCCTGCTCAAACTTCATGGAGCCGGCGGTGCCAGGTCTGATGGGCTCATCAGCATGACCATTCCCAGCGGCGGCGGTATTATGCATGCGGTGCTCTTGGCGTAGCGGCGAAAAAGTCTGGGTCTGCTTCTCGAGAGGCGGGGATGAGCGCGGGCTGCGGGTCATGGGCGAGATACTCGAATCTCGTGTGTCGGTCATGATGGTGTTGTGTTGGGGGGAGTTGGGCCCCTAACCAACGAGAACGGCGATGTGTCGAATCACAGCGGTCGGTGGGTGGAAATGGCGGGGGTACAAAGGAATATGAGCGTCGCCAGCAACGGCCAAGGAGCTTGAAGATCGGGTAGTGCAGATCCTCGTCTCGTGAGGCGGTGGTCGTGGTGCTGGTTGAGACACGCGGTTCCTATACGCGGTTCGCCGAGATGCAACACGGAGGAGATGCGGAGGTTGCGGAATGCTGCCAACAGGCGCGACAAGAGAAGGGAGCGGTCGCAGGAGAAACCCCTGCCTTGAGAAGGCGTTGAGGAGAGGATGCAGGAGAGGGGGATTGGCGTAAGGGTAATCTCTTGCGCGCTGGACAGCGAAAGGCCCCCGGAGATTGTGTCGATCAGATTGAGTGAAACAGCGGGATGACGCCAAGCTAGTGGAACGCACAGCCACATGGTGGTGGTGCTCGCCTTCTCGACGCTGCAACGCTGTCTCTCTCTCTTCTCCATCCCCGAGACCGGCTCGCCGACACCTGTCCCACGAACCCAGCACAAGTCAGCTGCAAACCCTCGAGTTCCACGCGTCATTATCTAGGTTCACTGCAGCATCTTGCATACTGCTGGACCACGTTGCACCACGCTGCAATGGCCACGCCGAACCCACTCGAGGGCCTCCGTGGCTCCGCCGCGCCGCCCCGCGTATCGCAGAAAACATTCCACATCGCCGGCATACTCGCGACGGTCTACGGCATTGAGGAGCTCTCCTCTCCTGAGCAGCCCGTTGCCTGCCTCTGGCTCCTGCACCCGCGCCTGCAGACTCAGGAGTGCATGGCCACGATTGCCGCTCAGACCATCGCTGCTTGGGACAAGCGACAGCTCACGGGCACCGCTGGTGCGGGGCAGGGTAAGGGCTTGATAGCTGTGAGTTTCGATCAGCGGAACCACGGCACAAGACAGGTCGATGCCGTCTCCAACGAAGCCTGGCGTAATGGCAACCCGCGCCACGCCCAGGACATGTTTTCCATCTACCGTGCGTCTTTTCGTTTCCGTCATGCATATGCAGGATACCGCTAACCTGGTCGGCGTGCAGACGGCACCTCCTCCGACGCCACCATGCTTCTGGACTATCTTCCCGCATACATCACGCCTCAAATTACCCAGAACCTGGCCCTTGGCATCTCTCTTGGCGGCCATGCCACCTGGCTGCTTGCACTCCATGAGCCTCGCATAACCACTGCTGTGTCTATTATTGGCTGCCCGGACTATACCTCATTGATGCGCCAGAGAGCAGAGAAGTCCGGGCTACAGACTTGGAAAGGCAGTGCGCCGGCAGGCTCCCGTTTCATTGGCTCGGCCGACTTTCCTCAAGCGCTGGTTGATGCGGTCGCTCGGTATGACCCAGCTGGCCTGCTCATGCATGAGATCGACAACCCGGAGGCGCCAAGCATCTTTGAAAAGGCGAAACTTGAGGTGCAGTTGGAGCAGCACCTGAAAGGAAAGCGCATCTTAGCTTTGTCCGGTGGTGCAGATAAGCTTGTGCCTTACGCTTGCGGCGAGCAGTTCTTGGACTTCTTAAAGAAGAGCACCAAGGGAAAGCCAACGCTGGGCCTGGAATTGGAAGACCTCGTCTTCAATGGTGTGGGCCATGAGACGACCCCCGCAATGGCTGAACGAGCTGTGAAGTTTATCTGTGATAGCCTTGCGTCGGAAAGTCCCGTCTCGTCCTCGGTGAGAGAATCGAAGATCTGAGGCGACGCTACTACCTTGAGTAACGTAAGTACCAATCACTGAATCGCATTACTAGGAGTGTGTGGAAAGTACCGGATACGAAATAGACTTGCATTCCGCAATAGATAGCTCAGCCTCAAGGTAAATAACTGCAAATGGCGAAACGAAATGAGTTGAGAAGCGAGATAAAGGCCACAACATCAAAGATACCCGAGCCGCGTTTACACGGGAATCTCCTTTATTCCAAGTGTTTCAGCACAGTTTTCAGGCGTGCAGAGTTCATGAAAACGTGATTGCCTAAGTATTGGCGCCTTGAGATGCTTGCAGTGGGAAATCCACCCGGGTTCTCGAGCATGCCTTTGCCCAACTCACTATGTCAACAAACAATATCGCTGGCCCATATTAATTCTCGTAAACTCAAAAGACGTTGAAAATGCAAGCTCAAGCCAAACGATATGGCTCTTGCTGATTTTCACCCTGTATTGGCCTGCCCCACTCTCCCTGCCCCTTTTCTTTCGTTGCAACGTGGTACTGTACAGAAAGAAGAGAAACAAATCGCGAGTGCGAATTTGGTATCATAACGCGTCGCCCAGATCAGGACTTCTGAGAGATATCAATGTATACGTCAAAAGAAAAAAGATAAATCCAATCGGGATGAGGGTGGTCATAGATCCAAAGATGAGTAGATGAGCAAGACCCTACGGCAACAGTCCGTAGAAAGCCTTCTCTTTTTGACCACCAGAGCTCCTCTGCGCCGACGCCAGCAAGTTCAGCGCCGCACCCGCCAAAGGAGCAGGGCAGTTTGCCTTCCTGCCAGCCGTGACGGCTTCGGCCAGGTCAGCTCTGATCTGATTGACGTCGAGCGGTGGCAGGTCCTTGGCGCCTGCGACCTTCTTCCCGGTCAGGAACTCGATCATCTCGGCGCCACGCTCGCGGAAGGCGATGCTGCCGCCCGCGGCGCCCGAGGCGAGGTCGTAGAACTGGTGCAGGTCGAGCTTGAGGTAGTCGGCAAAGCCGATGGCCTCAGCGGTGGCGAGCAGGAGCACGCCGCGCAGCAGCTTGAAGACGAGGGCGAGCTTGTCGTCGGGCGAGGACGAGGCGCCGTTGGACTGCGGCTTCACGCTGCTGACGGGCTCCGGGTGGTAGGTGCGGACCATGGCGGCGTCGTCGATGGGACCGAGACCCTGGGCGAGGCCAATTAGGTAGACTTGCTCGGCAGCTGAGGAGAGAGGCGTGGGGAAGTTGACGAGGCGGGCGATAGAGGTTATGATACCCTGCGTGTTGCGTCAGCACCGTGATGTTCTACATTCTTTCTCAACGGGTCACACATACAGCATCCTTGAGGATGATGGTCAAGGCGCTGACAGGCGGGGTGTAGTCCTCGACCAGGAGTCTCGGTACTCTGTTCTCGTACATCCAAGACCACTCCGGGCTCTTGCACACGGCGTCGTATGTCTCCTTTGCATCCAGGCCCAATCTCGCCGCGAATCCCATTGATTCGCTCGCGAGCAGGATCTGAATCGCGGCCAACACCTGGTGCACCATTTTCATATTGCTCCCCTGGCCCACGCCGCCGGGTACAATGTACAAGCCTTTGGGATCCGACATCTCCTCCAGAAGCCATCGGCCCTTTTCAGTCGACTGATCCGACGCACCAACCATGATGGTCAGCGTGCCATCGGCCGCACGTTTGGCACCGCCAGAGACAGGGGCGTCGACAAAGAAGATGTCGGAGCGGCCGATGTCTTGGAGCTGCTTCTCGACCGACTGAGCGTAGGCAGACGGCACGGTTGAGCACAATAGAAGTGTGGCTCCCTGCGGCAGGGCTGTTGATGCAGCCATGAGCTTAAAGTTAGCCGATCAATTCTCCGGATCAGGCAATTCTGCACCTGAGTCAGTGACACACAGAGGATTCCACTTACCCTTTACGATGGAGTCGCCCTCGCCAAACAGCGCCTGCTGCGCCTGGTCTGCCGATGCGACCATGAGGACGTGGAATGGGGCGTCGGTGGCCGACTCGGCAAGCGTGGCCGCTGGAACGCCCCCGGCGGCTGCGAAGCGCTCGACGCTCTTTGCGAAGACGTCAAAGCCCTTAACCTTATAGCCCTGCTTGACCAGGTTGGTGGCCATGCCGAAGCCCATGGCTCCGAGACCCACGAACCCAACAGTCGGTTTTCCAGACATGCTGCGTAATCGGAAAAAAGAAGTAATTGATTAACAGGAACAGAGAACCGGGACAAGCTAGGCCTGGAAGAAACGGAATATACAGCGCGCAATGGATATTTGTAGTGATGCATCGGCGGACACTATACCGAAGCTCCCCGCACTAAACTGCCGTTGCGGGATGACGTCTGCGGGGTGTCTGCGCGGTCTTCTCTCCGTGCAGGGATGCGACGGCAAACAACTGCCCACTTGCTCCAGCATTTCGTTGCATCGTGAGCTTGACTGACCACTCCAGCGTTGTATTTTGCTCCCCAGCTCTCCGCAGTTGCTCGTACCTGCTCTCCGCATTATCCGATCCATCGCTGCGGCATTTGAAGGTCTGGCTGTCGGCAATTGACCATTTGGCTCAAAAGGCGTCATAGCAGAAGTCATCGAGTCAGCAATTGCTAGGTACCATTTTCCAGCAACTGCACCAGCTCCCCATCCTGCACTTCACAAACACCAAGCATTTTCCCCCCAACGCCCACCACAATGACCGACCACGCCACCAAAATGTCCGCCAACCGCGCCCTCCCCATCCTCGCAGCCGCCTCCACCGGCCAGTACGGCATCCCCGCCATGTGCTGCTACAACACCGAAGGCATCCTCGCGACCGTCCGCGCCGCCGAAGCCAAACGCTCCCCAGCCATGCTCCTCCTCTTCCCGTGGGCCATCTACTACGCCGGCGGCCTCCTCGTCCACCTCGCCGCCGAAGCCGCGCGCAACGCCTCCGTCCCCATCACCGTGCACCTCGACCACGCGCAAACCCCCGAAATCGTCCGCCACGCCGCCGACCTCGGCGGCTTCGACAGCATCATGATCGACATGAGCCACTACGAGCGCGCCGAGAACCTGAGCCTGACGCGCGAGCTGGTCGCCTACTGCAACGCGCGCGGCATCGCCACCGAGGCCGAGCCCGGCCGCATCGAGGGCGGCGAGGACGGCGTGGGCGACACGGCCGACCTCGAGGGCCTGCTGACGACGCCCGACGAGGCGCGCGAGTTTGTCGACACGGGCATCGACTGGCTGGCGCCCGCGTTCGGCAACGTGCACGGCAACTACGGCCCGCGCGGGATCCAGCTCGAGTACGAGCGCCTGGATGCCATCAACAAGGCCGTGGGCGACCGCGTCAAGCTGGTGCTGCATGGTGCGGATCCCTTCACGCAGGAGATCTTCCAGAAGTGCATTGGCCATGGCGTGAGCAAGATCAATATCAACAAGGTCCTCAATAACCCGTACGTTGATGCGTGGAAAGAGGGTGCGGGGACGAAGCCTTTGACTACCGTCATTGAGCAGGGCACTTTGGCCATGCAGAAGGCAGTCGAAGGCTGCATCGACAAGCTGGGTAGTGCTGGAAAGGCATAGGGTAAAGAGTCATTGTTTGTATGGACAAGACATGAAGTAATGAGTGATGAAGAATGCGTAGGGTATTGGATCTTTGGCATTAATAGCATGTAGATATTCGGAGAGTATCCCTACCTAATCGTGCAGATTGGCATATAATTTCACTTACAAAGACCGAGGGCGTCCTCCCACTGTATAGCTAAGACCTGACCCATTCGCAAACTCACGTCAAGGACATGTCATTCGTTGTATACGACTATCATTGCCAAACCGGAGTGATACCATGTGCATGATAATGTTCATAAAATGCAGAAACCAGAGACTAAAGCAGCAGAAATCCGACGAAAACACCCGCCACCGTTTCATCCTAGCCCATTTATCATGTCTTCGTCGTTTCCTGTTCCCCAGCTATGTGTTACGCCACCAATTTGCGCCGGATAACGTAGACGCCGTGCCCTACTTTGCAATCCTCAATGGGTGATTTCAGCATTGGGTAGAAGGGCTGTATGAAAGGGGTAATGCCATCCGTGTACGCCTGTATTGTTGCAAACTGGAGCCAAGGAAAGGGGAAGAGAGTGTTGGAAGACAAGTCGTGCAAAGACTTGAGAGCGATTCCATTCAACGCTTGATTACGCGCCCTCGCCCATGCTAGCCAAGACTGTGAAGACGGCAACACCGCCAACGACAACGCCAATGCTGAGGTCGCGAGCACGTCGCGTGATGCTGGCAATCCGTCGCTTGGACATCTGCTCCGGCGTGGCGACCTGGTGGGCCTTGACCGTACTAACGATCTCGGGGATTGACTGAGCATCGAGTTCTGCTTCGGAAGCAGACCTCTTTGCGCGAGTGCTCTCCACCTGTACCAACTCGCTCAACTTGATAGTCGTGCTGTCCGTCGTAATATCCGGCTCGCCAGCACCAAGAGGCGCATGGTCGACGGTGAACGGGCTTCCCAGATCAGAAGCGTCCTGAGCTACGGGAACCTTAGAGCCATCGGCCTCAGGAGCAGTTGAATCAGCCTCGAGAGCAACTGCATCAACCTCAGGGGCAGGCTCGCAGAGTTCGTTGATTGAGTTACTGAAAGGTCGAGCCTTGTTGTAGCCATCGGACACGGACTTCGTGTTCTTCGTTGGCCGGGGTTCGTCTGTATCCATGTTGAAGTCGAAGTTCTCAGTCTCGGATGTTGGTATAGCCGAAGTCGATGTAAGGTAGATTGATTGGTCTGCGTCAGAGATTTGGTGCCACTCTCCGCTTCCCATGCCCATATCAATACCCGTCGGAGGGCCTGACGGCTGAGCGGAAGTGATCCGGTCCCTGAGGGGACCCTCATCCACACACGAAGAAGAGAACGAAGAGTACTCTTGGACGGCCGGCGTAGAGCTGGTGTCGGTCTCTCGGGCGTCAAGAGTGGGGTACGCCGGGCAGTAGTCTTCGACTGACATGTCTTCACTTCCCTCTGATTCGTCCGAAGAGTCGTCGCTCGAGCTATGGACAGAGCCGCTGTGTGAAGCTTCGGAATCCTGCTCAGAAGTGTACGTATCCTGGACCACGTCCATGTCGTCTTGCGAATGGTTCGACAGGTAGTCCTCCCCTTGCGAGTCGTAGTCGTCGCTGTAGAGCGAGGAGTCGTCACAGTAACCCTTCTTGATGTCTGAAAAGGATTCCGCTTGGGCCATAGAGGTCGCCATGGGGGTGGAGAAAGGGTTCGCGGTGTTGACTGGCTCCACGTAGAAGCTGTACCTAGCCGGGTTGAAGGTGGCTGGATTTGCGAACATGTTGTGTTAGTCGGGTTGTAAGGAACAGTGCAAGGAACAGTGCAGTCAAAGGTTTAATAATTTTGAAGGTGGATAGTGGGGGGGAGTTGATGGGGTGAGGTAAGCGTACCGTTACCACGAATCACGGTCGAACCAAACTGAAGGGCGGAGCCAGGGAAGATGGCGCAAGATTCACCCTGCGCAAGCTCTCGGTCGTTCACACGTGTGCCATGCATGCTGCGAAGGTCCCTTATGAAGACAGTCTGCAGAAACCACTGTTAGTATATCAGAGAGCCACTTGGCGGGCAGGCGGATAGGGGAGACGTGCAGTTCCAGACGGGTCCGTAGTGAAAGTAGCATGCTCCTTCGATATAACTGGATTGTTGATCTTCGTGTTGTCGGCAGAGGCAGCAACACCGCGGTTGGTAGAGGCACGGCCGATGGTCACGTCTTGACCAGCAGCGAGCAGGACCCGTCGCTCGGGAATGCCATCCCCATCACTAAGGGAGACCAGCCTGAGTTGGAGTACTGAAAGAGGTCAGCGGAAAGACAACTACCCACGAAGGACAGCTCGCCCGCCCACACACCTTTACGGTCAGACATGACTGCGGAGGGTGAGGTGAGGTGGTCGAGTGTCAGGAGAAGGTGGGTGAGTCAAGTGAGGTGGTGACGCAACGATGCCCTTATCGAGCGACTTCCGACAACGGCCGAGGCTGCGCGGAAGGGCGCAGCTGGGCGAGGGACTCGAGTGTTGTTGAAAACGGTTCGAGACAAAGGAAGCGTGCAGATGCGCAGGCTCCCAGAGGTCGACAGAGAAGCACTCAAGCGTAGTTGGCTAGTAAGGCAGGAGAGCAGGAGCAGGAGAGGACGGGAGGGAGAGAGTTGGGACGTGCCTGGGCCGTTTGAGGCCGCGGGGGAGCTGCGCGGGCAGCTGCCTGGCGGGAGCGGAGCTTCCTGCCCGATAAGATAGCCGGCTATACTCCGGCTGAGCCCCACCGGATTGCGGATTCGCCCGCAACAATTTCTGGCGCCGCGCAGAGCAACTTAAGAGCCACTGTGACTCTGCCTCTCCGCCACCTCGACCTCGACCTTTCGACCCCGCGCTCTCAAATCCACGCCCTTCCGCCGTGATCCGCCCATGCCCGACCGCCGGTAGCCCACCAAATTCACCATGGCGACGCAAGGAGAGGTGAAAGAGCAGGTCGTCGACCGCGTGCCCAAGCGCATCACCGAGCTCCAGTTTGGCATTCTGTAAGCGCGCATACGTTCTGCCACCTTGCGCTTTGTCTGATTGTGGTGCAGCTCGAATCAGGACATTGTAAACCAGGCCGTCATCGAAGTCTCCGATCGCCATGTCTACGACGCCGTCGCCAACGGCCCCAACCGCTCCGTCACCAAGCATGGACCTATGGATGGCCGTATGGGTATCTCGAGCAAGAGTGCTGCCTGCGAAACCTGCGGCGAAGACCTGAAGTCATGCAACGGCCACTTCGGACACGTAAAATTGGCCTTGCCCGCCTTCCATATCGGCTACCTGAAGATGATTATCGAGGTCCTACACTGCATTTGCAAGGAATGCTCCAACATCCTCCTCGACGAGGGCTCGCGCCAGAAGTATATCAAGAGCTTGCGCCGGCCTGATCTTGACAGTCTGCAGCGCACCGCGGTATGCAAGAAGATTGCTGCCGAGTGCAAGAAGGTCAAGAAATGCCCATACTGTGGCGCAACGAACGGCCCGGTCAGGAAGGTTGCTGGGCACCCGCTAAAGGTCGTCCACCTTAAGTTTGATGCATACAATAAGTCAAATGCAAAGCGGAAGGAGATGCCCCGCGGGAAGCCAGAATTTGACAAGTCCTTCGAGACCGCGAAGCAGGGTAATGCCGAACTGGATAAGCATATTCGGAAGGCTGTGGACGACATGAATCCGCTGAGGGTCTTGAACCTCTTCAAGCGCATCAAGACCACCGATTGCCCGCTTCTAGGCATGTCCAAGGGAAGACCGGAAATGTTCATCTGGCAGTACGTGCCCGCTCCCCCGGTGACTATCCGTCCATCCGTAGCCCAGGAGGCCGCAACCACCGAGGATGATATCACAAACAAGCTTGGTGACATTGTGCAGATCAGCTCTCTGATTCGCGCAGGTCTGGCAAAGGGTCTTCCGGTGCAGACGATCATGGAGCAATGGGACTTCTTGCAGTTGCAGATTGCCTTGTATGTCAACAGCGATGTCCCTGGCCTCCAGACTCAGGGGGTGGGGAAGCACATCAGAGGCTTTTGCCAGCGTTTGAAAGGCAAACAAGGTCGTTTCCGTGGAAATCTCTCGGGTAAGCGTGTAGATTTCTCTGGCCGTACCGTCATTGGACCGGATCCAAACCTGTCTATCGAGGAAGTCGCCGTCCCGGAACGAGTCGCCAAGAACATGACGTACCCAGAAAAGGCCTCAAGATACAACATCGAGAAGCTGCGAGACTGCATTCGACGAGGAAAGTTCAAGCACCCAGGCGCCAACTTCGTCGTGAAGCAGGATGGCCGCAGACTGGTGTTGGAAGTCCTCCAGAAGATTGGAAGACTGGAGCAGACTGCAGAACAACTCCAAATCGGCGATGTTGTGGAGAGGCACATTGAGGACGGCGATGTTGTTCTGTTTAACCGACAGCCTTCTCTGCACAAACTCAGTATTCTCAGCCACAAAGCCAAAATCCGGCCTTGGAGAACCTTCCGACTAAACGAATGTGTTTGCAACCCGTACAACGCCGATTTCGATGGTGACGAAATGAACTTGCACGTCCCACAGACCGAAGAAGCCCGCACAGAAGCCATAGAGCTGATGGGTGTCAAGAACAACCTGGCTACACCAAAGAACGGAACGCCTATCATTGCGGCTATTCAGGATTTCATCACCTGCGCTTTCCTAACCACCAGGAAGGACCTTTTCTTGGACAGAAAGACCTTTGCCCTCATGTGCAGTTACATGTTCAACGGAGATTCGGTCAGAGATCCGGAGACGGGAAAGTATCACAAGATTGATCTCCCTCCACCCGTGATCATCAAGCCTCAGGCCCTGTGGACAGGCAAACAAGTTTGGAACGTTCTCATGCGACCATACAAGGCGTCCAAGGTTCTTGTCAACCTTGACGCAGCGTGCAAGCAATACAAGGGCAATGCCAAGGACTTGAATCAGGATGATGCCTGGCTCGTCATTCGCAACTCGGAGGTCATGTGCGGCGTCATGGACAAGTCGACAGTGGGAGATGGCAAGAAGGACTCTGTTTTCTACGTCATGATGCGAGATTTCGGACCAGACTATGCCGTTCAAGGCATGAACCGTCTGGCAAAACTCTCCGCACGCTGGTTGACCAACCGGGGCTTCTCTATCGGCGTCAGCGATGTCACTCCAGGGAAAAAGCTCGTGGAAAGGAAGACGAAGCTCATCGACGATGCTTACGTCGAAGCCAAAAAGATCGTCGAACTTTACAACACTGGAAAGCTTGAGCGAGATGCTGGCTGCGACGAGGAATTGACCATGGAGAATAGGATTTCCGGCGTCCTCAACAAAGTCCGTGGCGAGGCCGGTGACATTTGCTTTTCAGAACTTACTAACTGGAACTCCCCGCTTATCATGGCCAAGTGTGGCTCCAAGGGCTCGAACATCAACGTCGCGCAGATGGTTGCTTGTGTTGGCCAGCAGATTATTGGCGGCGCGCGTGTGCAGGATGGGTTCCAGGATCGTACACTTCCACATTTCGCCAAGGGAGGCCGTTTGCCTGATGCCAAAGGTTTCGTCGCTAACAGTTTCTACTCTGGTCTTACTCCTTACGAATTTATCTTCCACGCCATGTCTGGTCGTGAAGGTCTGGTCGATACGGCTGTCAAGACCGCAGAAACGGGCTACATGTCACGTCGTCTCATGAAGTCTCTGGAGGACCTCTCTGCGCAATACGATGACACAGTGAGAAACTCTGCTTCGCAAATCGTTCAGTTCCGGTATGGAGACGACAATTTGGATCCCGTTGACATGGAGGGTAAAGCCAAACCAGTGAACTTTGTGCGCTCTTTCGACCATGCTAGGACGACAACTTGGGACAACGAAGAACGCGGTCTATTGCCCGAGGAGATCAAGAAGATAACGAAATTGCGTCTCGATGGCAAGCGGAGAGAAATCCAGCGATTCTCTGAAACCGGCAAGGAGCTGAACTTCACTGAGGACGACCTTGCTTTGGTCGACCAGAAAGAGTCGAAGCGCAACTTCTACGATGAGGTCCAATACTTCATTTTCAGCAAGGCCGACGATCTAGAGCGATTGACGACTCGCTTCGTGAAGGTTCAGAACCAGAAAGCGCGCGCCGGTGAGGCCACTGTTGACGATGTGGGCTTTTCGAACATTGTCGATGGGGTTTCTAAAATGTCGCGTCGCTGCTTAGAGTACTTCCTGGAGCTTTGTCTCACCAAACACGCGCAATCCCACGTTCAGCCCGGCCATGCTGTTGGAGCTACTGGTGCACAGTCGATTGGCGAACCGGGAACTCAGATGACGCTCAAGACTTTCCATTTCGCTGGTGTCGCCGGTATGAGTATCACACAGGGTGTGCCGCGTATCAAGGAAATCATCAACGCATCGAAAGTCATCAGCACGCCCATCATCACATGCGAGCTGGAGAACAAGCACGACATCCGCGCGGCTCGCTTGGTTAAAGCTCGCATTGAGAAAACGTATCTGAAGGACATCACCCACTACATCGAAGATGTGTGGTTCCACGATGGCAACTATCTGAACATGCGCATTGACTGGGATATCGTCAACTCTCTTGGTCTGGAGCTGACCAAGAATGATTTGGAAATCGCAATTCTGAAGGCGCCGAAGCTGAAGATTGGCGGTGACGGCGGCAAAGTCGAGTTCTTCAACAACCATCTACGCGTGTACATTCCGGACTTGAGCGACCCTCAGAGCGATAAGCAGAAGAAGGCAGCGGCATCTCGCTCGGCGGCATCGAAGGCAAAGAACTCGACGGATGACGCATACTTCTCCCGCATCCAGTTCTTGAAGCGCGCCATCCCAGAAATCGCCATCAAGGGCTACCCGGAGGCCGCGCGTGCCATCATCAAAAAGGAGGACAATGAGCAGGAAGACATCTCGTTGATTGTCGAAGGCTATGGCCTCAAGTCGTGCATGGCAACACCCGGCGTGAAAGGCACACGCGTATACAGCAACTCGGTCATCGAGTGCTTTGCCGTCTTGGGAATCGAGGCAGCGCGCCAGACCATCATCAAGGAAATCGACTCGGTCATGGGTTCCATGGATATCGACCCGCGGCACATGCAGCTGCTGGCCGACGTCATGACGTACAAGGGCGACATCCTGGGCATCACGCGCTTCGGCCTCGCCAAGATGCGTGATTCGGTCCTGCAGCTTGCCTCTTTCGAGAAGACGCCCGACCACCTGTTCGAGGCTGGGTACCGCGGCAAGAGTGACGGCGTGCAGGGCGTCTCCGAGTGCATTATTCTAGGCCAAAGCATGGGGATTGGCACAGGCAGCTTTAAGGTTGTGCGGAGGTTGCATCTGGCGCAAGAGGATGTTGGGAGGAAGGGGGATGCGTTCGAGGGGCTCTACAGCTGGTAGTAAGAGTCAGCAAGCAGTGTGGCTGGATTCCGGCGATGCCGGAGCCGGGTGGTGGGGACTGGGTAGGCTATTTTTTCTGTATTTGGATTGCATTGCGTCGGCGTCGACGGGTAAAGTTCAGGGAGTTTTTGTCGATTTGCGTCTACATGACGGTGGAAAAGCTTATAGGACGCTTTGAGGGGTGGAGACGTCTTTCTGCCTGATAATCTTCAAGTAGATGCTCGTAGTGAAAGGGAATACCAAGAGCTCACACATAGCCTTACTCCTGTTGTCTCCTCAACATCGCATGACACAGTTTCACACTAATATCAGACGCAGGTATTTTCTGCAGCCCGCCGCAACCCAAAAGAGGGATCTTTGGACGGAGATCACGGAAGGGTGCTTACATCCACCCGCACGCCTCGCCTCGTCTCGACTCGCCGCCCTCGAAGCCTGTGCACATGTTCCTGTTGTGCTGTCTGCCTGCTGCAGGGCTGAGAATCAACAGTCATACGGGTGAATTAGGTAATCTTACATCTCACTCACTCATTCACACGTGCGTTACACGACCACGAGGGGCAAAAAAGAGAGAAAACGGATGCCTGCATAAACTAGAATCTCCGATCGGCGGGAACAAGAATGATCGTGATCGGGGCTTTTCCAGAACCCACATCTGGTGATCGGATGGGCAGCTGGTCGTTTCCCATTGCGACTACTGCGCTGTGGTGACAGAAGGGTTTAGCACCAGACAGTTCTCTGCGGGGTGGGTGGCTAGTGGATTTCCGCATTTGGATTTGGATGCTCAAGTGGGTGAGTGTTTTCTTGAACGGGATCATGCTGAGTGCCCGCACCGCGTCTGCTGATCTGGGAGCATGCAGGGAGAGGCGTATGATGCAGGGGTAGAAGAGATGGGTGCAGTAGTAGCGGCAGTAGCCTTGGGCAGTAGAGCATGGCAACTAGCAACAGGCTAGCGAGCTGGCTGCGCGTGGGGCTACTTACGTAGGAGTAACCATCGTCGTGCGACCAAACCATGGCCAGGATTCCGTGGACTTCAGAGCGGAGCACGACTTTGCTGGCGGTGCTCGGTCGCCACCACTACCCATCAAACACACAACTCACGATGGCTGCACATACGTACACAACGCGACGTAAAAGAAGAACACAGATGACACAAAGGATGATACTGGGGGGCTGTACAAGCACTTGCGGACTGGAGCCATTTCCGGGACGATGGCAACCCAAGGCACACACCTTTGGGTAAACAATCAGCCCAACTTTCGTTTCCCCATGGAGAGGCCGTGACTCTTTTCTTTTCTAAGCGCCCGCCAACTCCGCTCACCCTCCCACAACATGCTCGGGGGTGTAACTAGGGCCATATCCGCAGGCTTTTGCAGCACGCGAGTTCCACGCAAAGGGAAACAGCCTCCGTCCCCAGCCTTGCGGAAGAACCGGGGAGCCAGCCAGGCCATAAAACTGCCTCAACAAGGAAAAAAAAAGAAAGAATAGGTAGCGGCGAGTTCACACGTGCGTCTGCTTATACGAGTGAAGCATGCAAGGAGAGAGACGCAGGGATCCAAATCGAGCAGACGCGATTTAAGTTTCCTGCTGGTTGGGATTAGAATAGATGATGCAGGTGCTCAGAGAGAGGCAGCAATCGAACCTTTTCTCTCTCCTTCTCTTCAAGTTCCACCAACGCAGCGTGCAGCAGGTGCTGGCCCACATAAGCTCCATTGCAACAGTACCATCGGTTGCTCACCTCGCACCGCATGAGTCCAACGCCTTGGCCGCCGAACCTTAATATGCGCACATGACGACAGCCGTGTGCGACGGCGGAAGCAACGGCCTTTCGGCACCTCCGTCGTTGGGAGAAGGCACCCCAGGACATTTTCACTTGCCGCAAGTTCTTGCTCCTGGTAGAAAGTATTGGGTTGCTGTTAATCCTTCCCTTGGGACATGTATGAAGACTAGAATTGTCTAGTAGATAGAAAACAGGTGCTGGCGATCTAGTGAAGAGGTGTTCCGAAATAATTGGTTCGCACGTTGGCCCGCGTGGCTGTTCCTTGGGCCGTCGCACAGAGGCTGACGACCGTCCTGATCGCCTGGAAGTGGGCGTTGTACTTGGTGCTAATGAGTTCAGTGAGCAGAAGCACATGTTCATCTTTCGTGATTAGAGTATGATTGAGCTCTCAATTTCAGATGTCATGCTCAAGATTCTTGACAAAACAACGCCGTCCTTGGGTATCAATTTTCCCATATCCGATTCCCACATGATTGTGCCTCCGCACAGTTTCGATAGTATAGAGATGATGAGTCCACAGATGAATGACTGTAATTCGCGACACCAGCGCGTCAGGAGGAGTGATCCCTGTCATTGACATCTTTGTTCCGAGGCCTGTGGTTTTCGGGCTCGTCTTCTTCGTCAATCACAGTTGTCCCGGAGAGCCTGGAGCTGTAGCTCGCCATGCGTTGCTCGAAAGTCGTGCAGTCAGTGCCGCACGAGGTGGCTGGCGAAGTCATCTGAGAAGTGCTCGCCGAGGAAGTGACTGAGTTGCTCAGGAGACATTGGCGGCAGGTCTCAGTTACGACACCACAGCCTTTGCACTGTTGGCATATTGGGTTGCGATATCTAGTGAGGCAGCTCGTTTAGTCACTGGAGAGGGGGGGGGATGGTTCAGAGTGTGATGCTGACCCTTGGGGATGACCGGCGCATTTGGGGCACGTTGAGATAGCCAGACCGCCGATGCAGACATGCTGATTTGCTGGCTGTGCAGGCTTCGTCGAGCGTGCTGCGCTTGGCCAAGAGCCTGACATTTCGAATGCTGTCTCTGACTGCAGTGTAAAAGACACAAAGGCTTCGAAAACCCTTGGCGAGGAGACTGGGAGCTGTGGTGATTTTCGGAAGTGACGTATTGGCGTCTTTACCCACAAGAAGGTGCTAAAGATGGAGGTGTGACGTGCTCGCTGGAGAAGTGGAGCACGGAAATGGAGAGGGCGGTAAATCCTTTTATAAGCCAAAGCAGAATCTATTCCCATACCCGGTCCATCATTCCCACATGAGCCAGTGAGCATGAAGACGATGTCGCTCCGGCGTACAGCTTTTGCGGACTGGCGGTAAAAATGAAGCCACGGGGATCCAGCTGAACAGCCGTTGGACCGGCATCCAATCAGGTATTCTCATCAGATCAGCCATGGGAGTCAGCCGGACACGCAGCTAGAGCAATGGAATGCTCGTAGCCCCCTAGGGACGTAATCGCAGTATGTTGCTGCTCACGCAACAAGTCAGCATAGGGGAAGATCGTCGTAATAATTGCCTTTGCAAGACCTCGTTTACGAATAGAAGGTGCACAGTGCGTCGTCGAGTATGATCCAGCTTCCAATAGCGCAAGCACAGTCTGCATATTTTGTGGAAGCTGAATGCTAAGGTAAGCAACATGGCTTTGACTCAACGGAGGGACGAATGCACCTGCTAACACATAGCAGCCTTGCACTTCTGAAGATGCCTCACCGCCGTGTGGCATGGTTGGGTTGGTTTGTACGACCTACTTATCGGGGATTGGCGGGAGCACAGATAAAGATGGGCCTCGGGGAGGACAGGCAATGCGGAACCAAGCATGTCCATGGCGCCAGCACTGGGTAACGGCCTGTAAAATGTTCACCGCTCTCTCAGTACGGACCTAGAACACGTTGAGGCGGCCGGAGGGGGGGGGGGGGTCCCATTGCCGGGGCTGAAACACTGCTGCAGCTTGCTCGGAAGCCCGGGTGCTACAGCGTGAGTGGAATTCACCTCTTGTTCGGTCCGAACATCCTACAGCCTATCGGATTCAAGAGGCTCTGCACTCTGTCTAGGTCAGGTCCGGTTCAGACTGCTGCGAATTTGTATTTGAAATTACCTGTGACGAATTTTAATGGGAGGATGATGATGTACACCAGGCAATTGCGTAGATAAAATGTATTTTCGAATGAAAGGGTTTGACTCCAACGCACACGTATTTTTCTTGGAATATGCTTGTCTTGTAGGTATCAAAGTTGTATGAGGCCACGCGTATGTGCAGCGTTCCATCAGAGACCTTTTCTCGGCTGCGGCGGTACGTCTTCTGCCTAACAAGATTGGCATGATTCTTTGCAGAGTTTGCACGAGCCACAAGACGTGATACAGCCATGGAAATTCATGTGGCTCAAGGATTCGACGGCTGCCTGCAGGATACATCAGGTGAGGTGAAGAGTTGCGCCACGTGGTCCAAGAGATGGCTGGATACCGGTACTCGGGCCCGGAGACTGTGTGAATAGGATGTACTGATGCTTGAGTAAACGCCGGTACACCAACACTTGCAAACTGGGCTCCTGGATCTGCCGCATATCCGATGGGGCGTGAGAGGTTGTTGGTCACGGATTCCATCCTTGCCATCGACCAAAACGGATTCAGTAGGTAGCGGCCATAAGTCTGTGCGTATCGTATTGCGTACTGATGCGCGTCTTCGGCCGAAAATTTCATGTACCGGAGGGATTCTGTCGTTGAACGACCATCTTTCTAGAGCTTTTTCTTTCATCAAAACAAGTGATTGGTGTGGGCGATGCTAGATTTGGAGACGATCACTGGAGAAGCTCGGCTGGGATATTGAACTCCTTTTGGATGCGGCCGATCTTCGTCATCAAATCCTCGAGCTTCACGCGGTCGCCTTCCATTCCCGAGACTCCGGGAATGTCCATCTTGGGAGGATCTGTGTCGACTTCGATGGTTACCTGGGTGGAGCGAAGGAGTGGATATTAGCCAGGAACGGGGAGGGGCGGCAGAGACAAGTTTGAACACTGGAATATTTACCGCTTCGTCTTCACAACGGTAATCCAAACCTACCGGGCCATCGTTCACCAACGCAACGTCCATCATAGCTTGAAATATGCCGTCTTTGACTCTATCTTTCTCGTATAGTTCTTGCGTCTTCTTGAAGAAGGAGGAGTACAGATCACGCGCGAGCTGCTCAGGTGCAGATCTGTGGAAGCTGGGTTTTTTGCCCTTCTTCGTGGATGCAAGCAGAGTGAATTGTGAGACTGCAGAGAGTGTGAGCTAGCACTGTGAAAACAGTCTTCGGGGGATAGCAGCGTACCGCAGAGAACCTCGCCTTGCATGTCTTTCACGCTCTTCTTCCACTGCGAACACAATCAATATAGAAACTTGTCGATTGAATCAAGAAAGAGTGTACCTTGCCGCCCTCGGCGTCGTCCCACAGCTGCATTGTGAGCACCTTGCCGGCCATCTTCTCGGCATCCTTTTCGGTGTCTTCTTTGCCGACGCCGACGAAGACGAGCACGCCCTTGCCAATGCTGGAGATGAGCTTGCCGTCAACCGTCACAGACGCCGACTTGACGCGCTGCAGCACGGCTGCAAGATTTCAGCATGCGTTCTCGAAAGGCTTGCTCTGGCGGAAGGCTACCTTTCATGGTGTTGTGTCGGCAGGGGTGGCAGTGCCGCTTGTGACACGTCGCAAACTCAAGCTGCGAACGAAGACAGATGAAGACAGCAGCAGAGCGGACCGAAACGAGCGTACTGGCACCAAGCGACGCGATTACGAGTGATGGGGAGGGAGGGCGTGGGGGTTTGATGATGGCATTGGTGGTCTGGGCTGCGCAGGCCCCGGGGATTTGCGGCGAGAGGGCGTCCGCCGGTCACGTGTGGGATCGCTGCAACGCCGACAAGCTACGGCTGGCTGTTTGCTCCCAGCTCTAGACACACCACCTCGCAGTCTCGCGCCCTCCGCTCCCGCGCGCACGTTCACCGTCCTCCATACGTTTCCCCCCCCTCCGTCCGAGGGCCACCCCCACGAATCGCACCCGTTCCGCGTCCATCGCTCTGCTACCCACTAGCCCCGGCGAAGGCTGTCAACATCCACCATGGCCGCGCGCAAACTCGCCCAAGAGATCGATCGGTGCTTCAAGAAGGTCGCAGAAGGTGTCGCAGCATTCGAGGGCATCTACGAGAAGCTACAACAATCGACCAACCCCGCACAGAAGGAGAAGCTGGAGGATGCATTGAAGAAGGAGATTAAGAAGCTGCAACGGTCGCGAGATCAGATCAAGGCGTGGGCTGCGTCCAATGAGATCAAGGACAAGAAGCCGCTGCTCGACCAGCGAAAGCTGATCGAGACGGTATGACGCCCCCTTCGGGCCGAGGTATAGACTGGCTGACAATGGCGTAGCAAATGGAGAAGTTCAAGGCCGTGGAGAAGGAGATGAAGACGAAAGCCTACTCCAAAGAAGGTCTTTCCGCCGCATCTAAACTTGACCCGAGAGAGAAGGAAAAGCTGGAGATCTCCGACTTCCTATCGAGTATGGTCGAGGAGCTTGAGCGCCAAGTCGAGACGACCGAGGCTGAGGCCGCACAACTGCAAGCTGGCCTGAAGAAGGGTAAAAAGGACACCGCCAAGGCAGAACGGATAGCCGAGCTTGAGCGCCAGGCCGAACGGCATCAATGGCACATAGGCAAGCTTGAGCTGGTGCGGCGCTCGCTGGAGAACGACGGAATAGATGTCGAGCAAGTCAAGGATCTCGAGGAGAGCATCCGCTACTACGTCGAGAACAACCAAGAGGTGGACTTTATGGAGGACGACTCGCTTTATGAAGATCTGAATCTCGCCGAGGGTGAGGATTTGTACGGCATGGGCGCTGAGATGGACAAGGTCTCGTCACAAGACGCACAATCGGTAAACGACGACTCGCATGAGGACATCCCGCGGAATACTGGGTCAGCCTCAGGGAAGGCAAAGACTGGTCCGGAGCCATCTACTGCATCAGCCAGGAGACCGTCAACCCAGCTCAAGTCCCCCTTACCGACCCTCTCGACGTTACATACGCCTGCGCAGGCTACTACCAATGGCGCCAGTGCGAGCAGTATGAAGCCGGCACCACTGCCCACACGAGCACCGGGCGAGCCCCTGAAATACGCATCCGCTGCTGCCGCCGCTGCTGCAAGCGACAAGAACAACCTAGGCATCGCACCCCTACCTCCGCCACCCGGCGCCGCACACGCTCAGCATGTCCTGCGCACAAGTGCCGCATCGTCACCCGCCGTCTCGCATGTGCAACTCGCTGCGGCGCATGCCGCCAGCCCGCGGCCACACATCGCATCAGTCGCAAGTCAGGATGCCGCAACACCCATCACCGCCAAGTCTCCTGCGCTCAGTCATTCCAGTGCTGCACCGGCAAGCACAGAAGCGAGCAGCATACCACCGACCCCGGCACAGGAGAAGCGTATCGTGACACCGGCGAAGGCATCTAAGCCGGCCGAAGCGATCGAACAGCCCTTGACGAACGGCGACAAGCCTGCGCAGCCGACTGAGGAGGAATCCGTATACCACTTGCCATCGAGTCTTCAGGATCTCCTGGAGTCTTTCGAGGCCACCAAGGAGGACGCAGCAAACCCGCATATTGACGAACGCTTGTTGGTAGCGTCCCATAGCACCCATCCTGAGTCTGTCGATGCGGATAAGCCGCGCCACTACAGGCCGCAGAACCCTTACCCGTACACCCCCGCACACTACCCGCAGGAGCCGCTGTCCATCTTCGACGACCCTAGGCTGTACTCTCGTGTCGATACAGACTCACTGTTCTACGCCTTCTACTACCGCCAGGGCACTTACGAGCAGTACTTGGCTGCCAAGGCGCTCAAGTCGCAAAGCTGGCGTTTCCACAAGCAGTACCAGACTTGGTTCCAGCGCCACGAAGAGCCCAAATCCATCACTGAGGATTACGAGCAGGGAACGTATCGGTTCTTCGACTACGAGAGCACATGGTAAGTAGCCGTCCACCTTCAAAGAAAGCCGCCATGGCGTGCTGATGAATCACAGGATGAACCGGAGAAAGGCGGACTTCAAGTTCGCGTACAAGTTCTTGGAAGACGACCTTTGAGCCGCCTTCTTTTGATCCTGTTGTATCAACTATTTCGGGGCTTGTGCCTTGATGGTTCTAGGCGGATTCTGTGCGCATTTCTACTCTTGCACGCCTGATTCGTTCAGCATGAAGTAGCAACGGCTACAGTGGCCCCGGACTGGCTGACTGTATTCCTTCGATGGGATGGTTTGGGTTATTTTCTGCGTTCTCTTTGGCACTGGCACTGAACGACTACTAACCTGGCAGGACTCGTGGAACAGCGAGATCCAAGGAGTTATGCTGGATGTAGTAATCTCTCCGAAAGTATTAAAGGAAAAGAGTTTGGGGCTTCTCACGCTTCCATCCAATCTTTGGCTGCTTCGTCGTGCCAATGCCGATATGACTGACCAATGAGAGACACTGCGGCCCGTGCTTCCGAGCCTGACGACATATCATCACTTCCAGTGTCGATGTTGCTACATGGCAGGAGGGTTTGTTAACTCCTGCTAAGAGCCGTACAATCTGTCCATCGCTGACATCTGCGAGGGTTCATTCATTCACAGCCATGCCGAAAACGGACCGTGTCCTGTCTCGACGCATACATAGAACGACATGTGCACTGAGAGCTCTTTCCGTCACGGTAGGTGAGCTGGTGCGGAGATTAAAACGACAATGAGCTTCAGCTCGGACAAATGTCTTAATAGGGGCTTGCTCGACGGACTGGGAGGGCGAGCTCGGCATCACTACACACGAAATCCATTCGACCTAATGGTTCAACTGCAAATGATGCATCTCATTAACAAAAGTCTTCAGCATATGGCAAGCTTCAATGTTCGCCTTGAATGTGCGCCTCTACCCATAGGTCTGGCATGCGTTGCTTCGCGGGAAATACAAGGGTCTAGACGCACGAATTCACGGTCGACTCGTATGACCCATGTCACAACGATCCACACGGCCATAATTTCCCAAGAATATCTAGATCCACAAGGAGATGCAATATGCTTCACTTCTATTACACTTGTGAGTCATAAGCTGCTGATTCGTCTTTACAGGGCAGCCAGTCAAGGGGAGTGGATCCATATACTCTGCTCCACGACATGGCTAGGCTCAAGGCTGGTGGTAGCCCAACGCTGTCCAAGCCACTCTCTGGATATCACTCGGGAGTGCAGGCGACCTATCTTTGGCCCAAGAAGCAAGGGATTTTAGGTTACACAACGCTCATGCAGGCTTAGCCATCGACGATGGCGCGGTGCGCGTGCCAAATCAGCAGAGTAAAACGCTCCAAGGCTGGGGCAGGCAACGATGCTGTCTCTCTGTCACTGTCGTGGCTCCCGTCCCAGTGGTAAGGCGAGTGGAGCGCTGATGCGAGGCTACACATTTGTACATCATCATGCATGGGTTCCAAGTCTATAAGAAGCTCACCGGTGTGCGCACACCATTGCCTGCTGCGCCTACCATCTGCCTCTTCTCAAGGTTGACTCAAGGCAGACCTCATCGATACGAAGTCCCGCCAACGGACCGAGCCGTCAGCGAATGCGATGGCAAGACTGTTCACGGCCTCCAATTCCGGTCAAATGTCAGCCTCGCTTAGCCCTGCCTGCATTGACTCCCCGGTACGATCGAACAAGTCCCTCGGTAAGGCTTGCAACGGCATTCATTGACTCCGACAGCCATTGGACAGGACGTGAGTTGGACGGAAGTGCGGCCGGGGAGGAGGTGGAGCTTTCATCCTAGGAGGATTGACGACAGTTGAGATGATCAAGTCGTGGCGTTCGCGTAGATTTTTAGCTCGCCGGCGTGGAGAAGGTGGTTTCCTTTCTCGGCAACATGCATGCTGCTGCCTGGCCACGCACGATAAGAGGTAATAGCAAAACAAGAGCCGCGTCGACTGCGGCGCGCAAAGTCCGAACTCCTTCACCCGCCCGCTGCAACACTGCCGCCCTTTCCATCCAGCAGCCCTGCCGAGGCGCTTGTGCATCTCCCCTCACGCTCCCAGGAACAACCCATGGCATGGGAGACGCAGCTCCGGGCCCACAACAAGGCATCAGGCATCATGTGGCTGAGTCCTGCGGATCCTGAGCCGGTTCGCGCGCCCTACCAGCACATCCAGCGTCGAAACCTCCTGTCGGAACACAGGGCCACCACGTACCTGGAAATGTGATACACAGCCATGGTTAGCCCCCTTCTATTCTCCTGTCAACCGATTGCTCGCCCTTCCTTCTGAACAAGCCTTGCGAGAGAGTCCGTCAAAGAACGCTTACACCATGACTGCGCCCTCTTCAGTGGAGCCAACGTGTCGCATCTTGATTCATTGACAACCCATTCCCATCAGCTGCAAAGTCCCGTAGGCCCGGCCCGCCCCATCACTCGACCATTTTACTCCAATCGTCCTCCCACCCAGCAGGACTTGGGGCATTTGCCTCCAGCTTTGTGAAAATTCTTGTCTCATCAGGCAACTGGAAAAAAAGAAGAAAAGGCAGTCCGAGTGCGGCGGTGAAGAGAAGGAGGCCATCCAGCGAACATCACGCCGATGAGCGGCGAGATACCATGATTCTATATGAATTTGCCACCGCGCCGTCCGACTCTCTTCATACCACCCATAACCCCGTAGGGTCGCCAACACTCAAGTCTGCTCATTCCACAATCTCGTTCTTGCATAAGGCTTGATAGTAGGTGGGCACCAGTACGTCTCCACTCCATCATCGCATGCACATCGACTAATCAAGTCATAGGTGATCAAGAGTCTAGCCTCGATTCTCCCTAGAGCCAGCGCATTGAATCACTGCGGTCCCGCCTCACCTCAACATGTCCCATCCTCGACCACCTTACCAGGTATGGATGACCTTCCGTTGGTAAACGAATATTTGGTCTGACATCCTCGCTCAGGGTTACCAAGATCCTTACATGTACCCGGCACACGGTGACGATCAAGACTCAGAGGATCTCCAGTACACACGCTACAACCAGTACAGCCAAGCTGGGTACTCCAGGTCTGTACAAGGTTCTGCTGGGCCTCGGCAGCAACCGACGTACGGGGGAACACCATACACGAGTCAACAAACTGGAGTGGAAGACTGGCAAGGAAGCAACTACTCGTACCAGGAGCAGGACCCACGCTGGAACTCGGACCTGTCCTCGTATACTGCAAGCACAATAGCCACGGCTAATAGCATCCCAAGCTGGAACCAGGTCCCCTCCGAGTATGTCCCGGATGATGCATACAGGTCTTCAATTCAGGACAATGATGCTGAAGTGCGGCAGTACGCTCTCGGGTCAGAAATGGGAAGTGCAACAGGCCGCACGTCTCGAGCTTACGCATCCCATCCCGGAGACTGGGGATCCACATACCAAACAGCTGTGGGTTATTCTCAGTACCCTCAAACTAGGCAAGGAATGTACGGTTACCAGAACCAGGCACCACAGCTTCTCGTGCATCCACCGCAGGAAAACAACCTCGGAAGCGTAGCAAGTTCTAGAGACGCACAGGGGTACATTGAAGAGTCGCCTTTTGCCATATCAGCCACGGGATCACCTATGCTCAGCCCTTATGGACAGGCAGCAGGCGATGAGGTCGAATTTAGCTCGGAAAACTCGCAGTCCCCTGATGGTCAATTGCCGCCATCGCCGGACGCAGCGGGGGCAAGCGACAGTGCTGACCCGAAGCGCAAGTGGGCGTGTAGAGAGGAGGAGTGCGTAGAAAGGAAGCCGTTCAAGCGCCACGCCGATCTCATGCGACACATGACTACCGTCCATCACAAGGATGGCATGGAGAAATTCGATTGTCCGCGGCGGGGCTGTCCAAGAAAGGGAGACAATGGGTTCACTCGAAACGACCATTTGAGGGAGCATCTAAGAAACTTCCACCTTCAAGACATTCCAAAGAGAAAGGGCGGCGCCAGAGGCAAGGGAAGAGTGAAGTAATGGTGGAGGGATTTCGGGATTGATACTCCAATAGGTTTGGCAATTGCCCTTCGGTGTTCGCGGAGTCTATGTTTTCTTTTTCCCTTTTGGCTTGGTAACTTGATATTCTCCCGTTGTGCTCATGCTTACGTATGTGGCAACCCAGCATAGCGGATTTAGGTGGGCAGATTTCACATGTGATGCTTCTCTTTTATGGGTCCTGCGTTGAATATCTTTCTTTCTCGTTTCTTTTCTGACCCGACGGACGGACATGTCTGTTCTCTCGCTGCGAGTCATTGCTCGCGTAAACAGGATGCATGGGCAAGAGCGCATGTAGTGTCGATATTTTGTCCGCGGCTGAATTGGACAGTTTATTGGAGGCTTTGTTAGCGTCTCTTGAAGCGCCTGACAGGGTGAAACGAGCGGGAACACCGATGCTCTTTCCGGGGCGATTGCCGGCGGGGTATTGGTGCCTTGCAGGTGGGGAAGTAATTAGAGCTTCCAGAAGGCCTATGGAGGAGTGAGGGTACCAGACGATTCAAGGATAGTTGTTGCTTGGGCTGCTGACACAGCGCCGCCGGGATGGTTCATCCTAGACTTGAAACAGGCGATCACAAGACATGCAACGAATCACCACCACCGCCGACCACGGCAATCGTCCTGCACATTTCACAGCATCGTCTCGGCCGCATCCATCATCACCTTCCCTCTACAGCCACGGCACCGAGATGGACCGAGGTGGCCCAACGTCGCCGGGCCTTTCGGTACCAGCACTCCGCCGGTTGGTCAGATGTCGGTCCTTTCGGCGGCTGCCTACAGTCAATCTTATTGCGCTGCAACACCTCGTCGGAGCAGGTACCAGATGGCGCCCGGCATCTCGACCTTGCACACTGCGGGGCGTGCCTGAGCTGACCACCAACTCCGTTCTTGCCGGCAATTCATTGTGCAACGATGGATCCCTCTTACTATAAAAGAGATTGCTTTGGGCGAGGACGATGAGGGACACAAACCGTGCAAGGCAAGCAAGGTAAGAGCTGTGGTGAAACCAAGCATCATCAGTGGCACAGCCGCCTGAGTTTCGCGCGTGGCCGTCATCCTCCCCGTCAGCTGTCATTTATTATCTCAGCACCTATTATTCACAACCCTCTCCCTGTCTGCCTGCCAAATCCATCCTCTCTCCCATTCTACGCTCGACAGCCTATCTGTTCGTTGTGCCATCATGAAGGCATCCCTGTTCGTTGCTGCGGCTATTTGCGGCACGGCCTCTGCGGCTACTCCTGCCGAATGGCGCTCCAAGTCCATCTACCAGGTCATCACTGATAGGTCCGTATCCGTCCCGTGCCAACGCCCTTGTACCACCCTGGCGCTTTGCTCACGTTTGGCAGGTTTGCTCGCACCGATGGCAGCACCACTGCGGCTTGCAACACCCAAGACCGACAGTACTGCGGCGGAACGTGAGTGTCTTGTCTCTTATGTGACACTCATGCATATCTTCTGACTTGGTGCAGGTACCAGGGGATCATCAACCAGCTGGACTATATCCAGGGCATGGGCTTCTCCGCCGTAAGGCTGCTTTTACCCCGGTTGATGTCGTAACTCTTGCTGAATTCGTCTAGATTTGGATCTCTCCCGTTGTCGAAAATCTGCCCGAGGACACTGGCTATGGCGAGGCTTACCATGGCTATTGGCAGCAAGATCTGTACAGCCTCAATGAGAACTTTGGGTCTGTTGCTGATCTCCAGGCTCTCGCTGCTGAGCTGCACGACCGGGATATGGTACGTTCATTTCTCAGTTGCATCTTACCTTTCCACGTTGTATGCTAATTAATCCTAACCAACAGTACTTAATGGTCGATATCGTGGTCAATCACAATGGCTGGGCTGGCTCGTCGAGCTCTGTGGACTACAGCAGATTCATCCCGTTCAACTCGCAGGACTACTATCATTCATACTGCACCGTCTCCGACTACGACAACCAGGACCTTGTGGAAGATTGCTGGCTTGGAGATGACACTGTCCAGCTTGTCGACCTCAGGACCGAAGACTCGGCAGTTGCTGACGGCTACAACACTTGGATCGCTCAACTCGTTGCAAACTACTCCAGTAGGTGAAAGTCCTCGATCTGGCTCAGTACATTGTTAACATTGCCATTCAGTCGATGGGCTTCGAATCGACACGGCCAAGCACGTGGACAAGGCATTCTACCCTGGCTTTGAAACTGCGGCTGGTGTCTTCGCCACGGGCGAGGTCTTTGATGGCGACCCATCCTACACCTGCGACTACCAGAACTATCTCGACAGTGTCCTCAACTACCCTGTGTACGCTTCACTTCCCAAGCAAAAAGTGCCCCTGACCTAACACATCTTGCAGGTACTATCCGCTAGTCCGGGCGTTCACTTCCACCAGCGGTTCCATCTCCGACCTCGTGAACATGATCAGCACCCTCAAGAGCGGATGCAAGGACACCACTCTGCTCGGCTCCTTCTCCGAGAACCACGACATTACGCGCTTCGCCGCCATCACCTCGGACTTCTCGCAGGCCAAGAACGTCATTGCCTTCAACATCCTCGCCGACGGCATCCCCATCATCTACCAGGGCCAGGAACAGCACTACTCGGGCGCCGAGGACCCGGATAACCGCGAGGCCGTCTGGCTCTCGGGCTACAACACCGACGCCGAGCTGTACACGTTCACGGCCGCCGTCAACGCCATCCGCAACCAGGCCATTGCCGACGACGCCGACTACCTGACCTACCAGAACTGGGTCATCTACAGCGACACGACCACCATCGCCATGCGCAAGGGCAACGACGGCTACCAGGTCATCACCGTGCTGAGCAACAAGGGCGCCAGCGGCGACGCCTACACGCTCAACCTGTCGAACACGGGCTGGACCAGCGGCACCGAGGTCGTCGAGGTGCTGACGTGCAGCTCCGTCACGGTCACGAGCAGCGCTACGGTGACGGTGCCCATGGCGAGTGGCTTGCCGAGGGTCTACTATCCGGCGGCCCAGCTGAGCGGGTCGGGTATCTGTGATCTGTGAGGGAGAGTGGGCGTGTTATGCGGGATGCATTCCTAACTTTGTCAATGTCTTTCTCGTTCTTTCTTCTTTTTTCGGCTATGAGTATATATTGGCTTCCGGTATAGGAACCTCGACTTTCGCTCCGTTCAAGTATATAAAAAAATGGTAACTTCCTTCACTATGTACACAATTCTTATTTCCTACTATTGCTGCTCTTGATCGCGACTTTGAGTACAGTTCATTGCCGAATCGTGGTTAACTTTTGTTCTTGTGATTTGACGAAATGTAAGTAACGCGCCCATGCCGTCACTGACAAGGGCAATACCGACCGGCAAAAGGGCTCAAAAGCGAAACAACAGACGGCCCGTCACTTGTCACCCCAGGAATGTTGGTGGCGCACCAATTTCGAGCACGCCTGGAAAAAGCTTATTCGGACCTTTCACACCAACACACTCTCGCGGCCACCGGAGGGATCTGATGGTCATTTCAACATGTGGCCGGTCCCTTTCCTTCGCTCCAAGTTCATTATCCACCTTTTAACTTTTCCTCACACCCACGCGGGATTCACTAGGGGCTACTGGGAATAGCCGCCGGCAACGAGATAGAAAGGTGACTAGAGAGGCTAGGCTGTATGGGGTTAGGTGTGTATCTTCCATCACCGCGGGGGATGAGCGAAAGACAAACCACTGTTCGACACTCTTCTCAGAGGAAACGAGTTTCGCGCCTCTGAGCGAGTGTGATCGGTAATTGCGTGCTACGAAAGCTCAAACTGGCACGAATCGAGGCAATCACGGTGCGCACCCTCAGTAACCTCAAGTGAAGTGAACTTTACCGACAAGTCTTGCCGATAGACCAACATCGGAGGGCCCCTTCACTTTCCCGTTTAGCACTAGCTAAGTGAGAAAGCTGTTCAATTCGGGCTGAGTGGGTCCAGCGTGTCTGTCGAAGCGACTTACGGAATATTTCTCATAAAGTCATTATAGTGATGATAATACGTCCAAATCAAACGATCGCCATTGATCAGCTAAAAGGCATAGCAGGCCCACAAACTGTGTGCATCATAGACTGCCTCCCCTTCTTCATAATGGTTCCGTCTAGACAGAAACAACCGAAAAATGCTGCAACGAGAAAGGAAGATAAAAAGACACAGCGCCAATGGAAATGCGGCAGCCCAGAATACCGCCTCCGCAAAACTCCAAAGGGAAAAAGAGAACCTAAATCCGAACAGATATGTGTGACGTACTACAAAAAGGATACAAGTTGAAATTGATCGAATACGACCATCGTCACTTCACTTACTTCACTTCACCAACTTCTTCAACGACCCAAGAATGCCACCGCCGCTCTTCGACTCTTCCTTCGGCTTCTCCCTCGACGTCCTGCCGCTGCTCCGATGATGCCTCTCTCCCCTCTCCTTGTCCCTACTGTCACCATCCCTCCTCCTCTCCCTCGCCACCGGCTCTGCTGCACTCTCTCTCCTCCTCTCCCTCTCCTTGTCTTTGTCTCTTTCTCTTTCCCTCTCCCTCGGTCGCTCCGCCTCCTTCCTTGCCCTCCTATCTCGTTCCCTCTCCCCTTCTTCATGCGCCCTACTCTTCCTCCGCTCCCTCTCCCTCTCCTTGTCCCTATCCCTTTCCTTATCCCTCTCCCTTTCCTTATCCATCTCCTTGTCTTTCTCCCTCTCCTCCCTCTCCACAACCTTACTATCCCTCCTCCTCTCACCCCTCCTCTCATGCCCATGCCCATGCCCATGCCCATGCCCATGCTCATGCCCCTCCCCATGCCTCCTACTCCTCCTCCTCTCCCTCCTCCGCTCACTCGACCTCGACCCACCCCCACTACTATCCACCGCCGGCATATACTCGACCAACTCATCAAACGACCGCTCCGGCAGCTCATCCACCGGCGAAGCCGGCACGAACGGCACCGCCGACGACGACGAAGCGTTGCTACCGCCGCCGCGGACGCGGACGTGGACGTCTTCTTCGTCGTCGAGGCCCAAGCCGGCAGCAGCGGACAAAGGCGTCAGCGGTGGAGGCGTGGGCGGATAGTCGCCTGCGCGGGAGGCGCGGCGCTCGGCCTTGCGGCGTCGGTGGCGGTCTTCTTCGCTCGGGGTGCGGGGGGGCGGCTTGCTGGTGCGCGTGTGCGAGGAGCGGGTTGGCGTGGAGTCGCGTTCGCGTTCTTTGCCTTTGGTGGTGGTGGAGCTTTCGCGGGGGGGACGGGTTTCGCGATCCTTTTCCTTTGGTGGTGGGGGGAGGATGGGGGCGGTGGTGTTGTGGCGGCCGAAGAGGCCGAGCATGATGCTGTTGCGCTTGGATTGGTGGGGGGACGACGGCTCGGCGGCGGGATGCTTGGGGGAGTCGGTGTGGCGGCGGCGCGGAGCCGATGGGTGGTGGTGCTCGCCGCCGCCGCCTCGCTGCCTGAGTTCTTTGGCTTCCATGGTTGGGGAGGGGGGGAATGCCTCGGGCGGGACGGGGGGGAGGTCGGCTGGGTTGATGGCGGACGAGCGCCTCTCCTTCTCGCGGTCGCGGCGCTTGCGGTCGCGGTGGCGTTGGCGGCGGGATTCTTCTTCGTCTTCTTCCTGCTGCTGTTTGGCTAGTGCTTCTTCGGCCTTGCGGGCTTCTTCAGCCTTGCGGGCTTCCTCGGCCTTCCTTTCCGCACGCCTTTTCTGCTTCCGCTCATCTTCCAGCTTTTTTTGCTCCTCTTCAAACGCCCTTCTTGCTTTCCGCTCCGCGTGCCGTCTCTGGCGGTCCTCCTCCTCCTTGGCTTTCCTGAGCACTTCTTCCTCGGCTTTTCTCGCTTCTTCCTCCTCGGCTTCCTTTGCCTCTTCCTCCTTACGCTTGGCCCTTTCTTCGCGTCTCTTCTCGCGCTTCCGCCGCTGGCGTCTCTCTTCAGAATCCTCGGCAGCAGTCGCATCCATGGCCATCCTGGATGACCGGCGCTCCCTCTTGTCGCTCCGCTCATTCTCATCGGCCACGGATAACGAAGCCCTCCGCAGTCTATGCGGAGAGCCGCTGCCACGATGCCGCGTTTCGACGAGCTGGGGACGTTCCTTGTCCCTGCTGGACGAGCTCTTGCCGCTGGAGTCTTTGGCCGTGTGGGCGCTGGCATCGCTTGTACGTCTCGGACGGGCGTATGCGAAAGGGGACGAAGCTGAAGAACGACGTCTGGATCTATGCTCGGAGAGTGGTGACGCGATATCCCCTTCTGCCGACAGGGCGTCCGTCTCCGTCGGGGCCGGCGTAGCTTCTGCTGGCGCTTCATCGGTGATGGAAGTCTCCCCTGCAGGTGCTTCAGCCGTATCCTCTGCAGTTGGCTGTGAGTCTACTGGTGGATCCTCGATTGGTGGTCCGGTAGATTCATCAGCGGGAGCCTCAGCCGGGGCGGGCTCTTCAGTGGCGGGCGGCGCCAGGGTTTCCTCCTCTGGCGCTGGTGCGGATTCGCCCTCAACAGGCTGCGGAGGAACCTCTTCTGCAGCTGGAGCTGGAGTATCTTCAGGAGGCGACGGCGGCGGCTCCTCGGCAGTTGTCTCTTCAGGAGCCGGCACAGGAGCTTCTTCAGGAACTGGTGCTGGTGCTTCGTCCGCGGCGCTCTTTTCCTCGGCCGCTGCTTCAGGCTCACCAGGGGGATCAACTGTCTCGGCTGGTGCATCATCTGCCGGTGCGTTTTCGACGGCGGCATCTTCAGCAGGAGGATCCACAGCGGGAGGCTCATCGGCAGGCTTGTCGCCCTCTTCTGCAACTTCCTCCTTCTTTTCCGGTTCCGCAGGCGCCTCACCGTCAGCTTCTGCTGGTGGGGCATCAGCCGCAGCTGCATCGCCATCGCCGTCCTTTGGCGTTGTATCATCACTGACAGGCTCAGGCTCCGTCGTATCGTCGCCGCCTGCAGGCGGGTCACCGCTTTCTACAGGTGTATCGCCACCCTCTGCCGGAGACTCGTTGCTCTCCGCGGGTGGCTCACCGCTCTCTGTAGGCGCATCGGGTGGATCACTGCTCTCCCCAGGTGGATCGGTACTTTCTGCGGGCGGATCGTTGCTCTCAGTGGGCGGATCGTTGCTCTCGGCTGGTGGACCATTGCTCTCAGCGGGTACATCACTGCTCTCTGCAGGGGCGTCACTACTCTCAGCGGGTACATCACTGCTCTCTGCCGGTGCTTCACCACCTTCCGCAGCTTTCTCTTCCTCCTGAGGCTGAAACAATGTCAGTTAACGCACACGAGGCTATCATTATACAACTTACAGCGGCGGGCGCATCGGGCTCAACTGCTTCTCCGGCAGCTTCTTCAGGCTTGCTAGCTTCCGCATCTGTGCCACCGTCTGGCGGACTGGCAGCTTCCTTTGCCTCTTCTTTTGCTTCCTCTTCCTTTGCTTCTTCTTCTTTAGGCGGCTCTTTCTCTTCCCCGTCAGCGGGTGCAGGCGCCTCATCGACCCCTGCGCCAGAGCCGTCCTCTACAGCCTTGGGACCGTCCTCGGATCCAGTTTCTTGGGCGTCAGGCGTTGACTCTGTGCTTTCCTGAAGCTCAGGTGCCGGCGCATCAGCATCGCCTTCAGCAGGCTTTTCATCTTCTTTCGATGCATCTTCGCCGGGTTTCTTGTCGCCGTCAGCATCGGTCGTCCCATCGGCCGCTTCTGTAGCTTCTTCGCCGCTTTTTGAAGCTTCGGCTTCAGCATCCCCCTCTGCAGGAGTTGCGTCGTCGTTGGTTTCCTCAGTCCCCGCTGGAGCAGAATCTGCTACCTTCTCGGGCTCATCCGTGCCGCCGCCTTGCGCCGCATCCCCTTCTGTCGGTGCAGCGTCTGGAGTTGTGTCCCCGGCTTCAGCACCGTCAGACGGAGTTTCGCTCGCAGGCGTGTCGCCAGCCTCAGTCTGTTCCCCTTCCCTCGACTCTCCGCCCTCCGCCTCATCAGTTTCAGTCTTCGGGGCATCAGCATCCGAAGAAGGCTCGGCGGGATCAGGCTCCTTCTTCTCTTCGCCGGAACCATCATCTGGGGACTCGTCTTTGCTCTCAGCGTTGTCTTGCCCAGCTTCATCCGGCTTCGGTTCCGCGGGCTGGCTTTCCTCGACAGGCGCCGGCGCATCCTTTGGAGGTTCTAGATTTGGCTCGTCCGACGCCCCGTCGTCTTTGCCAGCCGCAGATGCATCTGTCTCTGCTTCAGCCTTCTCGCCCGAGTCAGGCTTAGACCTCTCCTCGCCACTTGGTGCCTCGTTGTCACCCTCAGGGGTAGGCTCTGCGCTGGGATCTTCCGCGGGCTTTGATTCGACCTCGGTGGATTCCTCTTTTGGAGATTCTTTCTCGCCCTCAGGCTCCGCAGTAGGTGCCCCATCCGCTTTTGCGGGATCTTCACTGCCTTCGGGTTGAGCATTTTCTGGCTGCTGAGCTTCACCCGCGCCAGAGTTCGGTTCCGAACTCTCTCCCGCCGCCGCCTGCTCATCCTTGACCGGTTCCTCGGGAGCTGAAGCTGCAGCATCGTCTGACTTTGGCTCCTCACCGTCTTCCGACTTCTTGGCATCCTCGCCGTCTGGGGCAGAAGCGACCGCGTCATCTTTTGCTGGCTCGTCTTCAGCATCCGTCTTTCCCTCCCCGCCCTCGGCAGGAGCTTCGGAAGAGGACACCTCGGGCGTTGGGCTTTCTTCCTGCTTGGTCGCCTCTTCTTCTTTCTTGGCAGCCTCTTCTTCCTCTTTCTTAGCAGCAGCCTCCTCTTCCTCTTTCTTAGCAGCAGCCTCCTCCTCTTCTTTCTTGGCAGCATCTTCCTTCTCCTTCGTAGCTATTTCTGCCGCTGCTTCTGCCGCCGCTGCTTCTGCCGCCGCCGCCGCCGCCTCCTCCTCCTCCTCCTCCTTCGCAGCCGCTTCTTCCTGTTCCTTTGCTTCCTTCAGCACCTCATCAGCGATGCGTCGATCAGAATCTGTGTATTCATCTTCCGCAGGCACTTCTGCGACTGGTTCAGACGGATCGGAAGCCTTGTCGTCATCAGCGCCAGCCTCAGGCTTCTCTTCACTGTCTGCATCGTTGTTCTCTTGACCCTCATTCGCCGCTGCA
The DNA here is from genome assembly GCA_023082095.1 of Dothiorella sarmentorum. Taxonomy (NCBI): domain Eukaryota; kingdom Fungi; phylum Ascomycota; class Dothideomycetes; order Botryosphaeriales; family Botryosphaeriaceae; genus Dothiorella; species Dothiorella sarmentorum. The sequence continues at coordinate 146,424 of JAJMVL010000001.1, forward strand.
GGATCAGATTCCTCAGCCGCCGAGGCAGACTCAGGCGCGCTCCCAGGAGCAGGTCCGTCAGCTTGAGGATCTTGCGCTCCTTCATCGCCGCCGCCTTCTGCAGCACCCCCCTCACCATCTCCGGGCGTGCTTTCAGTCGCCTCCGCTGGTGGTGGCTCTGCTGACGAGTCACCGACAGGCGCGCTGTCATCTTCCTCCTTCTTCTCACCCTCGGCGCCATCCTCTGGCTTAGTCTCTGGCTGCTCACCCTTTGGCTCCTCGTCAGCTGGCTCCACTGCTTTCTCTTCCGCAGCGGCTGGGCTTTCTTCTGCTGTCTCGCCGCCGTCGTCACCAGCCTGCTCGGCCCCATCAGCCTGCGGCGCTTCGTCGCCAGGAACCGGCTCGGTGGTGGTGTCGCCACCCGCAGCACCATCATCAGCACCGGCTGCATCATTGCCCTCAGTCGCCGCATCTCCGTCCCCAGCGGGCTTCTGCTCTTCCGCGTCAGCTTTCTTCTCTTTTCCCTTCTCACCACCGCCATCGGCTTCTTTTGCCGTCTCGGGCTCCGCTGGCTCCGCTGGCTCTGGCTCTGATGGCGCCGCTCCCTCCTCGCCTTCCCCACCCGCCGCTTCTTCTTCCTTGGAGCTGTCCGTCTTCTCGCCCGAGTCCTCGTCGTCTTTGGTAGCAGGGTCCGCCACCGCGGTAGCCTCGACGACTTCACTCGAGCCCTCGCCCTCCGGGACTTCGACGACGGCGGCGGCGGTTGCTGCATCGTCGTCCTTTGCACCAGCTTCAGCAGCAGCAGCATCGTTGTTGTTCTCAGGTTCCACGGGGTCGAAATCCTCGTTGTTCGCTTCGGCTCCCCCTTCGCCCTCGCCAGCCGGTGGATTCGAGTTTTCTTCCTCAGCCTTGGCCTTATCTGCAGGCGGCTCGTCCGCTGCTGCTGCTGGGGGCTCTGAAGCCTCCGGGGGCGGTGCGGGATCGGCTTCGACTTCGGTTTCGGGCGCGTCGTCGGGGGTTGTGGCTGCGGTTGCGTCGCCGCCGTCTGCGGTACTGCTGTCGCCACTGCTCTCTGGCAGAGCGCCGTCTGCTGATGGAGGGTCAGGGACAGGAACGTCGCCGCTTTCACTGCCACCACCCGGTGGATCGGGAGATGTGTCATCGGTGCTCTCCGGTTCCTTGATGTCTTCTGTTTCCACTGGAGACTCGGAAGCCGCAGGCGGTGCCGCAGCGTCTTCTTCGGTTTGCGGGGGATCCGCAGGCGCATCTGCGGCTGCAGGAGGTGGATCCTCAGGATTCTCGACGGCGTCTGGCTCTACTGGAGAAGGGGCGTCCGCTGGGGCTTCGGCGTCATCACCGCCTGCGGGCTCGTCATCCTTCTTGCCCTCGGTCGTGGTTGCATCTGGAGCGCTGTCGACTTTAGGTTCGTCAGCCGAAGGCTCATCGCCTTTGGTGTCGTCCGTATTGGATTCGTCCGCTTTGGGGTCCTCCCCTTTGGGTTCTTCATCCGTTGGGTCGCTCGGTTTTGCCTCCTCGTCCTTGACCTCAGGGGCTTCCGGAGCGGCAGAATCATCGCTCGTTGCCTCTGGCTCAGACTTTGGATCTTCGGATTCTTCGGGCTGTGCTGGTGGAGCGTCGCCGTTTCCAGCATCTGGCGAAGCTTCCTCACCGTCCCCAGCCGGCGCTTCTGGTTCTATTGTGGGCTCCGGCGCAGCTGCGGTTGCATCGGCATCATCATTTTCCTCAGCTGGCGCTTCTGGCTCCGCGGGAGGCTCTGGCTCGTCACCACCATCTGCTGACGGGTCAGCAGCTGCAGGTGGATCTGCACTTTCTCCACTCTGCGGTGGATCTGCACTTTCTCCACTCTGCGGTGGATCCTCTGAGGGAGCTGGATCCGTAGGCGGTGCACTATCAGCGTTTTCAGCAGCATCTGGCTCCGTCGAAGCATCGGCTGGAGATTCGTCACCTTTGACTGGCGATGCATCAGTGTCTGCAGGAGCTGCCTCAGTATCGGCTTCGGTCTTATCCTCGCCAGGAGCATCAGGCTCGGATGTTGACGGAGTGGGTTCACTGGTTGAATCAGCCTCAGCCGGTGTGTCATCTGGAGCGGCATCATTCTCCGTGGGGTTTGCTTCAGGATCTGCTGCTGGCACTTCATCACCAGGAGCGTCAGACTCCGGTGGTGGCGGGCTGTCATCACCTGCTGGCTCCGCATCGGCGGGGGCTTCAGGCGCGGCGCCAACATCAACGACAACCACGTCCGCATCGTCGTCTACACCATCGCCCTCGCCCACCACAACGATCGCATCCTCCCCCTCATTTGTCCCCTCCTTAGCCTTCTTGTCCCCCTTCTTGTCCTTCTTCTTCTTGGCCACATTCTTCACCTTCGCCTCCATCTTCTTCTTTGCTTCTTCCTTCTTCTTCTGTTCTACCTCTGCTCTCTTCTTCTTAGCCTCCGCCTCCTTTTTCTTCTTCTCCTCCGCCTGCCTCGCCAGCTCCGCGCGCTCCCTCTCCCGCGCCTCCCTCTTCTCCTCGATCTTCCTCTTCGCCTCCTCTTTCCGCTTGCTGTCCGCCTGCCGCTGCATCTCGATCCTCTCCTTCCTGGTGGGGCCGACGTGCTCCCTCTTCTGCACGATCGGCGCCAAGTTCTTCTTCTGAGGGGGCAGAGCAGGCATGGGCGGAAAGAAAGAGCGCGTCCGCCGTGATGACATGCTCGTGGATGATGACGGCGACTTGGGGTGATCTTGTAAGTCATCTGCAAAATGCACGCTCTTTTCGCTGAGCACGGGGGACGCGGGAACTACCGTGGGTACATCTCCTCCTCCTCCTTCTTCTCCAGGTGGGCCGGGTGCTGGCGGAGGTGGTGGAGGCGGTGGAGGCGGTGGAGGGACGTCGATCACGACGCCGCCGCCCTGGTCCTCATCGCCACCAGTGTTTACAGGTTCAGGAGCGGGTGGAGGTGGAGGCGCAGGCGGCACGTCGATGATGGGCGGATCGCTGGGGGTTTCCATGGCGGGAGGCGGCGGCGGTGGCGGCGGGACGTCCACGGGAGGTGGCTCAGGGGCTGCGGGGGAGAATTCGGGGCCATTCTCGTACTGTTCGGTGGGTGAGAGATGTCAGCGGGATGGACTTCACGCAATTGGGTGCGCCATTGAAGTTGGCGCGAGTGCTGCTACTTGCATCTACTTGGGAGAGTGCGTGGTCAGCAATGCTTGGAGCGCTTTGTTGGAAGAGACAGCAAGGGTGCGTACATTCATCATCATCATATTCGTCATCATCATAGTCTTCATCGTAATAGCCTTCGCCGTCGTCATAATTGTCATAGTTATTGGCTGGTTGACCGGTCAACGCGTGTTGCTGGTTGCCAGTATTGTACTGGCGTAATGTGCTTTGGCGTGGGTCTCTCCATGTTGCAAACGAGACCTTGCTCATGTCGTACCGGGCCATTGCAGGCAGCTGCTGAGCCATCCTGAAGGGCGGCGGAGCCCAGCGCGGCTCGGGCGGCGGAGGGGGAGGGGCAGGGGCAGGAGGAAGGTGGTGGTGGTGGTGGGGGTAATCCCACTCGTAGTCTGGACGAGACAGAGTCTTAGATCATAGCAGGTCAGGGAGCAAGAGCAAGAGCGGGTTACCCATGGCGGATATATGAGACGGCCAGTCGGCGCTAACGGAGCATTGGTGGCGAGTGTGTGGAGTTGATGGAGGTTTTAGTGGCTACGCATTCGAAAAGGGACCGATCAGGTACCGAGGACGGGGTAGTCGTGGCTCGACTGTAGGGCTGGTCCGACTAGTGCAGCAGCAACGCAGAAGCAGAAGTGAGAAGGAGGATAGGACAGCGGGAGCATGGGAGTGGTGAGAGGACACCAGCTCTGGAGGCCATCCTCTTGCGAGTGTGGGGAAGGCGTCGAAGAGTTGAGCAATGTCGGGGCGACCAGGGACCACTGGAGCCACGTCTGCGCGGCTTCTATCTGCTGCCATTGAGGTGGCGCACGGCGATGAGTGAGCATGAACGATGCGCAGGCATGATGCGGGAATGAGTCCGTGGCTGCAGTCTATCTCGTACGGAGTTACGGGCATATGCACGCGTCGCTGCCGGGGGGCGTGGATTGGACGAGCAAACGGAGCGAGGTTGAGACGCGGCGCTGTGCTGCTGGGCGGGCCGAGGGAGACACGGGGAGATGCACAAGCACATCATTTTGTCTGGCGTGGGGGAGCATCCATTGACGTGTCTCGCTTGATGAGGCCCGCTTTTGGCCCTCCAATTGTTGCGACATCGCTCACATCCTCACATCCTCCGCACCGATCGTCTTCCACTCCAGCCGCGGTGTGGAACGTGGGACCTCTGCCTCTCACATGTCACTCCCAAGCGCCTGTATGCACTGTGCATCCCACTGAAATTGTCCTGCAGCGCCCTGTCCAGCAATCGCACGTCTCCACGACCTCACCTCAGCCGCTTCTCAACACTCTCTTCCCCTCGCTGACGACGACAACCACACTGCGGCTACATGCGCTTATATCACATCACCAGGCCTTGACTGCTTTCGCATGACGGTGCATGAACTGCCCCATTCACGTTTGCCGTCGAACACGTCGTGCGAGCTGCAAGCCGCGCCAAAAGCAATTTCTTCTAAACACGTCAAGCCTGCTTCTTATCTGTCCGCCCAATCACGGCATGCTCCCAGCGTTACGCCATCGTTTTCCGTCTCCTGTCGTCCTCTACTCCTACCCTCGCCTCTACCTGCTGGCTGGTCAGCGTAATACAGGTACGTTTCACGCATTCTGTTGTCGTATAGTTCCCACAAAGCAGGCTACCATTGGTACTACTCTTCCAAAGCTCTGGACTGAGACATCTCGCAGACACACCAGAATCTCTGAAACCGCATCAAGACCGCCGCTGACAATGAAGCATCACGTGAATGGACCTGCTGGAACGCAACCTATGATTGGCAAATGTTGATCTCACACGAAATCCGCCAACCGCAACGCCCTTCTTGAACTCGTGTTCTTCCTTGATGCACAGACACCCCAGCTCGTGAGACTGAAGAGCAAAAAACAGTTGCCCGCTCAGTCGAGCATTTTTATCGTTCCCATGTCCCAATTTTCCAGGAGCAATGGAAGGAACATTATTGCTAGGGTTATGAGAAGCTCATCAGGTGGCGTATACGCCGTTTGACGGCCATCGGGGTTTTGGTTTGACATGAAAGATGCCTGCCTCCGCTTGACTATCTTTTGCCGACAGCGAAGCAATTGGCAATTTTCTTTGGAACTCACAGCGATACGAGTGATTTGAATGCTGAAGGAACATGATGACTTCCGATGCCTTTTTTTACGCTGTAAGCGACAGTTCTGCGGCGGCGAACTAGCCTCTGCCGCTAATGACCATCTTATAGGTTAGTAGCAAGGATGCTAAACCTACCATGTATAGACAATAACATGTAATGCTCTTTCATCTTCGGCAGATGATTAGCACCTTGAGGGGTAAGTATGTGAGTTTTGTTCCATAGTAGGATTAGTGCTTACCAACGTCTATAGCGCTCTACTACCCGCAAAACTATGGTATACGCTAGGCTACAACTAGCTGGCTACCGTATGTTCTACGCGAGTGGCGGCTCTTGGTCCGGCTGGTTCGGTCCGTCCTTCGTCATCGACATAGCACGCGTGCCACGTCTTCCCTGATGCTCTCCACACCCGGCGCCGATGAGGGACTTTTTCCTATTTACGTTGTAGGCCAGCCGAGATTGGCGAACAATCCTGAGGAAATCCATTTTTTCCTTTCTCGACCCCACATCTCTGATAAACTCCGCTAAACTCCGATAAACTGCATGGGACTTTTCCAGCCAGCGGTGTGGCTTTTCATCAGGCCACGATGATGCCTGGGGTTACGGGCCGAAGCGTGCTGGGTCGCAATGATGGTTTAAAGAGCTCGACAACCACCTGATCTACACTCTGCCCAGTACCACCTTTCCACCTCCGCCAGTATGTCGACTCCCACCACCACCCGCCAATGGATCCTCAACAGCCCGATTACCGGTGAGCCCGTCCTCGAGGGTCCCAATGCCACCTTCTCCCTCAGGACCGTCGACCTGCCTCCACTCAAGGACGGTCAGGTTCTTCTGTGCACCAAATTCGTCTCCAACGACCCCGCCCAGCGCACCTGGATCTCGCCCTACAGCGCCCCGGACCGCGTATATATTCCTCCCGTCCAGGCCGGCGAGGTCATGCACGCCATCTCCATCGCCGAGGTCATTGAGTCGAAGGCCGATGAGCTGCCCAAGGGCACGCTTGTCAACTCATACGCCCTCGGTTGGACCGAGTACGCGGTCCAGGACGCTGCTGGTCTGCAGCCCCTCCAGGACATGCCTGGCATCTCGCCAACACACTACCTGGGCGCGCTCGGCTTAACCGGTCTCACGGCCTACTATGGAACGAAGATTGTTGCCGAGGCCAAGGCGGACGATGTGCTCGTTGTGAGCGGTGCGGCGGGTGCTACTGGCAGCATGGTGGTGCAGGTTCGGGCCGCCCTCGGATCTGTTGTATAAAGAAGGATGCATTGGCTAATCAGCGCGCAACAGATCGCCAAGAACCTCATTGGCTGCAAGACTGTCATTGGCATTGCTGGTAGCGATGCCAAGTGCGAATGGGTCAGGAGCCTTGGTGCCGACGTCTGCCTGAACTACAAGTCGCCCAGCTTCAAGCAGGACCTGGCTTCCGTCACCCCCAACTACGTCAATGCGTACTTCGACAACGTCGGCGGCAAAATGCTCGACCTCATGCTGACTCGCATGGCGCTCAACGGCCGGGTTGCCGTGTGCGGGGCCATTTCCGTGTACAACGGCGCCGATGTGCAGCTGAAGAACTGGTTCGAGGTCATCTCGATGAGAATTCAGCTGAGGGGCATGGTTGTGCTCGACTGGATGCCCAAGGCGCAGGAGACCATTGAGGAGATCGCAAACGCCGCCAAAGCCGGGAAGATCCGGATCAACGACGAGGCCGAGACGGTTGTGGCCACGCAGTTCGAGAACATCCCGAAGACCTGGATGAAGCTGTTTGATGGCTCCAACACTGGAAAGCTGATCACCAAGTTGTAGGGAACCACAAAAAAAAAAAAAAAAAAAGGTAATGAGGGATAATTGGTACGGCCGTTCACAAAGGGGCTGAGCTGGTCAGTGAGTGCTGGGGACCCGGACGAGCCCGACGGGACAGTGCACACTCGGCATGGCGGTTTTCAAAATTGCGTTTGAGGATATTCTTAGGAGCAGAGGACGGCCTGAGACACGGAGTCGCGCTATCCTCATCCGCACATCCTCTATCATCCATCTCCGAGACTGAAAATCGCAAGCGACATTCGTCCGCTTAATTATCTTTTGTGATGATCAATTCTTTGCGAAGCTCGTGCGCCTTCCTTTCCATTTCTCGAGCCGTCTGGGCTCTGCTGAGTCGCGCGCTGCGTGTACCGTCGTGTGAATGGAGTCGGGCAGTCAACCGGCGCATGCGAGGGCAGAAGGAACTCCACCAGCCGGGGCAATTTCTGCGCTTTCTGCGGCTCTCCAGGCCCCAGCAAACGGAAGGCCTGTAGGGCCAGGCCGACCGACCAATGCAGATCGGCCAGCGGATGATCGACCTTCAACGGCCCGACGCGGATGCCTTCCAACGCTCGTAGCCGGAGACGGAGACCAAGCGTACTTATCATTTGAAAAAAACATGCAGCGCTCCCTAAGACATGACCAGCGCGTTTCCCATAAAGCCCAGACGGTCCTGTCCCTGCCCGCCTTCCCGCGGGGCTTCGTTGTCATGAGCGTAGCATCCCGCATCTCTCCCACCTGACACGGCTCTCGCAGGTCGAGCCCAAACGCTTCCCTGACAACCAACCCACAAGCGCAGCAGAGTTATTACTCGGCTCCGCCCGCCAACGGGAAGACTCCACCCATCCTTCTGGACCCCAAGGTTGCCTGGTACTGCTCGCCCGCCCCTCCTCGCCAGACAGTCACTGACGGTTGTTTTGCTTAGGACTCAACACCAGCACAGCCCGTTCAGCGGAGAGATCGACAGGCTGCAGCTGTATGACAAGACCATCGTCCTCGCATAAAGAGCCATCAACTCCGAAGCCTCAATCCCGCATTGCAGCGGCAGCTCCCTCTTAATTCCTGCCATTGCCGAACCTTTCCGCAGAGTTGCTTGAAGGGAAAAAGCACACCGTCGACGACCAAAAGCCCCGCGCTTACGGCAGCTAGAGCTTGTTCCTCCGACCGCTCCAAACACCTGCCCCCCTTCACTTCCCCAGCACGCGGCGAAATCCCTTGCTGCTCCAGTCTCGACCCTCCCGCGACCGGCGACAAAAAAGAAGAAAACAGACACGTACACAATGTGCAAGGAGTACGAGAAGATCCACGTCTGCCGCCACTACGGCGAGAAGCGCCTCGAGATGTGCGAGCCCATCCGCGCCCGCCGCGGCTTCTGCCTCGGCGTCGCCGAGTTCTACGAGCGCGTTGGCGAAAAGTGTCCCAGCTGCGAGCGCACCGAGGGATGGATGTGCTTGCAAGAGACAAAGGCTACCGCGGCCAAGTGATCAGCGGGGTAGGAGAACAAGGTGTGAGGAAAGCAGGGAGGGGATGAGCGCTTCCGGGCCATGGCGAAATCCTCCCGGCCCCTCTCCTCCCAATTCCGAACCTCTCCCCTCTCCTATTCCTGTCTCGGACGGCTTTCTCGACTCTTTTTAACTTCTTCTTGACCGGCCGGCTGGCCCCGCGTTTTCGGCCCCACAATTATTTTTTTTCCTTTCCTTTCTTCTTGAGGGGTGGCTCCGCCGACGAATGGGTGGGGCTTAGTGCGGATCTCTGCCTCCTACCACCTCAACCCTTTTTTCTTCTTCTTTTTTTTCCCCTTCTCTCTCATCAAGTTGCTTTGCTTTCTTGGTTTTGCTTTTCCCTCTCGGAACTTATGACAACTAGATCGGTACGGTTTCTTTTTCTTCCTATTTGCTGTTTTCACTTTTGGGAACATTTGTATGATACCCCCCCTTCGGTGGAATGTGGACTTTTTGTCTTCCTTTTCTCCACGCTGTATTTCTTTGTTTGCATATTTAGCGCCTATCTCCCTTGTTTCCCTACTTCTTCAACGACGGATGAGTATTCTCTGATTTTTTCTACCCGTTCTGCTACTTGTACTGCTTTTTACTACCTCCTTGTATTTGCCTCAATTTTTCTACAGCGTTTCGTTTGATTTCATTGTTGATTAGCGACAAAAGCATTTCATCGTTTGGTTCCAAAGATCCCTCCGCAAAAATATGCATTACATGGTGGTTCGCCGCCCATCTCAACTTCTGGGGTGTCGAAGTGCCCATCCGGTCGCTTCGGTGCAAGACCCCGAATATTTGCACGCCGGCAATCTGCGCCTACCCGCCTGCCAACTGCGCACCATACGTGGCAAAAAGCCAAACGCAGCACGCGCCCCGACAAGACTCTGCCAACGCGCTCGTGGACTCTCACCAGCGAACGGCGAGGGGGAGTACTTAACGCCGCCACCTTAGAATAGCCCCAGCTCCCCATCCTCTCCCACAACCACACCCACAATTGATACACAACCATAACAAAAGCCAACAGCCCCACAAGAAACCCAGAGAAAGCGCACAGTGAACCCGAACCCACCAGCTCAGCAACACATACCCCCTTTTCCAACGAAACGGAATAAAAAACCAAATGTGCGAACAACGCCGCATCCGCTACCCCTGTGGCTGCATCAAAAACACCTCCTTTTCCAAATGGCACGTCTATCTCCGCAAGAAACCTTCCCCTCCCCCTTCATCGTCATTACACGCTGTTCACTTTTGTGTCAGAAAACTAACCACAGAGAGAGGGAAACAGCCCCCCAGCCTACCGCAAACCCCCCACCAAATGGGCGCGCCGCACCTACCCTTTCCTGATCGCTATCGGGGTGCGCGCCGAACCGGAGAAGTGTCCGGGGATCTTCAGGAAGACGGTGAACGTGGAGGAAGGCGAGGAGGAGCGCGGGTGCGGGAAGGCGGAGCACGAGGGGGTGGTGGACGAAGGGGGGGAGGAGGGGAAGGTGGTGGAGATGAGGCCGAGGGTGGAGGAGGATTGGATTTTGCTGAGGGTGAAGGGCGAGAAGATCAGGAAGGAAGTGAGGATAGGTGAGGTCAGGTGAGGTGATCGGGTAGAAAAATTGAATCAAGCTACCTACCTACTACCTGTTCAAGTTTCTCACTTTAGGGCAAAACGAAGGTCACTTGAGAAGGAAGTCAGAGAGAGGCAATCAGAAAAATTTCATTATTTATTATGGTGGCAAAAAAGGAGAGAAGGGAAGAAGCCACTGAAAAGACTTCCCCCTCATTCCGTTATCCCCCCAGTGCCAGTCGGCACTGAGGTTCCCCAAGATCAGCGCAGGAAACCAGGTCCTGTCAGTTCGCTGCTTGGGGAGGCCCACCCACCCAGGCTTTCCGGTTTATAGAGCACAGCCTTGACGCTCTGGCCCTCGCAGCCGTCGAGGCCGCCTTCCCCACTGCAGGGAAGGCGGTTGCGACCGCGAGTCCTGGGAACTCCCATGAATATTTGTTTTTTCCAATCTAAGCCAAAAGGCAAAGAGAGAGAGTTGGGGAGGAAAGGAAGGCTTGGAGGGCGGGCGGAGGGGGTGGTTATATAGGGTGGGATTTGGCGCTAGTGGGTTGACCTCTTGCTGGGTGTGGGGCTGCAGTATGCAGGGTCTGTCTTAATGCGGCTGCCTGGAGTGAATGGACTGTGATGGAAGGTGGAGGACTCCCTTTGGCTTGGCGTGTTGTATACTCATACATGACTTCACCTCGACCTGTTCCGTGGCAACCTGCCGAGTCTCAAGCGTTTCCTACAGTTGATCAACCAACTTTGTCAATTGGTCAGTCATCGCAGGCCTGGACACGCCTTCTCGTGATACGTATGGTATCAATTCAACGCATTCATATGTTCACTTGCGGTTATGGCCTCCACGGTTCACATTGATTTCAGAACGGTCACCGCACCAACCGGATTTAGTATCGCTAAGAGGTACTAGTAGTCTACCATACACCTATCCTGTATCTAGGTATTGGCAAATAACTATGGAGTTTGTGTCTGCAGCAGATCTTGAGATCCAGCTGCGATGTGTAGTAACTGGCATTACATGCCTTCCTGTCTGTTATTAGCGCCACCCGTGGCATAGTAGTTGGTCCAGCACTGGGCCTGGGGGCAGGGCGTAGAAGATCTCTTATGCGTCATGGTTTTTGGGGTGTCGTCATGCTGGTTGGAACTGCAATAACTCCTCTGGTACTCGTTATGGCCGCAGTAGCTGTACTCCGTAACGGAGCCCTTGCACTTGCAATCGCTAGAGGACATTTTGGTGCTTCTATATTGTAATTTGCCGAGTTTTGAGTACTTGGTGTGCTTGGTTCGCAAGATCTTGGCTTCTTCGGAGCGCTATGTGAAGTTTGTTGCCGGGAAATGGTTCCAAGCTTCGAAGTTTTCCGTAATTTATACTCTACAAACTCGGTGCATCTTGATATTGCAGGTGCACTTCTGAGCTGTTCGTTCCGGTCAAGTGGAAGTCACAGAGCTTCAGCAATATGTAGAGCGTGCTGCTTATATGGTTCTCAGGACAGCTTGCATACTAACTTGTTGTCTTTACCAAACACACAGCATGTTTAGCACAACTCCTGCGGCATAAACGCACGGGGCTCGCATTACTCTACTAATACAAGTCCTGAAATGTTGACAATACTGCGTCACATCACCATCGTAATGAGGCAAGGGCTTTGTTACCGGCGTGGAGTATGCGCGCGGCTTTTTATCCACTTATGAATAGCTGAGATTTCAAAGCCTACAACATACAGTATTGCCTGTCGCGGTTGGAAGAGGGTAGCAATTCGATTTTAATTGGTCTATAGAAGGCTTGGGATGGAAGCATGAACCGTAGCTATTCTGTCGCTTCTTTGCTATTGCTATGCATCTATGTACAGCCGCTTTCGTGTACTAGCAACTCTTCGCAGACTTTTTCTATAGCTCAGGCCACTTGCTACTACTCATCGCCGTCCTGTGAACCACTCTCTCCTTCCCTTGGCCTAACACCGCCCTCAGCCTCGGGACAGTAATCCATAAGAAGGCACATGGGGCTCCGAAACCCCCGGAGCACTACCTCCTCGCCCCTCTCATTATAGAGTTTGCGGATGAACCTGCCATCCACAACCCCATTGTACCTGGAGTTGAAAAGCACAGTGGCATATGTATCGGCGGGCAACGGAAGCTCGTCGTTCCAGAACTCATTAAACCAGATGTAGAGGTGCGGGCAGCCGCATGGGCGCCTCTCGTACTCTCTCCCGTTGATGATCTTCATGTCTTCAACTCGTATGCCGGGTTAATGCTTTGCAGTGAGTTTAAAGCGCATTTCCTAAACAGCGGAGGTCGTGTTCGGAAGAAGTTCTGGAGTGCCGTAGAATGCCAAATCTTTATACCCAGAGCGATGCGCGCAATGAGCAGCTGCTTGACAAAACTACCTCAAGTCAGCCGCGGGGCCGTACGTGGTGGCGCGTTGGCGCAGCGCCCCTGCTGGCGAATCGCCGGCTTGCTCCTGCGAGCCCACCAATTAAACACGGGTTACAAATGGAAGCCCTACAGGTAGCCAGTATAGAGCACTGGAGTATCATATGAGCCTACGAAACGGATACGCGTTCACGAGCAACACTGACGCAACTTCCAACAAAAAGACCAAGAACGATCACTGAAGCATTTCAGGTTTATTTCCCCATGATCAGCTCCGCACCAACGAACCAGAAGCACAAAAAGCTCCTTGTCACGACCACAGCCTTGCTTACTGTTGGGACGTGGGCGCGTGATCTAGATTACGCCTCGGGGTGGGAAAAAGCAACGCGTATAAGAAAACACTTTCTCTCACGAGTCTCCGCACCTCCGAAACATTTCTGCATCACAAAAGCAAACCAGCAAAACCATTCCCTTCTGAAAACAGTATCCGACAGCTACACAGAGACTTCTCTTCCGGCAACCCTCTCACCCTCACATACAAATACTGCGGCCATCATGTGCACGTCTATCATCACACGGTACGCCTGCGGGCACAAGCAGAAGACGCGTAGGATGCTATGCTGGAGGGCGCAGGGGACGTCGTGTGGCGTTTGGCGGGTGAGGGAAGACGATAGTGCTTTCACTTGTGAAGTGGGATGTCAAGGTCCGAGCGACGGAGAGTCTGTGTGGTTGGAAACTTGCATGCGGTAGCACTGGGCAGTTGCACCGCTCACATGACATTGGACACTTTCTACTCATTATTTTGAATTGATGCCAAATCCCGTGGCCTTGTATCATTACAGTATCACTCAATCTTTCCCCTCGAAGCCAAACACAAAAAACGCATTGTCAAACCAACGTGACTCCTGAAATCTTCCCGAGTACTCACCCACCTCCCCGCCTACATCCCCCCAACCAACCTCTCAGCCCTCTCCCTCAACGCCTCCGCCTCCGCCTCCCCCCCAGCATTCGCTCGCACCCACTCCTCCGCCTTCTCCACCACCAGCTCCCACGCCTCCTCCTCCTCCCCCAACCTCAACCTCAAAAACGCAACCGCCAACACCGTCGCCGCCACCCTCCCCTCCCCCAGCCCCTCCTTCTCCGCCCCCTCCGCCGTCACCCCCACCGTGTGCAGCAGCTCGCTGCTCCACTCCCAGCACCCCTCAAACCCCTGCAGCGCAACCAGCCGCTGCAACGGCGTCTGGCCCGGCGCCGCACCACCAGGCACAGCAGCCTCCGGGAGGGCAGCCGGAGCAGCGGCGGAAGAAGGAGCACCACCGTGCTTCGCCTTCCTCTTCTTCGGCAGCAAACTCGCCGTCACCGGCGCGCCCCCGGGGGGGCCACCCCACGAGGCCATCGACATGTTGCCCAGCGGCGGCGGCGGCAGCGCGGCGCCTGCTTGCGAGGGGGCGTCCATGTGCATCAACACGGGTTCGTCAAGGGAGAACAACGCGTTCCCAGCCGCCGCGGCCCCCGGCATGGGCATCCCCGGCGGCGGCGGCGCCACGTTCACCGGTGCGGCGTAAGTAGTCTGCTGCGCCATCTGCTGCATCTGGGGCAGTGCCAGCGCCCTTTTCTCCGCCAACGGCGGCTCTTTCCCGAACTTCGTGCCTCCGCCGCCGCGAGTGCCGCTGCGAGTGCCGACTGTTCCTCTGCGAAAACGAGGTGCTTGTCCTCCCCCACGGCCACCGGCAGGAGCCATGCGAAGGCGGTTGGGGTTGGCTTGCTCGAGGTGCATGAGCGTCGTTTGGTAGCCGGCGAGGTTGTGGGACTCTGGAAGTACGGAAGAAGTGTTAGCAGATGCGGTCGGATGTGGGGTGACGTAACGGCAGTCGGCCTTTAGCCCGGCTATCTGGGCCATGGCTTGGTATTTGAAGAGGTGCGTACCGTTTGAGGGTTCTGTCATGTCGTCCAGATACTCCCAGTCCTGTTCCATGGCGCTGCCGTCGGCGGCGGCCGCCTTGGCCTCAGGCTTGTTGTTGTCCTCGAGCGCGACGAACGAGCACCACTTGCCGCCGACTTGGAACTCGATGCCCAGGCGGACAGCTTCGCACTCGACCATGTCGCCCCAACGGCCTTCCATCTTTTCCTTCAGCTTGGTGCCGTTGGCGTCGACGGTTTCATAGAGCCAGCTGCGGCCTTCTTCGATCTCGATGACGGCTTTGCGGGCCGCCAGTTGGTGGATGGTCTCGCCCTTTCCGTCGTTCTCTGAAGTCAGCGTCACTGGAATCTCGAGCTCGAGCGGCCCGTGGGGTGAGCTGCCGCGGAGGATGACAGAGGTAGGCGTGCGGGTGGCGGCAGGTGAACTGGGAGATAGCAGGAGGTAGATGGTACTGCGGTTGAAAGGGAAGAGTGAGGGGATGTGAAAAGGTGCTTGGAGAATGGCTGGAGCAGGCAGTGGAGGGAGGTGGGCGTAGCGGTCTTGACCGTCGGAAGAGGTCGATTTGGCCTCGGGAGCGTCGAGGTCGACAGAGTTGTCGAAGAGCGAAATCGATTGCTTTGGCGCCTGTGTTTGGTCAGTGGCGCTGTTCGAATGACCTATCGGGGAACAATTGATGTATTACCTCTTTAGCCTGGTTGTCTTCGAAATTTAGGTCAAGACGCAGGCTGTCCGTGACCTTCTCGATGAGCTCAAACTCATCGTCAGCATCAGCCTTCTCTTTCGCGTCCGCATACTTGACCTCCAAGCTGTAGTCGGTGATATGCGGCGTCAAAGCACCCTTCAGCATGCGAATAATCTTAGTGTCCAGCTTCTCGTTTACGCCGACGGCCTGTGAGAAGCCATTACCGGCACGAGCAATGCCTTCGACAAGGGCAGAGCTCGCGTCCAGCCCAACGCCGAGAGTGAAGACTCTAATCTGGCCTTTCTGCTCGCGAGTTTGATCATTCAAGTACTGGAAGATCTCCTCGTGGCCCCACACGTCGCCGTCAGTGAGAAGCATCACTTCGAGCTCCATGTCCTTGTACCGATTCTCGATTGTCGCTTTGAGTGGAGCGAAGATCTCGGTGCC
This sequence comes from Dothiorella sarmentorum, assembly GCA_023082095.1. Lineage (NCBI taxonomy): Eukaryota > Fungi > Ascomycota > Dothideomycetes > Botryosphaeriales > Botryosphaeriaceae > Dothiorella > Dothiorella sarmentorum. Next base: position 161,950 of record JAJMVL010000001.1, read on the forward strand.
GCCATAGTTGGCCTCGAAGGTTTCGACGTGCTGGATGGCTTCATTAAGCGACTCTTGGGTGTAAGACTTGCTCCTCGGCCATAGGAACGAGTGTTGACTGCCGAAGGAGCAGATGTTGAACTTGACACCGACCGGCAAACTCTTGAGGAATACCTTCAGGGCAAGTATGGCCGTCGGGATCTTTGTGCTTCCGCTCATACTCCCGCTTCGGTCGCAGATAAATACCACTTCTGGCCTGATGGATGGCAGGTTGAACTTGGGTACCAGAGTTGTCATAAGAGCTCGCTGGTTGGGTATACGAGGATGGACTTCAAGCAGCGCAGTAGGATTGCCCGTCTCTTTTGCAACGACTTGAAGCACAAAGTCATTGTCAAGCTCTGCAGTCCCGAGACTCAGCGTGGCGGATGCCTTGGTCATTGTAGGCTCTGCGTGCGGGAAAGTGGACGTCGTTCCCATCGAAACGGCGATTGGGTGGGTTGGTGAGCGAAGTTGCTTGATGAATGAACCATCGTCGAGCACTGCATCCACAACAATCTCCATGCCAGAGCTGGCCTCGGCGGAGTCTGAAACCGAATCTCTCAGCAGCGTTCCGGGGTACGTACCGTAGCGAGGGGCGATGGCGGTAGGGATGGTGAAGCGGACGCCATCGACCTCAGCATCATGCTTCAGTTCGCCGAGATAGGTGATCTCGGAGACTATGGTAGCTCCCGGAGGGATGTTTCCGACAGTGGTTGTGAAGACGTCGGATGCATCAGGAAGCTGCTCCAGAAGACCGGCCGTCTCACCTCGCTCGACAGCCGCGTCGAAATCCTGCTTTGCCTGCTGCTTCTCCTTGACCTGACCTTTGATGGTGCGATGACCTACGTGGCAGGTGAAGCCGACAACCGACACGCCATCGTACAGCGGGAAGGTGTACCGCACATTTCGGATGGCCTTGGTCCTGTTCGGATTTGTGAAGGTTTGGGTGAGGACTGTCCGCGAAGTGCGCGAGAGAATTGTAGTGTGAGATTTGAGGGCGACCTGAGGAAGGTAGTGCCTCTCCCACTGATAACGCTCCGGGTGGTATGTGGAGTAGTAGAAACCACAAATGTGATCGTACCACGACATGATGATGATATGTGAATCGCAGAGGTTGAGTAGAGGATGGATAGCAATGGATTGTTTGCAGAAGGCAGTAGGTTTAAATAGTCGCACGGCTGTGGCGCAAGCTTGTTGCCTGGTGCTGGGTACGACGGCCTAAGAACCAGTCATAGCCCCACAGTTTACTAGTTAGGTATTTTGAAGGGCAGTTTTTGGTGCAGCCATCTTCGCAATATGACGAAGCTCGTGAGAAGGTTTGCTCAAGTGCGGGGTGAGATCCAGCAAGACATGGTTTCCTCAGTCGACGGCTCTGGTCCGTGCCCCGCTTTAGGGACATTTGCCACTCGGTGCCTAAAACTCAGCCTCAAATAGTGGCTCCTCTTGCGTCAATGCCTCTTTCCGCACCTTAAAGATACACTTGCCTGCATGGGATGGTAACGTCCTTTTTTTTTTATTTTTCTCTTCAGCCTGAACGCAGCTTATTCGATGTCGAAACCGTGTTACAGCGTCGAAAAGCTGGCAAGATGATAAGCCAATGCCCTGGGAAGCCGCAAGAAATCACACCTACTACTCATTCGTCATTCGTCCTACTCTGACGTCTTCCGAGCCAGTTTGATACGAGCCAACGCATATCGCCAACTCAAATACTGACGATAGGTATACGACGTCGGTTCGTCTTGCCGCCGGGTACCGAGTTTGCGCACGCTTCGCACGGCAACAGAAGCCGAAGCCACGGATCCAGATTGAGAAAGGAAAAAGCACTTTTTGATTTGAAGAAAACGTGCGCGCACGGAACCAGGCAGCCACATCCCTGCGCGTCTCACCAGAAGCTTCGAAGGGTTCAGGGCGAGGCTGAAGACGAAGATGAGTAGAGACAAGATTTCTATGTAGGCGTTCGGATCCAGCCGCGAGCGTCAGTGCTCAGTGGAGACGTCTAGGAGGAAGCAAACCGACAACCTACGATTATCATGATGACAGGAACATCAGAACCGTAGCGAAATGAGAAACAGTGGTGGAGATGCGAAGGATTGAGGTGTGATGGGTAAATTGAGAGCCATATTGCCCGGCAATTTGAACCTGCATCTGACGGAGCGGATCGCGCGTTCGCAGACAAAGTTTCTCGTCCGGGCCAGAGCTTGGTGCGGCCCGAGATGGTCGCAAGCTCCGTGGATGCATATGGAGCCTGTCCCGATATGGCGGCTCATAAGGCCATGGGCTGTGGTCTCGTATCGCTCCTGCCAGCTCCGCGGACACAATATGGGCTGCACAGCGACTCGTGTGTAAGCAATCCGAAGAGATGGCGTGCCTCGTGGAAGTTCAGATGCGGAAGAACAGGTTTTGTTAAATCCTGGTGCAACGATGCGAGGGAACCGCGTTTCTTGGCGGGATCAACAGGGCCCGATCCACTCACTCCCGCTCTCCTCTTCATCACTCATGTCAAACCAGCCCGACGACGGCATGACAGGCTTTTCGCCAGCGCAGGCGCCAAAGAACGGGCGCCAAAGAGCACGCGCCGCTCATTCTATCTGACTGACCTCAACCATCGTCGCAATCGGCTCACGCTCCGGAGCATGGTGCCTCTCTATGCATGATACGTCGCCAGGGGTCCTATTCCAGGGCATCGCTTGCACACCATCATGATAACAACACGGTCTGCACCCTAAAATAGCAACCCTGCCGGTCCATCGGCCTTCCACGCCCAGTGGCTCCATCACCGTCGTCGCTCCATGACGGATCGATAGAGCGTTCCACGAGGAGCACCATGCGTGTCACCCCCATCTTTTGCCACAGCGCCCAAGGACTGGTACCGTGTTTCCATTCCCGCGGTGCCCTGCTCCTCGACTTCGGGACGCTTGCTACGGCTCGCAACGGCCAACGGCCAACAGCCCCGTGCGACGCCACTTGATCCGTTCTGCAATAAGTGCGGAGCAATAGGCAGCTTAAGCAGCCCCACCAGGTACAGCTTCTATCGCTCTAGAGCCCAGCCTCTGCCTACAAGGATCGCTATCGTGCAGATACGGGGTGGCGGTTTCCGCAAGCTGACGGGCTTGCCTGCTGGAGCCTTGGTGTTTTAGCTTTTTTTCTCCCCCAGGGTATTGGAAAGTGGCCGATAGCGTGGTCCAGACGCTGCAAATCTTCCACATCCCAAACGAGAGTCCCGCTGTGCCACAATTGCTCTTTCTGGCCAAGCACCGCGAAGAAGGCTCCGTGGAGGCGTCTTTAGTCTGCTCCAATTCCCCAACGTGCCGCTCGTTGTCGTGGCATTGAGCCGCTATCTCGCCTACCCTGAGCGATCCTTTTGCTGAGCCCAATATATCACCATGCCGTGTCCCAGGGTTTTGGATGCTTCACGCTCCGCCTTTCGCTTTCTGCGCTACCAGCCACAGGCTCCCTGCCTGGGTATCCCTCTCTCGTTCTTTTGACTCTTGCTTTTCTTCCTTGGGTAGTTGCCTTGGAGCTATCCTCGAAGAGGAACATTAGCGTGCTGCCATCCGGTTGCCGCTCACAACAACTCGTTCAACGTCCTGCTCTGGTAGTTTGCTGTCCACTTTCCGCTGTGGCCGCTGGGTTCTGCACACTTTCGTGCGACTAGGCTCGCCTCACTACTGCAATGGGTCTCAAGTCTTATTTCGCCCCTCGCAAGGGCGAAGACAAGAAGAAGGTGGCTGCCAAGACAGAGGTCACCGCCGAGAAGCCCGCCGAATCACGACCCGATGTCCTCCCAGCACTCGATTCTCCGAAACCTGCCTATCTGGCAGGTTCCAACAGCACCTCGCCCTATGGATCCCGCCCCAACTCGCTCTACCGCAACTCGGCGGGCATGGCCGAGCTGAACGACATCAAGTGCGATGTCATGGTCAATTGGCTCCACTCTCAGCAAGAGGAGAAGCTTTGGTGCGCTGGCGAGTATGAGGAGGGTGTGGTGTTGAAAAAGGCTCGAGGACAGTACGCATGCTGTCCTGCCGAATTAGCGGAAGAACCAAGTGGCTTCCTCAAGGCCGTGGAGCTTCTCAATGTTCGCGTAAGTTTACTGTTTTTTGTTTGCGTTGAAAGCCGCTGATTGCTCACTTCTCAGGTTGCCATGACTGTCAACACGCGCGTCATCAAGATTTTGCTCCACAACAACAACCATCCGTACGTCGAAATTCAAAAGGGACTGCGCGTGCAGGTTCTTCCTGATATTTCATTCCTTCCTCGTTGCCAGAAGCACCAGTTCGCTGCGTTTATCGCCGACCGCGGTATCATGGTAGTTTGGGAGGACCAGCCGAAGAAGCTGCTCGAGCGCATCCGCAACATCGAGTCTGCGCTCATGGATATGATATGGCAGGAGGGCGACGACATGGATGATGAGAAGAAGGAGGCTTCGTACGATGTCAACGAGATGGACGACCCCGAGGCCGCCGAGGAGAAGCCCCGCAGCACCGTTCTGATCCAAGCGCTGATCACTGGCTGCACCATGATCGTCGCCTTCGCCGCCATTGGCTCCGGTTGGCGTGAGGTTGCTGTCCAGCTGCAGGTCGATAACAGCTACCTTCGCCTTGCATTTGCGGGTGCCGTGATTCCCCAGCTCTGGTTGTCTCTGGTTAGTACTTCACTCCCTGCCATGTCTTTTGAATGCTGAGACTGATACACACGTAGTTCTTCTTCCAAGCTCTAGTTGGAAATATCGCTCAAATCATTGGGCCCATCGGACAGGTCAATGAGAACAGCAAGTACTACTCCGGAATTGCTCCCCGCCGCCTGAACCGCGACATCAGTGCTCTCCCCCACGTAACCATCCAGGCACCTGTCTACAAGGAAGGTCTCCACTCGGTCATTGAGCCCACCATTCGTTCTATCAAAGCTGCTATTTCCACCTACGAAATGCAGGGTGGTACTGCAAACATTTTTGTCAACGACGACGGTATGCAGCTGCTCTCGGACGCGGAGGCTCGCGCGCGCCAGGACTTTTATGATGAGCACAACATCGGCTGGGTTGCTCGTCCCAAGCACAACCCCAAGCCGGCCGAGGGCGAGGAAGTGTTCCTTCGTCGTGGAAAGTTCAAGAAGGCATCTAACATGAACTACGCTCTTGGCGTCTCGAATCGTGTCGAGGAGAAGTTGCTTCTCCTGCACCGCTCTGAAACCTGGACCCAGGATGATGAAGTTGCCGCTTATCGCAATGCTCTGGCTGAGGTTGTCGCCGAGGATGAAGGCCGCACCTGGGCTGATGGCAACATTCGTGTTGGCGACTACATTCTATTGATTGACTCAGATACTCGTGTTCCCAAGGATTGCTTCCTCGAAGCCGTCAGTGAGATGGATCAGTCTCCTCAGGTCGGCATCATCCAGTACTCTTCCGGTGTTATGAACGTCACGGACAGCTTCTTCGAGCGCGGTATCACCTATTTCACCAACCTGATCTACACGCAGATTCGGTACTCGGTCTCCTGCGGTGATGTGGCCCCATTCGTTGGCCACAACGCTTGGCTACGCTGGTCGGCGGTGCAGAACATCGCGTACGACTGCAAAGACGACCACCGCGAGAAGTACTGGAGCGAAGCCACCGTGTCTGAGGATTTTGATATGGCTCTGCGCTTGCAAACCGAAGGTTATACCATTCGCCTCGGAGCCTACAAGGGCGATGGCTACAAGGAAGGTGTGTCTCTGACAGTCTACGATGAGCTGGCTCGTTGGGAGAAGTACGCCTACGGCTGCTCCGAACTGATTTTCCATCCTCTCCGCTACTGGCCTATCCGTGGTCCATTCACCAAACTCTTCCGCAACTTCATCATGTCAGGCATCCCGCTGCCGTCAAAGCTTACCATCATGGCGTACATCGGCACCTACTACGCTATCGGCTCCGCCTGGATTCTGACTCTGCTCAACTACTTCATCATCGGCTGGTTCAACGGCTATTACGACCACTACTACACCTCTTCGTTTGAGATCTACTTTGGCATCATCGTAGTCTTCAACGCCCTCGGCAACGTCGCCCTCGGCGTCCTCCGCTACCGCACCGAGGAGAAGAACCTTATCCCCGCCTGGTTCGAGTGCTTCATGTGGGTACCGATGATGACGTGCTTCCTGGGTGGCCTGTCGCTGCACGTGTCGCAAGCCATCCTCTGCCACATGTTCTCCATCGACATGTCGTGGGGTGCGACGGCCAAGGAGGCGGAGAACATCTCCTTTTTCGAGGAGATCCCGCGCGTGCTCAAGCGCTTCAAGTACACGTTCGTCTTCTGCATCGCCTGCATCGCCCTCCTGATCTGCGGTGCCTACGTCTTTCCCCCGCTCTGGCAGGTCAAGACGTTCGTCGCCATCTGGCCGCTTTGCACGATCGTTGGGTGCCACCTCCTGCTCCCCATTGCGCTGAATCCGAACCTGATGCTGTTTACGTGGTAGACGACCTCGCGTTGCGCGGCATTTCAGCGTCAGGGGTGGTGGAGTGATGCGAAGAGTGGGTGATCTAATTTGCGGAGTTCCTGGTGGATTTCTTGTTAGTTCTGCCTTTCCTTTCATTGCTCATTATAGATGGATGGGTATACACAAATGTCATCATGAGCACGAGTACGAGTACGGCCTTTTCTTTTTCATGATCACATTACGAAATCACTCATTGTGGTACCACAGACACAAAACCTTTAGATGGAGCGTAACGTCTTGTTTTTTAATTCCTTGCGTCGCGGCAAAGTATTACACGAATCGATATGACTCAATGGATTTCATGTGGATCTGAATTTCTCTGTGCACTTGAGGCTATCAACCCGGTCCAGAGTTCTTTGAGCGTCACGCAACGAAGAGTTTATTTCACGATTGGACCGACTTTCAGGGGGTTGCAGGTGCCGTGACATTTGGCGTCTATGTCTATCTATCTTATTGCGGCATGTTGTATCCAATTATGCACCGTCCCAAACCATCCCTCGGTTTTGCTACTGGCATCCTTCTGCCTCGCTCAAATTGTCGATGTGAGCTTTCGTGTGCGTGGTTGTCGATTGTGCGTCGCACTAACGCTTGGAAGGTCGGCCGAGAGACTAATCCAAGGTCAGCGGGCAAGCCACAAAAAGAGGAGGTGAGAATTCAAGTTTCAAAAGGAACTTTGGACGGAAGAGATGGCGGAAAGATATCAAGGGGGATGGGTTGTGGTGAGGTGAGGTGAGCAGAAGCCGGTGAAGCACATACCTGGCAAGCGCCGCAGGCATCGTCCTTCTGCCAGACATAGTTGCGGCAGCCGTGGGAGTCCCAGTAGGCGCAGGCATAGCGGTTGTAGCCTTCTCCTTCTGGCATGGTGGCTGTTGGAAGTTGGTGTGGAGTTGTGTCTGTTGTCCGAGATAGGAATGAGGTCTTGTAGGCTTGTGTCGAGTATGTCTTTGGGCTGTAGTTGTTGTCTGGGGAGTTTCAATCACTTTCGTATCGAGATTATATATTGAGTGAATAGTATATCTGTAAGGCTCACCATGTAGATGTTTGTTTCCTGCTGGCAAATACACGCGTGCACCAAGTGACCCGTGCTCTACCTCATAAATACATTTCAAATACATCCGCAGATTTTACAATGAAGCGGTCAAGAGCGCATCGCCACATGACCGGACTCGCAGCGCATACAACTTACTCCAAAGAAAGTCCTAGCTTCTTCGACACATGCGGGAATAACCCCACATGCGCACCTACTCCCGTCGTTCGGGTGAAGGCCACCACGGAATTTCAAAGAGTAAACCCTCGCTGCTGCGTCATTTCCAGGAGAAGGATCAAGGTCAGAACACGCAACGGCGGAAGGTGGCAGTTGAAGGGTGGCTGGACGGAAGTCCCGTGGCTCATGCCTTCCGAAGCAGCACACTTCAATTCCAAAACATCAACATCGCACTGATTACATTTCATCACGGCCTTGCGGTATTTTATACGTGGCCTTTGGGTTCTTGCCTTAGGCCTAAAGTCACAGATGATGGTCGATGCGTCTTCGCGGTTGTGAGAGGTGCAGACGTGCTTTGCCAGATTGGCGAACCATTAGATCTGCAAGCTCTCGGGACTTGAGCCTTGCTGGCAGGTTTACTTGAGAGGTGCCCGTAAGTTGGAAGGAGCGGCCCAGCGGCGCAAGAGAAGTCATTCCTCACTCATCGGCCATGTTCCATCCAATCATCCACATCATCAAGACTCCACTACACCCATCAGATGCAGAAACCCACACTCGTAACTGTCAATCCTTAACAACAAACATGACCAGCAACATGGATTCGATTTCCCAAGACCAGTACAAGGGAATGGTGGAAGACCAGATCTCGGCCATCGTGAATGGTTTCAGCGATTTCTACGTCGAAACTCTACAAGAACCGCATCTTCCGATGCTACGAGGCCTAGAAAACTTCCGGCTATGGCGGAAGAAATTCGAAAGCCTCTTGTTTACGCGGCATCTTTTGGACCATACTGCGTCAGTCGGTGAATCCGGTAGCTCGAAATATCAACGTCCGAAATCACTTCTTTCAGACAGCATGGAATTGACTTGGCGAAGACATGACGCTTTAATCTGCAAAGTCATCAAGGCCACTGTCCCACGGGAAATCGCACCAACCCTATACGGAGATGCCAAGGACATGTATCACGCGGTATGCGCACTTTTCAAGCTACGTCCGTTGAAAGCCTTCACTCGCTTGGGCAACATACGGTGGGATGGCGAAGAGGACAGGATAAAGTTCACACAAAGGTGGTCCAATGCCGCGCGAGAATGGGTTGGGCAGATGGATCGCGACGTCCTCGAACCAGTCGTATGTCTGCTTTACATGACATCCATCCAAGCCGCGTACGGATACGGAGCTTGGACCTTTGTGGACGACGCTCGGGACGAACTGTCCATGGTTAATCGGCCCCTTTACGACATTATTCGCCAGTTTTGCTTGGGTAAATTGCTTTGACCCGCGGGATAACTTCTTCGCACTTCCAAGAGCATCTGCCATTGTTCCTTTCTGCATGTACTGTCACACCATTCGCTCCACTTTTCATCATACCCAATACGGTGGAACGGCTGGGGGCTCATCCCGCGTCTCACGCCTGAGTTCCTTGACGGTATCGCGCAGCCGAGCAATATCATCCTTTTACAGTAACTAGATCTGCAGTGATGCATTAATCGCCTCATCTACCGTGTCCGAAGCTTTATCCATTATTGCAAACATCTACCACGTAGCATACGTGCATACTCACGGATTCCCGCAGCCCAGGCCCCACCTTTCCTTCAAACATCCCAATCAATCTCAAATTCCTCCCAGTCGCGCTGCACCTGTTCCTGCGCTCCACCTTTTCCCGTCTCGAACTCCGCGTATACCTCCTCCCGTTTGTCATCAACCTGTACCGCAGTGTCATCCGGCTCCTCGTCACCTTTCTTCGCAGCCTTGCCCCTCTTCGCACCAACAACCCCTTCCCCCGCCACCTTACCATTCCCCTCCGCCTTCCTCTTCTTCCGCCCCTCCCCCATCCTATCCGCCTTCCTCTTCCTCTTCCCCTTCCCCTTCCCCACCACCCACTCATCCACCTCCTCCTCCCCTTCCCCAACCCACTCCCCATCCCCCTCATCCCCCCCATCACCATCCTCCCCCCACCTCCTCACCACCGCCACCACCCCCTCCACCGCCACCACCCACCTCTCCCTCTCCGCCCTCACCCACCCCTCACCCCCTTCCCCCAACCCCCCCGCCCTCTTCTCCAACCACGCCGCCACCGCCCCATGCCTCCCCTCCAGCTCCGCCACCTCCTCCACAAACCCCGGCAGCCACTCCTCCACCCCCTCCGCCAGCGCGGCCGCCAGCTGCGCCGCGAGTTCCGCCAGCGCGGGCGCCGTGGGCGCCAGGAACGCCAAGACGTCCGTCACATCCGCCTCGTCTTCGTCGTCGTCGTTTGTGCTCGTGTCGTTGTTGGTATCGTCTGCCGTGGCGTTGGCCGCGTTCGCCACTGCCACTGCCGTCGCCGCCGCCGCCAGCGAGGGTGCTGGGGTCGCTGCGGCACCGTCGGGGAGGGGTGTCAGGACGAGGTCGAGGTCGAGGTCGGAGTCGGAGGCGTCTGCGGATGTGGGTGGTGGGGGTGATGGTGGTGGGAGGGGACTTTCGTTGGTGGGTGGGGAGGGAGGTTGGTGGTGGGCCTTTGGTGGACGGGGAGCCCGGCGGTGGAGCGGGGCTGGTGGTTGCTTCTGCTGCTGCTGCCTTCTGGTGGACGAGCGCGTTGTAGGCATATTTAGCACGACTTGCGAAAGGACTTAAACCAGCTGTCTGTAGATGATGGTAACAAGCGCGCCTGCTCGAAAAGAGTGAGACGAAACACGAGATTCTCCAGAAGCTTTGGTCAAGGGAAGTAGCGGAGGGTGAAGGGGGAAATGGAAGCGGCGTGGTCGGTGGGCGTTCCTTTGTCTGTCTTACACCTTTGTCTTTCATATCCGGTCACTGCTCCACACGCGAACAGTTCTTTGTTTTACTTGCTCTGTCGCATGAAAGAATTAGGGACTTGGAGCATTCATCGCAACTTGAGAGCGCAGTTGGAAAGACCAACATAAAGATCAGCTCAAGCAAACACCGACGCTATTCATTCATTCCGTGCGTTTATGGCTTTACACTATTTGTTTCCAAATTGTATACCGAAGGATATCATCGCCAAAAGTGAACCCACCTGATTTGTCTTCATATCACATACCGAGAATACCATCCCAAAAGCAAGCAGCCTAAGCGATCGTAAATGGGCCACTGCTTCCCTCGAAGGCGGTAATTGTACCGCCGACAGCTTTCGAGTCACCGTAATACTTGATTCTGTACGTCCCAGCAGCTGTGGTTTCGCTGGTCTCCCAGGTGATGGTTACTTGGCTCGTGGCCAGGATCGTTGAAACGCGCTTCCACTCATATACAAGCTCCCAATCCGAGTCGTCCAAGACCTGGCTCCAGGTGCTGTTGCTGGCTTGCTTTTCGACCGCCGCAAAAGTACCCTCAAGGCGCAGGTTGTTGCGGGGGTTTGCGCCGATGAACGTCGCCTTGACGATGTCGCCGGCCGAGTAGGATGAGCTGACGTCCGTTACCACGCCCCCAAAGCTCTTGCCGATACCAGCCGAGTCTGCCACGACGCCGGTGATGAAGCTCAAGCTCTTGTCACGGTTGTCTGGAGGAGAGGGGCCAGCTGGCGGGGAGCCACTTGCAGAAGGTCCGAGATACGGCAGGTACGTCAGGGTGAGGTTGATGTACGCATCAAGTGTGTGTTGTCCGTACAGAGTCGACGCACCCTCGTAGCGCTGGACGCCATACTCCTCGGGCGTGGTGATGTAGTGCGTGTAGCTGTTCGCGGGAGCACCGAGAACGACGATGGGCTCCGAACTACCTTCGCTGGAGAGCAGGTCGCTCGAACTAACTTGATCGGCTACAGCCTCGCGCCAGCGACGTCCGGACATGGTTGTAGCTTCGCCAGGGCTGACAATAATGAAGAACTGGCCCACACGGAGCGTCTGAATAGGGACAATATTCGGGGCCCACTGGTAGGGTACAGTGCTGGCGCCGACATCGAGAAGTACGGGTTTGGGCTGTTGGCATTGGATCTGGTCGGCACTCGGCACGTGGATGAGACTTCCCACCACATTCCAGAGCGGGTTGTTCGGCGTATCCGTGTCGTTTTGCGTGAAATCAAAGGCGCCAGGGCCGTCGGTAGTTCCAGCTGCAAAGGCATTTCCCATGGCTGCAGAGCAGGTCCGCACGGTGCTGCCATTGGAGAGAGCGAACGTGTAGTTGGAGAAGTCGGTAAAAGAGTGGAAAGATGCGATCGAACCAGCGATCGGAGTACCGCTTGAGTCCATCGACGACAACAGGTCTGTCGCGCCAGCGTACTGTCTACGACCAATCTCATAGCAGCTCTTGGCACCTCCGTCATTCAGTCCAAAGGCCGGGCCTCTGCCGTGGCAGTCCTGGCTCCTCCCGCTGCACGTACTGTTTTCAAGCGTGCACTGCTCACCGCTGCCATCCTCACACCAAGCGCCCTCGACGTTCGGCGTGGTATCACCGACATTGGCCTGGGAGAAGCCAGCGACGAAGCCGTCTGCAGCATTAGAGCTGCTGGCCATCTCCTGCTCGAAGAGATAGGCAGCGACGCCCTTGTTGTCACCGGTAACGAGAGTCTGGTTACCCAGCATGGACGTGCCATGCACCGGGAACCACGTCAGGACGCCCAGGTCCTTGCTGTCGCTAGACCGCTGGAAGCGTAGGAGTGTCAGCGTCTTATCGACTTCGTCTGAGTACTTTGCACGCTCTTCCTCCGGGTTCGCCAGGTAGGCCCAAAGACTGCGGTTGATATTTGCGTCGGCGATGTTCGTCGTGCCAACACTCAACGTTCCAGTCGTGAGGCTTTCCTGTGCGCGCTGGATGGACAGCAGAGCGCCATCCACAATGGCCTGGTAGCTCTGCTTGTCGAAGCCCAAGTTCGTGATCTGCGGTAACAGGTAGTTCAGCCAAGCTCCAGGGCCCGAGTGCGAGTGCGTGCCCGTCACGGCAACGTTCGCCTGGCCATACATGGCGTAGTCGTCACCCAAGGCAGCTAGGCCTTCCAGGATACCATTTCTGACGGCAAGATCACCGGACTGGGTGTCGAGGACGAGGTAGACGAAGCGCTCATCTGGATTGTCGACGTCGCCGATGATGAAGGCACGCGAGTAGATGCGCTGGCGCAGGCCGGTTCCAATCTGGCTGGCGTTGGCATAGCCCATGAAGTTGAGCTCGACGACGGGACTATCTCACTAAAAGCATCAGTGGCTTGCATCGGGTGGTGCGCACATGCAGAATAAATTACCCGGTAATGTCTGCTTTTCCCACGCCGATCAGGTACTGATCTCCGCTGGCTGCAGCTGCCTCGGCTGCTTCTGCGTCCTTGAGCTCGAAGAAATGGGTTTGACCATCGTCGCTATGGTGCCAAGCGGTCGGCTGCTTCCAATGCCAGTAGTCTACAGTGGGAATCCCGAATACGGAAACGAGTTGGAATGCAAGGAACAATGAGAGACTGCCGGCCAGGAGTGCGAGGGCAATATGAGTGCGAGCCATTCTGAAGAAACGCTGACAGCCGGGAGGGCGCGGCTGCTGTAGCTGACGACTGCTGCTGGTGCTGGGGCCCGGTTTGGACGCCATTTTGACGGCAGAGGGGGTGTCTCATATACAGAAATTGGATCGTGTGATAGATGGGCTGCACGAGGTCCGTGGCCCCTGGTTTCTTGTTTGCTTGAGCAGAGCATAGCTGGCAGGTGTGGTCAGAGTACTAGGAGGAGCTGGGGCCGTGTGGGTGCTGATTGGTGGGGGATGACGTTGCTGCGAGGAGCGCGTGCGGGACAGGCACGACGGACCGTTGGGGAGCTGCACGCGTCGTCGCTTGGCCGGCGCAATCTCGAAAGCTTCGCCTCCACTCCAACTCTACGCGTGTTCCGCTTTACTATCGCCCTCCTCCGCCTGCTCAAAAATCAATCCAGACGCGCCCATCGGCCGACACCTTCCCAAAACCCCCCAAACGAGCGAGCCGCCACGCTTCCCACATTCCTCTTCGCGCCAAACCTCTGTCCTGCCGATAAAAAAGAGCGCCGCTCAAAACAACCGCGGCAATGCCTCTTATCCACGAGTCGCACGACTCACTACCATGTGCGCGGCGAACCCCTACCCTACCCATACTACCGAATGACCCCACGACCCCCCCTACCTCTCTCCACCAGACACACACGCGACACGACACGACACGACATGACACGAAGCTAATCTAACCGACCGGAACGCAGACATCGACGCCCCGCTCACCGACACCACCCACGCCGCGGCCGCCGCCCTCATCGCCGCCGAGCTCGACCCCGCCGCCTCCACCGCACTCCACCCATCCATCCCATCCACGTACGACCCCTCGTTCCCCCCGCTCCTCGCCGCCGAGCACGCGCGCCTCGCCTCGGGCGCCCCCAAGGCCCCAGGCACCGGCATCGACCTGACGCGCTACGAAGCCCTCGACGCCGACGACCTCCCCTCCACCTCCTCCGAGGAAGCCGCCCTCCACACCACCCTCCGCAAGGCCTACACGGCCTCGTCCTTCCTCGCCGCCCGCCTCACCAACCTCTCCCTCCTCGAGCGCTTCGGCAAGACGGCCTGGCTCGTCTCAAACGCCCAGCTCGAGGCCCTGCTGCGCGGCGTCGAGGCCGAGCTGGCCGACACGCGCGCCCGCATCGAGGCCGTCGAGGCGGCGCGCAGGGACGCGCAGCAGGGCGCCGTGGGCCCGGAGCTGGCGCTGCTGGAGGAGGGCTGGCGGGCGGGCGTCAAGAGGGTGGTTGAGACGGAGGCGGCGGCCGAAGGGTTGAGGAGGGAGATTCTGGAACGGAAGAGGGCCATGGCGACGGCAGCGTAGCAACGGCTGCTGCTCCTGGGGTACTAGCGAAGGAAAGAGGAGACATGCGATGTGGAAATTGCGGGGGGGTTCCCCCCGGCGTGCATCAATTGCCTGGGAGGAAAGAGAAAAGAAAAAAACACCAAAACCCATGCAGGGGCTGCATGATTGGGTGGTGTGGTTGGGCGTTTCTGGGCGTTTTGCGGAGATGAAAAAGCTCCAGTGTTTTCTGCGAGGTCACGCATAGCTGCAGCAAAGTAGCGTATAGATAGACCCGGGCGGCTGCACGATATCGAAACATCAAATCGCGGTAACCGACATTCCGGCCCATGTGCCGTAAAAGGATGCATGAAACCCGAAACATTTAATTGATCGACGTTGCCCTTTCAAACACGCAGTATATTCATCCGTAACACAAAAAAAAAGGTCCCCAATTAACTCGCAACATGATCCAAGGTTAAACGCCCGAGCATGCCATTATCGGTCCCTACCAGACCGCTACAAATGTGGAAAGAGTAAAGAAGCTAGCTCCTCGCGTCGAGCGAGCGGAATTTAGGTGATATGCCTAGCAGCAGCAGCAAGTGGGAAAACGCCAGTTCAAAAGCAATACACAACACCAAGCCTTCCGCAACCATCTCCATTCTCCGTTTCCCTCCCCCCCATAGCCTAGCCGAAACATGTCCCCAACCAGCCAGAAGTGCCGCCTGTCGTCCTCCTGTTTAATTCGTCACAACTCTCTGCCCATTTCCATGAGCGAGAGACTGAAGAGCCCCGAGATGTACCGTGTGTGTCATGCCAATACCCATTCATGGCCCTCCTTCGTGGTTGTCATTGTTTGTGTCCGACGAATTCCTCGACAAATTCCTGAACCCCCACCAATTTTCCATTGCCTTAATTTTTTGTTTTGGTTACGCCGACGTTGCCATTGGCTCCGCGAAACGCTGTCCTGACAGCGGGTCCTCGGGCTCGTCAAAGACGATGGGAAGCTTGCTCGGGTCGTTCCTGCGCATGATGCCCTCGACGGGGCCTAGCAACCTCTGGAATCCATCCTTGCCGAGCGTCGCAACCTTGATCTCTGCCGTGCTGATTATGGACGCGGCACGGGGAGCGTCGTTGAGCAGGGCCAGCTCGCCGAAGTAGTCGCCCTTGCAGTAGCGCTTGACGGGCTTCTCGATGCCGCGCTTGTAGACCTCAGCCTCGCCCGACTCGAGAATGTAAAACGACTCGCCCACGTCGCCCTCCTTTATGATGGTTGTACCGGCGGGGTACTTCTTTGTCTCGAGAGCGTCGGCAATCTTGGAGCGTTCGTACGGGGTGAGCGACGACAGAAGCGGCACTTCCTCGAGGAAGCCTTCGTACATGCGTCTCCGCTGGAAGGCGCTGTCCATCAGAATACGGCGGAAGGTGACGCGGTCGAGGGCCCACAGGGTCGAGGGCTCCGACGAGATGACAGTGGCGGCACGGGGCGCGTTGTACATGAGGGCCAGCTCGCCGAAGGAGGCGCCGGGACCAGCGCTTCCAACCTTGTTGCCGAGGCCGTCGGGGCCCGACTCGAGCTTGCCAGAGCCGTTGACGTAGTAGTCAAAGTGGCCCGATTCGACCACGTAGAAGTAGTCGCCGACGTCGCCCTGAACGATGACCTTGATGCCCTTTGTCGGAATGGGCTTCTCCTGCAGAGCACCCAGGACCTGCGTGGTTTGTTCGTCGTCGAGGTGCGAGAAGAGGAAGTTTTCGGCCACGGCGTTGCGCAGGCGCTGCTGCTGGTCGGCCGACTTTGCGTGGTAGGGCGGCGACCAGTTCTCGTGCATGGCGGACGTGGGGTTCAGCGACTCGGCGGACACGGAGGTGCGGCGGCCGAGGTTGTAGTTGTTGGGGAAGCTCTGGTTCTCCATGGCGGAGAAGCCCGAGTTGGAGGGCGTGGGGCTGGTGGACATCATGAAGCCGCCAAAGTTGTTGCCAAAGCTGCCAAAGTTGCCAAAGTTGCCAAAGTTGCCAAACGAGCTCGACTCCTGGTGGACGGGGGCGGGGCCCTGGTCCATGTTGCTGTTGATGGAGCGGGGGAAGGAGGAAGCGGTGGGTGAGGCCACGAGATCGTTTTCGTCCTCCTCCTCGACGCTTTGCATGCCCAGCGGGGTGGTGGAGCGGGCAGGCGAGGTGCTTCTGAAGGGATTGCTGCCGGGGAAGGCGTTGTCGGCCGTGAGGCCACCGCCGAGTTTGGCACGCGCGGAATGCTCCTGGCTCAGCAGGAATTCGGCGCGCTGCGACTCGAGGCGGCGCAGGAAGAAGTTGGCGCAAAACTGCAAGACGTCCTGGGGCTGGTGCTTGAGGACTTCGCGATCGAGCGCGCTGATCTCGTTGGAGTAGTCGGGTGGCAGCGACATTGAGGTGGTCGGGAAGAGAGGGGTCGCTGCTGCTGGGGCCAGGGTTGAGGTGGTGCTTGGGCTTTGACGTAACTCAGCTGCGGCCAATCGTGGGGCGCCCGGCGGGCAGAGGGCGGGAGGCGGCAGGGAGGGCGCTGCGAGGGTGCGAGAGGAGTGCGCAGCGAGAGGGAGGTTGCAGGGAGGATGGCGGCAGCAGTGATGGTCAGGTCAGTCGGGATGGGAGCGATGGGAGTGATGGGGGAGAGCGGGCGCGCGATGAACAAAAGCAGCGCAAGCCCAGGGCAGCAGCGATCTGAGCGTCTCGGAGCCGGGGTGCTGGTGAACGCACGCACGAGGCAGCTTGGAATAATGACAGTAGAGGCTCGGCGTGAAAGGGGCAGTCCACAAGTCAAAGCTGGGAGCGGCAGGCGATGGGGAGCAATGAGCAGTTGGCGTGCGGGGCTTTGCGCACGCTGCACCTTCTGCGGCCTTCTTCAGGTCTTCGAGAAGACGCGGGCGAACAACTTTATCACGGCTGCACGACAGCCTGCTGCAGCCCGACTGAGGCCCTTCAGCCCTTGTGTTGCAGCCTGCCCCTGTCGCCCTTCAGCCCTTTTGCTCTCGCCTTCTTCTTCCTGTCCCCTCTCTCCCGCTAGCCACCTTAGCTGCCGCGCCGGCCGGACAGCGCTGTGTCCATAGCTTTCTGCAGCTTTGCATCTACAAGCCGTCAGCCCGCGCGCCTTAGTGACTCAGCTAACGCAGCCTGGCCAATGAATCCGCCAAAACACGCCTCCGTCTCAGCCGGCCGCTCTTTGTCTCCCACTCCCACCAAAGCCTGTCTGACCCGGACCCTCCGCTTGCGGCAATCAGAGCAGCCTGGCACGCCCGGAACCACTCCAAGAGAATCGCGCTGTTTTCCGGACGCACTACCCAGCCCACGCCCTCACCTTCATTCATGTGTCTTGCCGTGAAAGCGAGACGATGCGTCTGGTCAGCCATTGACGCGGCGCCTCAGGCCATACAGGCTTCACGACAGGTTGCTGGACGGCAGCTGGGCGTGACGAGGCCTGGCCCGCGTTTGCCTGGTTCCGCAACAAAAGTTTATAGAGTTGCTAGTCATGTTGTGATAGCCATGATCCACCTTAGCCGACACTGCGGACCCACTGTGATTGGAGCCCTCCGCCTCCACGTTATCGATTGATTTATCGACAGGGAGATCACGGTTCCGAGCTCGAGCTCTTCTCCACTGCCAAAACATGCTTCGCCAGAGAGAAAAGAGTCGATTTCCATTGTCCGACAAGCTCACTTTCTCGCGGCACCCGAATTTACGTCATGGGTAGTGAGATCTTCGCCAGACCCTTAGCTGGGACGGTGCCCAACGCAGTGCCGCACCAAGGATCCGGGACCTCCTCTGCTGTCCGTTGTCAAAGACCTCCTGCTGCCCATGCCGCCTGCTGTTTTGTGAACTAGTCGGCACACAAGCTTCGTCGGCAGGATCATTCCGAAACAATGGACGAGACGATCTCGAGGTGAAGCCAAAACATATCCGGTCCATGCTTCGGCCCACTTTCCCAGTGCCCCGGAGCCGGTGAGGAAAGACCCTTCTTGTTAATCAAATCTAACACGGCTCGGCGTCTTCACTACTTTCCCCGAGCCTATACATTGCGAGCTTGCTTCGGGCTATTGCCCGGCGCTACTTATCAACCTCGACTGGTTCTCAAAAACCTTTCATGACGGCTCCCATGGCTCTTGATCAAATCCTTCGACCGGAGTTTTCATCCGGACAGCTCGATACAATGCTACTTGCTTGAAACCTCACTCTATGGCCCGGTAATAATCAGCCTTGGATAAATTGGATACTTGACCAGCAATCTCACTTATGGTCCAAATCCTTCCGTTACGCTTGTCATCTTTCCCTTCCTTTCTTGTTCCCTCGGGAAACGACATGGCTTTGCTTGTCCTTTGACGAGGATAAAGAAGTAAATCGCTGACAACGGTTACAATCGTATTCCAAGCCCATCTTTGCCTTTCATCCCTTGTTCAAGTCCTTGTGGCAAAGGACTTGGCTCTGTCGAAAGTGCTCTTCCAGCCCATTCGCCGCCACTACTATTGTCCTGACACCCATATTTACACCTTAGTCCACCAGGTTCAAAAACTATTTACATTGCAAAACCGCCAGTTTATGAAAAAGCAGCAACAAACCTATCTCTCACAACTTTCCCCAATATTTCCCATTCCAGAGATTCCATACACCACAAACATCACACCAACAATACAATGCACTTCACCACCGCCATCCTAGCAACCCTCGCCGCGACCGCCCTGGCGGCACCCCCCATCTCCCCCCCATCCGCCCTCGACACCCCCTTCCTCTACTCTCTCCCCCCCACAAACAACTCCACCACCTCCACTCCCTCCGAAGCCGCGGAGCCCCTCCTCCCCAAGCGCGCCGCCGGCGGCCACGCGCGCCACATCATGGCGACGTACTGCGAGCACTCGTACCACACGACGCCGTGCCAGGCGTGGAAGTTCACCGCCGGCACCTGCTACGGCCTGGCGCGCTACTGGAACGACCGCATCTCAAGCTTCTACCCGGAGAGCAGCGGCACCGCGTGCAGCATCTACGAGGGCGCCGAGTGCACCGGCCGCAACGTGAGGCTGTCGTGGCCCGGCAGCAACGCCCTCGCCAACGAGGGCATGAACGACAAGATCAGCAGCGTCAAGTGCTACATGAAGTCCTAGATTTGATTCTCCGTCAAGGCTTGGTCGTTTTAGATTCTTTCTTTTTTTTCATCGTAGTCTAGTTTTGTTTGTCTCTGAATTTTACTTTCCGTTTACTTCTGCTTTAAGACGACGTGGGTATCATCTCCTTCAGTGACCAGTTACGCCAAGTCGAACAAGTGACAAACCCATGCTGCATGCTACTCATCCGCGTCCTCCTGCCTCGCAGCAACCGCCTTCTTATCCAACCCCTTACGCTCGAGGTACCGCGCATTGATAACATCCACCGGCTCCATCCGCTCCTTCTTCATAACCGGGACATACTGCCCAATCAGCCTCGGCAAGTCACCGCCATCGAAAAGCCTCGCGCTCCTTGCCCCCTTCGCCGTCTTCCCCTCCCCCTCCCCTCCCTGCGGCCCCTGCCCCACCACCAGATCCAGCAGACTCCCCGCCAACACCTCGTCGACGCGGCGCCGGTGCCACGCCTCCCACAGATCCGGCACCACGCCGCCGTGCCCAAACTTCTCCTCCAGCCCGCCCGCGCCGCCCCCGGGCCCGCCCTTGCCGTTGAACGCCGCGTCGTCGCCCACGTACACCCAGCCCATCGCATCCGTCTGGCTCCCCTCCGGGAAACCCTCGGGGTCGGCAGGGAAGACGCAGTCCCACAGCACGAGCGGCCGGTCCGACGCCATCTCGTACTTGGGCTTGGTCGGGTTGGTGCGCACGTCGAGCAGCTCCTTGACGATGGTGGGGCGCTCGAGGCCCTGGCCGACGAGGAAGAGCACGGCGATGAGGTGGCGCACCTGGTGCCAGAGGAAGGCGGAGCCGTGGACGTTGAAGGTGAAGAGGCCGGGTCCGTGATTGTCATCATCGTCCTCGGCGGCGGCGGCCCCGGGGGTAGCAAAGGCAGCGTTGTGCGTGGCGTACCGGGCGAAGCCGGACCCGCCGTTCCAGCGGTCGATGGACGCGTGGAAGATGCGCCGCTCGAAGTTTGTGATCTGCTTGGCCGGGTCGAGCTTGCAGAAGTTGCGGAAGTCGTGGTAGCCTTCGAGGTACGAGGCGGCCTCGCGCATGGCGGCCACGTCGAGCCAGCCCTCCCGCATCTTGCTCTCGCCCCCGTCCGTGCCGTAGACGCCGGCGGCGCCGGGCGTGGGCGCAAAGGCCGGGTTGGTGAAGAAGTACTTGTAGCGGCGCTCCTTGCAGTTGAAGCGCGCGGAGAAGGTCGGGCCCGGGTTGGGGCACCACGCCAGCACGCGGATGTCGGGCGGGAGGACGTTGTTCAGGACGCGGCAGTAGGGCAGCTCGTCTTTGACGTCGTCGAAGGCCGGTTCCTCCGCTTCGTGCTCCTCCTCCACCTCTTCAGCCGCCCTTCCCGTCTCTACTCCTTCCATGGCTTCCGATACAGAGCTCCCGTCTTGTGCCACCACGGCTCCTCCTCCTTCTGCTCCATCGTCAAGCCTCGGTTTCTTGTTGGGCCTGGGCTTCGGCCGGTTGCTGCGCACGCGGATGCCGATGACCTGCCCAAAGGCGCTCACGCCGCGGTCCGTCCGGCCGCACTTGCTGTACTCGCAGCCCTCCCAATTGATATCATCATCATGCTGCCCCGGCTTCAGCGTCGGCAAGATCAGCCGCGTCTTCTTGAGCGCCTTCCACAGCTCCTCCTCGATGGTCGGCAGCGGCGTCGTGTTGTTGGCGTGGTGCTCGAAGCCGTTGTAGTTGCCGCCCAGGTAGGCAAATTTCAGGGCGATCAAGCGGGTCGTGTACTTGGAGGGGTCGAAGGGCTTGGGGGCACCGCGGGGCTTCTTCTTAGTCGTCGTCGTCGCGGCCGTAGGGCTGGTGGTGTAGGTGGCATTCTGCTGTGCGAGCTTGTGCTCGAGCTCCGTGACGCGGGCGAGGCGCTGCTCGATCTCGGCACGGCGGGCGACGAACTCGTCGTCGGTCCAGGCTGCCGTGTTCATTGTCGGCGCAGTCATGGCGACGATCTGAGCCGTGCTTTGCGGTCCTGTAATATGGCGCTTTGCTCGGGAGTGAATGGTAGAGAGGCTGAACAGGCGCTTGGCTGGAAGGGCACTTGTGGTCTGGACAAAGTGTGCCAGGGCGCGGTTCATGCTCCTCGCAGACCTGGCGGGGAATTGCTTGACTAAAGAAGAAAAAAATGCAGATGCAATGACGCTGCCCGGCTCTACCTCGGAAGTCTACTTCCCTACCATGCATCCTTTTGCTCATGTACAGGGGTTTTGTTTATTTGAAGTCGGAATCTATTCATTTAGATCAAGGCCCAGGCGTGAAATGCTACTGAGTCACGATAGAAGGCTGTTTCAAGTCAATTGATTGTCTTTCGTTTAACCGTTGCCCCTGTTCTGGCCCAATCCCCTCTACAGACGCTGCATTGACTGTATCGCTCATAAGTACAGCTAACTTCGATCTGGACTGAGCTTGGGGCATTTTTGATTGGTTCCCCTCATCGAACCATACAAGGTGAGCTTCCGCGAACATCACAAAGTAAATGTCCAGTCCTTACGAGCATCAGATTTCTCGGACGAAGACAGGATGCATGGACAGCATGAACGTAACCGGTCAACGGCGTCACCTTCACTCTGACTGGCGAACAAAGCTCCAGCTGCCCGTCAACCGTTAGCCGTGCTCTACCGTGGATTTACGTTGAGTATTCCTCTTCTCACGCTGACATTCGGTCAGACAATTTTGTGCTCCAGTAGCTTTCAGAACAGTCACAATTCCATTGCTCAAGACTTGGGCTCGTATAGGCACGCTCGCGTACCCCGCCAAACTTCCTCAAGAATCTGGCGCTTTGGTAGGAGATTCTGTCCGCACGCAATTAGTCCACACATCACCGCAACCAGCTTCCTCTGCACCATCCACGACACAACAAAAACATACCGGAAACACCACCACCGCATCCTCCTCCCCCTTCACCACTGTTGCCAAGTAAAACCTGACCTCGAACCCCTTGAACGCCTCATGAATGTAGATATCCTGTATCGACGCCGTCGGGATGAAGCGCGTCGTCGCAGTCGAGAGGTACGTCGGCGACGAGCTCGAAGTCTGGACACCCAAGCCCCTCAGCACCAGCAGCGACTCCTCTGCAGAAACCCGTCAGCGCGCCCACTTTTCCCTCCACCCCAGAACCAGAGTGTGTGTGTGTGTGTGTGAACCTACCCGTATACCCCCTCCTCACCACCGCCCACAGCCCTACCGCGCCGCCCCCCGCCAACGCCTTCCAATCCATCTGCTCCGCCGCCCACGCCACGACGACGCCCACCCGGTTCGTCAGCAACGCCCTCTCCCACCCAGGATCACCATCATCGCCCTCGCCCTCCTCGGCGAGCGGGAAGAAGCTCCGCCACCGCGCCCAGAAAAGCGCGAGGATGAGGACGCCGAGACCGAGGCGGACCGTGTGCGAGAAGTAGAGCAGCGCCTTCTTGGGCACCGTGTCGGCGACGGGGCGCGTCGTGACGGTGAAGGCGACGGTGGTCGAGGTCGGGCGCGAGATGTGCAGGTGCGGCGGGGCGCTGTTGGTGAGGAGGATCATTGTGTTCGTTAGGAAAGAAAAAAATGCCCAAAAACGCTTGGGAATCAAAGCGTGCAGCCGGAAGTCATGTACGTAGAGAGGTAGACAGACGGGTTGGAAGGGAAAGAAAGATGTCAAAGCTTCAACTCAGCCCTATGCATCCAACATCCCTGCCACGCTTCAGGAAAAATGACGTCCGAGCTTTGACGCAGCTCCGCTCCACTCAAGCGCATCACTGCGCCTCCCAAACAACAACATCAACCACTTTCCCAGCCTTCCATCGCAAAATCTCGGAGCGACACACCCCCAAACCCAACCCAAACACCCGCAATGCCCTCCCCCTCCCCACCCAGGGACCGGGGCCGGGACCGCGACCACGACCACGACCGCAACCGCAGCCGCTCACCCCGCCGCGACCGCGACCGCGACCGCCCACGCAAAACTGGCGGTGGCGGCGGCGGCGGAGGAGGCAGAGGCGGAGGCGGAGGCGGAGGAGGATTCCGCTGGAAAGACAAGCCCTCGCGCGCCGTCTACGAAGAAGAACGCGAACGAGGCCCTGGCGGCTCCTCCTCCGAGCAGCAACTCCAACGCGGCTACCGCGCGAACCGCGACGCAGCACCGCGGCGCCGCTACGGCGACGACGACGATGCCAATACCAATGATCGCGACCGCGACAACAACAGACGCCGCAGTCGCAGCCCCCGTGATCGGGAGAGGAAGGAGCGCAGACGCGAGGAGCGCAGGCGCGAGGACGATGATGACAAGCTTGGGGTTGCGGATAAGTTTGGTGGAGGAGGGGGAGAGCCGCCGCGCAAGGATGCGGGTGGTGGCGGCAGCAAGAAGAAGGTTCAGCCAACGGTGGCGCCGACGCAGGAGCCGATGATTATCGTGACGGTCAACGATCGGTTGGGTACAAAGGCGCAGATTCCGTGTTTGGCGTCTGATCCCGTTAGTAAGTGTTTGCTGCAACCCTCCGCGTGTGAAGAAGCTTTTGGTGGTGCGTGATGCTGACGTTTGTGGTGCAGAGTTGTTCAAGGCCCAGGTTGCTGCGCGGATTGGTCGCCAGCCGCACGAGATCATGCTGAAGAGGCAGGGAGAGCGGCCCTTCAAGGACCAGCTGACTCTGGAGGATTACGGCGTTAGCAACGGAGTCCAGCTCGACTTGTAAGTTCAAGGCCCAATTGACGCCCTATCACTCTTGGGATAGCTATTGACTAGGCATATAGGGAGCTCGACACCGGCGATTAAAGTCATGACAATTTGCAAGGCGGTTCTGGTAATGGCGTCTATTCTTTGATTCTGCTAGCCAGAATCGTCAAGGGCCATCCCATCGTGATACCCAGGAGTCCGTTATGACATACATGAATTAGGGAAACTTGAAAAGGAATAGCAATGAAGAAGACCTCGAAACAAACTAGGGAAACCGCCATTGGAAGAAACTCAGCCAGGTGAAGTGATCGGGGAGTTGATTCCAAAGGAAACAGCGGATGCAGCCATGCCAATATCATGACCATGACTTGGCATACAACCACGTCCCGAAGAACAGAGAAGAAATTGCAATGTGCGAAAGCAGAACCCCGCAGATGCCTCGTGCCTTGTAAAGAAATCCCTCCCTGAGATCCTGGCAAGAGAAGAAACCATCGGCACCTTGAAAAAACCGCGCAGATCTGGAAGTGAAGAAAAACAAAACCGCCTGAAGAGTAGAATAGGGTTCTCCGCCCTTCAACGAAGAGTGGACGCTCGACTCCCGGCCTACTTGGCTGGCACAGGTGGCATGTGAGCACAAGTGGACTTGTTACGAGGTGATGAGACGGTGGTCTGTACGCTGGGTACTGTCAGTCAAATTTTTATATCTGGCAGCGGGACAAGGTTCCTTACGGTCAACCGACAAACCGCAATCGCCCGAAATACTGTCAAACTGATCGGGGTGGTTTACTGGCTATACGTTAAGGTAAGTCTATCCAGAGGTGGAGAGGATGTCAGTATGAAAATGTATTGTGACACGCATGGTAGGTTCCAGTATCCGTCTGGGCATGAAGGCAAGGTGGAAATACACCAGCCTTCGTCCAGCCCAAAGTTTCCACCCACGCGTGTAGCTGTACATTGCAAATCAGACAGGGAATGGGCCGAAACTCACCATGATATGTGTCCAAAGAGGACCAGAAGGTCCACCGGACACTCAGTCTTGGTCTTCTTGTTCCCTACGCTCACTCTTTTCAGCATGTTGAGCTGGTCTGCCGTCAGCACCTTGACTTCCTTATTCCATGACAGCACTGCGTGTGCAAAGTTGCGCTCGGAACCCCTGCGCCTCTTTATGGCGGCCCTCAGCTGAGCTGCACCACCATAGCAAAGAGAGGCCTCTTCTGCCTTTGCGCGCTGGAGACGAGCCTTCGCGCTCGCATAGTTCTGGAAGCGCTTGTTGAATTTTTGGCTCTGCTGACCACTCACAGCTGGGAACAAAGCCCGCCTGACCTCAGCTGCCTGGGGAGCCTGAGGAGGAAGAGACTCCTCTTTGAACTGAGTGCCATCGACAACCGGTCCACTGAAGTTCGTAGCAGTATGAGTGAAGTAATCGCCGTCTCCTTCGGGAAAAGCCGATGCCTTCGGGTGATGACTGTTAGGTCTGTTCATGTATGGCTGAGCATCAGCCATAGACATGACCAGATCAACAAGATCAGGGCCCTGGGGGTCGTTGTGGCCATCGCGGTCCCGATTGATAGCGTCCACGGCCTTGATCCTCATCGACTCGATCTGGGGACGCCGGCATCCCTTCTTGGACAAGGCCGCTATGAAGTCATTTATCAGTACGTCCAGGACATCGATACCGTTGTCATTGGCCCTGGCCATCCTCAACCTGGTTGCGTAGTGAGAGCGCTGATCCTGAAATGGATCAACGACGCAAGGGACTGGAAGACTGTAGTCTTCCACCTTGGGGACGTTGCCAAGCGCGACATGCTCTGGAAGGTATCTGTGCGGCAGCCAGACAGTCTGGTAGTTGTACTCGAAGTACTTGTACGCATCAACAGGGTTGCCCCAGAGGGCATACACAACCAGCTTGCGGTCCATATCCTTAACCCATGCACCGGTCTGGATGTTGTAGCAGAGATAGTCGACCAGCCTGTCAATCTCATTCAGAATATCCACACGGTACTCTTCACCCTCAAAGAATTCTTCAAGCTCCTCGTCGTACTCATCGGCAATCCTTCCAGGACGCATGTGCTGCGGCAGCAGAAATGTTCGCACATCAGGGAGGTATCCGGCAATGTAGCGGGCGGGCTTCGTGTAACCCTTCAGGAAGAACTTATATGCACTGAACGGGCTGTAGCGGTTGAACTTGTCGCTCCACTCAGGCGAATGCTCCCAAAGCTCGGGGTGACAGCGGAGGAACTGGTCGATCTCGTACAGGAAGCCAACGCTGACGTGGCGGCGATTGATGTAATCCAGGAGCTTGGGATCGTTGCTTGTGGCCAGGCTCTGGAAGCGAGAAATCTATGTGAGAGTAATGTCAATCCACCCTAGCATTACAATCGAAACAGACAAAGTCACTCGGGCAAGGGGCTATCAGGGTCTGGAGTCTGCACATACACTGAAAGGGTTTCGGAGCGGTCTGCGAGGAGGAGGCAACGGCTGACCGCTACCGAAGTCGAAGGAGTTCATCGTAGACTGAGGCTGTAAAGTGGCGGAACGGCTTGCGATGAACTGATTGTTTGCTGACGGTATGGTATGCTCGGTGCCCGCTGCTGACTCAAACGAATCGGCATCAACAGTGAGGCGTGAGGACTTCTGACCAAGAGGCTCGCGGTTTCCTCCAGTGATCACCTCCCTGACCTCACCAGCTTCAGGCGAGTCAGACGGTGAGCGCAGCGGGTCGTCGTCAACCGCTTGTATGTGCTGCAGGCGGCTCGGATGGAACAACGGCTCCGACATGGCAGAAGAGTGACTCAGGTCAGCGAAGGTAGGGCAGACGCGCAACGAAACAACGAACGTGTGGTCAAATGAGACACTGAAGGAAGGAGAAGCCAAGGAGTGGCGAGGTGTGAGGTTACGAAGAAAAGAGCGAGTCTGCGAGCGTGGAGCTTTTTTTTTTTTTTTTAAAAAAAAAAAAGGGCAGGCACAACTGGACCCTGAGCACAACGCGGCGGCAGCGATCACGAACGGAAGGAGCGGGACGCATCCGCCAAGAAGCTGAAGCTGAAATTGTGGAAAGTCAAGCGCCAGAACGTCCTGTGAGAACATAGCCCATATCAGGATCCTCACGAAAGACCTCACTCTCTGCTCGCAGTGCTCAATGATCAGCAAGGTGAAATAATCTCATAAACAAAAGCCCATATCTACAGTCCTAAACGCCACATCGCTGTCCGCAGGATATTTAAGTCAACCAAGTAGCACTACACGACCCCCCAGCTATCAAGGATTAGAAGACGCTGATGTAGTTTCCAATCCTTTCCTTCTGGTTCTGTGCAATGCACTCGGCTATCCATGTGATGTTGCGAATTTCCTATACATGCCGTCAGTTACACTTTTCGCCAGAGACAGCCGGAAGAAGTTAGCGTCTTTGCTTACCTGTTCCTTAAGCTTCACCCAAGCATAAACGCCAGAGTGCGTGAATTGCCTCGTGAAGGCCAGCTTGGAGATCTCCATTTCCTTCTGGTAGAACAAGTCTTCCAGGCTGCGGCCCTCCGAGGCCGAGCCGCCAGCCATGTTGCCAACGCCGGCTCCGCCACCGCTGAGGCCAGTCTGGTCGAAGAAAGTCTTGTAATCCGAGACGCCCTCGACGGCAATCCTTACGCCCTCGACATCATCGGCACGGGACAGCATCAGCGTGCCCTCGGGATACAGGCGCCCGAAGCTGGGGTACAGCTTCTTCCTATCCGCCTTGGACAGGTCGGTGCCGAATGAGTTGAGCGTGATGTTGATAGCTCGCCTGTCGGCCTCGAATTCCAGCACCTCGCTCATAACCTCAGCCGTCGGGGTGCCGGCGATGTCTTCATGGGTGTTGACCCAGTTGTGGAAGTCCTCCAGGTAGTTCTTGTACAGAGTGTTGCGAATGATCTCGATGTTCAGCTCGTCCAGGTCCTGGTGGCTCAGCGAGCCCTTGAAGTACGGCGCAAGCGGCGTCTCGATGAGGACGGAGTTGTAAAGCTCTTCAATGTTGGTCGCCACACACAGCACGGGCATGGTCTCAAAAGTGCCCAGCGGGTGGCACCTCTCCAGCAGCTCTCGGGTATCACGCTCGTGCAGAGTACCGGTGATGAGCAGGGCGACATTGTCGATCATGTAGCCGTATGTAAGATACTCCATGAAGCGGGCTAGCGAGCCGGTGGCGTTGGCCTGGACATAGCGGAACTCGGCAACGAGCTTCTCGGTGGTCTTGCTAGCGAGCGCGGAAGTGGAAGGGTTGGGAGGAAGAGCAGCGAGGAAATCGCCGTAGGCGGGCGAGAGCTGCAGCTTGACATCTGTGCTAAGTCAGTAAAGCAAATGGCGGGCTTCAAGTTGATGGCAGTACCGTCGATCGTCTCGCACTGCGTCAGGTTGCTGTAGTTCTGGCCGGTCAACAGCTGGTTGCGGTAGCCGCGCACGATGCCCTCGATGTAGCTATTCTGGCATCAGCCTCGCTAAAAACTCATCATCGTGAAGCATACCCATTTGTGACGTTATAGAATAGGCCCTCCATGTTGCTGGTTGTCGGCGGGAGACTTGGTGATGGACTGCAAGCTGTTGTCGTCAATGTCAATCCGGGGAGCTGCGCCAGCCAGGCCAGCCCTCCGGATCAACTATTTTGCGCCGGGCTGGGTTCGGTCATGCGGTCGGGCTCCAACTTGCCATCCATCCCTCGGACGTGTCTCATCATGGCCCTTCCTTTTCGCACGCTATCGCTTCTTGTGAAGCGCTAGATCCAAGTCGATTCCATGGTCGGATTCTATACCCTTGCGCCTTTTCACTTTTCACACACGCAGAGATGTCAGCGATTGGCGCGAACAACGATGCATCACCATCTGGAATTCGACTGAATTTAGGTCGACGGTGAGCGCGTAAAGCAAACCCCTCCAGTCGAACGCTTCGATCCCAAGGTTTAACTAGATCCACACGGCCAAACTTCACTCTTAGCTTCAGCCTTCTGCTGTGGGTCGTTTACAAAACTATATCCAATATCGAATTCATCCATGGCTCATAAACTATCGCTACAAGAATTGTCATACAAAACCCCCCAAAATTTCCTTGTTATTTACAGCCGGTATCCTCTCCAGCTTAGACAACACACTCCCAGCCCTCGGCATCCTTACCATCACCGCTGCCAGTGTACACATTCCTGGCCGGGTACTTGCAATGCGCCCTGGTGTAATCGACACCAAGCGCCTCGGTGCCATTCACCCATCTGGTGCCAATCATTTTCTCGGGCGCAACGCCCTCTTCGACCCAACGCACAATAGCCATTAGCGCGTTCGAATCGGGTTCGAGGCTGGCGCGGCTCTTGCCCTGGTTGCCAATGGCCCAAGCACCGTCACCGCCGCTACAGTGGCCCATGCCCGAGATGCGGAAGTAGCGGTAGAAGTCGTCGAGTTCGTCGCTCCTGAGATTCATCTCGCGGCTGACGTGGTTGTAGTAGCGGGCGCTGTTGTCGGAGCTGATGAGGCCGTCCATCATGCCGTGGTAGTGCAGGATCTTGCCACCGCTGGCCTTGAAGTCGCTGAGATCGTCCCACGTCTCGATGTTGCCCGGGTTCTTGGCCGCAGAATAGGCCATGTCGGCGACGGACAGAGTGGTAGGGTCCCATGTGGCATCGTTGTAGACGGCATATTTGAACCAGTCGGTCGTGTAGATGAAGGGGGAGCCGTTGTACAGTATGGAGGAGGCAACGAGCTCGCTGCCAGGTTGCATGCGAGGGTACACCAAGGAGCCATCCTGGCCGTACAAGCCAGAGAAGACATCACGGACTGCCGCGGCCTGGGGACCAGTCAAGCAGCTGGAGGTGTCGGTGGCATTCGAGCCGCAGAGGAGAGCCTCAGGACGGTACTGGCAGAGATCCGGGTCTTCGATAATGCCGTCGGCAACGCCATCGATGGTATCGCACTCTGTCGTGTGTAAGCACAATTAAACCATACCACTTCGGGGCAGAGGGACTCGTACGGTCCAAGATGTTCTGGTGAATCGTTGGCCACAATGCCGTGGGCACAAAGCGCTCAGTGTCGTTGCCGCCGAAGATTCTGTAGAAGTTGCCACTCCACGAAGTCAAGTTATTGAACGAGAAGGCGGGAGCGCCGGCAAGAATGCCGTCGAAATCCTGGTATCTATGTGAGCATCGCGACTCTTGAACAAGAAAAGAATAGCTGGAAGCTCACATCAGCAAAGGCTTGTGCAGACTTGAAGCCCTCACGACCACCGGTCGAGCATCCCAAGTAGTATGACTTGTCGTGGGGCTTGCCGTAGAAAGTCTCGGAAATGTGCTTGCCGACAACAACACCAGTGTGAACCGAGCGCCAGGCAAAGTCAAGCACAACGTCCTCGTTTTCTCCAAAGGCAGTGCCACGAGTGCCGTTGTGACCATTGTTAGCCCCAACGGTGGCGAAGCCGAGACCAGCGGCGTATGCCATGTCTTCGTACTGGATGCAGCCACCGGTGCCACCGTTACCCGTGCTCAAGAAGCGGCCGGTCCAGTTGGAGGGAAGCCAAGCTTCCATGGTGATTTCGCTGCGGTTGGTGGTCGGCACACGGAGCGCAACACGGCACAAGTCGTTCTCGACGGCCTGGCTGGGACGAGTGCAGCTAAAATGTTTCATAAGTTAAGTGAAAGCGACGAGAAAAGCTCTACCACTTACCTCGGGTCATTGTCTGGGAAGCTAATATTGGAGCCGCCAGCGACGAAATCAGATAACCAGATAGTAGCATTAGGGAGGACGGAAGACAAGGTGGATTGCAGAGAAGAGCACTGCTGAGTGAAGGTGGAATTTTGGGCGGTAGCGCCAGCGGCAAGCACCGTAGTCCACGCCGCAAAGTCGGAGACGGATGGGAGCCTCATAATGGCTTGCTCAAATAATTCCTGCTGAAAATGAGAGACGAGTCAGCTTGGAGGCAGGAAAGGAAGAGACAACTTTAAACAACAACGGAAAGCAAGGTGCAGCAGGGGGTATTTATGATGTCCCTGAAGATCGTTTATCCCCAAATTCATGCAGCGTTTCCTGCAGTTGCCGACGCCGGTGGCCGGGAACTGGCCGGGAACGACCCCCCACTCGGCATTGGTGCGAAAGTAATAAAGACAAGCATACCATAGCTGATCTCATTGTGCCGGCCGATCAAGCGGGCCTTCTGTTTGGTCGGTTTCACGGTGAGCCCGATCCGCGGCGCCAACTTGGCAGGGGCACCTTTCCTTAGTCGGGCTGGTCGACGTCGAATCTGTGTCGTGGGGTAACCCCACAAAAAGCCCCGTGTGCTCAACGAGTGGACGCGCAGTGCGGAGATGCCGGGGCGGGAACTATGGTGTTCCTCTGTGCAGGGATCGGTATTTCGTGGTCAAGTGCCGGTCTCAATGGCCGGTTGAGGCTGCGGATGGAAATGAAACGACACGAAGTGATGTCGCCTTCCTGTACAGAACATCTAACGGCTGTTCCTCGGGTTCCAGCGGAGCGGGTCTGACACGAAACAGTGACTGAGGTAGGGGAGACTGTGATATGCAAATCAGTATCTTAAAATGCCGCTGAATATGGCGACGAAACGGGTAGGTCAACACATGCCAAGCAACTGAATGGGACTGTGGAGTTTAATACACCCAAGCAAGATCTTACCTTGGGAGAAGGCCAAGTGAACCTCATTCACTCAAACACTGAGTAGTGAGTACCGTGTTGCAGCGGGTATGTAATGCCCAGCATTTTAAGCGAACGCGAGGGATATTTTAGGCTCGTTCTGTTCCGATCCATTTCCGATTTTCTATTGCTCGACAAGGATATGTTG
This sequence comes from Dothiorella sarmentorum, assembly GCA_023082095.1. Classification (NCBI taxonomy): domain Eukaryota; kingdom Fungi; phylum Ascomycota; class Dothideomycetes; order Botryosphaeriales; family Botryosphaeriaceae; genus Dothiorella; species Dothiorella sarmentorum. The sequence continues at coordinate 193,918 of JAJMVL010000001.1, forward strand.
TCTACTAAAGTGTTGCGTCAGCATATTGCTTCAAGGCCAGTGCAGGTTTCTGTTTCTCCCATCCTGTCCCTGATCAAGGCCCGACTCTGTGCCCTGATCCTAACGCCAGTATGCCAACCATGATTGAAGACTTGCGTTGCTTGGTGTAAGAAAGTTGGCTACTGCGGAATCCGGAGTCAGGAAAGAGGGTTGAAGCTCTCCATCAGCAGAGCCTACACGCGCAACCCGACGCGCAACAGGATGGACAGTCTGCCGCAGCCTTTGACCTGAGGCGAGGAATGTTTACAGAGAGTAGAGCCATGCTGGTGGCCATGCAAGCATCAAAGGAGAAGAGTAGGAATAGACAGGAGCGGTGTGACGTGGAGAAGCATGAAGGGAGAGATCAGGCCCAGGCGACGTCGAGGTTCAACACGTCAATACTGTGGTTAAGGGAACCAGATGGGCACACGTCGCTTTGGAGTTGACCAGGTCAACGGCCAGTTGGATGGATTTGTGGGCCTGGTCGGTCTGACTCGGGTGCGGCGGCTCTAGCTGAGGGTCCTAGCCGCGCCTCTCGCTCGCCCTGCGCCGCCCTCGCCAGTCACGACATCATAAATCACCAAAGCTTCCTACTATCGTCGCGTATCTCGCATCCAGCTCTCGTTTCAACAAGTCGTCTCCTCCCTGCCTCTTGGCTCCGCCCCGCTGTTGGCCCACGAAAAAGTCCCCATTCTTGGCTGACCGCAGAGTGCAGCAGCTCGTGCCAGACAGCGCCTGGTTGATCGTCTGCCTAAGCCACTGGCGCCGCTCCGTTTCCCAAACAAGCTGCTCACGCCTTGTCATGGCGCGCGGGGCTGTCCGCTCATTTAGTCCTCCATGTGCCCACTTTCAACCCTTTCCTCTCCTTCAGTACTACTATTATTCCAACCCACCTGAGCATGCCCCGACACGGCAATCATCACACCTCTCCGTACGTTCTCCGACTCGCATGTCAGCCAGCCAACAACTCAATAACAACCTGTCACACAGCACCCTCGACGAGGCCGGCTGCAAGAGCTTCGCTATCTTTTCCAGCTCACCATCAAGCATCCGTGTGCCCCAGGATGAAATTCTCCCACCACCGCTTTTCGTGCCCCTTGGCAGACCCGACTCAAGCTCCGCAGACCCGGAAAAGGCCCTCCCATGGGTGTCCGAATGCGCCGTTCATCTGCAGCTGCTTGAATCCTTTTCTCTCATGAAAGCAAAGTGCATGAGATCCAACAAGCTCACCCGTTCGCTTGGCCTGCACAAACATTTCGCCCTCGGACTTGCCAATGGTGAAAAGCGTCAACAGGTTTCTCGCGCAAAATGGGAGACATTCGTATCCCTTGCTGTCATTCGCTTCAAGAAGTGGTGGGACGTGTTCCCCGAAATCTTGCAGGAAACGAACCAAGGTCGAGCCAAACCAGAGATGACTGTGGAGACGCTGCCTCCCCTCGACGTGCTCATGATTTGGATATGCCAATTGTTTTCCCCGGACAACTACAGGAACATGTGCCAAGACTCCATCAAGGAATGGGATGTGTCTTCCATGGAATTCCCGTGGGATTTGCTACACGCGGTGATTGATCCTTACGATAGCACCTACAGGCATTCGCGCGAGGCCCAAGTCTATTTCCATGAGAAAACCGGCCTAGCAGCGGATTTGTTCGCCCACTTGACCAACGTAAAGGAACACGATCGTCTCTCCCGCACCTACCTTCAGCGCTTCGCCCTCTCCCAGCTCCCCGCAGCCAAAAAAAGATTCAACACCAGAGAACTCGATGCCCGGCCGAGCGATTTCTCCCAACTTATGCGAGACTACGCCATGTGGAATTTCGCCATCAAGACCCTCAAGCCAGTGGTGGAGAGCCAAGAGGCTTTTTGGGAGAAGATTGCCGAAGCCGGTTGGCTGCGCGGCCCTTGCCCAGCTTTCACATTGGCACGGTCAATATCACGATACCACCAGTTTTTGCAGCTACGCAAGTTGCACCCGAACTCTGGCGAGCTACTTCCAACACTGCACATCGAGCTGGCCTGGAGAACGCATCAGTGCTCGCCTATTCGATATGCAGTCACTACCCAAGAGATTGCGGGGCGCTTCATCAACTACGACGATGGGATGTCAAAGTACGCCGCCATGACTGGCGGCTTCTCCAAAGCCGAGAAGCTGTACAAGGAGGAATTCGGACAGGAATACGACCCATGTCTGTGTTGGAACTGCGAGGCAGAGCGCGCTGAGAAGAAAGCCGTGGATTCAGACGACGAGGAGAATTCAAGAAGAGCAGAAGCAAAGGTCAACAGAGCGTTAGAAGTGGAGAAAGCGAGGCAGGCTGGTAAGATTGTACGTGCATGATCGATGCAAATTTTTCCTTACTACCCCAGCCATATACCCAACCTTTGACCCTATATATCTTTACATACTCCAAATGGTATTTGCATACGACGGAAAAGAATGATATCCAAACCCTATTCTCTCTTTCTCTCTCAAAGCTCCATAAAATCCGGCACCCTCTCCAAAATCCCCGAAACCTCATTATCACTCACAATCAGCTCCCACCACCCCTCCGGCTTCTCCCACCCCTCCTCCTTTCCCTCCCCCCCAATCCTCTTCACAGTCCCCATCTCCGCCCCCACCGCTCTCCTATACCCATACACATTCTCCCACGTCCACCCCTCCACCCCCTTGTCCTTTGGCCTTATCTTCCACGTAATCCAACACATCGCACTCCCGTCGCTCACCGCCTCAACCCTACAATCGGCCATGCGGATGTCGCAACCCAACCCGCTCCGCTCGAAGCGCTGAAGGTGCATAGCAATGCCAGCAACAGCATCAGAGCCAATGGGCACGCTGTGGCCATGCGTGTAGGCGGTGGTGTTGGGGCCGTAGTGGGCGGCTAGGGCAGCGGCGGTGAGGGAGACGTTGATGGTGGGCAAGTGACTTGTGAGGCACATGGCGTTGGCGTAGGACGTGGTGAATTCTGTGGCGGCGGAGGTGATGGGGCGGCGGCGGTAGGGAGAGTAAGGGCGGTCGGTCGCCATTGTTGGCAAGGTGTTGGTGGAGGAGTAACGTTGTAGTGAGCGTCAATACTCGTATATGAGCTTGAGGAAGTTCTTGGAGCTTTCAACCGAGATGAGGTTCCTGGTTTGCTTCCTTGTTTGATGAAGTGCGGCGTGCCCCGCGATGGATGGCAAGCTACGAGAAACTAAAGCCACATGCGGCATGGGTCTTCTCACTGGTTCTTCTTCGGTCGCGGCACTAGCATGTACTTTAACTGGATGGATGTCCAGCGTTTTGATAGAAGGTGGTTGGAGAGAATCCCTGTCCGTTATTGCCAGGGATTTTGCTCTATTTCTTTCCCGATCTGCCTGCTGGCTGCGAAGATTGGATGCAGCCGGTGAGATCAATCGATGATCACAGCATGAAAATAGTTAGTTGTGGGGGCAGGCGGACCTATGGCATACAGGACTGAGAACCGGCCGTCCGTGTCAGTTTTTGAATGTCTCGAAGCAGAATGGTAGACTTGAGCGCATTGTAGAGAAGTTGACACATCCGTCAGAGCGAAGCCCCGTAGTGAAAGACGGGCAAACATCCAAGCAAATGCCTTCACTCGCTATTTGCATCTTTAACATTTCCATGGGAGCCAAACACCGGATAAATCATCTTTCATGAACTTCCTGGGTCAATGGCATCCAATTTCTTTTTCCTCACTTGCAAACTTTTGCTTTGTTCTTCATCCAAATCGGATGATAGTTGCTTTCATATTGCTGTACAGTAAACCACCATGCTACCTGCATACAAAGTGTCGGAGTCTGACGATCCTCATGCACAACGTCATGCGCGATTGCTCCACGCATGCATGCTTGCATACAGTCCCTTAGTTTCTCTTGTTTCCATGCAGTCTTCTTGCTTCCATGCAGTTTGAATGCTTCCATGTTAGCTATTTAGGCGCGTATAACCACGCAACTCTTCTTCATAGCCAATCCAGCATCCTTTCGCTCCATCTCCACCAGATAGAAAATTACCCAGGCCATGCAAGACCCTCCAAAGCAGACCTTCAGCACTGCCCACAGCCACCACCAACCCTCCTCCCCAAAGCCCCCCAAAACCCAGAACCGTATAACCCCACATCTCCAACGCCATACACCACCATCCTCCTCCAAACCCTCCGCTACATAACCCCGCAAGCCCCCTCACTCAACCCCCCCTTCTCCGTCGTCGTCTTCGCCGCCGTCCTCGCCACATCCTCCAACACCTCCGCACACAACTCCCCCGTCACAGCACTACACTCCGCATACCGATCGACCCGCAGCGCCTGCGCCGCCCCCAGCCCCTCCTGCGGCATCACGCTCGCCCTGTCGCCGTCCGTCCACTCGCGCCGCAGGTCCCGCTTCAGCCCCACGACCATGACCGGGATGCGCGCGCCGTCCACGTCGTACGTCGCGTGCACCAGCGGCGCCCAGTGCTCGCGCACCGACGCCAGCGTCGCGCGCCGCGACACGTCGTACGCGAGCAGGATGAAGTCGGGCCGCAGCAGCGTGTAGTGCGTCGGCGACGCCGTGTCGTGGAAGTTGAGGCGGTAGTGGCGGGCGTACAGGCGGACGTCGAAGGCGAAGGGTTGGTCGAGGTCGCGGAGCGTGGGCAGGGCGTAGGGGGGTACCGGGTCGGAGTCGGGAGAGGACGAGGACGACGACGAGGACGGGGAAGGGGCGGGCTCGACGTTGCGGCCGAGGGTTAGGCGTCTATCGCGCGTGGGTTTGGTTAGTCGTCGTTGTCGGCGGCGTAGGGCGGACTGAAGGGAGGAGATGAAACGTACGAGAGGAAGGTCGACTTACCCACTTCGGCATCGCCGAGGATGAGGATAGTGACGGTTGGCACTTCGGAATCCATGGTCAAGCAAACGCAGCGCCGACGTCGTCGGGGTTGCGAAGGCCTTCGTGTCGGTGTTTTGGCCTGGGGCGACGATAAGAGAGATAAAGCGCGACAGGGTTCAACGATCTGCCATGGCGGGGAGATTCCTGGCTACGGCTGCTCTGATTCGTGCGTTGCTGAAGCTCTTTCACCAATCTAGAGGTTTGCTTCCAGAGCTGCTGCAAAGGATCCGTGACACATAGGCAAGGAGGCACCCATGTTTTTGTACGATTTTGATTTTATTTTTTCCCGCCATCTATAATACAAGACTGGGATGGGTGCTCTTCAACCCTCCCTCGCTCCAACCCCTCCCCAGGTCCCAACAGCAGAGCAACAAATCTCTCTCTCAATTCTCCATCGAGCCTCGCCCTTCCTCGAATCCAATCAACACCTCCCCTCTCGACACTTTCTGAGTCAGTGGGACCCACCGGCGGCCCCAGACGCACACCTCCAGCTCAACGAACTCGTCGCCCTCCAGCCAAACCCGACAGCGCGAGTACGCCTTCCAGCGATCCCAGAGGGATCAGCACGGACAGGCAACCGCGAGCGTCGGTGGGGGGAGAGTAACATCCTCGCTCGGAGCAAAGAAGGGTGCATCTGGAAGCCAAACTTCCATCTTCCATCTACCCGCACGACCAGACTGCGCACGTACGCTCAGAGAGCAACGGCGTCGGCTGTGTGCTGGGCAGACTTCCGACTTCAGACGCCGTAGGGAGACGCTGCCCCAGAGAGCCTCGCGAAAAGGAAATGTGGAAAGGAAACGAATCGGGGGAGACTGCCAAGAGAAAGGAAAGAGAGACCGATGATGCTGAAGAACCCAGAAAGGAGGAAGGAGGAAGGAGAGCGTCCGAGCACCCAGAGCCCCGCATGAACAAAAGCACAAAAACAAATATTAAGAAGAAGAAGAAGAAGAATTAGAAACCAACGCAGGTGGAAGTCCCGAGGGACAGAAAAACCAAAACGCAAGAAATCAACGCAGGTGGAAGTCCTAACAGACCGGAAAACGAAAACAAAAGGCCAACGCAGGTTGAGGTCCTATCGGACGGAAAGAAGAAAACAAAAAGCAGATGCAATGAGGAACATTCGTTCCCCGAAACTTTTCCAGTATCCTGATCGTCGCCGTCGCAATGCAATAAACCGTCCGTTGAAAGTCGTAGTGGGTATCGGAAACAATCGTAATGGTACAAAGACAATCTTGTGTCTAGTAAAGGCGGCGACCAGCACTGGCAAAGACCTTGCGGTCCAGCTCAGCGAACAGGATGCTGTCCTCGCGCTCAATCTCCTCCTTCGTCTTCTGCTCCTCAAGATGAGCCAAGTACCTCTTCTCATCCTCGTTCAATCCCTCGTAGAAGTGCTTGGATGACGACTCGTTCAAGCGCGTAAGAACCTGAGAGTCCATCTGAGAGTACATGCTCGCCTCGAAGTCGCTGACAGCACCGTTGCCAGGGAGCGTGGTCATACCCTGAGTGATCAAGGATCGCGCCATCGGGTTCTGCTCCGAGTTCTCGGGGGTCGAAGGCTGCACGGGAGAGGAAGAGATACCGCTGACGTATTGAAGACGCGATCCCAGCTTGGGCTTGTGCTTCTCGGCCAGCTCACGCTGACGCGCCAGAGCAGCAGTCTGGAGGCTGCTGCTGGCAGCCGCGTTCTGGTCGTGGGCAGGGGTCTTGGGAAGGACCGCAGCGTTGAGAGCAGCATTGGCAGGAGATTCGTTGGTGGCGTTCTGCACCGAGGGAGGGAGCTGAGCATGAGCAGGCACAGGGGTGGGGGGAGGCTTCATGCTGCTGTCCTTGGTAACGGTCTGCTTGGGCGAAGCCTTGGCACTGATGAAGCCCGCCGACTCGACCTCGTGGGTCTCGCGCTCAGGCGTCGTAGGCTGCTCGTCCGAGTTGTCCTCGTCCGACATGTCCGATTCAGTGTCGCTGTATTCGGGACAGCTGAAGCTTCCACTACCGGTGATATTGCCGAACTTCTTCTCGGCATAGGCGAAGAGCTTGTCCTCCTCAGCGGAGACGAACTCGCCAGCTTTGTTCCTCTTGATGATGTCTTCAGCGCGGGCCTTGAGGGTAGCGTCATCCATCCCGTAGTGCTTCTTGGGCGAGCTCTGCTGCTGGATCTGCTCTTCCGACATCTTGAAGACGTTCTCGGGCTTGTAGCCAGAGTCACCAGGCATTGCCATGACAGAGCCCTTGTAGATGGTCGATGGAGAAGTCTTCGTATTGCTGGGGGAAGTGTTGCGGCCGCTCTTGCGAAGAGGGCTCCTGCTGAAGCTGTTTGACTGATGCATGACACGGTGCTCATGGTTAATTTCCATTGGATCCTCACCGCCGTCCTTCATGACTGCCATGCGGTAACCGTTGCGTGGGCGCCTGAGGGTAATGGGAGGCGAGGAAGACGGGGGGGGAAGGTTGGCGAAGTCGTACTCGTCGTCCGTGTCGTCATCGTTGATGGGGGTGGTGATCTTGCGCCTCTTTGCCGTGCGTTGATATGATCTCTTGGGTGGCTCAGGGAGAGACTCATCATCGTCGTCCACGTTGTCCCAGAAGTACTCGTCTAGCATGCCGTAGCCCTTCTCACCCGGACGAGAACTGGGGATAACATCTGGACTGGGAAGCCGACGCTTCTGGCCTGTCATCTGGGTCGACTCCTCTTCCTTTTTTTTGCGAGAGAGCTCCTTCAGCATTTCCGTCTGCTCGCGGAAGAGGGCCTCGAGCTCTTCGCGCTTCAGTTGAGAAATGTCCTTCTGCATCTCGGAGATCTCGTGTCTCTTGTCGGCATTTCTCTCGCGAGGCTTGACTGGGGCCTTGTTGCTGCTGCGCAGCCTGCGCTCTGCGGCAGCGCTGCTAGGCGAGGCGGGAACGGCAGGTGAGGCGGCAACGATGGGCGACGCGGTCAACATGACGGGCGACGCGGCCGAGGCAACAGGCGGGGTTGACGTGGATGCGGTGAGCGATGACGAGGGGCTGGGCAGCGCAGGCTGAGAACGGTTGAACAACCTCTTCACCGTGCTGGGGATAACGGTGCGCAAGAGGCTTGCGATGCCAAAGGTGCGGCCGGTCGTGGGCATCTCAACCGCCCTGTTCTGATTGGTCGGCTCGGGGGTGCGAGGAAGCTGCGCGGTCTGCTCTGGAACATCCTCCTCCGTCTCGGAGCCGTGATCTTCGTCCATGGCATTCTCCACATCTGCGCCTTCAGCGCCGGAGCTTGCGGAATCGTGTTCCGCCATCTCCTCGTCATGCTCTGCCATCTCTTCATCATTCTCCGTCATGTGAGCATCCTCGTGCTCAGAGACATCTTCCATGGTGACACCGGAATTGCGGTAGAGGTCGGGTTGGTTAGCACACTCCCCGAACCAGTTGTCAAGATCTTCGGTATCCTTTTCATTGGTGATGATGCTCAGTGGAGTGGCATTCTTCGCCAGCTTCTTGGACCTGGTCCGACGACCGACACCATTGGCGTTCTCAACGACGGGTGCGAGGGGAGACTTGATGCCGGCCCTCGTTGTAGCCCTTGTACGGCGGAGAGGCAGCTCAGGGCGGGGAGTCGCGACGGCGTCTTCCTGTACCTGCTCGTTGACAGCGCTCTTGGCAGCAGCGGTCGTCTTCTTAACGGGAGGCTTGCGGGCGCGCGGCTTGGTGACCTTGTTCTTGTTCACGGTGTTGTGGTTGACCACCTGGCGCTTCTTGCCGCGGTTCTTGGACTTGGGAGCGGCAGACGACGCGTCAGTCGCAGGCATGGGATCGGCGGCAGGCGCTGAGTTGGTCTCAGGCTCTGCGTCATGAGCAGGTGCCAGGTCGTTGGCCTGCTGGGATGAGGAAGATGGCACGGCGTTGTTGTTGGTGTCATTAGGCGTGCTGGCCTTCTCCTTCAACTTGGAACGCGTGCGGCGCGCAGGCGGACTGGAAAGGGCGGGCGCAGCCTTGGAGTTACGCGTCGCGCGAGCCATTGCGTCTAGGAATGGCAAGTGCCAAGGATGGGATGAATGTGTGGTGGTATCGGATGTAAGGGTGCGTGTGGCGCGCAGGAGGTGAGAGCGATGCGGGGTGTGCGCAGTGAGAAGCGGCGCGCGCAAAGACTTCTCGCGACCGGTCGCGACGCGTCGCGGATCGACTACGGCGGTGCGAACGGGCGCAAGAGTCGGGTTGAGCGGGGTCGCGAGCGTGCGCCGATGAGTTGCGGTAGGGGACGTGTGTTGATGAGGATATTGAAACGCTGGCTGGGCGAACGTCAACGCGACGTCCCAAAAACTGTCAAGGCGCCCGGCCCACGCCTCGCTAAAGCCCGTGGGAGCAGGGATGAAAGCTTGGCGCGCCAGCCGAAAGGAGCAACTTACGTTGAGCAGAGTGTTGAAATGTGTTCGAGGACCGACCTCGACGGGTGTTGCGTCGTCAGACGTGGTGCTGACGGTAGGGTGTGAAACGGTGAAGAGGAAAGGCTGGTGAGGATTTGGGGAAAATCTTATATGGTGTGTGGGTTAGGCGGCGCACATGCGCAGCTGCTGCGACTGCCAGAAGTGGCAGGCACGGCTGCCTGGCAACGCGCGTTGCTATGGCCCGCCCTACTCTCGTCGCCGCTGGGGACACTCGGCCTGGACGAGGATGCTGCAACCCGCCAGGAGATGGGATCTAGCATGCAGACCGGAAGCCTACAGGCATGGCATACTGGCTATGCAAGATCCGATCTACGTACTGGACGCGGCGCCTACATGCGCTCTCCCGCTTGCGAAGGCCTCGGATCGCCTTGGTACGGACTCGACACTGCTCGGCGACTCCTGGCATGCGCAATGCTAACGCGTCAATTGGCATATAGGAAGTGAAGGCCAAGGAACAATGGAAGTACTTGTCCTGCCAGGCATTGTCCACAATGCACAGCGAGAGATTGTTCTAGCTTTTGACCATCTATTGACTGTGTCTCGCACGACGATAAGCTTGTCTTCACGTGCGCTCCTCTAGACACTGGAGCGGTCGAGTCGGCAGCAAAACACGTCTTTCGGGTTGCTCACTGCCTGCGGCGCCGTGTTACACTAGTCATCGTAAAAGCCTTATATATCAATCAACCCTTGATGTTCAGCCCATCCATGAAGCGCTTACCACCAAGTTAGGGCAAACCCAGGACTTCGAATGAACAAACCCCCAAACGCCTCGGATCATGCAGAACAACGTTTTACAAGGAGCCCGGCTCGTGCCTGTTAGTCTATCCAACTTGCCAGTGACTCCGCTTAATCGTAGTTGAAAAGGACGCTGATGCTCTCGCCATGATGCACACGGCGGATCGCCTAACAGTCGTCAGTTAGCATTATGCAAGGAATTTGATACTCGTCTGGGACAAACCTCGGCGAAGACACTAAAAACATGTTAGTTAGCATGGGCCATCACTCTCATCTTCTTGACGGGTTTGACTCACTTTCCGATTTCGAGCACCTCGAGCTTGCTGCAGTACTCGAGATGCTGCGTCTGGTCGACACTGTTGGTGACCACCAGCTGCGATAGTCAGTACGCTTTACTCGTAACCGTCCACATTCATCGACTCACCTTATCGATGGCGCTAGCATTGATGCGGTCAATGGCGTCGCCGCTCAGAATGCCATGCGTAACAAGGGCGTAAACCTTAGTTGCGCCTTCTTTCTTCAGCAGCTTTGCAGCCCTGGTTATGGTGTTTGATGTATCGGCCAAATCATCGACAAGGATGGCCGTCCGTTCTGCAACGTCACCGACAAGCATCATGGTAGCGTTCTGACGGTCGGTGATTTGAGTTGGACGCCTCTCTGCAGAGTATTAGCATCAGTGCCTGATTGAGAGATGAAGCGGATCTGACCTTTGTGGATCAATGCGAAAGGCATTCCCAGGGCATCGGCAATGGCAGTAGCGCGCTTTGCTCCACCAGCATCAGGGCTGACGACCACGGCTTCCCGAAAGTCGGGGATGTGGTACTGAATGTACTTGCGCAAGAGGTGGCGGCCGTAAAGGTTGTCGACCGGGATGTCAAAGAAGCCCTGGTACTGAGGGTCGTGCAGGTCCATGGTGATGACATGGTCGGCTCCAGCGCAGGTCAACAGATCCGCAACTGCTCCAGAATCAGCTTTAGCCCTGAGTTGACAAAGTCATCCGCGAGCGTACCGAGTGTTCCTGCCTGAGCAACCCACTGCTTGTATCCGCGCTGCGGCTCAAACTTCGGAGGTTGTGTCACCGATCCATTAACTCCGTTGATTCCATTGGCCCCGTTCACAGAAGCATTGGAAGCACCACGCTCGCGCGCATAGAAGCCTTGCTTGTCAGCCTCTCCTAGAACACGGGGAGCGGGCCTGCCCTTACCATCTTCACGGGCGCCCTGTGTCGGGCTGGTGTCGGAGGGGCCGTTGCGGCGCTCATCCATCTGAAGACGACTGAGCTGCTTGTTCAGGCCGTCCTGGCCGCCGGCTAAGCCATCGCTCTCGGGGCGGCCAGGCGCAGGGGTCGCGGGCACGCTATCGAAGCTGTAGTTGTTTGCGCGGCTAGGATTGCTCGGGCCCTTGGCAAGCGGAGCCCCACGCTTCTCGTAGGGGATGTCGCTCTGGCGAGAGTATGGAAACAGAGGTAGGACTGCGGTGACGCGCCTGGCCGAGGCCGTTTTGCAGGCAGAGACGGTGATGAGGAGCTGCGTTGCGGCGTCAGTGGCCCAGCAATGCCCGAGTGCGCAGCATTCAGTATACCTCCATGAGGTGGTCATTGACCTTTCCTCCGCCCGACTGTATAATGAAGACATCCTTGCCGCGCACCGACTCTTGGATCTCCACGCGTGTCTCGCCGACAGCAAATTTGCTCAATAGAATCTGGGCAGGCGGGATGCCGAGATGGTTGCAGATGGTCTCGGTGAGCTGAGGGTGACTGCTGCCACCCAGAATCACGAGGTTGCGGACCATGATGGCGCACTGGGTGAAGGCGGGAGCGGGCTGCGGGAAGCGGCGTGCGTGTGGAGCAGGACAGAGATAGAGGCTCGTTCAGGCTGCGTTCGGGAGAAAGGCCGGCATACAAGAGCTGGCCGGGAACAGCGGGGGCGTGTCGAGGGCGGCGGATGGAGCGCGCGGATGCAGGCACTCACGGGCTGAGGCTATGGAAAGTTGTGCAGAGGGTGGCCGGGTGTCTGGCAGAAACGGCGCATATCATGGTGGTCATTGTTGAAAAAATCCCAGCGCGGGGATGATTGGGTCGAGCTTCCGTACTTTTGGCACCAGGTCACTCCCGCCTTTCCTCTTTGCAACACCATGCGACCCACCCTGCCCAATACTCGCCCAAGCTTTTGACTCGGGCCCGTCCAAGACGACTTGCACGGGAATTCTGCCTTGTGCGGTGCCGTGCAGCGCCCGCCACGGGCGTTCCAAGATGCCCGTCAAAGGCCTGCGACACGCGCCATCCGAACAGCGCCCGATCGGCCTATGCCTGCATCGCCATTACATACTGAGCGCTACATAATCAGCCAGCTGCATTGCGCAAGACCTCCGCAGTACAGCGCGACCGCTCTGCCCAAAGCCCCCAGTCCCGCTTTGCACGTCACGCAGGACAGTGTGATACCGATTCATGGGTTCCACACAGCGTCTCGCTATCGCTCAGCTACCATCCACAAGTGTCAACCTTTGGATCCAGCCTGCTTCCTCAGCCAGCCGCCTCCCAATTTGTTTCGTTGCTCGGTCCATCTGTACTTGCTCCTCTGAATGGAAAATGTTTCTGAAAGATTGCATGACTTATCCAGGTGAAAGCTGTATTCTAGCCTATCGAAAAGCCACGGGCACCAATCGGTAGGCTCTGGTGTCTCTTCTTTGCACTCAGGTTGCAAGATGAGGCAGGTAAAACAACAATTCAGAAGTCGCTGATGGGAAGGCTCTTAGTGGATACCCACACACTCGCTGATAAAGAGGTGAATAACAATTCTCCTGTGCATGCCGACAAACGATAAGTATGTGGTGGATATCTTTCCGGGCCTCTGGTTCTGGAGAGAGTGACCTCCTCGGTAAGGCTGGAAGAACGGCTTGTTGTTGAAGAGCAGCTAGCCAGGGCATTCGTAGGCTTCCAAATCTCCTAGCCCAGGGGCAGCCGTTCATCCGGATGACCGTCGCCAGTCAAGGCCACTCACAATTTCCATGATGGATCTTCCCCGCACTTCCCCACGCCGTATCCGGGGAGCGTGTAGATCTGAACTCCAAGCAAAGTATAAATGACGCCGGTATCCTGGGAGCAATTCGATCGTACATAAGCCAGCAAAGTACCAAGGATCTCCGCAAGCAACTCGGCGAGAAACACAAGGCCGGCAATATGTCCAAAAACGGCCACATCAAGCCTCAGGCTTACCCGCCCCTCAATATCCCGCAATCTTCCACCAGCGTGGAAGTCTCGATCATCAATACCTCTACCAACATCGTTTGCCCGGCCAATGGATTTGTCAAACCCGTATTGAAAGGACATGAAGCTATCAACATGCCCACGTGTTCATTTCATATACGACACCCCTCTGGCAAGGAAGTCCTCTTCGACCTGGGCTGCCGGAAAGACTGGTGGAACCTCTCGCCACCAGTGGTCAATACAATCAAGGAAAAGATCTTGGGGTTGGACGTGGCGAAAGGCGTTGATGAGGTCCTCAAGGAGGGCGGCGCAGACCTGAACCGCATCAGCTCGATCATCATCTCCCACTGGCATTGGGACCATAGTGGCGATCCGTCACGCTTCCCCAAGTCCGCAGAACTCGTCTTTGGGCCGGGATTCAGGGAGCTGTTCATGCCGGGGTATCCCACGAACCCAAAGGGCGTGATGCTTGACTCGGACTTCGAAGGCCGCACCGTGCGCGAGGCCGAATTTTCGTCGGAATTCAAGATCGGCGAGTTTGAGGCCCACGACTTCTTCGGCGACGGATCTTTCTACATTCTCAATGTGCCTGGTCATGCTGTTGGGCACGTTTCGGCTCTGGCACGTACGACGAAGGATACTTTCGTGTTCATGGGCGGCGACATCTGCCACTTCGGAGGTTCCTACAGGCCAACGATCTATGCACCAATGCCTGAGACCATACCAGCGGACGTTCCGCTGGACCGAAATAGGTTTCGGCTGCCTTGCCCCTGCTCGATCTTCACTGCTTGTCACCCCGATCCCCCGAATGCACGCACGCAGCCTTACTACAGCGTAACGCTGGAGGAGGGAAGTTGGTATATCGACCCCCTGGCGGCACAGACATCGCTCAATAGGCTTCAAGCCTTTGATGCGGATCCAAACGTCTTCGTGTGCATTGCGCATGACGAGGGATTAAGGGATGTAGTTGACTGGTTTCCAAACGGCACAATTACTGATTGGAAGAAGAAGGGCTGGAAGGAAAAGAGCCAGTGGGGGTTTCTCAATGCACTGCCCATTGACGGAAAGCCTGCAGCAGAACTCTTGGCTCCTGGATTGATGAAGAGCGGAAAAGTCGCTAAGCTTTGATTCCGGACCTTGCTGGCTCATGTGGTCATAATGTATTTTTCGGTTCACTATCAATGTATCTTTTAGAGTGGATGGGTAGCGCTTTTGCCCGTTTCCTTTTTAAATTCCAGTTGCAAGTTACTTACACCCAAACTGACACACGAATCCCATTAATTGAAAAAAGAAGGAAGTCGGAGCTTCGGAGCGCTACAATAGACACGCCGGGTGGATTAGGCCATGAACGAAGATGCAACCACCAGATCGGAAACATCGCCGGTTCTCCACGATTGTGGCTTGCACAGGGAAACGGAAGCAATCCAGGGAAAGCCAGTCATATTCTCAGGAACCGGTGAGGCCCTGCATCTCGTGCCACTCTGCAGGTGCATGCAGTGCTCCGTCAGTGAGACTGTGACCAGCTTCCCGAGATCATCGTTACTATTCGGACGTTGTCGGGCACGTGTACACGCCGCTGCAGTGCAAGGCGAGCAATCTGACATTCATGTGCGTGCCGGATGGTCGGTTCCACGCCTTCGGCTTGAAGAACATGCATCCCTCATGGCTCCCGGGAGTCGATGGCTGCATGTGCCGGCCACGAAGTGAGTTATGCTGCGGGATGCCCAATCTCTCAAAGGACGATGGACTGAGAGCTGCCACTTACCTTTGGCAAGGGTGTATCACACAAGAACGTTGAGGTGTCCATCACACGACGTCGACCATGGTTGTACAATGCAGGGAGCAAGTGGAGCCGCAGTATCCCATATTAAGATATTAAAAGGTGCGATAAGGATTCGTCATATGCAAAAGCTCAGCCAAGTTGAAGTGGCTGGGTGAGGTATGCAGCCTGCTTGCTTATCAATGGTTGAACAGCTGTAGTGCAAGGCAGCGGGGCCGTATGGACCGGCGAAGCGAATGACGAGCTAGCCGCGGACGGAAATGTGATGGCCGGCTGCAAAGGTTGAGTGTTGGAGGCTCATCACGACTCCTCTGGCCGAGGATATGGAGAATTGTTCGGCCACGAGTCGCTAGGGATTGACAGGCTCGTGTCTCGATTAAGCCACCCAAGGCTGCGGTTGGCACCCACCAGATACGTAGTCGTCGGTGATGGCAAGCCCCAGGGGCCACACGGCTCAGCTGCATGGAAGCTGCAGGCTGTGCTGAGATAATGCGAACCCTTGGACGGTTGCATGGACTGGACACACCGCTGATTGCAAGCGACGGGACTTGAGCTCTGAGAAGCAATACGTAGGTAGGTAGGAGTAGATGGCCAGAGAAACGTGGTGGTATGACGTATCATGGACCCTTAAAAAAATTGACCACGACTGAGCTCATTGGACGCGGCAGTCATCTGAAAGGCTTCGTGGTTCCGGTCGGAGCGAAGGGATGCGCCCGCGCACCGCTGCTGTAGGTTGCTGCCCGCCGCTGTGAGACTGTCGTAGCCGGCAGATGCCAGAAAAGTTGCGTGCGGCCGCGGACCTAAGGATGGGCAGCCGCGTTGGTGGCGGGCTTGAACACGGTTTCCAGCAACAAAGCATGCATCTTTCTCGCTGAACGCCCCGATCGCCGCCGCTGCCCCTCCATTACGTTACCGCGCCTGGCAGCGCAGCGACGAAGGTACAAGACTGGCATTCTGTCCCGCCTCTCTCTCTCTTCGCTCCGTCGCAACACAACCTACCGTCTCTTTACCGCCACCTGACTTTATCCAGCAGCTTTAGCTCTGACATCTCCTAATTCCCCGTGCAACCTGGGCCACGACTCGTACGCCTGACCGCCAACACGAGCCCATCCTCTGGCAGCGACCCCTCGAGCTCTGTACCATCTTGTACCACCCCAGACCGTTGCCGCCAATAGCTGCGTAAAATCGCCTAAGCCCCCAATCGCTCCTCCATCGCCGCCCACCTCGCTCCACCAGCGTGCAATGAGCTCGCAGAATTCGGGCCCTCGCCACCATCGCAGCGCGACCAACGACATCGACCCCCTGTCTGCGGCTCAGATCTACTATGGCGACTCTCACAAGAGAAAGACTAAGACCCGCACCTACTCTAGCGTGCGTTCCGTCCCGCCTGTACTTTTGGAGCCTCGCGAGCAGGAGCTGATGCGTGGTACCGACAGGTCGTCGACACCAAAGGCCAGAATAATGCCGTTGCGGCCGGCATGAAGCAGTCGTCTGGCCGCAGATCCAGCCACGGTGCGTCGCCTTTGCCCCGTTGCTTCCGCACCCAGCAATCTAACACATTGCGTGTCTAGATGAGCATGCCTCGCAGCCTCGCAAGTTCCTCATTCCCGTCGAAGAGACGTTGAAGACTCTCCTCGAGCGCGAGGACACCGACCAGAACTATCAGATCACCATTGAGGATTCCGGTCCAAAGGTGCGAACAATTGGCTCTGCTAGCAATGTTCGAGGGAGGTCGGCTAACACACTGCTTTAGGTCCTTTCCCTTGGAACGGCTGGGTCCAATGGCCTCAATCGCTTCGACGTCCGAGGCACTTACATGCTCGCCAATCTCCTTCAGGAGCTCACGCTCGCCCAGGATTATGGCCGCAAGACGATTGTTCTGGATGAGGCGCGCCTGAACGAGAACCCAGTGAACCGCCTCTCGCGTCTGATCAAAGACACGTTTTGGAACAACCTCACCCGCCGCACTGACTCCTCCAACATTTCCCGCATTGCCCGCGATCCCAAGGATTGGACAGACAATCCGCATCCACGAATCTACGTTCCCCGCGGCGCTCCCGAGCAGTACGAATACTACCTCAAGCATGCTAAAGAGCATCCTGATGAGAAGCTGGAAGTCATCTACCTGGCAGAAGATTGTACCAACGACGAGTACGTCAGGGATCTCAATGACGCCCCTGGCCTACTTGCGCTGGACATGGAGGAATACATCAACGAAAAGGGAGAAAAGGACTTCCGTGGAAAGCCTTTTGTGGTTCCCGGCGGCAGATTCAACGAGCTCTACGGCTGGGACAGCTACATGGAGTCTCTCGGTCTGCTCGTGAACGACCGTGTTGATTTAGTCAAGTCCATGGTTGAGAACTTCTGTTTCTGCATCAAGCACTACGGCAAGATCCTCAACGGAAACCGGACCTATTATCTCTGTCGTTCTCAGCCACCGTTCCTCACGGACATGTCTCTCCGCGTATATGATCGCATCAAGCATGAGCCTGGCGCCCAGGACTTCTTGAGGACCTCGATCATGGCCGCGATCAAGGAGTACTACAGCGTCTGGATGGCAGCGCCGCGCTACGATCCGGACAGCGGACTGTCTAGGTACCGCCCTGGCGGTATTGGTGTGCCTCCGGAGACCGAAGCCACGCACTTCGTTCACATCCTGGAGCCCTACGCGGAGAAATACAACATGACGTTTGAGGAATTTGTTCAAGCCTACAACCGTCGGACAGTCTCTGAGCCGGATCTTGACATGTACTTCCAGCACGATCGCGCGGTCCGCGAGTCTGGCCACGACACCTCGTATCGTCTGGAGCGCGTCGCTGCTGATCTGGCAACTGTCGACCTCAACTCTCTGCTGTACAAGTACGAAACTGATATTGCTCGCACCATCCGTGCCCACTTTGGCGATCGTCTTCCCATTCCCGCGGAGTTCTGTGTCCCAGGCCAGGAGCCAGGCCACGTTGAGACATCTGCAGTGTGGGACCGCCGCGCCAAGAAGAGGAAGGCGCTCATGGAGAAGTACATGTGGAGTGAAGAAGAGGGCATGTACTTCGACTACCACACGGTGGAGAAGAAGCATACCGGGTACGAGAGTGCAACCACGTTCTGGCCCATGTGGGCGGGTGTTGCTTCGCCCCGCCAGGCTGCCGCACTCGTCACAAAGGCCCTTCCCAAGCTCGAGGAGTTTGGCGGTCTTGTCTCAGGTACTAAAAAGTCGCGTGGTGAGACGGGCCTCGAACGGCCTAACCGTCAATGGGACTATCCTTTCGGATGGGCGCCACAACAGATGCTCGCGTGGGTTGGCCTGCAGCGTTTCGGCTATGAGGTCGAGGCGCAGCGGTTGGCGTACAAGTGGTGCTACATGGTCACCAAGGCGTTCGTCGACTTCAACGGTGTGGTGGTTGAAAAGTACGATGTCACCAGGCCCATTGACCCTCATAAGGTCGAGGCCGAATACGGCAACCAGGGAAGCGATTTCAGGGGTGTTCCTCGTGAAGGGTGAGTGTGCCGCTTGATTCTCTCATTGCAGTCTGCTGACTTTTCTCTAGATTTGGTTGGGTCAACGCCAGCTACGTGTATGGCCTGCAGACGCTCAACGCACACATGAGGCGTGCTTTGGGTGCCATGACGCCGTACGATACGTTTGTGAGGGCGACTGAAGCACTCGGGTTCTGAGAGCGTTTTGTGTTATCTGTGCTAATGAGACCCCTATCCATGAGTCGGCAACGGCAAGCATGGTAGTTAAAGCGATTGTGCATTGCTTAATTGGGATGTTGGTGTCTCGGTTTGCTCCTTGGGCGTCCTGGAGTCGACTTTCAGAGCGTTCATGTTCCGTGCCCTCATCCGTTTCCTCCAAAACTCAAAACACAACGCCCATGAGAAAGGTATTATTACGATTACAAGATTTTTCTCTCGTTAGAATTAACATTAGCGGGGTTGGTTGAATGGCGTTTTATGGAACACTAAAAATTGAGAAAAAAAATTAATGAGCCATCATGATCCTTTTTGCGTGAACGTCGTTACCGTGCTTTCCTCGCTGGGGCAAGCGGTGACGGCATGGTGGCCACGGAAGGCTCCCCGAGCGCTGGAAACCCATGGAATATGACCGCAGGCGGCTAGCGCGATGACTAAGTTAGGCGGCGGTGACTCCCCCACAAGACGTCAAGCGTGCCCGCCGCCCTCGCCGGCTCTCAGCTCACTTCACAGCCTCATAAAAGTCGCTTCTTCCGACTGAACTCCACTTCCCGCCGACTCTCTACAACACCCTCAACTGCACATAACTCAGCACCAAGCTCTGCCATCTACCCCGCACCCTCTCCCACCGACCACATCCATCAACACCGCAATCATGTCTGAGGACTGGGACCAAGTCACCAAGATTGGCAGCCGTGCCCGCGGCGGCGCTGCTGGCCCTCGCGAGACCGTCATCCGCAGCAAGGCTGCTCTCAACGCCGCTCAGAGGAGCGGTGGTGTGGTTGCGACCGAGAAGAAGTTCGCTTCTGCCAACGCTGTAAGTTGCCACCTTGCGCATTCCCAACAAGCTTCGACCGCCGCGTCTGCCTTCCAGACGCCCACCCGCACCACGCTTTACTTCGCATACTAACCTGCTGTTTTCGTACAGCGCCCCGCCGGCGAAGGCCAGCACCTCACCAAGGTCGACCGCTCCGACGACATCGTGAAGCCCAAGACGGTGGGCACCAGGGTCGGCGACGCCATCAAGAAGGCGCGCGCCGAGGCCAAGAACGACAAGGGCACCACCATGACGCAGAAGGACCTGGCCACGAAGTGCAACTCGACGCCTACCATCGTCGCCGACTTTGAGCGCGGCACCGCCACGCCCGACCAGAAGCTGCTGGGCAACATGGAGCGCGTGCTCAACGTCATCCTGCGCGGTGACAAGATTGGCGAGCCCAAGTTCCCCAACAAGAAGAAATAAACTGGCTGCCGTCCCCGTTTTTTTTTGGGGGGGGCCTGGCTTGACATTTTTTTTTTTGCGAGCGATTTTTTCCATCATCGGTATGGAGGCGACATACACGAGAGGAGAATGGATACCCCACTGCTATACAGCAGCAGCTGTTGCTGAGGGGGCCTGAGGATCGACAACGCAGGTGTGCACACCTGCATGCCTATCAGTGGACGACGGAAGGGGAACGACAACTGCGTGCCAGACTGGCTGGATTATTAGCGGGCGTTCACACACACTCTGGATGATGGCTTGATGGGATTGAAAAGGCCACTTTCCTTTCACACTCTGGGTGATTCAGCGGGTTAGTTGCACTCGAGGTCCTTATTGCTTTTTGGCTTTCTTTTTTTCTTTCTTCCCACAAAAAAGGAAAAGAAAACTCCAAACTAGATGAATAGACCAACTGGTCAGAACGACCATGTTTTCGCTGTCCTCCTGCCATCCTACATTGCCTCTTGTTGCTCAAACCTTTGGCGTCAATGGACTGTTTGGCCTCTGTTGTGAGGGTGATTGTATCGTGACGTCGCCACGTCCCATCCACCGTTGCGCTACTTGTAGCGGTCTAGCCCTACCCGCATTTTACCCTCAGGGCTGTATTCCGACGACAGCCAAGCATCACGAAGATGCAACTCAAGAAATAGAGGAGAGCAAAGGAATAGAAGACGTGCAGCTTTGGTTGCGGGCATACTTCCCTTTGTTGCTTTTTCCTCATCTTCCTCTTGCAACCCGGAAAGTTTAGTCCTCCATCCTTTTGCTTTCAAAACAAATATGCGTAATAATCGACACCGCCAAGGGCAGGCATACTGGTAGGTGCTCAACAAGAGCACTGGCGGCAGCGGGTAGGGCCGGCACTAGTTGGGGCGATGTTGTGATGACGTGGTGGTGTTTATGGGGGGCACGAGCCTTTTGCACAGTTCTGCTCTCCGGATGGGGTTGTCTTCAATACATTCTTCCTCGGTTCGATTGAGACTGATAGCATGGTTGTTCTTTCAGTCGTGCTAAGCTATCATGGAACGCAGTTTGTGGATTGCGACTACTGAAGGGAATTCTACGGCCTACCATGTCAATCGCCAGTTGGGCGAATTAACTTTTTTTTTTTCGGAACGAACCTGGACTCTACAACCTTCACTGCAATCACTCCATCACGATGTCTTTTTCTTTTTGCTTTGGTCCATTCAAAATTAAATAGAAAACTCAGTCAGTCTCTAGGTTTCATATAAACTTCGGCTGTAGTATGACCACGAATCGGTGCCTCGTACTCGGCCTCGTATTGTTTGACGCGCCGTCGACAGGAATGGTCGGAGAAAAGGAAAGCGACAAAGCCGCTGCTCGCTTGCTTTTTTCACGAAGCGAGTTGTTAAGGCTGGGCGGTAGCCGAATATAGTAGCGCTCTTTTGCCTTTGCAAGATCGACACCTCCTGCATTGTCTCATCGACGGTGGAGAACGGTCCGTGTTGATGATGCAAGGGGCAAAATGACGAGGTGGGAGCCAGAGTGTGGCTGGCACCTCAGCCCAATATGGGCTGCTTTTTTTCCCTTTCTCTTCCTTCTCTTGTTTGTCCTCGACTCGCGCACGTGTCACGCTGGAGGCGATATGGTTTTACTGTGGTGATAGTTCTTGGAGTTGTAGTGGGGTGTGTGCACTCTTGGTAGGGTGGCACATGGTGGCCTGGAAGTTATGTGTGTGGCTGTTAATGAGACATCAGCATTTCGGCGAAGCCAAAGAATTGTGCCGTTGAAAAAAATAGCAACTCTACTCGATTCAACCTACTATTTGTAAAGATTGAGAAATGGAGTTCATGAGGAGAAAGAAAGGAGCTGCACGTGAATGAAGGACGTTACTAGGCTTTGACTGTCAGGCCTGCTGCACTCGTGCATCTTCGCAAATGTCGGGAGAGTACCTACGCCCTGTCCGGCAGATATGGTGGCACTTGGTATCTCGAGATTCTGCTTCTCCCGCCTTGCTTACCTCAACTGTACGACGGATTCGCTGATGGGCCTGCCTCAATCATCCCACATCTGTCTTTATCCCTTGATTCGAGAACAAATCCGACTGCAGGGCGCAGCATGAATACCCATGTGGGACGATGTGGCTGGTGCTACGCGTAAGCCATGGGCGCGTCTAGAGGCTAGAGCCATCTGTATGCCCACACAAAGACGGTGACAGTAGTGCCATGGCGTTTTCCAACCTCGTAGCATTCAACAACAATAAAGAACCCTTTGAGCCCCAGAGAATATATGTTGGCATTAGGTGAGTGTGGAGGTGGCTTTCGTTGACGCTCGGACAGTCGAGGAGGAGCGTGCCCTTCATGTCAAACACCGAGACATTCTTGCACTCCTGTCAGGGGTAATCTTGAGATGAGGCCGTGCCATCTTCAAGAGTGTCTGAGACTTTTCAGCGTTCGAAGTCAACGGAGGTAGAAGCTCGTGGGATCGGGTAGCACCAAAGGTTGTTCGAAGTGAGTGTCGAGGGAACAATGGAGAGTTTGAGAAGTGCCGACTGCCTGAAGACTCCTTTGTCTTAGACACTCACGAGTCTAGAACATGCCTCGAAGGTGCCTCTTCCCCGACTGTCCCCACAGCGCATGAATTACCTTTCTTCGGGAAGTATGGATGTGCAGCATCTGCAAGCATATCATCATCTTTGACGAACATGGTATCTCCAGGCCGATCAGTCGCGCACAAGACATTCGATAAGACAATCGAGTAACGTTGTAGAATCTGTTGCGTGCGATACTGGGAAGCGCTGTTCTACGGCATCGTAATGGGAGATGGGAGGAAGCATGTTTTGACGTCCGTGGAAGACATGCGGCTAAGCGGGAACTAGCAACGCAGGACAAACGATGCAGAGACTCACTTTTTGCTTCAAGAGCCGAGTAGTCTCGAGCTTGGTGTTTGTTGGTACTCAGTCGTACGATGATGACTGATGATAATGAAAAGAAAGATAAATTTATATCGAGATTTACCGGATCCTCAAGTCCCCGTAGTTGTTGCAATTCTTTACGTACCAAAGTCGTTGATGAGCATTGCAAAAAAGCTTGACATGCTGACTGAATCGAGAGCATTCCCGTGCTCGAGGCAGCCTTAACATGATGTGTTAAGCACCATTGCATTGAGGTAGAGGCATTGGACCCTGAATACATGAGGCTGGCGGCCGTAAAGGGAACCATGGGCAGCAAAACAGGCTTCTGCCAATACCAATGATTTTCGGTAGGCACACGTCTTGATGCCAATAGCGGTCGGTTCATGGAAAAAGATGTGCGTTCCTGGGGCAGTGATAGGCTGGAAGCGGAGGGAATATTGGCTCATTAAAAGACAGGCATCCTTTCGGCTAATCCGCCGGTAGATGGCGAGCACATGTGGTGGCCATCAGGAGAAGCTCAGGCAAGGGAGTCATGGGCAGGGCTCAGGAACGAGCTTGACGCAGCGAAACATGTTTGCAGCATGTCAGCCTGCTTTTTAGATGCGGTGCGAAGTTCCTTGGTAGCAGGGTGTTGGGCGTGGGAGGAGCCTGTCGCACTGAAACAGCCGGGCCTGTGGGGAATGCAGCAGATGCAGAGGTGTCCTTGCAATCTCACGGCGCACGCACGAGGCTGTGGCGAAGCGGGTCAGCAGGCGGGCAGCTGGGTGCAGTGTGGATGGTGCTGCTGGAGAGATCCGTTTGGTCGAGCTTCAATCTGCGATTCATCAGCAATCTCGGGGCTGGTCAGGCCACCACCTGCCAGGAACAGAACAGGCGCGCGCTGCGGAGGAGGCCGTTGACAGCGACAGCGTGAGGAGAAGCCGCTGTGTTGGAACTTGGACGGTGCCGGGCACAGGGCAAAAATAGCAGCTGTCCGACGCAGCTAGACCGGATTGGGGGCGTGCATAAGAAAGGCCTACGCCGCGCCTGTGCGCCAGGGCCCTGGGCA
Source organism: Dothiorella sarmentorum (assembly GCA_023082095.1). Taxonomy (NCBI): domain Eukaryota; kingdom Fungi; phylum Ascomycota; class Dothideomycetes; order Botryosphaeriales; family Botryosphaeriaceae; genus Dothiorella; species Dothiorella sarmentorum. Next base: position 217,790 of record JAJMVL010000001.1, read on the forward strand.
GAGGAGAGATTGACTGCGCAGCGCGCGCCGTGGCTGGCACCTGGCTTGGATGCGGCGCTCATCAAAGAAAGAAAGAAGAGAAAGAAAGAAGCTTGCGTGCTGGTCGGTTGAAACACGGCAGCGTGTTTGTCGCTGTGCTGGGGCAGGGCGCCAAGGCGGGTTGGTTGATGAAAGGCGTGCGCCGATCAGCGTGGGTCGAGACTGCGCGTCCGCCCCGGTCAATCGAGCCCTGGCGTGCCTGCATCGACTCTCTCTTCGACACCCCAGCCGCTTTCACCACTCCATAACCACTGCTCACCGCTGGCCTTGTGCCACCCTGTCACTCGTTACCCTCCTTCATTCCGTTTTCTACTACTTTCTACTGCACTCCAGCCTTCCCTGCACAGCGCACCCCCGTTGTGTCGACCGCCCTGAATAAATCCCCCGGGAAGCCCTCCTGTCACCGCTGATCGCCGCCGCGCGTCGGCTGCTCCTCTTCATACATCATCATCACCACCAGCTGTCCCTCTTTCCTGTTCCCCCACCCGTTCGCTGGTCGACGCACACCCACCACGGATACCCCCTCACCGCGAATGCGTCCCTGAGCCCGGCTCCTCCCAACGTTCCACCCACCGCAACCATGGCGTCCAGCCAAGGTATGTATACATGCCATGCTGACCTGCTGAGCCTGCATGCTGACAATCCCACAGCTATCGAGCACACTTTGCGCACCGTCTTCCGTCGTTGTGTCGTCTGTCCTGACGAAACGCCCTCTTGTCCCACGTGCAATGACGGCGAATACTGTTCTCAGCTTCTGTCGTCATGTACCCAGTGCGCCTCGGCTGTGTGCGTCAAGATGGACGGCTCACCAGGCTCGACTAAGAAGCCGACCAGCACCAACGTTGGTGCTATCGTAGGAGATGTGATTGGCGGCATCGCAGTCCTCTTAATCATCACCTTCCTCGTCTGGAAGTTCTACTACAAGGGAAAGAGGAGGCAATTCGACGAGGCCGACCAGTGGTCGCAGATGGACGTCGAACAGGAGAAGGGCCAGGCCGACTTTACCATGAGACGAGACGCAAGAGCATCCACACACACCGTTGCTTCCATGGCCTCCACCGTCTTGACCCGCGCCTCCAACATCATCCAGATCGCATACATCCCTGGTGTCACGAACCGCTCTGGTGCACCGTCCCCCGGCACCCTTGTCCCTCCAGTTCCTCCGATCCCAAGCGCCCACTCTGGTGCCACCAGCCCCTATACCATGGGAGGAGAGCAGCACTTCTTCGTCCCCGGAGACCTTCGCGACTCGACTTACTCGGGATTGTCTGCCGGCCGTTCCAGCATCTCGCCCAGCCTTGCTCGCAGCAGCGTCGCCACCACCATCTACCGCAACAACGCCGTCATCTCGCCTCTTCCTGCGCAAACCATCGTTCGTGGCAAGGCCGCCGTCGTTAGTGTCAAGTCGAACAGCACTGGTAGTCCGACGGACACGCCTGGGATCGAGACGCCGCCCGTTCCTTCGATTAACTACGATCAGCTGGAGAAGGATGGAAAGAGCTCCGGTGGCGGATTCAAGATTCAGATGCCTCACTCGTCGGATAAGCCCGGTATCAGCCCGCAAGGGTCAGTCAAGAGCGTTCAGATTGGAAAACCAAAGGCCCTCACGATCAAAAAGGGAAAAGCGTCCAACACGTCATTGGCAAGCACTGTTAGCAAGGCTGCAGCGGGAAATGCGTCACCGGAATCCAAGGAGAAATCCGAGGCACCGGAGAGGATACCAATCACGATGCGGCCCCTGACGGAGGTTTCTATTGCGGACTCGGCAGCTTCATCAGGAACAGAGCAATTCAAGAGCCACATGGATGACGATTCTTCGGACGACGAAGGCGACGACAGCGCGAGCTCGCGCAGGCAGAGCAAGGCATCTGGTCGGAACAGCAACGTGACGGAGATCCAAGACACGCCCGGCGTGGCGCAGAGCCCTTTTGCCGACAGCAACCGGAGCGACAACCTCGAGACGGTGGTTGAGGAATCAACCAAGCCCGCGGCGCCAGGTAGCCCTGGACACGGGCGGGCAACAAGCCCGTTTGGAGATGAGCACGCACTCAACTGAAGCGTGTAAAAGGCCGAGGCTCTTGATTCACACGTGTCGATTCTTATTTTTTATTTTTATTTTTTTAAAGAAAGCGGGCGCGCCGGCTATCCAGGAGCCGAGGGGGGCGTTCATCTATTTCTCACACAAGTCGGACGCCGGCCAGACATACGGCCGGGGCCTTTGACCATTTTCGCTTCTGGAAAACCTCAAGACGCTGGCTCGCTCGTATGGATTCCTGAGGCTGGATCAGCTTTTTGTCACGTTTCAGAATGACGGATATTTGAATGAGCGATTTGAAACTCCCAGACGCTTGGGAGGCAACAGCAGCGCACTTGAGGTGCATTTTCTTATTTGTTATTACTCATTTGGCTTAGAAGGGCCGTCCAAGTTGCTACAGCAGTTTCTTCTTACGATTTAGGTTTGGGAGGCCTAGCGATTTCATTACACCGTACTACTACCCCATTGGTCTTATGTTGGACAGGCGGAAGGGCGAGGAGCGAAAAGACTGGCTGTTTGGTATTTATTGGCAAGCCTCGTTTGCTTTTTTGTAGTTGGGGTATATTGCGACGGTAGCATCGGTCGCATTCAGTCCTCGTGCCGCCTGAGAGGCGTCTGCGGAATGAATTTATCCTCTCCTCACAACATGTCGACGTTGATGCACAGCCCTTGGCGGGCATGTTCCGAGTTCCCGACACGGGCACAGCGGGCGGCACGAATCCGCGACGGCACTCCCGTACTAGGCAGTCACGATGGTCGATCAGCGGGGATAAGGGCGGCGCTGCGTGGCGCGCGTCAAGGCTTGCGAGGCGTGGTATGTGTGAGCCTGTGAGGGTCGTGGTCGCACGAGGAGGAGTGGGCGCGAAGCACGTCCTTGGTGCGAGAATGCTCGGGATAATAGGCTACAGTAGAGCCTTTCAGGTAGAGGGAGGTCCACAAGTAATAACAAAATCTCTGCTGCCCGAAAAGACGGCAAGTGTTGGTGGCTCGACGGGTTCAGCCTTGCGGGCCGTGGCTCGGGCTGCCTCACCGCACCTAGGAAGCAGGAACCCGCGGTCAGCCGATGTTCTCCACCACCAGTGTCTGTGACTCTGTACTTTTTTTGTCTGCCTGCTCCACGTCCACGTCCCATTTGGCAGTTGCTGCGCCTCCCCAAAGGAACACGCCCGCCCCCACACGTGCGCTTTCACGATCCTTCGGCCTGCTGCGCCTTATCAGCAACAAGATCCTCTCAATCCGACACCGCGAGCAACGCCGTCATCGCGCATTCCACCCTGGCCAACAGCAGGGTCCCTTGCCACGGATGGGCAATGGGCTGTTATGTTGGTGTGGGGCAGTCAGCTCGGTACATCTGCAGCTCTATGTCACGTTTAGCGCTGCCTGTCTGGGTGTGTGCGCACGTACGTACCAGGCAAACTCAGCCCAACTCCGCCATGTCACTGTTTTTCTCTGCACTTTGGGGGCGTCGATCATCTGTCTCTCGACGCGTATCGTAAGATTATGGCTGTGCCGTTTGCCGTGCCGTGCTGCAACCAGCGGAGGAGCTGCTGCCTATAAACCTCAGCTCGTCCCCGGCCTGCCCAGGCCTCGTTTGTCTCAACTGCACACGGCCTGAAGACTAAAACACAGTCATAAAGCATCTGAGTCAGGAGAAGGTCGTTCACCGTCTTGTCTGCGCCATCCCTATATCTTTTTGCTCTTCACCACTCTACCAAAATCGAAACACACTCGACCTCCTCCTCTGGAAAAGAAAGAACATCACCATCACAACAATGGAAGGCATCCCCTCCATCGACGAAATCCTCGCCTCCAACACCAACACCATGGCCGCCACCTCCTCCTCGCAGCCCACCACCCCACCCACCCCGGTCTACCAAACCGTCGAAACCATCCCGGTCCCGACCCTCCCCCCAACCAGCGCCAAGCGCAACTCCTCCTCCACCCCTTCAGCCCCCAAACACAACCGCTACTACTCCACCTCCTCCTCCACGACCGCCACCTCCTCCCAAACCGCCGCGACGACCACCGCCACCACCTCCTCTTCGTCTTCCCGCCCCCGCTCCCGCTCCCTCTTCTCCTCGTTCCGCCGCCCCTCGCGCAGCTCCTCCGTCTCCAGCAAGGGCAGCAACAGCAGCGACCGCTCCAGCCTCGACGACGAGGACGCCGCCGTCGCGGCCGCCAGGCGCGGCGGCAAGGGCATGGGCGGCGGCAGGAGGCAGCGCAGCCGCACCAACAGCGTGCATGCCGCCGCCGTGCTGCCCGCCGTGCTGGTGCTGGGCGCCGAGTGCTTCACGCCTGCTGGGGAGCCGGCGAGGAGGGAAGTGAGTGCGTGAGTGGAGTGAGTGCAGGACTTGAGGGAGGGCGGGCATGAAGTCCTCCCTCCCCAACCCTCGAGGGGGTTTCTTATACGTTTATGGAGGTGTTTTCGGTGTTTTTGGCCTTATTTAAGGGGGTGCAAGTTTCTTGGGGAAATGACTCTTTTTCTTTACGGCGAACGCGAGGGGGAGGGAGTCGGATGGGTTTCAAGATTACCTACTACCTGGCTTGGTAGACGGACGGACAGCAGCGAGGCTTTTTCCTTTTTATCTTTTTTCCTTCAATTTTTCGCGGCTTTTTATACCCACGCATACCATCGATACCCGGAAAATATCAAGACACAAAAACTAGTTGTTTATCATCCAGCCCGCTGTTTTGCAGCCGTGTGAAGTGATGTCGGCAGTGCGCGATAGGACGACAAAATAGTCATCTTGCCACATGCCAGCCCATTCAGCTCGACAGCCTTTTAAGTTCGTCAAGGAGGTTGCATGGACGACCTAGTCCAGTGTAGCATATCTTTTGCTTTTAGCTTCTCCCCCCCCAACAAGGTGCATACATTTGAGAAAATACAAGGTGTAAGCTCGGTCATAGTGTTAAAACACATGGGAGTGCATTTTCATTTCACGGCCACTTGAGTGTTGTTTCGACTTTTGGCAAGCCCCACACCACACACACCAAGAAAAGAAAAACTGGTCTAAAAATACCTCAGTACGCTCACCGCTCACCGCTCACCGTGAAAGGAGCTACAGGCGGATGATGGGTTGTTTCAACTTTTTACCGCGCCTGTTTGATGATCATGATTGCAAGGAATTGGATCGCCAGTTTCACGTCCGGGAACGGAAAAGAGACAAAGGATCGAAAACTCTGGTCCGTAGGATTCCTTAGCGCTGGGCAGTGATATTCACATCAATCACGCGGTGAATGCTTCCGAGGTCGCATGGTCCCCTGAAAGATTCGTCCATGGGCTTGACCTCCCACATCTTGTGTCATCTGGACTACTCACGCATGCATTCTCAACATCTGCAAGAAGCGTCAACCCATAAAGCAATAGTTCTCTAGGATACATCAATATCTCCGTCCCTTCGAGAGCCTCCGACCAGCAAAGGCTTTCCAGAGCCCACTACGCCACCACCAAAAACACCTGCAATTATCCTCAAGCGCCCCCCTTTTGTATAATTTCCACAAGAAGAAAGAGAGTGCTAGTACGAAAAACCGTCCGAAAGCAGAAAGAGAAAACTTGGAAAGGAGCCAAGCATAATTAAATTCGCTGATTAAACTGACAAAAAAGGTATTTGGAAAGAAGACAACCATCATGGTTCTGATCGCTTGCTTGACTTTGCTTTGATCCAATCGGATTCCTTTACCCACCCATCCCCGTCCGTGTCGTTGTCATGGTCATAACTTCGTCAAAGCAGCTCATAGGGTATCAATTGAGCTCAATGCTGTACTGTTTTGCGGCTCTGTTCACCAGGGCTACCACCGTCTTTTTTTTTTCTTTTTTTGTGATTTTGGATTTGAAATAGAGAGAAGAAGAGAAGTAAGTGATCGAACCGCAAGAATCAGATGCACCAACAGCGAAGATCATCTGAGGCCGAGATAGAAGCTGTAGAGATCTGGCAAAGTGCCGACAGACTAAGCTTACGCCGTGGGGCCGGAGAGCTGGAGGCGTACGCATTGCGCAGATTCTCACGGGCAGGAGGGCGGCGAAGAGGCAGGGGCGCAGTACGCTCCAGAGGGCTGCAACATCTGATTTCCACATCGCTCCCAGCGCAAGAGTCCTCGGATGACATCGATGGTAGGATGAATCGAACGCGTTTCTGGGGTTTAAAAGGTATCGCGGTCGAAGCTGTCAAGGCTACTGCGGTATGATTCGAGAGCTTTACTAGAGTTTAGTCGGTGGATTCCAAACATCAATATGGAGGCTTTCACTTACAAGGACTCCGATCACTCGGCGGGTTCCTCCTCACAACGGTGTCCGAGTGTTCGAGCGGACGCGGGCTCCTAGAACCCATGGGCCTTGGGCCGGTAATCTTGCGGCCTGTGACTCGCATGTTTGATTGAAGGTTGGGAGAGGGCGTCAAGCTGTGCCTGTCCGTCTCCAGGCTGTAACGGCACTCCTCAATGGGCGGGAGTGGCGAAAGGAGCTGTCCTGAGCTCAGCGGGCTGCTGTACATCTGCTTCGCGCCGAACGGCAGGACGCGCTGTTGCTGTGGTGCCTGAGGAACCAACGGACCGTCATCCCTCTGGCGACCGTTGACCTGCTCCGATGCGGAGTGGTTGGAGTAGCCACCATCAGAAAGAGGGGACATGTGTCCATTGTTGTTGCCGAAGCGGCTCCTGTTGAGAGCCAGGCTCGGAGCTGAACCCCACTGGTCGAAGTCAGGAGAGTTAGGATCGTCGAAGTCAATGGCTTGCGATTCCAGATGCGACTGGTGACGATGAGTTGGTCCCGGGCGTGGCTGGGGGTGCTCCAAGTTCAAAGAGTTCCGGTGAGCTTGGTACTTGGGCCCATCCATGTCGTCGTCATCCGGGATGAGCGGGGAGGGTGACCGAACCTGATCAAAAGACTGCCCACGCTGGCGACCGTTCAAAGAGGTGCTTGATCGCATCCGGTCATCCTCCTGAAGGTCGTAGTCGTCGTAGTCATTGACATTGAGGTTGGAACCGGAGCGAGAGGTCACCGAGTAGGGTCTGCTCCTCTTGCCATTGCGAATGCTCTCCTTCTCAGTCGATGCAGTGGTCTTGGACCAGCGAGAGATCTTCGGGATGCCAAAGATGGATGAGCTATTCGACTTGTGCTTTGACTTGTTCTTCGAATTGGCATCTTGACCCGGCGAACCTCCATGCTGTTCTGGAGGCGTCGTCTCCTGTGGCATGGAGTTGCTCCGTCTCACCTCCTCAGTCGGGGTCAACATACGCTCGTTGTTCTCGAACTGATTCTGCAAGATGTGCGCTTCATGCTCGTCTAGGTCCTCGTCTCCTTCCATCACAGTGCTGATGCGATGCTCAGATCCACGGCGTCCGTCGTATCCAGAGTGACGTCCGACTTGACGTGAGGAGGGGTTGGAGAAGGTGCCTGATTGATTCGGCGTGGACGCGGTATTGGCCCGACCCTCTGGCTCGTAACCTGGATCGCCAGCAGCGCGCAAATTCTCATAAGACGTCATGCTTTGACCGCGACTGTCCTGCGTCAGGGAAGCACGTGGCACGAAGGCTTGTCCGTCCTTGAGTCCTTCCACGTCATCAAGTAGTTGCATGAGCATGTCCTCAATCCTGGTCAACTCGCCCGAGTTCTTTGTACCCAAGCCCTTCAGTGCTCTCTTGAAGACATTCTTGCGCTTCGTGGGGAGATCGTCACCATCTTCGGATGAGCGCCCGCGCAAACGGGTGGTGCTTGCTGGCAGCGGTCGCGGCCCCTGAAGCAGTCTCTGAATGACCACCTCCGCATCTCGGTCAGTGTTGCCCATGATCATCTTGTCCTGTTCGGCAATGAACTTCTTCATCTCCTCGAACGAGTTTCGCATATCGGCTGCGCTGCGAACCAGAGTAACCAAAATTTCAGTATCGCGGGCGTTTCGTTGAGCATCCCGGACTGTGAGATGGTCCATGAGAGCAACGACGTCTTTTGATTGGATCCGGTCAATACCCTTGCCGGTGGCGCTGTCGTACAGAGGCGAGTCCATGCCGTGCGAATTTCCGCTGAAGTTCCGAGCATGCATTGGCTCACCACCGACGAAGGGATCCTCCTCAACGAAGCCGCCCGTCATATCCGGCAAGCCGCTGTCGTCAAACAACCTAGGGTTTTCAGGTTGTGGTTCAGGCGTGTAACCTGGCTGAGCAGCCGAAATGTAGCCTTCGTCCTTCCAGTTTCCAGGGCTCGTAGGGGTCATGTGTGGATGCGGGAAATTCTCTTCGCCTTGTGGGTAGGGCTCCCCGTAGTCCTCATAATCGTCCTCGATGCTGGGTTCGTAGTGACGATCTTGAGACATGGGGCTTCCATGGTTGCCGTGAAGCATTTGTGCAGCGGCGGCAGCGGCGCCTCCGACTGCTGCGGCGTCACTTGCACGAAGGCCGTTGGTAGATCTGGGAGGAGTAGGCTCATATGGCCAGCGGTCAGGAGTCCGCGCTGGCCCCTGAATCTCGGAAGGATTTGTCGTGACATCAGACTCGTTATCGTATCCATGTCCGATTTCCGGCATTGGCTCTCCAAAAGGCATTGCATTGTGAGTCATTTGGATCTGATCCTCGGATAAATATGAGCCCACCTCACTTTGAGGCGGAGAACCATATTCATCAATCCTCTTGGCTTGGTCTCGAAGGGCGGCCCATCGCTCCCCACTGGTTCCGGGGTGGCCGGTGACGGTGTTCTCACCAGAAGAATGATGTGGCTCCTCCATGTGCAGGAAGTCGGGTTGGTGTGGATCTACTTGCGAATCGCGCTGAGACGAGCGCACGCTAGTGACAGTTGAAGGATCAACGAGAGAAGCAACTGCAGATTCGACTGCAGCAGGTGTGGAGACGTAGTCTGCTCTGCTACCAATCTGCCGCACGTCCTCGTCCACCGCATCCATATCGTGGTATTGGTCATCCCTGCTGTCATCCGTGTAGGTTGTCAAGCGTTTGTTATCAAAGGGATCGGAACTCCGCAGACTGTCGTCGGTGTATCCAGTCATGCGCTTTTCATACAATGAGGCTCGCAGCGATTCGTTCTCCGCGTGCTCAAGAGCAAAGAACCTGTCTGCTTCCTCTGATCGCCGGGGAGTTGCTGTGCCATCGTTGTAAGAAAGCTCAGAGTCGTGGTTGACATCGCGTCCAGAAACGTCGGATTTCCTGTCAGAGGGCATGCCGTCTGACCGCTTTCGCGACCGCGCCGCATTAGTGCTCGGGGAATTGGCTGCGGAGTTGAGTGAAAGCTCGGTCAATTTCCTGGATGCCTCGCGCCCGGCTGAGGATATAGAGGTGGCGCTGCGAGCTGAACGAGGCCCGCGAGGCGTAATGTTCTCTTTACGATCCTCGTAACTTAATTCGCTTCCGTTGAGGTCACGAGTGGGAGTCCGCGAGCTACTGCGCAATGAAGCCGCAGCAGCGCCACCCATGCCAGCCGCAGCAAGTGTGGCCGCAGCTTTCGCCGTGGTCGATGATTCCCGGTCGCTCTTCATACTACCAGGGGCACTGAGAGCTCCCAGAGTGCTGCTGCTGTTGGGTCCACGACGCAGGGCTGCAGGGGTTCTGGTAGGGGTGGATGGTGCGGGAGACATGACCGGACGGGGAGTTCCCCGGGAAACTTCGTGGATGGGTGTTGCGCCCCTTGAAGAAGTCGGGCGTCCAGAATCGGTAGAGAGAATCGACTCGCGAGTGAGCTCAGAAGCGTGGAGCTCGCTTTGCAGGGGCAGCGGTGGGACCGGGGCTTTGTAGCTCTCCTCGCCGATGCTCTCAGATACACTAGTAGTTCGACTCCTGCTCTTGCTGCGTTTCTTCCTCCGCTCCTTTCGTTCCATACTGGTCTCGGAGTCACGGGAGTCATGATGTTTGAGAGCCGCCGCTGTGAGACCTGCGCCGAGGGCGCCGGCAACTGCGACCTCCTTGACACGCTTGTCCTTGCTCTTCTTCTTGTGCAGCCTTTCTTCATCTCGCACGGTGGACTCGGAGCCATATCGGTCGTAGCTCATTTCCGAGCCGGAATCACGACTCGGTCTCCTTGACTTCTTGCTCCGCACCGAGTCACCTGAAAGGACCACTCCCGGATCTTTGTCGTCGCGGTTGAGAACTACCTTCACGTTGGGTGCGCTGGACGACTTCGAAACTGACCTCTTCAACTCTCCACGTGAACTAGCAGAGTACGAGGAATCCCGGGTGAACCTGTCGTATTTGTCCCGAGTGTGGGTTTCCTTGAGGGCGTTGATCTCCGGTAGGATAAGTCGCTTGATGGCATCCTCCACGGTTGCGAGTAGCTTGGGGTTGTTGATAGATGACGTGGTTGACATGCCCGATCGAATGGACTGTGTATCGCCGGACCTCCGGCTGATGTCTGAAGCGAGCAAGCTGGACTCAGTGCCGCTGATGAGAGCCTCTTCGCGGCGTGAGCGGGAGGGCTTCCGCCGTGCTGAGGATTTTGAATCTGACAAATGTTCCCCACTGATGCTCTTGTCCCGACGCTGCTTCAGCTTGCTGGACTCAGCTTGATCCTTGGTCAGCTTCTCCATGATCTTTTGCGTCATGATGCGTTCCTTGCTTAAGCTGCGGCTTCTTCTTGACGGGGCTTTCAGTTTGCCATTGTCTTCAGATACCTCGTCGTCACGATCCAGGCTTCGGCTCCTACGGCGACTAAGCGCCGGGGGGACAATAACAGGCGGGCCGTCCACCATGCTGTCAGGAGGCATTGATGAGATATCGGAGCCAGCAGGAATGTAGCGACCCTGAGAAAGTTCGGATCGAGACAGGTCGCTACCGTCGAGGACCTCGACGTCCACAGGGGGCATGCCGCTCACGTTTGACTCGGACGAGTAGGACACTTCGCTTGTATCGCCCAATCTGTGGTCCGTACTCTTGCTTGAGGGCAGCGAGATCCTGCGGGTGTAGGAAGGTTTCCGATCCTTGTCGGTCTGAGTGATTTCAACGTGGTCGTGGCCAGTTTTTGATCTTCTATGCTTGGTCGAAGGCGTGACTCTCACCCGCACACTCGGGCGTGAATGAACTTTATCGCCGGTCTTTCCCGCCTCGAAGTATTCGATGAGCAGTGAGGTTTGGGACTGTTGGCGACCGTGGCTAAGCTTGTCCTTGGGTTTGGTGGTGACGGTGACAGGACTGCCGTCGTCGGGTATCGAGAAATGTGAGTGATCAGTCCGTCGGGAAACGTCGGTGGCAAGATCGTCGGCGCGAAAGCTGCTATCGTCGGCAAAGGAAGTCTCGGTGGGCGCCGGCAGAGGCGGACGTTGGGTATCCACACCCATTCTGTGAGGTGAGGATACTTAGAGCAGCCGAGCGTATGCTAGTACATTGGGAGAGACTGCGCGACGGCCCGGAATGCTGGATTGAAGGCAAGTAAATGCAGCGGAGGCGCTGGGTGAACGAACGGAAACAGGCCGACACGGTCGGCGGCCCGAATTTTCGATGATTCGCAACGGGAGGCAAAGTACTGGAGCCAGCCAATGAGTTGTCAGTCGATCGAACGGCTGTATGCAGCAGATCGGCAAATGCACGAGTGGTGATGATTCGAGCGAGCGAAGGCTGAGAAACGGGCAGGCGGCGACGACGACGAGCGGTGCGGTGTTGCTTGGACGGTCGCTCGAAACTGAGATTTTGCGAACCTGTGTCACCAAGAGCTGCGGCCAGATATCCGCCGCGGCTGCGTCGCACGCCGTGAGCCTGGAATGCTGAGGAAGGGAGGAGTCGGAGGGCGCGGGGCTCTGGGTTCAGTGCTCAAGGAAAGCCATGCACAGGCCGAGATGATGCAGGTGCAGAAGACGGTGAGAGGACAAGCTTCGGCGGGCGCTGGGAAGACGCTGGCTCGTGAAGTCGCGTTAGGGGGAAGTAGCGGGAGGTGTGCAAACGAGCAATGCGGCTCAGTGTGGCCAGCTGCAGCGAGGTCGACCAGGATCCGTAGAAGCGATGTGTTGTCGACGATCAGCAGAGAGAGGCTGGGGGAGATGGCACGATGGCTGGGCACCTCGTCATAGCAATAAGAACGAGCGCGGGTAATCCGCAGTCAATGCGCTCTGTCCGGGCAGCACATCAATCACGCCCAGGACCCTCGCTGATCCTCGAGCGAAGGCTGCCGTCCGGCTACTATTTCGACGGCCCCGTAGCCCAAACTCCCGCCCGGCGGTCAACGGCCACGGCAACCTCAAATGCAGCTGGAGGCGCAAGGACAACGCAGCAGCTTACAGTACCTGCCCACCGGGCTCCTCGTCGCGCTGCCACTTGAGCGCACCCATTGGGCAGCATCCAATATGCAAAGGCTGGGCCACCAGGTGCGCACGCGCGCCGTCTGCATGCAACTTCCGCAACCCTCTCCCAATCACTCCCCCAGCCCAGCTCCACCTGTCGCTTGCGAGAGTTAGCGCTCCGTGAGCCGTGGGCATGGAGTCGTCCAGCCCGTACCGCAGTGGACCTCGGTCGCCAATCAGCGCCGTACCTGCAGTGCCCTGCCCACACCTGCGGCGCACAGCAACCCGAAACACACCAACTCAGCTGCAGCCACGGATCGAGGAGCGTCAGGCGCCAGTAAGGCAGAACCTAACGCTGCAGCCCGCCCGCCCGTTGTCCGCCCATTTTTGGAACATCGGCTCCGCGCCATTCATGCCTGCAGGCCTGAATTTCCCGCGTGCTAACGTTCGGATTTTATGCTGTCTCTGCGAAGTGCCTTGCGCTTGTTTTTTCCGCGTTGGTTTTTCCGAGCTGATGGAAAATACCTGCAAATCCGGGGAGGTCGGCTTCTCCACACCTCCACCTTATTGAAATTGAACCCTATAGCGCATTTCACTATCTAGCCCTACACCTGCGGATACTCCCTTTATATTTGTAGGCAATTTCTAAAATTCTGACCAACAATGACGCTGGCCTTCCACGGTGGCATTGTCATCCTTGTCAAGCTAAAAACCGTCTGCAGGAGGGCGGATGCATCAAGCAAGATGCTTCTGACTGTGCAACTTAATTCCCCGCTGCCGCATTACCGGGAGATTGCTACCGAAGCATCTTATCTGACTTTTTAACGTCTGATCTTCTTCATAAGCGGAAACTCGGCCATCGTTCTAGTTACATGGCGGGTTACTCAATCAAGACAACGGCTTACGCGCACCAACGACCATTCTTAATAGCCCACCACCCCTCTCTTGTCCACATCATCTTCTTATCGGCGGTTTCATCCTCGTTCCCTGAAGTCTGTTGCGCGGACTATGGTGTACGAGACAACTGATCATGACGAAGCATAGTCGGATTGGTGCACAAGATATGACGAACTCGCACAACCCACCTCAGAGGAGTGTTGAACAATCGACAAGGAACTAGTGGAAGAGGAGTTGATATGAGAACATGGCTTGCCTTTTCCTCGTCACCGTACTGAACTACGTCCCAAAACAGCTCACCAGCGTCGACAATATACTTGTCACTTTTCAACAGCTGTCTGGACCGCAATGCTCTTGCCGATGCTCGAGCATACGATATTGAAGAGTCTTGGTTTCAAGCGATCTGAGTGCAATCCGGCTCTCTCGGTGCTCTATTGGGGAAGCCTGGCTCTCCAAACCACGCCCAGTTCGATCCTGTCAACGGTCCATCCAAGTCTTTGTTTGGTGAGTCTGACGGTGGCGTATTCATTTGAGACATGCTAAGTCCTCAGCCTTGGTGTATAATACCATGGGACACAGTGTCAGCCTGCGGTGCTGCAATGCAAGGCATTAGCGGGGTGCATGTAATAAGGTTCATACTCGTTATGGTTGAAGTGTAGGTTCCTGCGCGCTCAGTTCGCCGAGTTGTATATCTACTAACCGAACGTAGCTAACAGTTTCCAGTAGTCGCTCTCTCCAGTACAAGGAACTAGCTCCAAAGACCCCATTCTGTGCACCGATCACTACTATTAAAGAGACGGGCGGGCTCATTCGAGCCGGAATAGGATACAGCATGGAGGCGCATGAGTCTTGGAGTCATGAATATGACTGTTTGTGATTGGAGGCTCATCATTCACAATCTTCTTGGCCGCCATCTCCACGTTCATCTTTCCAGCTTATCCGTACACAACTAAGCTTCTCGGTCATCGCAATCCGCCGCATTAAGCAAACGAGAACTCAGACGGGCGAAGAGAAAGGATCCACGCTACACTGGTTGAATCTAGCCGTGGCAGACTACAAGGTCTGACTTTTGGCTTTCACTGTGATCAGCATCACCTCACTACTGCTACAGTGGTACACTTTGCCACCACACTTATCGGCACTTCCTGGTCTGGGAAAATCGAGATCGGCATTGCTCTTAGTCGCGCCGCCATGTGTCTTCTCCGGTTCCATGGCTCTATTGGGCTCCTATTCCAGCAGCAAACCTACGTCGCGTTCGTGGCACATTCTTGTCCTCATGGCCGTTGGGCTGGCTGGCTACATGATCGCAGCGCGTCACTTGGCGCTCTTCTGAGCCTTGCCGGTGTACACCATTCAGTTGGCTTGGAAATAATACACCGTATGTGCTGGTTCTTCGTTATGCATGCCCAGGACCTAGGCTATCACGACGCGGCTATATGGCTCCATCTCCGGCAAATCGCGATCAGAAGCGGCGCGGATTTACTTACCTTGGCCGTATCTCTCAGAATACGCTTCATGATAGACACGTGCTTCCGTCTCGTTCGCATCTATGCGACATTCACGCTACGACTGTGCCTGCAGCACGCGAATCGGACGATGGCGCAACAGGAGGGGGGCAGGCAAGGAGCGGGAAACGGGGGCAGTGGGGCCGCGCGACGGGGTTTGGTATGTGCTGTGACAAGTGGAGCCGTGAAGCTGGCCACAATCAGACGTTTCGCTCCGGGTTATGTGTTTTGGGGCAGCAGGCTAGGTCAACCGAGAGCGCTGCGGGGAAGGCCAGGCATATCAATCAATGGCAACGCGGGCGGGCGTCAGCATTGAATATGAGACATATCCCATTCCGCGCAGCAGAATGTAGGCGGTTTAAAGTCTTTCAAGAGTGCAACAAGGAGCGCGAAGAATTTACTGGATGAATGCCTCAACAATAGGCATGATGAGCCCAAGAGCGAGAGTCGCGAGATCTCGGAACCGGCGTAGTGGCGCCAAAATTGTGAAGGTCGCTGTGGGGAGGCATGGGTGCATTACTCAGGCAAGGCCAAATGTCGGCTCTTCACATGCTGATGATTGTCCGGCAGGGCTCTCATCGTTCCCGTCCGCCAGCAGAGGAGCAGCAGCGGCAGGCAAAAGGAACCGGTCGATCAGTGCGGCCGTGCAATACGACAGGAACACTTCTGCGCACCGTGTCTTTGGATCAAAAGCAAGGTGCTGGGTGAATATCATCAATAATCAGCAAGCAGGCTTTGGAGTGTTTGTGCGGCGTGCCCCACAAGGATGGATATCTCGCCCGCCCCTCTCCGCCCAGCCGCTTCAACCGCATCATACTGTACCCGATATCAGCCACCCTCGCGCCCATCTCGCTGAGCACCCTCGTCTCCCGTTCTGTAAGCAGCCGGCGAACCAGCTGCGCGCGCCTCGACACAGCAGCCCCCCAGCACGTCGCTGTCTCTGCGCGGAGCGGCAGAGCAGCACTCGAACGTCATCAAGTGCCCTGCTCTAATGCGAACTTCACTACGTGCGCTGTTCATAGCACAGAAGATCTCACCTACCTTACTCGTGCCGTGAAGCCGCCACGGGCTGCACCTGCATCACCACCACGTCCGTTCTTCTGCCACATCTACCTACACTTGCCGCTTCGCTGTGCGCCTGCGACTGCTTCGTTAAGGCCCCCCGACTTCGCCTGCCATCGCGCTTGCACAGCAGACGCCGTGAGACTGCGCTGCTGCCCGCCTGTCCGCCAGCTTGCGACTCTCCGCGCCCCTCCTCTCCCCTCGCCGACGCGCCGGCGGGAAGCGTGTACGATACCCCACAATACCCCCGGCCAATACCCCCGGCGTCATCACCGTCTATTGACCACCATCTACACCAGCTTCGCCATTGACGGCGCCTCCAACCGCAGCTTTTGCGCTCAACCATCCCTCCGCGCTGCAGGCGTCACGCCTAGCCGTGGGCCTGCCGCCTGCCTCACACCATGCCCGCCATGAGCTCCGCCTTCGAGGATGAGGACCTCTCGCTGTCCATATCCACCCCGACCACGCGCCGCAGCTCCGGCACCCAAAGACCACCCGACGCCCCTAATGTCCCACGAGCCTCGGGCCGCGCCGACAGTGCCTCCATAACAAAGGTCAATCAGCGCCTGGGCCAGTATCAAATTGTCAAGACGCTAGGGGAGGGTTCGTTCGGAAAGGTCAAGCTCGCCGTCCATGTAGTCAGCGGGCAGAAGGTTGCGCTGAAGATCATCGCGCGCAAGAAGTTGATCACGCGCGATATGGCTGGCAGGATCGAAAGAGAAATCCAGTATCTGCAGTTGCTCAGACACCCGCACATCATCAAGCTGTAAGTCTTTGCCACACCACCCGCCCCACCGTCAACGGCTTATCCCGAATGTAGCTACACCGTCATCACCACCCCAAGTGAGATTATCATGGTGCTCGAGTATGCCGGAATCGAGCTTTTCGACCACATTGTGGCCCACGGCAAGATGAGCGAAGACAAAGCCCGCAAATTCTTCCAGCAGATAGTATGCGCCGTCGAGTATTGCCACCGGCACAAAATCGTCCACCGTGATCTCAAGCCCGAGAACCTGCTGCTCGACGAGAACCTAAACGTCAAAATTGCGGACTTCGGTCTCAGCAACATCATGACCGACGGCAACTTCCTCAAAACCAGTTGCGGCAGTCCCAACTATGCAGCCCCTGAAGTTATCTCGGGGAAGCTTTACGCCGGCCCTGAGGTCGATGTGTGGAGTTGTGGTGTGATCCTGTATGTTTTGCTCGTGGGCAGACTGCCCTTCGATGACGACTACATCCCGTCCCTGTTCAAGAAGATCGCCCAAGGCAGCTACACGATCCCGAACTACCTGTCCTCCGGAGCTGTCCGCTTGATCAAGAAAATGCTCGTCGTCAACCCGGTGCATCGCATCACCATCGCCGAGATCAGGCAGGACCCCTGGTTCAATAGAGACCTGGCACCATACCTGCAACTACCGGCGGAGGAGTTCTTCGACACCGGTGTTGATCCCACAAAGGCTATTGACCCGTCGAAATTGGGGCCCGCGCGCCCAGCTCCCATCGTTCAACAGCTTCATGAGACCGTCGTGGGCAAGCTTGGGAAAACGATGGGTTATGCGAAGGAAGACGTTCAGGAAGCTCTGGCCAGAGATGAACCGAGCGCAATCAAAGATGCGTATCTGATCGTTCGTGAGAACCAGATTATGAAGACGAACCGTAAGTTTGCGTGCATAGAGAAGCTGCCCAGGCGCCATTCAAGTCATCTTGGATTATTCTTCAGTGGACTAACTCCATCCCGTAGCTTTGCTTTCCCAAGAAAAGAGCCTCCAACCGTTCCTCGCCACGTCGCCGCCCAACTACGACCCTCGAAACCTCGCGTCGCCCTTGGCCCAGCACTTGAGCACGCAGCAGACTCAAGCAAATACCGAAAGGCCTCGACACGGCTCGAATGCGAGCACCGCTACGAGCATAGGCGAGCATCGCAGCCCCGTGAGCACAATTGCCATCCTGCCGAGCAGTCTTCCAGACTATCATCGTGCGTATATGAAGGGTCATCCGAAGCCGAACGCTTCTCCTGAGCCTGGAGCGGTGGGGGCCATCGGGTCCCCGACAGAGCAATCGGCAAAAGAGCAAGCTGCTACCGCAAGACGTCTCAAGCCGCATAGCCGGTCTCGCGCAGACATGGAACGAGCAGGATTCCGACCTGAGGCAATGACACCAATTTCTGAGGTTCAGAAGAAAAAGAACAAACCGGTGAAGTGGCAATTTGGTATACGAAGCAGAAACCAACCGGCCGAAGCCATGTTGGCCATCTACAAGGCGTTAAGGGCCATGGGCGCTGACTGGGAAGTCCCCAGCACCAGGAGGCCAGGTGGTGGAAACAGCAGCAGTGACGAGTCTCCCGGCCGTAGTAGATCTAGTTCCCGCGGTGGTTCTACGGATTCCCTAGCTCAGCGGTTGCAGGATACCGGTATCATCGAATCTCAGTCCGACCTTGACGTGGCAGATGAGGTGGCTGATGCGAACGGACACCGCGCGCCGCGGGATTCAGGGTCTCGTGAACGAGGTCGTCCGCGCAAATCACATGGGCCATGGGACGATTTTGGCTATGGCATCCCTGAGGATCCATGGGTCATCAATGCGCGCTTCCGCAAGGTCGGCATGTTCCCACCAGGCCACCACCACCCGTCGTCGACCCACTCGTCTCGCGTCGATCTTCATGATCATAGCCAGGCACGCAGTCGCAGCTCTAGTCTCACATCACCCTCGATTCACCACGATGACAACTCGCACTCCGGCTCCGTCCCTCATAGCGGCAGCCGAGAGACTTCGGCGGCGACATCAATGGCCGGTGAGGTGGGCCGCTGGCTTGATTCGGATGACGCATGCTTCGTGTACCTCACCATCCAACTGTACAACATCGAGCCGGGCTTCTTCCTCGTCGATTTCAAGTGCGCCGGCTACGAGCGCCTGATCCCGCAAATCGTGCGGGAGATTCGCGTCCAGAGCAAGGACGGCCAAGAGGAGTGGCGCAAGCTTGGTGCGGGCGAAGACGCGCCTCCACCTCCGGCCGCCGGCGGAGAAGCAGACAGCGGCGAATCGTCGACGGAGAAGTCGGACGTCAGGCAGCGCCTCGAGGTGGTGGGCGCGGGCAGGACCAACGACGAGAAGAGGGCGACCAGTCCGTTCCCGTTCCTGGATGTCGCCAGCAGGCTCATCATCCAGTTGGCGCAGACGAATGACTAACGACCGGGATGAGCTGGCTTGCTGGGTGTAGGATCACGGACAGGGCGGTGACTGGCAATGGTGATGCGTCGACGAAAGTGGCAGAGTCTCCCGCTGAGCATTGTGTGGGGTTAGTTTGCTGGCATAGATGGTCGGGAGGGGAAGATCATTTGTTTCTTTGTTTTGGAAAGAATTTGTTTTATCTTTTTTTCTGCGATGGAGTAGAGAGGGCAAGATGGGGGAGAGCTGCTCGCTCTTCTTGACTTTTTTTGCTCCAGCTTCTGTTGCCTGCCTGCCTGCTTCGAACTGTCTCTCTGATGCGTTGCGTGACTCGTTTTGTTGCTTGCTAGCAAAAGATCTCTGTGCGTGTCGCTTAATAGGTAGCTGTACCGTGATAACGTATGTATAAATTAGCTTTTGGGATCTTTCCTTGCACCGTCAATGGGAAGCTTTGGCGTTATGTTGAGGGCCATGGGTGTAGTGTCATCTGCACCCGACAATGCGAATTTGAAGTCGTGGTTTGTGAAAGCAAAGCATGGTTTCGAGCGGCATCATTCTCATGGTCAGGGGTATCATTTTAAAACTGCTTTCTCTTTCCTTATCATTACAATATCAACACCACGCCAGCCGCCTCTTCCATCATACCATATACAGCCCTATTGCCTTCCTTTTGTTTTCTTTCGATCTTCTCCTACCTACCCTCCCCCTTGGCGCTTTCCTCCGCCTCCAACTTCCTCAGCCGCTCCACCACCTTCTCCCTCAGATACGGACTCAAGCCCAGGATGCCCTCGCGCGTGCACACGCGATACGTGCCGCTCGCCTGGTAGTTGCCGACGAACTGGCCCCGGCCGTCGACCTCGACGCTCCCGAAGATGTCCTCGGGCCAGGCGATGCGCCCGTAGTCGGGCGGGTTGCGCGCGTCGCTGACGTGCACCCAGCCGCCGCGGCCGGCGCCGCCCATGCCGCCCTGCGCGCTGGCGCCGCCCGCACCGCCGCCGCCCGCGTCGGCCGCCTCCTTGTACTTGGTTGTACCGCCGCCCATGCTGGCGGGCCCGCGCGAGGGCCGGGAGCGTTTGTTGGTGGTGTTGTTGGCCCACTGCGACGAGGGGTGGTTGGGCGGGAAGAGGACGGAGCTGCCGCCGACGAGCGGGGAGGCGCCGGCCTGCGAGGCGTAGGCGGCGGCTGAGGACTGGACGACGGGGTCGTGGATGGCGTGGGCGGCGAGGACGGCGTGAAGGATGCCGTGGAAGGCGGGGTTTTCGCGGAGGGTTTGCGGGGTGGGGGGGAGGGTGGGCGTGGTGCCGATGGAGAGGGTGTGGGTCGGGGGTGAGGTGGGGAGGAGGGAGAGGGTGTGGGTGGAGGTGATGGGGTCGGTGTGGACGTACTGGGACACGGTTAGTTGGCTTGCTGGTGGGAGTGATTGGGGAGGTGGTGGTGGGCTTACGATGTGTGGGTTGTTTGGGAGGGTGGAGACGGCGCGGGCACAGCGGAGGAAGGCGCGATGGGCGATTGGCCGAGATGAGCGTAGGAGGAGCATGTTGGCGGTGTATTGCGAGTGTTGGGCGTGGTGATGGTTGATGCTGGAGGTGACAACTTTTGCTGGCGAAGAAGCTATGACGCACCTGAGTGAAGCTCAAATGGCGGGTGAACCGCGGGAAAGGGAGCTCATGGGTGGCGGAGATCGGGCGGGTCTGTTCCTCCCAAAACAACCTTCTCCGCAGCTTCGGGCCTGGCAGCGATTGCTCCTCCTCTACTCGCTTCTGGCCATGTAGTGCCCGTATAGGAGTGGGTTTGATCGTGGCTGATCCGGATTCCGGAGAGAAGCGACACGAGGTCCCACAGCTGGTTATCGGTCGCTCAACAAATCAGATCAAGTGGGGATATTCTGGCTGGGCAGGCACACAGTCGTCGACACTGGGCGAACTACTTTCCGACTTCGGAGTAGCGCACATGTCTTTTTTTCCAGCCTCTCAGAGTCATCCAATCTCACCTGTCTTCAAAAACTCGACATCTCTCTGCAGCCTTTTGCGTGAATTCCGTCTTTCTGTTTCGCGCTCCCAAGCTTGGTTTGTCATGGCCGGAGATCAAATTGTCAGCAGGGATCATGTCCCCGACCAAGCGGGGCCGTTGACCAAGCATGAAGGCTTCCACGAGGACCGGGAAGTCGGCCAGGATGCCGTTGATGTGGATCGCATCGAGCGCGTGTACAAGTGAGTTTTGGTTCGCACGCCTCGTCAGTGCGTATAGATGCTGATGGGATGTGATAGGAAGCTCGACCGCCGTATTCTGCCTGGTAACTGAAGACGCTCTCTGTCCATCCCCCGAAGCCCAGTTACTCACGCTTCAACGCAGCATTCTGGGTTCTGTACTTTCTCTGCTCCGCCATTCGCTCCAATGTCGGTCTCGCCCAGACGATGAACAGCAATGTTGGCCACGATCTGGCCTCGCAGATGAACCTGTCCGCCAAGGAAGTCTCCACCGGCCTCGCCCTCTTTTACGTGTGCTATGTCATCTTTGATCTGCCCTCCAATCTGATCATGTCCAAGCTCAGCCCCCATCTCTGGATGAGCAGAATCGTCATTGGTGTTGGCATTATAGGCGCGTGTATGGCTGCCGTGAAAGCCGAATGGAGCTTTTAGTACGTCGTACTCCTCCCATCCTATCTTGTTCTCGTTCTAACAGGCCACAGCCTTCTGCGATTACTGCTAGGAATCGTCATTGCTGGGATGTGGCCCGGCATGTCCTACTACCTCACGCTTTTCTACCCGCCTTCGCGCACCGGAAAGCGCATTGGACGCTATTACACGGCAGCTCAACTCTCAGCCGCCGTCGTTGGTCTTGTTTCTGCCGGCTTCCAGCAGGTGGATGGCGATCGTGGTCTTGTCGGCTTTCAGTGGATGTTCCTGGTGTACGGCATCATCACCATTGCCGTCGGCATCACCCTGCTCTGGTGGCTGCCGGATCGACCGCTTCCCCCGGGCCAGGTCAGAGACCGGTCCGGTTGGAAGAAATGGATCCCTGAGAGCAAGCCGGCTCTGACTGGCGAGGATGCAAGAATCCACTACGAGGACCTCAGAAGAGTGTACCACCACAAGCCCTGGACCCTCCACGATCTCTGCCAGGTACTTATCGATTGGCGGCTCTGGCCGCTGACCATCATGTACTTCGGCGTCGTCGGCGTCGGTATTGGCACCCAGCTTTACGCCAGTGTCATCATAAAGGGCATCAACCCCAGCCTGAGCGGCGTGGACCTGTCATTGCTGACCGCGCCCATCTGGATTGTGAGTATCCTGATCGTCAGCTTTCTTCCCTCACACTAACGAAAGTCACCACGCGTAGATGGATCTCATCGCCATCCTCCTCGTCACGCCCATCTCCGACCGCTTCCACCACCACCGCGCCCTCTTCTTCGTCATCGCCGTCCTCATCCAAATAGCCGGTCTGCTGGTCACGACCTTCGCGCCTGCCCAACCCTACCCCTGGGCCCGCTACGGCGGCCTCCTAATGTAAGATCCCTCCGCAACCAAAACGAACAAAGCTAACCAAAACACGAAAATAGGGTCGGCTTCGGCCTCGGTCCCACAGTCCCCCTCACCATGGCGTGGGCCAACGAGATCTTCCAGCCTCGCCACGGCGAGGTCGGCGTCGCGGCCGCGTCGGCGCTGGTGTCTGGGCTCGGCAACCTCGGCTCCATCCTGACGACGTACGCCCTGTACACGGGCTGGCCCGCCGACGCGCAGGCGAAGCACAAGTACCGGAAGAGCAATCTGGTCATGGTGGGCATACTGGTGGCGAGCGTGCTGGCGGCGGGCGTCATGGCGGTGGGGGTGAGGTGGAGTGCGAGGAGGGGTGCTGGGAGGGCGGCGGGCGCGGGGGAGGGGGAGGGAGTTGTGGTGGATGCGGCGGCGGTGAGGGAGGAGAAGCAGAGGGGTTTGGGGTTTGGGCGGAAAAGGTGATGTAGCTGGTTGCTGTTTTTTTGCCGGGGGAGTGGTGAGGGATGGTGATGCGGGATATCTTCAATGTAGGTTCTTTAGGTCAAGGAGTATAGTATAAGGAGTATATGTATAGATGATGGCAATAAGGTGTTCGAGTCTAGGAAAAGGCTCTCATCCCATTTTAATAAGCTCTCGGGGAAGTTGAAAGCATGCCATCAATGTGGCATGGACACAAGTGACGATGGATTTAGAGGCCTTTCACATAAACCTACTACAGATGTATTATCATTACTTAAGGAGGAAAATGTATGTGGAATAGACTCGAAATCATGTCCCGCCTTCTCATGCCACGAGCCGAGCCGTCGAACGATTGTCAGACGTCAAGTTCTCTTCATCCAACCCTTCACACTTCGCCATCGGAGCCTTCAACCTCGGGTGATCCAAGTCCCCAAGGTCCAAGACAGCCAGCATTTCCCCTCTTTTCGTGACAGGCACAGCCGCGGTGTAGCAGTCCCACGTGCCCATTTCCAGTTCTTCGTGCGCCAGCCTCTGGAGCTGCAGCGTGTCGTTGGTGCTCCACTCAAGCCGGGCATACGCGTTGAGATTGCGGCTCTTCTGGATCCAGTTGACCAGCGGCTCGATGATGTAGGAGAGGACGATGATGAGGCCGCCGATGGCGAGAGTGATTGCGAGACCGAAAACGGAGAAGTTGAAGTAGTCGGCGTTGACGATTTTCTGAGGCAACGTTGTTTGTCAGCATTCAAAGTCATGTTGATATGCGGGCAGAGGGCGACTTCGACGAACCTGGCTGCGGCAGAGGTGGTGCTCTTGGGCGTTGTTGGGCTTCGTCAGCCACTCCTCTACAGCTGAGTCCGAAGGCCCGGTCGCGACCTCCTTCATGGTGTTCTGCAAGGCGGCCATGGACGTCACATGCCAATGTTCGGCATCCAGCTGCCACTGATTGTCCTCCAGCGGCCCCTGATAGCCTTCGTGGAGCGTTTTCCGTGACACCAGGGCCGAGGTGCCCAGCTTGTATATAGATTGGTATATGACAGGGGCGTAGCTTTTGATAATGGCGTCGATCCAGCGGAATGTGTCGAGTTGCTTCTGGTTCGTCCATAAGTGTTCGGCCAAGGCCGTCGATTCGAACTCGCCCCCGATTGCCGCGCACCTGGTCTCCTTGGGTAGGGTTGGATTGCAGTATTGCTCCTGCACGGTGCACCCTAGAACTGAGACAGCATCGTCTTGGTAGACGGGGTCTATTGAGCCTTCCATGGCTCCTTGCTCAAAATAAAGTATCTGTGAAGCATGCCGATGGGCCGAATACCAAGGGTCATTGACTTCCTGCGTGAACGTGATTGAGTTTGCGGAGAGGAAGACTAAGTGAACGTCTGCATCTGTTTGCGCCAGCGCCGGGATCGGGAAGAAGTCGGAGTTGTTGTTTTTCATAGACCCATTCATCACGAAGGCGTCAGTGCCGCTGGTCCAATTGAGCATATCAGCATTACTGCCACAGGGCTGTTGGACAACGAACCGAGATGCTTACGTGAGGGTGTAGTCTTGAAGTATGCTCAACGGCTCCCATTCTTCCAAGGAAACAACTGGATATCCATATGTATAGTTTTGGAATCCCCACTCGTAGCCTGGTTGCCCATAGTTGTATTCAACATACGACGTATTTGTACGAGAGAGTGTGTACTGCCGACGGTGCCCTTTGGTAGTTATTGGTGCGCAAGTCGATACACGCCGGAACTGAACCCGTTCGTGGGAGGGCGCATTGAGCCCAAGATCATCATTGCTATCGAGATAGCCCGTGTCAAACCGGATGTTGCCGTCCGTCAGAAGGCATATATCGTCCTTGAACGGACAGGCCGCGTTCCGAGTGATCTCGGTGGGTAGGCTTCGTCTGACAAACGCGCGGCAATCTGCGATATCCGAGCTATTTTCGTAGCACTGTTGGGCGAGAGTTGCGTGGGACGTGGCTAGCTGCGTATCGTAGGAATCGAAGTATGCCGTCAGTTCTGACACATTGAGGTTGTTCTCAGCCTGCAGAATACCGCAGTTGGAGCCGACGACAAGGACTTCGTTTCCCATGGCGGTGGATAACTTTGCGGAGAAGATCCCTGCGGCGCAAAAGGCAATAATGCTGCATAAGGTGACGCAGACGACAGGCAAAATTCGCCGAACCGGCCTCGAGGCACCGACATTCCCCTTCCATGCCAACAAAACTTTGAGTAAGTTACAGAGCCCCATTGTTCCACTTGTCGAGTTCCGGAGTATGGCTTGTCTTTGGTGATAGAGACCATCTTGGGGCTTGGAGGACGAGAAGCCGTAATGCAGGCCAAAGCAAAGAATCTTCCAGAAGCTTGTCCCAACAAGGCTGATGAACAAAGCAATGAGGACGATCAAAATGGCTCCCCCCTGGCGGGGAAGGGTGATGGTTGCGCCAAAGATTGACCCTCGAGACCAGTTTGTCCACGCGCCAGTGTAGATTCCGTAGTGACTCGATCCGTTGTTGGGATGGATCCAGTCCATGTTTGCTGTGGGATGAATCATTGGTTGGAGAAGGTTGTCTGATAACTACACATCTGTGTCTCTCGCGATAGTCACGGATATATATATCAAAATGAATCGCTTTGGCCCTTCCCAGCATATCATTCAACTACGCCCCCACCCCGTATGCATGAAAAACCAGCTCAGCTCCCTTATCTTTTCAACGGCTTGCATGTGGGGGCTGAAATGAGAGGCTGTTCTTTTTTTCACAGTATGCCAGGAAGAGCTACTCTAAATTTCTAAGCAGGTGATGCATTACTTTCCTGCAGCTTCGATAAAAACAAGAAATCAAGCACAGATCGAATCGACGCAATAGGGCCCCGGGTTTGTGCGACTGTTCTATATTGCGCAGGCAGCTGAGACTGCAACGAATGCGGATACGCGCGCGCTTACTTTAGTGCTAGCAAAGATCTGCTCATCAAATCACCTACTTGGAACGATCGTCACCGGGATCTTTGCATGTGAATGTATTTTGGTTGGGCGATGGCAACGATCGACAAGGCTGGGCGCTCGTTCGCTACTTGGCAGGCATTCAGGTCCAATGAGCTGTTCCGCTTTGATTAAACACTGTGATAATGCAGAAGCCCCTCAAGGAGGACCGTTATTCGTTGAGTGTGCTTAGCGATGCTCCAACAAATACAATCTTGATTCTCTCATCAAACGAGTAAGTATAAGCTACCATATCCAATCCCAACCTTCCACTCTCCATATGCTTAGCATCCTCCACTTGAACCGCGAGCAAGACGAAGAATGAGTAAGCATGTTTATCTGACAGATAACCAAGGCGCAAAATCACCGCAGTGACTTGAAGGCTCAGCCACAAGGCCGGAACAGAGTTGGAGCGCGAATTGGTACCGTCACAGGTCGTGCATGTATATACGGCTTAGTCACGGCACCCGTCCACTTATTTCCTTTGCAACTGATTGTGAGGGCATGGTCAAGGGTTATTGATATTGGCCTTGAGGGCGGTGGCAATGGTCACACGCTGTTCACTCGGGCAGTGTCAAATTTTCAACTCAAGAAAGAAACCAGGTTGATCGAAGAAGGAAAAATCAATATTTCCATCATCTCTCCGCTTCCTGCCCTAGCAAAAAGCAAAGGTGACCGAGGTATCTTTTAACGACTGTGTGCCAGAACCCCATAATTCCCCGTCTTTCTCAACAACGTAGCCTCCAACGCCAATTGCAGCTCCCAGAGCTATAGAAATTCGTCTACATTTAGTGGAGTGGAAACATTGATCTGGACGATTAAGGCAGGGTATTTAGTAGCACTTGAAATGCCCGAACAAGTGCTTCAAAGCCGGATGGTAAATGAAAAAAAAAAGTACAAGGAAAACAATGCTCAGTGCACCTCAACGCCCAGCGCCTCTCTTCTCTTCTCTTCTCTTCTCTTCTCTTCTCTTCTCTTCTCTCTTCTCTCTTCTCTCTTCTCTCTTCTCTCTTCTCTCTTCTCTCTCTCTCTCTTTCTTTCTTTCTTTCTTTCTTTCTCTTTCTTAAACGCTCCCCTTCTCATCCCCAACATCCTCCACATTCCTCGTCCTCTTCTTATCCCCCAAGTTCGAGACGCCAAAGCCGGCATCGCTCCCAGCATGAGCGGGCACGCTGGACCGCCTGCGCTCGGCATGCGCGGCCGCCTCCTCCGTGTCGTCGTAGTTGATGAGCTGCTCGCCGTTCTTGCCGTAGCGGCGTGGTTCGTCGCGGGCGACCTTCACGACGTTGAAGATGGACGTCGTCTTGTGGAAGATGGAGTCCATCTCCTCGAGCGAGCGGTACGCCGTCTCCGGGTAGAAGAAGTAGGTGACGGGGATAATGAATGCGTTGCTGTTCGTTTCATATCAGTATAATTCAACATTAGATTGAAGGGGAAGTGATGCTCACATGACGGCGAAGATTATGTAGGTCTGGTAGCCGATGGACGAGAAGGCGACGGGCGTTATCATGACGACCATGAAGTTGAAGGCCCCTGAAGGTAGGCATTAGAACCTAAACCCATAAAATCGAGGATATGAAACCTACAGTTGGCGCTAGTGGACAAAGCATTCGCTGGGGCACGGATTCGTAAGGGCACGATCTCTGCCGGATACCTGATCATGCTATTAGTAATGTGAAAGGAAGTTGATTGGATTTCAAAACTTACAGCCATGTCATTCCGAGCCAACCCACGGCAAAGAACGAGTTGAAGACGAACAGGAATGCCGCAGCCACGATACCGGCACCGGTGTTGCGGTCAGCGCCCGTCTTGCCCTCGTTGACCGAGTTGGCGGCCGCGAGGACAACCATAGAGAGAGACATGCCAACGGCGCCGAAAAGCATGAGCGAGCGGCGGCCGACCTTCTCGATGATGAAGACTGGGACCCAGGACACGAGGAAGTACTCGGTGCCGTTGCAAGCCGCCAGAATACGCGAGAGCGTAGGATCCAGACCAACGTAGTTCTCGTAGATGTTGGCGGCGCTGGCATTCAGTTAGCTCTGCCGTCAATTCTGCCATGTCGCCGCTACGTACTAATATGTGATCAAATTTATGCCCGAAATCTGCTGGAACATCTGGTTGACGTATGCCAGGGCGGTGCGGTGGAAGTGGCGGTTCTTGTCCATGGTGAAGAGCTCGCGGAAGCTGCCCTGGGCCATCTCGAGCACCGTGTCCTTGATGGCCAAGAACTCGTTTTGGATGTACTGGTCTTGCTCGTGCGTGTCATTGAGCGCGCAGAGCACTTCCATGGCCTCTTCTTCGCGGCCCTTGAGAATCAACCAGCGGGGAGACTCGGGAAGACCGAGGATGAAGACCAGAATGATGAGGGCGAAGAGGATCTGGAAGGCGATGGGGAAGCGCCAGCTGATGGAGCTGGGCTCGAGGTAAGAGAAGCCGAAATCAAGCCAATAGCTGATGCAGATGCCACCGGTGATAAGAGCGCCCTCGATCATGACCAACTGGCCGCGACGGTGGGATTTGGAAGTTTCCGACTGCCAGGTCGGCACGGTCGAGGTATTCAGGCCATTGCCTAGGCCAGTAATGACGCGGCCAACGATGAAGTGTGCGAGACCAAAGGCAGTGCACTGGAGTATAGCACCGACAACCATGATGGCAGAACCAACGAATATGGTCCATTTTCTGCCAAGCATGTTGCCGACCCAAATACATGCCACAGCACCGGCAAAACAGCCTGAGTTTATTAGAGTTGCGTTTATTCAACCTCCAAACCACCTCCGAACACCTACCAACATTGTATGATGCTACCGAAATCCCCTGGATGGTAGATCTGTAGTCCTGATCCGCCTGCGTCGTTCCAGCCTGAACGTCAATCTCGGGGAAAACTTTGAGGAAGGACGGCAGCGTGAGCAGTCCCCCCATGACACCCTGGTCGTAACCAAACAGCCTGTCGAGCATGGTCAGCATCCCTTTCATTGGCGCGGGGACGTCGTCTTTCGCTTACAGGAAATCCAGACCCGCGATGACACCGACAGCCACGTTTCTATTGAGCATGGTCAGCATCGGTTCACAAAAAAACAAGCATTTTTTCACTTACAGCTTCGTGCCACGCAGGCCGAAGAAGCGGGAGCCGAACATGTTGCTGTCTTGCAATCGTTTGAACCTTTCTTGGCCTTGACCGGCAACTCTCTCCCCAGGAAAGAATTATCGGAAAGTGAAGAAGTAGGGGCAATTGCTTGGGAGGCGAGGAGGCGAGAAAAATCGGGGCTCGACAATGTTTTATATCAGAAGTCGTAGGTCAGGGCCCAGAAAAGAATCGAATGCTGGGTTGTTAGCGGTCATGCAGGCGGCGACTTTGACACTGGTGACGTCGGTCATGATTGGGCCGGTCTACCCCAGTCGCCTTGCACCGGGAGTCCAGGCGTGGGAATGGAGAGCGACGATCCTGGGGGACCTTCTCCGCAAGGCTCATCGCACGGTCCGGTTGAGTGCTGGGGAGAGCGGCCGGGTTGGCCTAAAGCGGCCATCCGAGCGCGCAAACTCTCTCCTCTTCCTTGCCATCACACAAGGCACCCTTGCATCCGTCTCGTGATGCCACTCTGCCTCTCGACGGCCGTTCTTCTCCTGCGGCTCCACGGCCAGCTGCCGTTTTCCCCGCATACGCCGCTTTCCGAGCCCGCGTCCGTCGATGGCAAGGAAAACTTCGCTTCCCTGCTGATCTTACCTCATCCTCGCCGCGCCCAAACACCTCTGAGAGAGCAAAGGGGAATGATGACTCGCGCTCTCTAAGGTGCCTGGCGAGCGCCGCGAACAAAAACCGGAACCTTGGCATGCATGTTGCCTAGCGTTGCATCTACGCCGTGCGACGGAATTGGGAGTTCGCAATTGCTCCACTCTATGCTGAGGCCAAGCCTGCGAAGCTCCATCCACTGCAACACCGGAGCTCCACAGCTATCGTGATGTGGGCGGCGCCTGATGACAAGCGGCACAAAAGCCGCGGCGTGGCGGGTGGCAGGGCTGGGAAGTGGCCGAAGCGGGACGGCGCATCTTCCCCAGCGTGGAGATATGAGATGGGGGGCCCCATGTCTGACGTCGTCATAGCCTCCTGTGCCCCGGCGTTGTTTCTGCAGTTGGGTTGACGAACACCACGCTTATATCCAACATCCTCCAGATGCGGTATGCTGGAGCGCTCTCGAGACGATCGATCAGGCTCCCACCGCTTTTGCTGCGCTGCCACGTGCAGTGAGCTTGTCGCAACTGCACAACATCTGGCGTCAAACATGCCAAATCTGCCCAGACAAATTACGCTTCGAGTCGTTTCCAGAGACATGTGCATTTGATGTTCGTCGGTGGCGATAGATAGTTTGCAAGGCTAGCACGCTAGTATGGCGGGTATAACGGCTGTCAGCTCCTTGTCTCCCGATTAAGCCGCAAATTTGCCATTAGCTACTGGGAGGTGAATCTTACCCTTCGTCGACGGGAGAAGAAACGCCCATTCACCGCTCGTACCCATGTCTCAGGCTTCTGACGACTGCAATTCCCCGCCGCATTATTCATGACGCACTTTCGATCATCGGATCGCTTGCTGATCATTTGTAGCGCCAGATTCGAACAAAACCAGTTGCCGAACAGACCAACGGCTGACCGGAACACGAAAGCGCTTGGCCGTCGTTGCCGTCTGACAATCCCGTCTTCCAGCCAGGCGCAGCTCGCATCGAAAAAAGTGTGTGAGGAAAATGCCGCCATACGGAGGGCCTGAGAGAAAGATGATGCTCGGATTGCCCAAAAGGGAAATGCCGGCCGCAACCCTCCGCAAACACACGCAAGCAAAAACAACAAGGCTGAAAAGGCGTAAGGATGGCGGATTCTCCACGATTGTTCGGCCCTTGGCGTCCTTTGTGTGTGGAGAGTCAGCATCAGGCCATTGATGTCAGGTTTGACTGCTAGAAAACCGCCTCATTGTACTGCAGGCGAGGTCAGTTTGCACAGTACATATTCCAATAACGGACATAAAGAGAGTTGGGGCTTCGTCCGGGAGCGAACCACCACAGGAGATTACTGTGAACTCTTCTGCACAGGCACTCCAGCTCTCCAAGCGGATTGTCGTATCAACTGCGACAGTGTTGTGCCAATCGATCCTATAGGCAAGTACCGGATCATCGTACATACATTCGTCGATCTCTTTCGGTTGATATTTCCCGTAGCAGGTCCTCAAGTCGACCAATGATCACCCGCATAACGAGCTAACAGGACCGGCAAGGAGGTTTAAAACCTATGCGGCTCAATCAGACCGGTACCGAGATCGAACGTATGTAGGTCGCGTATCATTTGATGTACCCCACACATGGGCCCTTCCAGCCACAGCTGCCCCACGGGGAAGAAAGGGCTTGAGTGCAGATTGGCTACACCCTCGTCTGAGTGGCGTTCAGCTGCATCTGCAGCTTCCTGAACTCAATTAGCTAATACCTCTTAATGTAACACCGCCACCTCGAGGCATGGTGTCAATGCAATAGCGCGTTTCCCTGGGCCCAACCACTCTTACGAAACAACCTACTGTAACCCTGAGCTCCGGATGGATTACGCTACAGGGTCACGTACCTTCACGACCGCTCGTCTCAAAACACCCCTCAATGGGTCTGCCACGAGGGCTGCAGTGGAAACGCTTGCCTCTGCATTGCATGATAAAGCCAGCTATCTCAGTATCTCGCCGTTACCAGAACCAGCCATTAACTACACCCTATGAAGATCAAGCCACGTTTTGCCGAAGAGAGCTCATGTCCGATAGTTTAGACGTCTCTTTCACAGTCATCCCCCTTGTAGAAAGGAAAGCAAGCCGAAGCAGCTTACCAGGTGCCGTTGGAGTCAGCCGGAGCACTGACACCGGTGTCCCAACCATTGGAACCGCCAGCGTCACCAGCACCGCCACCAAAGCCTCCACCATTGTTGAAGCCACCAGCGTTCTCAAAACCACCGGAGGCACCAAAGCCACCACCTCCAGCCTCGTTGGCCTGCGGGCACCTCCTGGGGCCGTGGCCCTTCTCGGAGCAGATGGAGCACGTAACGCGAGACCAGTCTATCCGCACGTGTTAGCAAGATACATGGAATCTAAATCGCATATCCATGCTTACCCCTCGGCTTGGGGCACTCCTTGGAGAAGTGACCGACCTCGTCACAGTTGCGGCAAGTTACGGTGGAAGGGTCGCGGGGCTTGTCGCACTCCCTAGACATGTGTCCCTCCTCACCACAGTTACGGCAGGAAACGACACGCGGCTTGTCGCACTCGGAGGCCTTGTGGCCCTCCTCGCCGCAGTTGCGGCACTCCATCTTCGGAGCGTTGGGGCAGTCGCCAGAGAAGTGGCCCACTAGATTTTGGATTAGCAGAGCTCAGGTGGAGAATGGTTGCCATTTGAACTTACTCTCGTGGCACCTACGGCACTCAACACCCTCAGCGGAGCGGGGCTCGGGGCAGTCACGCGAAGTGTGGCCATGCTTCTTGCAGTTCTTGCAGGCAAAGGGATCGAAGCGTTCCTGCTTGCAGTCGCGGGCACGGTGACCAAGCTCCTGACAGTTCATGCACTTGACCTCGGGACGAACCGTACGCTCCTCGCGCTCTTCCTTGCAGTTCTTGCTGATGTGGCCAAGCTCTGCGATGAGGGTTAGCTGAATTAACCCATGAGCTTCGGATAGCACTTACCATTGCAGTTGCTGCACTTGGGAACCATACGGTCCTCAACGAAGCCCGCTAGCTCCAGGCGCTCCAGGTTCTCCTCGGGGTTCTGGGGCCAACTCTCGACCAAAGCCTTGCGCTTCGGCTTGTCGGAGAAGAAGAAGCCCAAAACATACTTGCAGTCGAGCTTGCCTCCAGGACTAACAATAGTCATGACGCCCGGGACCTCCCTCTCGAGCGCAATGAGGTAGACCCTCATCTTCTCATCACGGAGGGTCTTCTCCAGCTGCGCCAAGTTGACAGCAGCGCCGTTGGCCAGAAGAGCCTTGGCGTAGGTCTTGAACGCGATTTTGAAGTCGTCGAGGTCTTCTTCCTTGTCCGCAGCCACGAGCATAGCCCATGCCTCCTCATCGGTCTTGTCTTCGATACCGGCGTAAACCATGGCACGGTTCTCGGTGCACTCCGAAGCAATGTGGCCCTCCTTGTGGCAGTTCTTGCAGACGGCAGGCGGCTTCTGAGGACACTGAGCCGCCATGTGGCCAACCTCCTTGCAGTAGCGGCATTCGCCGGAGAAGGGACGGTCAACCTTGGGGTTGGTGCACTCGGCTGCGTTGTGACTAGAACGTGGTTGGATGGTTAGAGAAGTGATCGAAATTGAAGGCTGCTGACATACCCGGTCTCGCCGCAGTTGTAGCACTCTCCCGTCATCTTTCTGGGCTGCTCGCAGTCGCGAGCGAAGTGGCCCGCCTCGCCACAGCTATGAGAGATTAGCATGCGCTTCATGAGTTAGGTGAGCTACGAGGCCTTACTTGCGGCAAGTGTCACCATCACCGCCTCCGGCGCCGTCACCAAAGCCATCTCCACCGCCGAAGTCGCCGCCGCCGAAGCCGCCTCCGCCGAAGCCAGCGTCGCCGTTGGTGGCAGAGTCACCCTTCCAGTCGTCGGAGAAGCCATTGGCTTCACCGGTGCCCTTCCAGCCATCGTCGGCGGCTACGAAAGAAATGTCGTGTTAGTTTGAGTGATTGCGGAAGTGAGAGGCTGAAGTAGAAGCTCAGCGTGCACAAGGAAGGTTCGGGATCGTTTGCTTACCATTGCCGCTGTCCCAGCCGCTCATGTTGGATTCTCTCTTCAAGTGTGTGTTTCGGTCGGGTAGGGTGAGCTGTTGCTCGAAGGTGAGTCAGCGAGATGTGGTCGACGAGAGCGCGTGTGTTGGGAGCGAAGAGAGGAGGAGGGCGATGACAGGGAGACGCAGCGCAAAGAGGGCGAGTGAGGGCGCTGCAGATCAGATGCAGAGGGTCACTTCCGTCCGAAGTGCTCAAGTGGGTGGAAGTGTCGCAAAGAGACGGACAAGGCGCGAGACGAGGAACGTCAATATTTGATGGTACTTACCAAGAGGAAGCGCTGCAGAAGCTTGTCGGGTAGGATCAGGTTTTGCGGGCGACTGCAATGAGCGCGGACGCAGGCAGAGGGAAGGTTGAAGAAGTTGCGAGAGTGGGTGGTGTAAGAGAAGCAATAAATGTGGGACCCTGCGTCGACCACAACATTGCCCCCCGAACGGGCAGGCGCCGCGCGCGCGCGCAGGCAGCAGTGCTGACTTCAAGATATTCCGTCCTACACAGACCCTTACACGTATTCAACTTCCTACTACTATCTCCCGCGCCCCTTCCGTTGCAGCCCCACGGACATATTAGACGCCATCAGTTCCCATTTCACTGGCTCTAAGACCCTACAGGCATGCTGGTGGTACCACACTGCAGCCTTTCTTCGGCCTCGCTGCGTCCTGTGAACCCTAACCCTAACTCCACCACGGAAAGGAAGGACACTGAATTACGGACGGGCATAGAGGCAGCCCGGTAGGCACCCTTGTATGTATATGGAGGGATTCAATATACTTTGTAATACTGGTGGGTTGTCTACCCGTATCCGCCCCCCCTTGTACGTGAGCATTGCTTCTGCAGCGAGTTGGCCTGATGGAAGATTTCCCTCCATCAATTCCTGTGGGGCAAAGGAGTGCATGAGAATAGAAATACTACTGGCTGCCATTGGCTCTCCATGGCTTGCAGGCTCGAAGTGTCTCAGGTCGCCGAAGCTTCCCCCTGCAGTGCAGATATCAGCGGAGCGTCAGAGATCAAGGACCCAAGAGTTATTGAGAACAGCAATACCATGCAAATTCTAGCATACCGGAGTTCTGGCTTTGTGCCAAGAAACTGGATTGAGGACTTTGCTATTCAATGAGGCGACCCTGTCATTGTTTTATTGAAACAAAAGGCCGTTTGAGCTCAACACACATTCCATTCCATCTCATTCTCATTCTTGCTAAGTAGATCCCAGAAGTGACTCTCATCGCTGATCTAATTAATGACAACCCTCACGCCCGTTGAATCCAGCTTGGCTTGAGGGTTAAAGAAGTCGTGCTTCAAATCAACGTCACTGCGATCCGTCTGGTACAGCTCCATGTCAAACCGCCGACCAAATACTGCCACCAGCGTCAAGAAGATCTCCGCTTTCGCCAAGTTCATGCCCAAACACGCTCGGCTACCCCTGCTGAAGTTTACCAAATATTTCTCCAGCCTTTGCGAACCGGGCGCGAGCCAGCGTTCCGGACGGAACTCATTGGGTTCAGGGAAGAGCGCGGTGTTCTTATGGATGATCAGAGACGTCATGCCTACCGGAGTGCCTGGTGGAATGATGAACCAATCCTTGTAAACGAGTGGTGCGTCTGGGGATACCCGTGTCAAGCGCGATGTTATGCCGTAAGATATCCGGAACCCTTCCTTAATAACGGCGTTCAGATAGGTAAGCTGCTCGAGTTGGCGGAGAGGCGGGACTTCAGACGAATTCGGCATGTGAGGCCGAAGCTCCTCTTGCAGCTTCTGGAGCACTTGCGGGTTGGCCAGGATGTGGTAAGACGTCACGGAAAGAAAGTGTGCAGTTGTCAATATTCCAGCTCCGACGATGGTCTGTGCTTCATCGATGAGGCGTTGAAGCTGTTTCTCGGAAGCCGGCAGATCGCTTTGTAGCAGCTCATGGAATATGGTCGGTAAGTTCGTAGAAGCCGTCTGAATTTCGGATTTTTTCTCCATGATTGGCAAAAGTTGCATCTTGATGAACTGCAATACATGTCAGCATCTTTTACCATTTGTAAAAGAAGGGTCTGCCCGCTTGTTCGGACAAGACTACAGCCAGGGCTGTAGGTACATTCTGATGGTTTCTGCCCTCAACTGTTGGCTGACGACTTCCCATCCGCCAAAAAAAAAAAAAAGGCATGCCATATACGTCAACTATGGGAACAAAAGAAACATACCTTCTGGAATTCAATCTGTGCTGCCGTGTTTGGCATGATTATCTTGGCCAACCAATCCGGAGTCCTCAACATCATAGGCAGAATGAAGGGAAACTGCTTGTTGAGCAGACTAAACTCTGAAATGTTTGTCATCAACTCCACAAATTCCGGGGCGAAATACGGTGTCTTGAGGGACCCAGCGCTCTTTGCAAAGCTGTACTCGGTGATGACATCTGTCGTCAACGCCGAGTACGCTGCATTCAATGCGACAGGCTCTTTTGACTCTCTAAATTCTTCAAATCGACTGCAAAGCAGGGAGGTGGATCTGCGGATCACGGGCTCCAGGTTATACACGGACTGCTTGGAGAAGTAGGAGTTCAGCGGAGCCCGCCGCGCGCGGTGGTGCTCGTGCGAAACGGTGGCAATCATGCTCGTGTCATTGCCAAACATCGCCGCTGACCACGGATACTTCTCGACCCTCCGTCCGGACCCTCCGTAGAGCTCCTCGTAGAAGTCGGGATCTGCGACATGCAGCTCATGCGGGTTGATTCGGATGATGGGTCCTGATTTTCGTCAGCTTCCCCTCGCATGTGAAGAGCGGGGGTGAGGGGAGGGTGAGGAGAAAGAGGAAAGACAAGGAAAATTCCGGAGAGAAGTTGTTCACGTGGAGAAAGACCCGAACATCGATAAACAGACGGAAGGCTCCATGATGAATACATAGTATGAAAACATAAAGGAGGCTGTACCGTATTTTTTGTGCAGTTCCTGGACTTTGAAAGTAAACTGTCCACGGAGGACAACGTCGAAGTAGAACTCATACCACAGAGTGAGTGCAGCGAGTTTTGGGCCGGGGAATTTGGCAAGCGGGCTGAAGTATAAGCGATAAATTGCGCCTGTAACAAGATACAGCAAAAGACTTCCGATGCCAAAGCTAAAAAGCTGGGTCGACGTCAGCTCCTGTGCGAATAGACCCATGGTTGGCACACGATTTCGCGTGAATGTGGAAGGTTGATGGAGTGGAAGAATGCGGGGGGTGCTGTGAGATGGAGTCTGGCTCAATATGTATCTACTCTACCACTGAAACAGTGCTTGCAGGTAATCATAGGCCCCCGAGGACGATATGACAGCATGAAGGCTGCAGTAAGCCGCAGATACGCGGTCCAATGATGCCTGTTAACAGTTGAGACTTGGCACGAAGTAGACGTGCATAGCGCAGGAGCTTAGAAGGGTTATGGCTGAATCCTGCTGCGAGCTTACCTTCGTCACCTTCAGTGTAAAACGAACGTGCCTCGCTGGTTCCACACCGGTCCGTGGCTTTTAGTCCAAGATATGCATATAATCCGAAGGTTGGATTTCTATTAGTTCTATGGGAAGTGGTCACCATAGCTTCGGCATTATACATCGTACGCCTATTGGAATCGCGCCGAGTCCTGGAGAAGAAGCACCGGGAGTATTTCAGCCAATAGGCTTCATCAAAGTGTGCGGATATGTCGTCGTTATGTTCCGCATGTGTGTGCGGGGTTCCCGACATTTCTCGCAGACCTGGGGATGGTTTCGCGCGTGCAACATGTGATTGTGGGCCTGTTTCGTGCAGGGATCTGGTCTGGGGCGCAGGGCATCTTCCGGCTTATATCGGCCTAGGTAGACGCCGAAAGCGGACCAAAATTCTCAACGCTACAGCTCGAAGAGCGCGAGCGCGACGAGAGGTTGCCCGCTCGATTGCGGACATGGAGGAGTTGAGCAGCCACCGGCAAATATACCAGACTCCGCCATGAGGCTCTCCGCCCGCCGCGGAGATGCTGGGCCCGCTCTGGAAGGAGGGTTGGAGGGACGTCGGAGATCCAAGCGTCGGGCTTAGCGGTGCCGGCAGTTGCAAACATAACGTACACAGATTCCGGTACAATTCGAGCCACAGTCAAAAAAACATCAGGGAGGCTGTACATAGGGCGCTTGTCACTGTCTTATCGTTCAACACGAATCTTCCCGCGGTTCTCTCTCGAAGATGCCGATCCGTTCCACGAGCTGCCTCGCCGTCCGTCCGGCGCACCTTTTGAAGGCGCGGGGGCCAGGCTATTTTTTGCGCCCTCGGCCCACCCTCACCACACGCCCATCAGCTGTGCTGAGCACAACATCTCCGTCGTCGCTCTTCGTCGGCTCCCGCAACTTTTCCTCCAGTCCTATCGCCATGGTTGCCGCACGAATTGATGGCAATGCCATCGCAAAGAGCATTCGGGAGCGCCTGCACGACGAGATCCGCGACACGCAACAGAGCAACCCTCGCTACCGCCCCGCCCTGCGCATCATCCAGGGTATGACTGATCCAAACACCAACCCCGCTGCGTGAGGCTAACTGCTGCCAATAGTCGGTGACCGCTCTGATTCGAGTAAGTAGCTGCCAGACGACGCGTGGACGGCTCAATTGACTGACTGGCGAAGGCACCTATGTGCGCATGAAGCTGAAGGCCGCCGAAGAGGTACAACCATCACCATCAACTGATTGCTCGCCCCAGTTTTGCACGCGCTGACTCCTTGTCCAGTCTGGCATCGACTGCAAACTCGAGAAGTTCCCCGAGGACATCACTGAGGCGGAGCTGCTGCACAAGATCACCCAGTTCAACAACGACCCCACCATCCACGGCATCCTCGTGCAACTGCCCGTGCCCAAGCACATCTCCGAATACAACATCACTTCTGCTGTTGCCGACGAGAAGGATGTGGACGGTTTCGGCGTTCCGAACATCGGCGAGCTTGCCAAGCGCGGCGGCCGCCCCCTCTTCACGCCTTGCACGCCCAAGGGTGTCATGGTGCTGCTTGAGCGCACCGGCGTCGATATCGCCGGCAAGAACGCCGTTGTGATCGGCCGCAGTGACATTGTCGGCAGCCCTGTGAGCTATCTGCTGAAAAACGCCGATGCCACCGTCACTGTCTGCCACTCCAAGACCAAGGATCTGCCCGGGATCGTCAAGACCGCCGACATCATTGTCGCCGCCATTGGCAAGGCTGGCTTTGTCAAGGGCGACTGGATCAAGCCTGGCGCCGTTGTCATTGACGTTGGCACCAACTACATCCCCGATGACACCAAGAAGTCGGGCCAGAGGTTGGTCGGCGATGTCGACTTTGACGCCGCCGCCGAGGTCGCCTCCCACATCACTCCTGTTCCCGGTGGTGTCGGCCCTATGACCGTGGCCATGCTGCTCCAGAACGTTGTCGATTCTGCGAACCACTACTTCGACGAGCAGAAAGCCCGCCATGTGACGCCTCTTCCCCTCAAGCTGCAGCAGCCCGTCCCCTCGGATATTGCTATTTCTCGCGCCCAGCAGCCGAAGCTGATCAACAAGGTTGCCGAAGAGATCGGCATTGCCAAGCACGAGCTCGAGCCGTACGGTGCGTACAAGGCCAAGGTTGACCTGACGCTTCTGAAGCGTCTGGAGCACCGCCGCGACGGACGTTATGTTGTAGTTACCGGCATCACGCCCACTCCTCTTGGTGAGGGCAAGTCTACCACCACCATGGGTTTGACACAGGCTTTGGCCGCACACCTTGGCCGTGTGTCCTTCGCCAACGTCCGCCAGCCCAGTCAGGGCCCGACCTTTGGTATCAAGGGTGGCGCGGCCGGCGGTGGCTACAGCCAGGTCATTCCTATGGACGAGTTCAACATGCATCTTACCGGTGATATCCACGCCATCACTGCTGCCAACAATCTGCTCGCTGCCGCCATTGAGACCAGAATCTTCCACGAGAACACGCAGAAGGATGCTGCCCTTTACAAGCGCCTGGTGCCCACCAAGAAGGGCAAGAGGGAGTTTGTTCCTGTCATGTTCCGCCGCTTGAAGAAGCTCGGCATCAACAAGACTAACCCGGACGAGCTGACTGAGGAGGAAATCCGCCGCTTTGCCAGGCTGGACATTGACCCTGAGACCATCACGTGGAAGCGTGTACTTGATGTGAACGACAGGCACTTGCGCGGTGTCACGGTCGGAACCGCCCCCACTGAGAAGGGCCAAACGCGTGAGACGGGCTTCGACATCTCTGTTGCCAGCGAGTGTATGGCTGTTCTTGCTCTCAGCAATGACCTTGCCGACATGCGTGAGCGTCTCGGCCGTATGGTGGTTGCCAGCTCCCGCAGCGGCGAGCCCGTCACTGCTGACGACATCGGCGCTGGCGGTGCTCTCACTGCCCTGATGAAGGACGCCATCAAGCCCAACCTCATGCAGACCCTTGAGGGTACCCCTGTGTTTGTCCACGCTGGTCCCTTTGCCAACATCTCCATCGGTGCGTCGTCTGTTCTTGCTGACAAGCTTGCGCTCAAGCTCGCCGGTACTGAGCCCGATGAGGAGCACAACTCCAAGACTGGTTTTGTTGTGACCGAGGCCGGTTTCGACTTCACTATGGGCGGTGAGCGCTTCTTCAACATCAAGTGCCGTTCGTCGGGTCTTGTTCCTGACGTCGTCGTCATCGTTGCTACCGTGCGCGCCCTCAAGGTCCACGGTGGTGGCCCTGAGATCACCCCTGGTGGTCAGCTGCCCGAGGTCTACCGTACCGAGAACGTTGAAGTCCTGCGCAAGGGGTGTGTCAACCTCAAGAAGCACATCTCCAACGCTAAGCAGTTCGGTATTCCCGTTGTCGTTGCCATCAACCAGTTCGAAACGGATACGGATGCCGAAATTGCTGTGGTGAGGGAGGAGGCGCTGGCTGCCGGTGCCGAGGACGCCATCAAGTCGAACCACTGGGCTGAAGGTGGTAAGGGCGCCCTCGACCTGGCCAAAGGTGTCATTGCGGCTAGCGAGGCGCCCAAGGATTTCAAGCTCCTCTACAACCTGGAGGGCTCGGTTCAGGAGCGTATCGAAGCCATCGGTAAGATCATGTACGGGGCTGCGAAGGTCGAGTTCAGCGAGCTTGCCCAGAAGAAGGTAGACACCTACGTCAAGCAGGGCTTCGGAAACCTGCCCATCTGCATTGCCAAGACGCAGTACAGCCTGTCACACGACCCTGCCCTCAAGGGCGCACCGGAAGGCTTCACTGTCCCCATCCGTGACGTCCGCATGGCCGCTGGTGCCGGA
The DNA here is from genome assembly GCA_023082095.1 of Dothiorella sarmentorum. Lineage (NCBI taxonomy): Eukaryota > Fungi > Ascomycota > Dothideomycetes > Botryosphaeriales > Botryosphaeriaceae > Dothiorella > Dothiorella sarmentorum. Next base: position 258,619 of record JAJMVL010000001.1, read on the forward strand.
TACCTGTAAGTTTCTGTTTCATGTCATGGTTCAGGGGAAGGTCTGTTCGCTAACCCATACCACAGGTACGCTCTCGCCGCCGATATCCAGACCATCCCTGGTCTCCCTACCGCTCCCGGTTACCTCAACGTCGATGTCGACTCTGACAGCGGCGAGATCGATGGCCTGTTCTAGGTTGATGCTCGTGCATAGCCTGTTATCTTTCGCTTCATCACTGTACTTTGTCCAATGTGCGCACTGGTAACAGTGCGCAGTTCGTTTCCATATCAGCATTTCGTGTATAATGCTCTCTTGTAACGCCTTCAACAACGGTCCTCGATAGGCTCCGGATCAGTAAAAGTGCTTCCTCAACAAGCATCAGGTGTCTGGAGTTTGCTAAAAGATAAAAGATAAAAAGGATTTCTGTTATTTTCATTGGCCGGGAGGAAGAGAAGGGCACAAAGCCGCGCGGCATTTACGCTGCGAGATACCCGTGGTGGGATTGTTTGCCGCTTCACCAGCAGCAACTGGAATGATATTACGAAAATATTCACTCAGCTTACGGAGCTTTCGGAGAATTATTGAGCTACGCCGTATGCCCGCCCCCTTCGCCGTCATAATGCGGGCACGTTGACTGGCTGTGCGAATCATAGCCTTGAGGCTAATCTAGAGAGGATTCAAGTGCATGGTAACAACGCTGGGGGCCTTCATCGTTGGTTTGCAACTCCATGGGGTCGGTACCGTCATTGCGCCAAGGTGGCGGTGATCCGTCCTCGTAACTGCGAATATCGGAGGCCTTACTAGTAAGAAACCAACGTCACCAAGAACGAGGGCCGCCGGTAGCCGACGCTGGAACGTCTGGACCCCGCAAATGAACCCACTATTCGTTCAGGAACCCATGACGCCCGGTCCGTGCCGCGGCGCAAATTTTGCTAGCTCACCACCGAAGGTTGGCATGGGTGCCTCAGGTCAGTTGTTGTTACGCAAAATTTGGACGCTTTCGACTTTTTCAAAACGTCAACAATTGTCAGGAGAGAAGAGTGGTTCAAGCCTTGCGGCATGCGGGGGACGATCGAGGGTCCTATCTGGAGCCCCAGATCGATGTGGGGGTGCATTGTCAATCCGATGCCGTACCTCGAAACCCCCAGCAGGTGCGGGTTTGGGGGACCATGATTAGGACGGTCGGTCCGTAACCGTCTGCCCTTGACGGATCCCAACCACGAAGGGACATCGGCCCTAGCCGAACATCTTAGGCCCTTTTACCTATAAGACCTTCACCTTTTTTCTTCCCATCCAACTGTCGTCGGTCCCATACCACTCGACCATACCAACAAAGCCGTTCCCTCATTCTTTCCGTTGTTGCATTCACTTGTTACTACGGCCGGTCTTCCAGGTTCCTGTTTGTCTCTACCGTCCCAATGGCCTCCTCGCCAGCCGAAGAGGGGACTGTCCTCCCCAAGGCCTCGCACGAGACGCCTCCAACCTACGACTACGATGAGAAGGGTGAGGTCGTCCGCCTTCCGCAGACGGCGCAGGCGGCGTACAAGGGCATCTTCTCGCCCCGGCGAATGCAAGTCATTGCGCTGGGCGGCTCCATCGGTTCCGGCCTGTTCATCACCACCGGACGAGGTCTCGCGACCGGCGGCCCTGCCGGCTTCGTCTTTGGCTACGGATACGTGGCAACCCTGGTGTTCTGCGTGCTGCAGCTACTGACCGAGATGACCATCGCTTTCCCCGTCTCGGGCAATCTCTTCGAGTACGCGGACCGCTGGTGTGACCCGGCGCTGGCGTTTGCCGCTGGTTTCGCCGAGTGGATTGGCTGGACCGCCGTCATGGCCGCAGAGGCCACCATGTTCGTGGTATTGATCAACTTCTGGGCGGAAAACAAAGTGCACGATGCTGTGTGGTGTAAGTGATCACTTGAACACATCACATGCTGGAGAAGTGGAAGCCCTCTAACAAGTCCGTGCCTGCTAGTGACCGTCTTCCTCTTCCTCGTCTTTGGCCTGTTCCTGCTGCCTAGCAAGGCGTTTGCTTGGTTCGAATATTGTACCTCGTTGGTCAAGGTCGTTGCCTTCTTGACAATTTTCTTCTCCTCCATCGCTATCATGGCCGGCGGCGGCCCCAAGGGCCGTGTTCGGAACGCTGACAACTGGACGGATTACGTTAAATTTAAGAACGGCTTTGCGGTAAGTTTGTGTGGATCCATTCGCGACGGGGACTTTTCACTGATAAGAATTTTTCTTACCTCAGGGTATCGCTCAGTGCATGTTGCTGTCATGCTGGGCTTATGGAGACCAAGTGTTCATCGGCATCATGGGCGGCGAAGCCTTCTTCCCCCGTCTTGCCATGGGCCGCGCCTGCAAGATGGTGACGGGCCGCATGTTTGTCATCTACATGTTGTCCGTCATGTGGATTTCGCTCCTCGTCCCGTCCGATGACTCACGTCTCTACGGCGGTAGCGGTACCACGGCCTCCCCCTTCATCATCGCCATGGCCGATGCCGGCATCACTGGCCTGCCTCACTTCCTGAATGCCGTCATCATTGTCGGTGTCACGGCCATCGCTTGCGAGAGTATCTACATCGCGTCGCGCACGGTTCGGTCGCTTGCTGCGCAGGGCTTGATTCCGAAGTTCATGTCGAAGGTTGACGACAGGGGACGTCCGCGCTGGGCTCTGTTCGTGACGAGCATCGTTGGTGTAATCCTGACTTACATCAACCTGGGCAGCGGTGGTGTCACAGTCTTCACCTGGTTCACCTCCATCACCTCGTCCTCCTTCTTCTCCATCTGGATCGTCCTCTGCATCGTCTCGTACCGCTTCCGCGCCGCCCTCAAGGCCCAAAACGACCCGCTCTTTGAGCAGGTCTACGCGTGGAAGTCCAACCTCTGGGTATTCATCATCACCTGGCTCGCCCTCGGCTGCGCCCTGATGACGGCCGCCTGCATCTATATCGGCCTGTACCCCATTGACTCGGATGGCGTCTCGGTCGAGTCGTTCTTCCAGTACGTCCTCGGCTTGGTGCTCATCCTCACCAGCTACTTCGGCTACAAGATCATCTTCCGCACCAAGATCAAGGACCTCAAGACCGTCGACCTGACGACCGACCGCCGGCCGTTGACGGAAGATGATATTCTCGAGTTGGATGCGTACTACAAGCAGCCCATGTACCAGAGGTTCTCGAGCTACTTCACCATCTGGTAAAAGTAGTGCGCCACGCATAGAGAGAGAGAGACCTTTCGCGACAGTGAAAGAGTTTCGTTATTTTTTCCTTTTTTTTCCACGAAGCGAGGCATTAGAGCTTTTGGAAATCGGATACCCTTCAAGAGCTCTTTTTGGCAAATACGGGACAATCACGGTAGCACGGTTTTTGGGTTTTTCGGTCGTTTACTTGTTTGCTTTTTTCCCCGTTGGTGGCTAGGCTGGTGCAAAAACGGTCTTTCGTGTCTCATGAAGATTTTATTTTCGCAAAAATGCGCAGGCCACATACGACTTTTGATGACAGTATAGATGCATCACAATATGAACATTCTTTGATGCCCTTGTCCCAGATCGAGCGTGTTCTGCAGGTGACGCCTTTTTTGAGTTGTGGGATCCCAGCCTTGGGCTGAAACTACCGGTCATGTGGCGCCGAAGTGGCAATATATCGTTTTTCTTTTAGTGTTATTCCTCTTGTTCCGACGCAAGCCTTGTCTTTGAAACGCAAAGTTTTTTTTTTTTTTTCTCCGAGCAGAATTAGAGTTGTTGAGGGCTGAGGTCGCAGCTGCCGCACACACAAGCCCCCCCGTAACGAGAGACATTCAGCCTGCAGTCCGCTCCGTTAAGTGAAAATATTTTGTCGATTCCCTTGAACGCCATCTAGGTACGCCACCTTCACCCAAGAGCCGTCGATCTCCCTTTTACCCTGCCAAGCCCTAACCCAGGTACCAAATAGCTTATTTTCTGCCACCCTTCTTGGCCTTCTTCTTGGTGCTGACTTCCTCGTCCTCTGACTCGGAACTCGAATCCTCGCTGCTAGAGTCATCCGAGTCAGAGCTGGAGCCATCTTCCGAGCTAGAGTCGTCGTCCTCCTCCGAGCTGGACTCTTCCTCCGAACTAGACGACACCACCGAGCTCTCCTCGCTCGACGAGCTGTTGTCATCACTGCTCAGCCCCAAATCGTCGTCCGGCACGCCCGTGCGGCTCTTCCTCGGCCGCGACTTCTTCTTGCTGCCGTCCTCAGCGGCGGGCACCTCGACCTCGGCCTGGATGTGGCCGTAGCGCTGCTGCAGGCTCTGGCCGGGCACGACGGGCGGCTCCTCGACGGGGCCCAGGGCGGCGAGCATGATGTCGGCGCGGCGGCGCTTGGCGGCCAGCTGCTGGAACTCGGGGCTCTGGTAGTGGGCGGCGCGGTCCTCGTCGCGGGCGCGCTTCTTGATGTTGTTGAGTTGGCGCTGGAGGGCGGCGTCGGCGGCGGCCTGGCGGTTGGCGGGGTCGTCCATGGACATGGTGGAGGTTTCCTGCAGGGCGGCGTCGGCTTGCTGCTTGAGGCGGTAGCGGGCGGCGGTGCCTTGGAGGCCGCTGACGTAGGCTTCGACGGCGGCGTCGCAGGATTCGGGGACGCGGTAGAAGTTGAAGACGTTTTTGAGGAGGTCGACTTGCAGCTTCTTGCTGAACTTCCAGCTGGGACGGTCCGAGTGGTATTGCTGGAGGTAGGTGACGTAGGGCGCGAGCGGGACCTTGTCCTCGGCTGCGGACTCTGCAGCTTTGGAGGCCTTGCGCTGCTCCTTCTTGGCTTTCTTGAGGTCCTTGTTGGAGGGAGGGTTGAGCGGGCTGGCGGGTTCGTCGACGACGTCGTCGTCTTCAACCGCTTCAGACTCTGTGCTGGGGACTATAGAGTCTTCGTTAGATGATTGCTTCTGAGAGCGAGCCCAGGCTTTGAAGAATTGCTGACCGCTATCGCCGTCCTTCTTCTTCGTGTCCGGGGTGAAGCTGACGGACTTGGTGCGTTTGATTGAGGGGGTCTTGACTGGGGTGGATATTGCCGTGCCTTTTTCTTGATCTTCAGAGGGAGCGGTCCGGTCTGGTAGTGTAGCCTTGGACTTGGACTTCTTTTCGTGCTTCTTCTCCTTTTTGGCTGCCTTTTCCTCCGAATGCTCCTCGGCTTGCTCGAGCTTTCTCTTCTTGGAAGTCTTCTTGGAAGGAGTCTCTTCTTTTGATTGGCTCTTTCCAGAATCTACGGTTTCGCGCTCGGCACGAGATCTCTTTTTGCTAGCTGAGCCATGGTGCGCCTCGTCATTCACGCTTTTCGATTTGGAGCCCATTTTGGGAGAAGCTGTGAATGCTGAAAAGAGTGAATCCGGGCTTGCAAGGAGCAGTGGAGTTCGCCGGGGACGGTGCGGGAGTGGTTCTCCAGCCGTCGAGGTCTGGCAGAAAGAGAGTTGAAAAATTGCCAGGGGGGCGCTGATTGGCCAGGGCGGGATGCGGCGATCAATGGGCTTGCTTGGGGTGGCCCATGCTCATCGCAGGCTCCGACAGCAACGCGTGCGTTGACATAGCTCGACAGCTCCATCAACCACCGCCCTTTGGCCCAACCTCCATCTCAGCGACACTCGACACTCCCGCCACTCTTAGACCCTCCATTACTGCAGCTGAGTCCGCCGCCCGCGTCACATATAACAAGCCATGTCTGGTACGTTGCTCCTGCGCCCACCATTCCCTAAAGCCAGAGCTCCCGAGCTGACCCACTGCCGTCCAACAGGAAGCGCAGGCTACGATAGGCACATTACCATCTTCTCCGACCAGGGTCGTCTGTATCAAGTCGGTACGTACACACCTCCCCGCGGCCCCGACTTATGAAGCGGCGACGTCACAGGTGCCCGAGGGCTGACAGGACCGGTGCAACATCACAGAGTATGCATTCAAGGCTATCACTGCGGCAAACATCACGTCCATCGGAGTGAGAGGCAAGGACTGCGCCGTTGTCCTGACCCAGAAGAAGGTCCCCGTACGTGCTGCGTCGTTCCCCGCCAAACCAGACGCCCCTCTGACAGCGTGCAGGACAAGCTCATCGAGCCGTCGTCCGTCTCGTACGTCTTCAAGCTCTCGCCATCGGTGGGCTGCGTCATGACGGGCTCCATCGCCGATGCCCGCGCCTCGGTCATGCGTGCACAGGGTGAGGCGGCCGAGTTCAGGTACAAGAACGGCTACGAGATGCCCTGCGACGTGCTGGCGAAGCGGATAGCAAACATCAGCCAGGTCTACACTCAGCGTGTAAGTTGAAATGAAGGAAGCGGGTTTGGCTGCTGATCTAATGGCGATGGGCAGGCTTACATGCGCCCGCTTGGCGTGGCCATGACACTCATCTCAGTCGACTCGGAATACGGACCTCAGCTGTACAAGTGCGACCCCGCTGGCTACTACGTTGGTTACAAGGCCACTGCATCGGGCCCGAAGACTCAGGAGGCGCTCAACTTCTTGGAGAAGAAGCTGAAGAACCGCGAGGCAGCCGAGGGAGACTGGCAGGAGGTGGTGGAGCTGGGCATCTCGACGCTGAGCCAAGTGCTGAGCGTCGACTTCAAGAAGGGCGAGCTGGAGATCGGCATTGTCGGCGGACCGCGGGCTGATGGCCAGTCGGGTACGGATCCGGAGTTCCGCGTGCTCAGCGAGGACGAGATCGACGAGCGGTTACAGGCGATTGCGGACAAGGACTGAGGGCTCGGGAATCTGGTGCGACTTCGCGGGCGCATGATCCGGGCAGGGCGGCTCAGCCGCGACAGGGCTCTTGTATGTAGCAGTAGCTCATTTTCGGACAGCAAGAACGCATTCAGCTCGGAAGCGACCCTTTTCGTTCAGCACATGCCGTATTGGAGGGATGCACAGCCGCCAAGGGCACGGCTGATGGGCGCAAGGACACAAGCGATGGCGCTGCTGCTAAATTTGCGCGTGGCAGCCAATCCTCAGTTCAGCGATAACGTGAGCGGTGGGAATGAGGCGTGGTGTCGGTGGCTTTAGCTGCCTTGGGAAGTGGCGGCTGGCGTGGCGCTCGCGAAAGCTGACTTCGATTGCAAGCGATCCACTCCCACTGACTCTCCGCGCCCGTGACTTTTCAGCTTCCGCTACAGCTCTCCTCGTTTTCCGTGATGTGAAGATTCAGACATCGTCATGACGCTGCCGATCTGAGCTAACCCCCTCCCCTGCATCGCTGAACCTTTGCGCCATGGCCCAACTCAGGTCAAGCGGAAGCCCTGACAGGCCTTCACTACTGCCGTACCATACTCGGCACGCGCACAGGCAGCGGGAGGAGCCATGAGCCGGACCCTTCTTGCACCCGCCGTTACCTGGGATGCCTTCTTCCTTGGTCGGCACCATGGTCTTTTATAACCACCGCGGCGACCATGCCTTTAGCTCCCACCGGCCGCCGTTAGTCTTTCATTCATCACTAGCCGTTGCTTGGCCACTACATCTTTCTGCCTTCCTTCCCGTTTCTCCTTACCTGTAATTGTAATTGGTCTTTTACAATGGCCGACGGACGTGAGTCTCTCAATTCCAAGTCAAGTTCTTGTTGCTGAATACACCATATCCAGTCAACGATGCCCGCGCTATTCGCATTGCCGAAATCATGACCGACTTCCGCAACCTGCAGCACTACATAGCCCAGATCCGGGTGACAGCCTCGATGGAAGAGTTTTATCTCGAAGGCTATACGCTCCTCCGCCAATGCCACGCCGAGGCCCAGGCCGTCCTTACCGCGCCCTTCAACACTAACACCTCCCCGGGCGATGATCTGGAGCAGCAGAGAATGCTCCTCAAAGCGTACGACACCCTCGCAAAGCACCCGTGGACCCTGTTGTGACGTCATGCCTAATGCTTTGTCTGTACAGGGTGCTTCTAGATGCCAGTATACGGCGTTTCCGATGCCAAAGAATCTACCTCAGGGCCACGGCAGCCATGCGTTGGATCAACTCTCGGAATGCAGTGCTCAGGGGCGAGCCTGCGGCAAACGCAGATCCTGCAGAGCTGCAGGGGGTCGACAGCGCCTTGCAAGCTGTACGTACTTCTCCACAGCTATTTTAGGAAGACAGAGTGCTAACGTCACGTTGCAATCTGCAGGAGCTCGCAAGCATCACCAACGATTACGTCGACTACAGCCTCCGCTCCCAGGATTCGATGCAGGGGAAATGGCTACACGAAGATCCTAGCCTCGCAACCATCCAGCGATACCTTTTCACCTAGCCGATCACGGAGATCTTCAGTACACTTGGTTGCGGCCAAATTTTCCATCAAACACGCTACCTAAGGTCAGGGCCTGGCGCCTCGGTCCTTTCACGACTCGAGACGATCTACATGACGTCCTTGGCTTCGAGCGTTCCCCATCACTTTTTCTTTTTTTTTCTTAAATCATTCCCGCCGATTGGACGTCCAGGAGACCCTCTCAATTTTTCTCTCAGCACAATACCCCCTTCATATTTTTAGCGTTCCAGCGTTTTCATTTCTTCTGATGCATAAACCCCATGATCAGTCCAAGCAAAAGATTTCATTCCATTATGTTCAGTACGAGTATCCAACAACATGAGTGCTGCAGCGTCTTGGCTTCTGTTTGGTCCAAGCTCATGACTCACTTATCTTGCTCAAGGGCATGTATAAAATACCTCTGTATCCATCACCAGCAACACATAGTTTTCGCTTCTTCGAATACCAGATAGATGTCATTAGCAGATGCAATTGCCAACGTGTCAGCATCATCCATAAGCACCATGTACAACACCAATCAACGGCTGAAAGCTAAAAAAAAATAAAAAATAAAAGCCTACTGCAGCTCCTAGATTATCGGACCGTTTTAACGGCCGAATTACCAAGACATAGTAAGTCGGTTTACACCATTGCTTCACCAAAAGCCTGCCAGCCACAGCCTCAGTTGGTGGACTGGACGCCCTGCACCGGCCATATGAGCGCCACAGAGCCGGTTGATTATTGCAGGCAAGACGTACGTACCTCAACCGGACATAATCCAACGGAGGCATATGCACCCCACATCTTTACCGGAAGCTGCATGTGCGCCGAACATGCCACGCGCTGTCCGTTTACCGTTCTGAGATGGGTCTTCCTGTCGTGCGGTTCCCCCGTTCCACCCGGTGCGCCAGTGTGTCGGGCTAGTCCATGCGTTGTTGGTAGCCTACCGGAGCGCCTTGTCGGACGTTAGCCTACTCCACACACTACCAGGCCTCCCCACTATGTTAACCAGAGCACCGGCGCAGTACCAGAGTCGACGCGCGGGCTTCACCGTTGAATTGGTTCGAGTGGAAATTCACAACGTGAGGCTGTTAGATACCCATGTTGAAGTACTGGCGTGGGCGGCACTTGCCGCAAATGGTTTGTGCCCGTTCCGTTTTGCTCATCGGTCTCGGCAGAAGCCTATTCGTTAGGAGGCGCCTGGATCCGTGCATGCGCTGATCGTCACTAGCATCCTCGTGTCATTACGGCGCAGCAACCAATGGTTATTCACTCATCATCTCTTCACGCCAACTGCCGATACCTACATCCACAGCAGTAGCGACCGATCGTCCGTCCCAAAGACACAATCCGACGACACTTCGGCCCCGAGCAATCTTTAGCAGGAAATAACTACCGAACAGGAAGGTCGATCGCACTACCGCGGTAATAGTCTTCTATAAAAAGGCTCTAGAAAATGGTACTGGAGAACAAAAATTCCACTAAATTACAGGTTCCTGAGGGAAGAGTCAGCCTCTACTGGAAACCTTTATCTAGAATGGTATTAAGTACAGTGTCCAACTAGCCAACGGTAGCTAGCATTCGAGGAGTAAGAAGGTTGGTGCCCCGCCCCATGCGGAAGGCGATCCGTCGGCAAGGGATTCCCTTGCAACTTTCCTACCTTCTTAAGGAGATCTCAAGATCTCATCTCGCTCCCGTGACCCGCCTTCCCTTCCTTCAATTAACATTCCGTCATCCCGCGCGTAGCGCGACGATAAGTGGACGCACTATGGGCGGCGATCTTGATCGAGAGAGAGAAAGCAAAGAACACGTGCAAGAAAGAGTATGTCACTGCCTCAACCTCACATGTGCACCAAAAATACTCGTATGATGGTTCCTTTTCTCCACTCTAGTGCCCGACTCCCGAAAAGGCAGATCGGGCAGTAGATGCGAGATTTGAAGAGCAAGATAGAGAAAAAAAAGACGTACAAAAGCCAAGCCACCACCGGACGTTCCCGCGGCTATACACGCGTCCACTCATTTGCACATACACCAATGAAATAAGCAGAGATGATGAGACCGATCAGCCTTCCGTCCGTGCGGCCACATGGCCGATCCGAAAATCTTCGTCCGGCTCTGCCGGCCATCCTACCGCTTCCCGAAAAAAAAAAAAAAAGAAAGCAAAGAAAAAAGGGTGACACCGCCGTGGTGGGCCGAAGAATGCCATGGGAGACGCACGGGTCTCCCCTGCACCGACTTCGGCCGACCCGAAACCTGATTAGCCGCGCCGGCCCGGGAACTCCCAAGCAGATCCGCATGGCTTTTTCTTTTTAACTGGATAAGGCGAAAAACCAACCTACCCGGCGCTTAAGGATGGCTGACCAAAGGAAAAGAAGAAAAAAACCGGTTCGGTCACCACTAACAAGTGAATGAATAGTAAACAGGTTGACAAAGAAAACACACCATCTACCTCGGAGTCGCCCGATGGCCAGGCAGCGGCTGAGAGTCCAGCAAAACGATAAGTAGCAAAAGCGAAAGCGAAGGCAAAAAACCATCACAAGGCCACGACGAATGTTTATTTTTAGGGCGAGGAATGCCATGGCTACATCATAAGGTTAAAGGGTTAAACCAGCTCGCTAAATCAATAATATGTAGGCAGAAACATATCCGGTACGAGAGCTCTACCCGTAGATCCTTTTGAGGATCAACCACGCCCGTGGCCCCCAATTTCTTCAGCTCTTCTCCATAATTCCTTCCCTCCCCCCCTTTTTTTTCTCACACGAAAAGAGAAAAAGAAAAACATAGAAACGCCCGCATTATTATTTGCTAAAATAAGTGTTAAACGATATGAGGCTTGTGAAAGAGCCCCTGCCTTGCCCAATGGAAACCGGCGATTTTTACAAATAAACCGTCAGCTCTTTTTTAAATCCGATCAGCTCGTGTTCGTTTGCCTTTTTTTTTTTTTTTTTTTTTGCCATCGGGAACACCGGGGCGGCGGGGGGCCCAGGGCGGAGGTTGAAGAAGACGAGAGTATGGTAGAAGCCGTGATGATAGCACGTACCTACGCAAGTCTAACGGTAGTGTCCGTAATGAAGGTGCGGGAACACCGCGTGGGATCCTCCGCCGATGACAAGGGACCACCCTTGTCGTCGACAGCTTGGGCCGACGACTGGGCAACAACACATCCCGGGATGCGGACGCGTCGTCGTCTTTTCTTGGCGGTGCGGTCCCATGTGCCTGGGAACCTTGGGTAGCGTTTTTGTCATGGGTTAGGGTCGACGCTAGAGAGGACGTTCTAGCTTACCCGCGCTTTTGCTGCCTTTATCGTACGATGCCCAACGGCCACGGGTGAGAGGAGCGAAGGAGGGAAGAGGCTGCGGGTGAAGCCGAGCGAGTCTAGAACAAGGCATTTGATCCTTCGAGGGCTTCTTCATGAATGCGTCATTTGGACACACTCATTATTGCACAGCCCATCGGTCCCTCCATGGCCTCGGTTCGCCTTGCTTACGGCAACGATTAGTGATTACGTCTTTTGCGATTCCGAGCATCTGCTGGAGCGGGCTCTCATCAGCACAAGCGTCTCAACCTGCCAATTAACCGAAGATTAAATGTATTGCCTTTCTGGTATCGCGCTCACACCGACCGCATCTTACCTCAACACCATGTCTCTCTTGCCGCCCAACAACTAACCCAATCCTCCTCAGCCCCTTTTCTCGCCCTCCTTGAAGCTCCCTTCCGCTGACCTCGATCCCGACGTCTTCGCTTCCTTCTCGCCGCCCTCCCTGCCCTCTTTCCTCCGAGAACTGGTCGCCCTTTTCCTACGCACGGGCTGGTATACGTCGTTGAAATTCATGACCATGGCCAACCAGCGCATGTCGGCATCCGGCTGATGGTACAAGTCGCCCAGCAGAAGCGTCACACGTGCCCTAAAGTCCTTGCTCAACACGCTGAGTCTGTTGCGCAGGCCCTCCAACACGTCATCCTCTGACCCTGCGGTGCCCGACAACAATGGCGGCGGAAAATGGGAGTCATCGTCGTCCTTGCGCATGGCGGACGAGAACGTGGGAGAAGCGTTCGCAGAGTCCCGCTCGCTGAGTCCCCATTTGCCCGCCGCAGTGCGAGTCTCGATCTTGGCAGCACGCTCCTGACGGCGGGCGAACTCAGCCGTCGAGAACGAGTACAGCCCGTCAACAGCGCCCTTGTAGGCGAGCATGATCTTGAGAAGCTCGTGCAGCTGGCCTGTGAAGTCCATGCGCTCTGAGCCGAGGAGACCTTTGCGAGTAATGTTGGTGAGATAGCGTGCATGTGCCTGGATGAGGTCGTCCAGTGTGCTTTCTGGCTTGCGCATACTAGCCTGTAGCTCGTTCCATGATGACTCGATCACCTCGAACAGAATGTAGTACTGGAGCTGGTTGACAAAGTGGATCATCTCTGCCACCGCGCACCGCGCTATCTTCCAGTCCTTGCCGACCTTGTCCTCGACAGCGCCAAGGAACTGGCGTGCTGCAGTCATGCAACGGCGCCATGTGCTGCCGAGAGCGAACTCGACGCGCTTGACACGCCACAGAAAGTTGAAAACCTTGAGGTATTGCTTGCTGCCGAATGGGGTGACAATGACGTCGACAGGAGCATCAATCTTGTACTCCAAGGTAAATACATCCCAGCCGATCTCGCCGTGACTAAGCTCGAGCATACGAGAGTCCAATCTGCGGAGGACCTCGGGCGAGTCGTACTGAGCGTTGGAGTTGCGGACGGCGTGTTCGAGCTGAGCGGTCAGGGTATGACGGTATTGCGTGTTGGCAGGCTGGTCCAGGTTTGAGGAGAGCGACTCCATCAAGACCTCGATGAAGTCACCAGCCCCAAGAAGGATGTATTTCTTCAGTGCCTGCAGATGGTCGAAAAGCTTGAACTTGTCGGCCATGAGGTGTATCAAACGTGCCATGGTCGTCTTGTAGGCCTCTCCAATATTGCGCTCCAGCCCGGCCGTGTCTCCGTAACGAAGCTCCCTGGACGAGTCTTTGGAGTAGCTCTCCACCCAAGCTGCGTCCCCACAGCCGTATCGGATGAAGTTTAATGTTTTGCCAATGAGGAACACCTTGTTTGCGAATTCAGGAGAAACGATCGAGGGAATCATCCTCTCGCTCAGCTTGTACTTGTCTTCCCATACGCTCGTCGCGCCACCCTTGCCGGCATTCTCGTCATTAGGGTCCTCGTGTTGCTCCGATACGAAGAATTCGAGGAAAGGATCTGATAGCTCTCCATCATAAATCCATTGTCGTAACATGTCATAGAAGGGTCGTGTCACATGAGCCAGAAGGCGCTCTGCGAAAGCAACCACGAAAGGGTCACCGTGAGAAAGGGAAAAGGAATGGATCAAGGAAATGAGTTCGCCGCCTTTCTTGCCTGTTCCGTTGTCAGCGTGGCCACGTTTGTATGAGCAGTATGCGTTACCTTTGGACTCCTCGACAATCAAGCTCATGAGCCGCAAGCCCATGGTTGCTTCTCGCGTCCATATTACACAGCGCTTCAGCGTAACTCCAGCCTTGCCAATGCCCCGCCTAGGCTGTGCGTCGTCGAGCATCGCCAGAGCCCGTCGTATCTGGCCTTCAAGGGTAGCAACAAGGCCAAGGTATGCCCGCAGCTCAATTGTCAAAGCCGAGCGCAAACTTTGCGTGACCAGTCCTCCATCGGAGGACTCGACGAATTGTGAAAGCTTGCGGTAGAGTAGAGAGGGCTCCGCAAGGGTATGAAGGAGGCTGACTAAAGGAGCTGGGAGGGTGACAGGTAATTTGAGAATGGAAGGATCGGCGAAAACGAGGTTGGTGGAAGACAAGCCTTGTAGCGTGAAGGGAAGGTCACGCAAGAGAGCTGTTTCCGACGGCTCAAAGGACATAAGAGAGGTGCATTTCTTCAGAACTGGAGTCGTTGGCACAGACTCCTCCTCCCTCCTTGCCTCACGTGCCTTTCTGTCCGCTGTCTTCGGCCTGTCGGCCGTCTTCGGTCTGTCTTGAACTGAGGCTCTGGCGGGGTGCGGCACCTCAATGGGCGGTAGCCGCTGAAGACCTGCATTTGCGAATGCCTCGTTGAATACCGGGTTATCCGCATATTGAGATCGGGTTGGGGAGAGAGGGCCTGGCTCCGGGAATGGTTGGTAGTTGGCGACGATGTCGGGAGAGCGAGGAGGGGAGCGGACGCCAGGCGGCAGGATGGGAATATCAGAGTCGGACAGCTGGAAGAGGAAGTATAGCATTGCCCATTTTTGGTTCAGGACAGGTTGCGTGAGGAGTCTGGAGTAGAGATTGGTGAAGCGTAAGGCCTTCTCGGGTGAGCTGTTCTCGCGCACCACTGGAGCTAGGTCAGCGTGCGAAGACATGAGAAGGGTAGGGCGCGTACATTTCTTCTTGATGAGGTCGGCAGCATGATTGACATCAGAGGCAACACCGGGCTCTCCTGCGCTGCATGCCAATTAGCAGAGCTCGTGGTGCGGGGAGGTAAGCCTTGCCTGTCTATGGCGCCCAGCGCATAGTTGAAGGCGTCGTCGAAACGCTGATCGGCGGTATCCTCGTCTTCATCGGGATACTGGGGAAGAAGATGCTCAAGGAGCTTCGACAGCGCGTGCTCGACGCGTTCCTCGGTGGTCTGAGGCATTGGGACGGGGTGCACTCATCGCCGCGCGGGATTGCGACTGGGGTTGACGCGTTGGGCGCCGGGGCGACGTGATGTTTGCTTGCGCCCGCACGGCCCCTTTCCGGTCAACCCACACTCACCACATTCCGCATATGTAATAAGTTGAGAAAGATATGCAAGTCTCGGATTACTCATTCTCTGTCAGCTTCTGCAACAATTCACGTCGAGATCAATGCTAACCGCTATAGCCGATGGCTGATACTTGAGCGGTGCCCGGCGCTGGCTATGAGATTCCCCCACATAAGCTACCATCTCTGCTTTCAAACACCCATGGCTGAACAAGGGCGCACGGCGTATGTGACAGGTACCGGGTCACTAGCCAATTGGTACGGTCCGCCTGCTAACATCTGGACAGGCGGTGCCAGTGGCATTGGAAAGGCCGTTGTGGAAATGCTCGTGGGCCGAGAGTATTCAACTCATGCGTGCATTGCACAAGCTGCCACTGACCTCGTCATCGAATCAACAGTGCGAAAGTCTTCATAGCAGACCGCAACATCTCCGGAGCTGAGTCCCTGGCGAAATCTCTCAACCAGAACGGCAAAGTAGTCTTCCATCGCCAGGCCGATGTGACCGATTGGGACCAGCAAGTCGAGGCGTTCGAAACCGCCATCGCAGAGTTCGGACGCATTGACTACGTTTTTCCAGCAGCAGGCATCGCCGAGGGAACGTGGCTCCCAAATCCAGGCCCCACGACAGGCTTCCAAAAGCCAGGCCTCACAGTCATGGACCTAGACCTCACGGCAGTCTTCTACACGGTGGCGCTAGCTATCCAGCAGTTTCGTCGGCAGGAGAAATGCGGCGGTGGCTTCAGGGGGAAGCGTGAGTTGAGGGTGAATTTCCCGGTGCACAGGTGTAGCTGAGGTTGACAGTTTGCTGCGTCTCTTCCATCTGCGGCCTGTATGCTGTGCCGACGATACCCGTCTATTCGGCAGCAAAACGGTAGGTACCTGAGCTAACTTTGGAGTACGCTTCTCACTGCGCGCAGTGGTGTCGTTGGGTTGGTACGCTCGTACGGAAAGTTCTTGCCGGAGCAAGACATCACCATGAACGCCATTTGTCCAAACATCATCCGCACAAACCTCGCACCTCAATACTTTTTCGACGCGATCGAGGCACAGGGGCATTTGACGGAAATGTCGGGTGTTTTGGAAGCCTGGAGATCTTCGAGATTGGACCCAACGGAGGATATGCCCTGCGAGGGTGCCGAGTACCTGGATGCCGAAGCAAGCAAGGAGCCGATGTCTTGTACGAATTGTACCTTGCGATGCAGAGGCGGAGCGAGGAGACAAATGTGTGAGGTTTCATGGGTGAGTATGGACGTGTCATTGGCGCTGGCGACGTCTGGAGTTGATAGGTGTGGATCGCGGAGGTGTGGAGGAGTTGGCGGGTAGCGTTTGAGCTTGGCCACGCACTAAACTGCTCGGGGCAAAACCCGCCGTCGCCGGCAATTGCGTCGCCGGCTTATCGCTGTGGCTAGACCGATGAAACGGATGGTGATAGCGCTCGGACCAAGTCGTTGACGCCGCTTCTCTGCCTTGGAAGCAAACAAATCCGCGCGTTTTCCCTTCGCTTCCTTTTCTGTGCCGCTCCTCCCTCGCCTTGTGCTGCGTTCCTGTTCCTGCCGAGCTTGTGTCTGCGTCTGCATCTGCTGCCGTTCGTTCTTTCTTCTTCTGCACCTCATCCGTCTTGCATTCCTCGCCGCCATCCGCCGCTCGTTGTCAACCTCCAAACACACAGCTTGCCAGCCAGAATGCGCTCTCTTGTTCTTGCCGGCAGCGTCGTCGCCAGCTTGGCTGGCTTTGCCAATGCCATTCCTACCATCTCTGTCAAGGGCTCCAAGTTCTTCACCAGCGACGGCGACCAATTCTTCATCAAGGGTACACAAACTCCCCTGTCACGCCATGCAGCCACCCGACATGTTAACAGTTCCACAGGTGTCGCCTACCAGCTTATCCCCGACGACCCTCTGATCGATGCCACCCAGTGCAAGCTCGATGCTGCCCTCATGGAGGAGCTCGGTGCTAATTCGATCCGTGTCTACCATGTCGACCCTACCGGCGACCACCAAGACTGCATGGATACCTTTGCCGACAAGGGCATCTACCTTTGGCTCGACCTCGACACTTTCACCACCCAGATCGACCAGACCGATCCCCACTGGAACGAGTCTCAAAAGTCTGCCTTCGAGAAGGTCATGGACGAGTTCCAAAGCTTCGACAACACGGCTGGTTTCTTCGTCGGCAACGAGGTCCTGACGACTGGCAATGGCTCTGTTGCTGCCCCGTACGTCAAGGAAGCTGCCCGCGACCTCAAGGCCTACCGTGATCAGAAGAATTACCGCGATATCCCCGTTGGTTACTCCGCTGCCGACATTGCCTCTCTACGCCCCATGCTCCAGGACTATCTCGCCTGCAGCAGCAACGCCTCGGAGAACATTGATTTCTACGCCCTCAATGCGTATGAGTGGTGCGGTGAGGAAGCTACCTACGCTACGTCCGGCTACTCGGAGCTGCAGAAGAACGCATCCACCTACAACATCCCCATCTTCTTCTCTGAGACGGGCTGCAACACGGTGAAGCCTCGTACCTTTGGCGACCAGGCCGCCATCTTCGGAGACAAGATGAGCGACACCTGGAGCGGCTCCATCATCTACGAGTGGATTGAGGAAGCCAACAACTACGGCATAGTCAGCTACGGCCCCAAGGTCGACGCTACAGCCTCTGGCGCTCCCCCAGACGGCTACCCCCGCTCAGGCACCCCCACTGCCGTCAGCCCCGACTTCTCCAACCTGAAGTCACAGTGGGCAACTTTGACGCCCACCGGTGTCAAGGAGTCCGCCTATTCGCCCAGCCTGACTGCACCGGCCTGCCCCGATTACACGTCCGGTGTCTGGGAAGTCAACGGCGCGGTGGCGCTCCCCACTCTCGGACAGACCTTGGACTCTTCGGTCCGCAGCAGCATTACAGCCGGTGCCACGGGTGCCTCAGCTACTGGAACCGCTGCCTCTGCTTCCGCCAGTGCCACCAAGAAGGGCGCGGCCAGCCCGGCCAAAGAAGTCAAGACTGTAGCTGCCGCCCTTGCCGGCGTGTTTGCAGGTGCAGTCTGCTGGCTCTGATCCAGCACCTAAACCATGGTTACTTTTTCTTATTCTTTCCCAATATTAAGGGCTAATGATTGGCCCAATGAGGCTTCAAACGACGTATGCATGGATGGTTGAACGAGAAATAAGAGAACTGAGTATAGTTGTGAGCTTTCCACACCGGTTGCGAAGATAGCGGGGGTCTTTTGTTTTGAACGCATCATCACGAGCACATCAGCATCTAAGAGGAGCGTGTTATCGCAGTAGAAATAGAGGGGCAACCGGGTTTTCAGCAATCAAACTTGGTATTTTGATATAAATCACCACACTCGTGCCTGGTAAGCTAGCAGTCCCCTACGTCGCAAACCTGAAATGGGGATGGTCATCCCCAAGATTGTCCCTGTCCTTCTCATCCGCCAACCGATAATCCCTCTCACCCCGGTCCCTCTTCCTATTCTCCCTCCTCACACCAACGAACAGCACCGTGCACATGGCAGCGCAGAGCCAGAGCAACGCCAGCGACGTGCCATAGCCCGTCTGGTATCGCGGCGCCTCGGACGTCTTGTAGATGTTTGACGCGACGATGCCGCCGCAGTTGCCGAAGCCGACCTGCATGGCGGCGGCGATGGAGCGCTTGTAGTGGCCGCTCATGCAGTTTGAGATCCAGGTCAGCGTGACGGGCTGGGTGATGTAGCCGCCGGCGACGATGACGAAGAGGGCAAAGTACTTGACGCCCGGCGCGAGGCGGTCCTGGCAGAGCAGCAGGACGTAGCCGACGCTGGCGACGCCGACGCCGAGCAGGCAGAAGCCGTAGCGGTGCTGCAGGCGGTCGGTGCAGAGGGCGATGGCGAGGGCGACGAGGGTGGCGACGACGAAGATGGGGATGCTGAGGACTTGGGCGCGCGACGAGGTGTAGCCCATGTCTCTGATGATGGTGGGGATGAAGAAGGAGGTTGAGTAGCTGGTCGTTGCAATTCCTTTGTGAGTGAAATGTATTCTCCTTTCCCATTTCCGAGTTTTTGATATTCTTTGGGGTTGCGGGATGAGTGGATTTTGGGGCATTGGGGTTCGCAAGCTTGATTTCACGTACCCGTTGTTGACAATGCCAAAGTACATGATCACCGCGCAGTACATCTTCCAATCTCCAAAGCTCCTCTTCACGGCCGATTTATCCAAGCGGTCCATCCGGCACTCGCCCTGGTCATCGGCGAGCCGTGCCGTCAAAATCGCACGCTCTTCCTCGTTGAGAAAGGCGGCGGTCTCCGGCCAGTCGGGCACCCACCATTTGGAGACAATGCCGACGGCGACGGTGGCGAGGCCCTCGATGATGAAGATCCTGCAGGCTGATTAAAACGGGACCGCTGGTAGCGAAATGAAGACGGTCTTACCAGCGCCAGCCTCCGTATCCAGCGACACCGTCCATCTTGGCGAGTGCGTAGGCAAGGAGCTGAGAAGAAGTTAGTATTTGAGAATCCTAGTTACAGAATGTGTGGAAAGCTTACGCCACCAAACCCTCCAGCCAGTATACTGGCGGAGAAGAATAGAGACAGCCGCCACTGCAGCTCGTAGCGCTTGTAGTACATGCTCAACATGTACACGCAACCTGATACGTGGAGAAATAAATTCAGTGCCAGAATTCCAGAGCCGCTCGAGCTGAATAGGCAGGCAACCTACCAGGAAACAAGCCAGCTTCAAACAGCCCAACAAGGACACGCATGGCCACCAGTCCCTCAAAGTTGTTGACCAAGCCCTGGCCCATGGTGGCGATCCCCCACAGCACCATGATCAAGCTTAGCCAGGTCGAGGGAGCAACCTTTTTGAGGATCAGGTTGGACGGTATCTCGAAGAGGATGTACGGAACGAAGAACACGAGAAGCGCTACGTTGTAATCGTTGCCCGTCATCTGTAGGTCCTCCGTCAAGCCCTGGATCCTTGCGTTGCCTAGAGCGCAACACATCTCAAGGTCAGTGATTTCATTCCAATATTCGTGGTCTGTTGGCACAATTTCATTAGAAAAAAAAGGAAAACATAAACTGGGCACCGACCGATGTTTGTCCTGTCAAGAAAAGCAAGTAAAAACAGGGTCGTGAGTGGCGGTACGACGCGTAAATCACATTTCCGAACGATCTTCTTCTCTGCGATGGGGTCGACGTAGTAATCTGGGCGTCCGCCAACAGCTTCGCTGTTGCTGCTCCGCTCGTCGATGTACTCTTTATGCTGAGCTGCCTCCGGCTTTTCGGGTATAGCTGTTACGTCCATCATGGATGAAGTGAAGGCCAGGCTGGTGAGAACAACTCGAGAATTTAAAGCAGAAAGCAATGACTAGAAGGTTAGAGGAGAGGGACCAAGAAAAGTGGCAGGTTGCCAGCAATGAAGTGATGCAGGAGGGCCTGTTACGCTGCAACACCAACGTTGATCAGTTCTGGTCGGCCGCATACGAATCCTTAAAAAGCAAGCAGCGTGATACAACAACACAGTGCGCAAGTGCCCGCTTTTCGGACGGCCCGGCAGCAGACTTGTGGGACAGTGTGCCAATCGCACCCCACACAGCACATATCTTTTGCAGAGAACGAATGTGGAGTCCCCGCATTGTGGCTTGCCAGGCCACGCTTGTCGGCTAGCAAACCTCATCTGGCGAATCACGGTGCCTCGCAGGAGCAAACGGGACATCCGACGGGCGCTAATTCCACGTCCGTAACCCAGTGCCGACGGTCCATGATCAGTCTTTCCGCACTGAGACGGAAAGGTCCCGCGCGTCCTTCCCTGATGCATCTGTTGGGCTGTGGGGAAGACATGGGCGAAGGAGTGGAAGAGAGGAAGAGCAATCGTCACCAAGACTTTATCTGTCGCAGGATTGTCTTGTCGTGCAGTCTTGGCTTGGTGGCACAGCGGAAACATCCACGCGGCATGCTTTTGGGCCTTGGTCATCGAGCTTTAAGAGGAGAGGCGCATTGTGGCGTTCGAACTGTGACTTGATTTTGGAATAAAGGTTCTGTGGATCCAAACTGGGTGTAATAAGAGAAAGTGTTGGGCCGTGTTTGTTCCTGCGTCTCCATTTCATTCCACGTAATTGCCAAACACTCACTCACATCGTCGGTAATCTGCTTCAATACAAGAGGGGAGGATTGTCACTACACCCTTTTACTAATGCATGTGTTAGACGTTGTCCCGGCAAAGTTGTGGCGTTATTACCAGTGAGATTTGATGTTTAGAATGGACGTGAAGAACGCTAACATAACCACGAGACTGTTATTGTGAGGTATTGTACAGCTTCAGTCTTCTCCTTTTTCAACACGTGTATGTCCATGCTCAACACTGCGGGTTCTCGTTCTTAGCTGTAATTCTCACATGAAGGGGACCGACAAACAAGGCGAGAGGCGTAATAAACTTGAACTTACGCAAAGATCGGGGCAACCGATATCATGGCAACAATCCGGACAATGTATCTGGCAGGCAGCCGGCTGCATTTGGTTTCAACGGGTGTCTTGAGATCGACAAGATACGGTTGCTCTTTCAAACTTACGCACTACGGTTCAGATCTCGTCAGTAATCTGAAGAAGCTTGTTTGTGATGTGGTCATATTCATTGGAACCCAATACTTACAGCCTAACCATGCAAGTCAGCTAACTTACACGGGAGAGAATCAGGCGGTAATATAACTTACACGGCCCAACAACATGTTCAGCCGATAGATCCCACGGTCTGTATCCGAGGGCGCGGCAGCCGTCAACCCCACTAGGATTAAGGCAGAGAGAGCGGTAACGAAGCGCATTGCCAAGATCGAAATTGGGTTGTGGATCTAAAGAATGTGCACAACGTAACAGATACCGTTTCCGGGGGGTCCACGAGGGATGCGTGAACCAAAATCAGGGAATTTGTCTCCTTTAAATAGGTGAAGTGGATCGCATCTTCGCTCGCACGAGCTTTCCGTGCCAGGAGAATTGGATACACAAAACGTGCGTGTGCGTGGATAGGCTGACGTTGGATTTTGTGTACCTGCCAAGAATGGATGGATTGCCTGGGGGTCAGAATGTCCAGAATTATTGCACTGGATGGCGAGTTTGGCAGAGTAGAAGCTGTTTCAAGGGAAGCTGTGATGAGACGCCTTAGGTTGTGTGAGCTGAGGAAAGTAAGAAGTCAAGCAAGTGAGGAAGGAGCAGACCGAAGCTGCCGCTAGGTAATTTCAAGACGTCGCACAGGATCCTAGCTGGAAGGGAAGGCTCTGTGTCCCAGTAGCACAACGCATATAGAGTGACAAGAGTGAGGAAGAAAGAAAAAAAAAAAGGGGGCAGTGTATGATCTTCAAGCCCTGAAGAACTTTATCACGCATCTTCCTAAGCATCATGTAGGCTGCGGGACATTTCGACGGTAATCAGTGAATTCTTTACGACTGGATACTCCCGTTCTAGTATTCCACGCGCATGTAGAATATAATCCGCTGTAGGCTGATTGACATTGGGCGAGCGGTCGGACATAATGGCCGGATCCAAAGCCTATCTTTACCTTCACAGTGAGCCATTGATACCACCGTAACATGAACTTTCGTCCCATCTTTATGTGACTAAATGTCAACGAGACACAGTGCCTTTTGACGTCACATTCCAATCTACAACGACCAGCCATTTTTCTTCATGCGGACCAACCTCCACCTCCCAGGTTGGAGGAGCGATGGCCACGTCGTCTCCTACCTTCACGTCGCGTGAGCTGTCCTTTGCTGGTCCAACAAGGACTGCGCGGATGCTGGAACTGCTTTCCTCGTTCTGAGTAGCTGAGGAACGAGTGCGCGCGGTTGCTTGACCGGCAACAAACTTCAGGCGATGGCCGCTTTTTTCCTCGGTGCGTTCTGTGACCTGAATCCTTGCCGGCTGACCCGGTCGTGGTGTTCGCTCTATCCGTTGGCGTGGTTGGTGATTCGCCGTGTCCGCCTGAAAACCTCCATGCCCAACACTCAGTATCCAGCTTCGCACAACGTCTGCCATGCCACCCGGAACAAACTTTTGAGATCTACGGTGGGGGGAGAAGTGCTCTGGCAATGGCGTGATAGCTGAGGCATCCAACCCTGATCCCGCCATTCCGTACTTATTCGGAGGTAGTAGGAATGGATTGCGAGGTCGAGAGCTAACGCTTTGCGTTGAAGGGGGCTCCAGGGAAGTCATGGAAGTCGTCGATACAGGAGTCTGGCCAGGCAGGCGGAAGCGGGGAGCTTTGCCGCCTCGCGGAGGACTCTCGAGGATTTCTACACTGTTGTCCGTTTTAGTTGGATCTGCTTGCTTTGTGGTAGTTTTCTGCCTCGGCGTCAAGTCTGGATTCGGGGCGAGACGGCGGCGCTTTGCTGGCGGCTCGCCCGGCGGTAAGAGAGAGCCCTGCGCGGGGTCTAACAGCTGCTGAGCTTGCTCCTCATGCCGAGATGCTGGCGTTCCATGGTACGTGGGAGACGCGCTTTCACTCCCAACGCTCTCAACCAAGAGAGTGCCCTCGTCGGTTACAGAATCAAAGAGCATCTCATCGGCTTCGTCCTGGTTGTTTCCCGCCTCGACATCCTCTTGAGACGCGTCATGAATGCTTTCCACCCTTGTCAGCTTCGGACGTGGGCCTCGAGAGGGCTGTACATCGTCGACATGGTTGCCTGCCCGCAAGGCTGGTTTTCCTTGTGGCGAAAAGCTATCTGCTTGTATTGCTCGCGGCGTCGATTGAAAGGACAATGGGCCGGTGGAGCGCAATGCGCTAAAGCGAGGCGTGGGCTTGAACTGCTGCGAAGGCGTCACGGCATCTTGCTGGATTGGAGTATGGGCTTGCGGGCGCAGCGGACGGGCAGAAGCTGGGACTGGTCGCGATTCGGCTTGTGACGGGGTCTTGTTCTGATCGCGACGGGAAACGAAACGATGGGGCGAGGGCGTCTACAGCAGTTCAGTACCTAAGTTTGAACCGAGGCTGCGGAGAAGAGACAACGTACGACAACGGGCGGAGCCATAGGTGTTTGGTGGGGCGATGAGGCTCCCGTCGCGTGAGAACGCGTGCGTGACGTCGCGACTCTCAACAGCCGAAGAAACGAAGGCACCCCAACGTCTTCCTTCTCCGCCTCATCCTGCAGCCTCCCCCACACCTTTGTTGATCATCTCTCCCGTGACGCAGCCCGCAGCTCGCACCCCGCAGCCATGGTGGTAAAGTTCAGCGCGCGCGTCCGCGGCCAGGTGACGACCCTGATTAACGACGGCGCCACCGACGAGGAAATCCTCTCTCAGACTGAGGTCTCGTCGCGTACTCTTCGCCGCTGGCGCCTCGATATTCGCAACCATGGCGTTATTGGGGGAAGCTTTCGCCAGAAGTCTGGCCGTCCTGCTGTATGCCTGCCTCGTACTTTTTACTCCTCCGCGTCCACTCATGAATGCGTGTAGACAATCCAGGTACATATCGAGGAAGCCATTTACGACTACTTGCTCTCGCGTCCTGAAGCATCCTTCGACGAGGTTTTGTGGTTCATCTTTGATGAATTCGACTTGATAGTGTCCCGCTGGACTCTCCACCGCCTGTACAAAGCCCGCGCTTGGGACAAAACCACGCTTCGCCGCCGCGCCATGGATCATGCAGCACTCTTCCGTGCGGCCTGGTTCAACACCATCCGCGAGCTTCATGGCTACCAGTTGGTATTTGTCGATGAGTCTGCATCGAACCCTCGCGCTATGCACAGAAAGTATGGCTGGTGTCTAGAAGGATCGCCTACCGAGAAGACCGAGAGCATTCAACGCAACAATCGCTGGAACGTTCTGCCTGCATATACCATTGAGGGGTATCTCCCGGGCTATTTGTGCACGCAGGAACCCATCACCCAGGAGCTCTTCGTGGAATGGCTTGTCCAAACTGTCCTTCCTCATTGCAATCCCTTCCCCGGTCCCCGGTCCGTCATTGTCATGGACAATGCAACGATCCACCATGCCCCCGCGGTGGCGGAGATACTGGAAGCTAATAATGTTCGACTCATCTACCTACCCCCGTACTCGCCTGATCTCAACGCCGTGGAGTCGACATTTTACGATCTAAGAATCGAGCTAAAGAAGCGCCGCGAGAACTACGCGGACAACTTCTCCAACTTTGAAGCCTTCTTGCGTCACACGATCGACGACTTATTCGCCTTGGAAAGAAATGTCAAACGGGCTAGGGAGCACTTTCGAAAGGCACAAATACCCCGATAGACGTTGACGTATTGTTTCTTGCATTTAACAGCCTCTCTTACGGCCATTCGGCACACGAAAGACGTTGGGGTATATCATTATGGCATCAAGTCCTATCTCAACTTGAACATGTCAATGCTGAAGCTATTCATGTATCATCCTAGGCCATCGTCAAACAAGTGACTCTATGGAGTTGTATGATCACAAAAGAGCCAGGCCAGCACCGACAACACCAAGAGCAGCGAGCATACCCTCAGCGCGAGCCGGGGCTGCGTTTGCAGTGACCTGGGGTGGGCCAGTAGTTGTGGCGGAAGCACTACCGGTGTTGGAAGCAGTGGAGCGAGTACTCTGCGACTGTGTAAGTAAATAAACACTACCTTGCTAGAACAAACACTTACCGAAGTAGCGCTGGACTTGGAGGTCGAGGCAGCGGTAGACGAGTGTCCAGCTCTAGATGAGCTACGACTAGCGCTGGCTGTTGTAGAGGGAATACTATCGTCGGGGCTCGGGGTCGTGGCAACGGCATCCTGTCTCTGTTAGTCTTGCCTTGGAAGTTGACTATCAAGGGCATGAACTTACAGAAGCCGAGCAGCAGTCAGCTCCGCTGTCGCATATGGACTGGTCGCTGCAGCACACTTCGCCAAGGGTGGGACGGTAGCAGTACGTCATGGGGTCGGAGCCGTAGCACCAGTGCCACTCTTTGCCGCCCCTCTGGCAGCACTGCTCGCCAGAATCGGCATGCAAGCAATCCCAGTCCCCATAGTCGCCGGACGTCGCCGTGGCGCTCGAGGCCAGAGAAGTCGTGGACGTGGTCTTGACATGGACGGTCGAGGTGGAGGTAGGCTCGTCGTCCTCAGCGCCACCGGTCACACCGGGCCCGGCTGCTCCACAGCAGCTCGTATCCGAACCAATGCAATACTCTACATGTCAAGCATGTTAGTATGGAGGGGAAAAGTTGCAAGGAGAGATCAGTTGTACCTCCATCAGAACAGCACTGCTCGCCAGCGGAGGGGTTGAAGCAGGAGTCGCTGCTGCAGATGATGTTCCCGGCGCCATAGCAGTCGGCGCACGTGTTTCCCGCAGAGCAGTTGCCGTCATCATCGCTCTGTCTCACCAGCAGGGGGTTACCCGGCGGTCCAGTGCGCATCGTCTTGTGCCATTCCTTCGCGTCGACCAAGGAGGTGGCCGCAACGAGGCAAGCGAGATGGGAGAACGAGAAGCGCATGTTTGAGGAATTGCAATGCAAGAGGACAGGGTATCTGATAAAGGATCGACAACGAAAAAAGCTTGACTGGAAAGAAGCTGTGGCGAGTCTCACGAACGAGGCCTAGAGAGCCTTATATGAGCGCAGGTGCTCTGAGGCGCTGCAAAGACAGCTTAAACTCAGCCTTCCTCTCTTGTGTCTTGGCAGCTGACTGCAATTCGTTTCCCGCCGGCGGAATCCTGCACGACACAGGGCGTCTCGCGGCATGGAACCAGGACGCTAATTGATCCTCACTTCGCATTGCTGCCTGCGAAAGCCACGCTATGGCGACTGAGACCCCACACCGTTGGGACGCCAGGCGAATGGTGTCGCAGCAGGCTGGACTCGGGGCTATTTTTAAACGGTTTAATTGCTTTCAGGTACAGCGCCGGGCGGATTGGACGAGGCGCATTTTTTCGGGTAGTGCAAAAGGGACCAATGCCAAGCTATGCTTATGGACTTTATGGTTAAAGGTTGGTCCGCTCGACTAGGCCAGATGGGGGAACGCGGAAGAGAAAGAGGTGTCAGCTACGATTGCTGTTTCGAAACAGCTCGGTCCTGCTTTGTGGGGTCCAAATTCTGCGTTTGGGCGGGTTGATGCAGCCTTCCGCGTGCGGCGGGGTCGTTTTCCTCCAGTGCATAAGCACCGTAGCCTACCCTTTCCCCGCCTTGCTTTTGTTTGTTGTTCACTTATTCGATGAATGAAGTAAATCAAGGGTCTCTGCAATGCATGGATCCATAGTGGGGAAACCATTGAGGCATAGGGCTGGCTCAGCCTCGAAAGCATAAAAGTCTTGATACCCGTTTGGGCTGTTGGCTCGTATCTCTCTGGCGATGAGCTTCCGCTCCGCGACCTTGGCGGGCCGTCACTGGAGCTTGGCCGACACACCGCAAGTTGGCCGGTTTGTGTAGCCGGAATCCTTCAAATGTCCCAGCCGCCACAAGTTGGGCAAAGAGAAGGTTAGTTGGGGGCTTGGACAGGGATTGACGGTTGAGACAACTGGGGGCCAAAGGATTACCGCTTTGGGCCAAGCGCTTCAATCTGGTTCCTATCATTTTTTCTTTTCTTATTGAAGAATCACGGTGACGTCGAAGTCAACAGCAGAAAAACGACGAGGCGGATGCACTGGGCTGGAGGCGTCTTGCAAGTAGGAGGGGTTGACGTGATCAGCGAGCCTGGTCGCGTTCGGTCTCGGGACGTTCGGCAAGAACAGGGATGATGGGCATTGGACAGAAGTTATCACGAGATCCTAAAATGGTAACTTGGTGGTTGTACCGATATATTTGGAGCTGAAGAGGAGCGATGCAAAGAGGGAGAAAGGGAGAGAGAAAGGTGGAGGTGGTGAAATAATGTCGGGTAGCGTTGGGTAATGAAAACGCGACAAAGAGAATTTGCGGGAATAATTTCTGATCTCCTGCCAGACGTCATCGCACACCAACAGGTTTATCGCGCAAGATATAAGCGGATTGCCGTTGGCCCTTTGTCGTGGCTATCTTGCTGTTCGCCTTCTGCATCATCTCTCAACAGATTTACCCCTGCTCATGCCAGCCAACATGGACGAAGTCAAAAACAACAGTGGCGCAGTCAGATTCGGCGTTGAGCTTGACACGACCAAGCTCCATCTGCTGCCCGGGCAAAGGTACGCACGCACCTTACAGACCGGGGTGAGTGTGAAGCTGAGGGCTGTATAGCACCATATCCAACAAGGCTGACTTCGTCGGCGACGGTCATGTCCACTTCAAGGGAGAGGAGTCGGTGCCAGCGGCGGAAAGATCGACGAGCATAAAGCAGAGCGACTGTGACGGCGGCGGAAAAGCAGGCGGGCTTGACGGATGAACGGCTCAGAACGGCAACACAAGCGCCCCGCTCCCGAGGAATTCCCGGAGCGGGGCTGCACGGCTGCTCTCTCTCTCTCTCTCTGGGGCAATGTGGAGAAGCAGAGTCAGAGCTCACCTGCGGTTCCTGGCAACGATTTGATCTTGTTGTTTCACACACGTCTGCCCTACTGCGCTGTCAGGTACAACTCTATTTAGCATTCCTATACATACGCGTTGACCTGCCTGGATTTAAAGCGTGCCACTGCCCTGATGAGTGCCTCAGTCCGACACCGCCTGCCGTGCTTCACGCAGGGGATCACGCCAACACCCGTACGCCAAGCTTCGGCATTGTCGGCATTTTACCTTACTGCCGGTTGTGCCATCCGTCGGCTTGACTGCTCCTTCCCGCTGCCATCTCCGCCACTCCATTGCTGTCGGTCCTATTCCGATTCATGTCTCCAGTTTCCCGACGTATCGCCAAGTTTTCCATCGGCGCCATGGTGTGGGAACATATGTCCCAACGGCGAGCTCCGTTATAAAAGACCTGCTTGAGCACCGCAAGAGAAGTCTCCAGGCTCCAGCTTCTCCCAATCATGAGGTCCACCACCTACGCCTTCGCCTCAGTCCTGGCCGCTGCTGCCCCAGCATGCGCCGCCGAAAACTACACCTGGGCCAACGCTCCCTCCGAGGTCCAATTTTATGGCCAGAGCCCTCCAGTCTACCCTTCTCGTATGTATTCACTTGCTATTCGTTGCTCCCTCAAGCTGATCGGACCAAATAGCTCAGGGTAATGGTAGCACTTCGCCAGCATGGGCTACTGCCTATGAAAAGGCACGTGCCATTGTCGAACAGCTGACGTTGGATGAGAAGTCCAACCTCACTCGCGGCTACACTGGCACATGTGTCGGCAATACTGGTGCCATCCCGCGCCTGGGCATTGAGCCTCTGTGCTTTGCCGACGCTCCGGATGGAATCCGCGGCACTGACTTCGTCTCTGCTTTCCCTTCCCAGTTGCATCTTGCTACAACTTGGGACAGAAACTTGATGCATGCCTACGGAAAGGCTCTTGGGGAGGAGTACCATGACAAGGGTGTCAATGTTGCCCTTGGCCCCGTGGCCGGCCCTCTCGGTAGGGTTGCGAAGGGCGGCCGCAACTGGGAAGGTCTGAGCAACGACCCCTACCTTGCTGGTATTGGCATGTACGAAGTGACGGCAGGAATGCAGGAGGCTGGAGTCATCGCTGTTGCAAAGGTAAGTTGAGAGATTTCTGAGAATACCACAGCGTTACCTGACGCAGCAAACAGCATTTCCTGCTTAATGAGCAGGAGTACCGCCGCAGGCCTAACAACTCTGACTATGAGCCACTTGGGCATGCTATATCCTCCAATACGGATGACAAGACTCTCCACGAGCGCTATGCCTGGCCATTCTACGACTCCCTAAAGGCTGGCGCTGCCTCAGTCATGTGCTCTTACCAGCGTGCAAACAACTCGTACGGCTGCCAGAACTCGAAGCTGCTGAACGGTATTCTCAAGACCGAGATGGGTTTCGAGGGTTTCGTCGTCAGTGACTGGGCGGCACAGCACACTGGAATTGCCTCGGCCAACGCCGGTCTTGATTTAGTCATGCCCGATGGCGGATTCTGGGGAGCCAATTTAACCCAGGCCGTCAACAACGGATCTGTCACTACTGATCGTTTGGACGACATGGTCACCCGTCTTCTGGCTGCATACTACCTTCTTGGCCAGGACGAGGATTTCCCCGAGATCGGTGTGTTTTCTGACACGGTTCAGCACCCCATCGTCGATGTCCGTGGCGAGCACGACAAGATCATCCGGGAGGTTGGCAGTGCCGGCCATATTCTTGTCAAGAATGTGGACAACACCCTGCCTCTTCAGAGCCCTAAATTTGTTGCCATCTACGGTTACGATGCCGATGTGAAGGCCGTGCCGTGGGAGAACGTCGCTCGTTATGGAGGCGGCTATGAGGTCAATTACGGCTGGAACACCTTCAACGGCACTCTGATCACCGGCGGTGGTTCCGGTGGTGCCTCCCCGCCTTATGTGGTTTCTCCTTTCAAGGCTATTCAGGACCGCGTCATTCAGGACCATGGCATCCTTCGCTGGAACTTCTGGGACGAGAACCCCCATGTCTCTGCAACGGCCCAAGTCTGTTTGGTCTTTATCAACGCTTATGCCTCTGAGTCATTCGACCGCCCGTCTCTGGCGGATGAATTCAGTGACAACCTGGTCAACAACGTGGCAACCAACTGCTCCAACACGGTTGTCGTCGTCCACTCCACTGGTGTCCGCCTTGTCGACTCGTGGATCGACCACGAGAACGTCACTGCTGTGATATTCGCTGGTCTTCCAGGTCAGGAGAGCGGCAACAGTCTTGTCGACATTCTTTACGGCGACGTCAGCCCGAGCGGCAAGCTCACTTACACCGTTGCCAAGCAGGAGGAAGACTACGGTGACCTCCTCGACCACACCGTGGACGAGGGCTGGTTCCCGCAATCCGACTTCACCGAGGGCGTCTACGTCGACTACAGAGCCTTCGATAAGGACGACATCGAACCGCGCTTCGAATTCGGCTACGGCCTATCGTACTCCGAATTCGAGTACTCTAACGTCCAAATCAACGCGCTTGACGCCAACACCGACGCCTTCCCGCCCGAGGCCGCCATCGTCCAGGGCGGTCACCCCGCGCTCTGGGACGTGCTCTTCAACGTCACCGCCGAAGTTGAGAACGTCGGCAACTACACGGCGCACGAGGTCGTGCAGCTGTACGTCGGCATCCCCACCGCCCCCGTTCGCCAGCTGCGCGGCTTCGACCGCCTGGCCACCGAGCCTGGTCAGAAGGTCACCTTCACATTCCCACTCAAGCGCAGGGACCTCAGCTTGTGGAACGTCGAGGCGCAGCAGTGGGAGCTGCAGGCCGGCGAGTACCCCGTTTGGGTTGGCGCCAGCAGCAGGGATTTGAGGTTGAATGCTACCATTACGATTTGAGGAGAGATGAGAAGGAGGTAACGAAATTCATGAACCAATATGGATAATTGATTAATTCGAGGCACACTTTCAACCTCCTGCCTATTGCCTTGTAGTCCCAACGCTCTTGGTATGTGAATTCAAACTACCAGTCATCACGATACCTCGAAGGACCATCAAACGGGGTGGAATCCTGTACGGCGTTGAGGTGAGTTGTTTGTCGGGGAATGCAAACGGACCGCTGTGATTTCCAAAGGGAGAGGCATGGGTGTACGATAGCGTCCTAGGACTGAGATTGATTGAGAGATAAGGATAGGGGCTCGTACCTAGCGCCCAACGTATGCGTACCGTTGCATAAGTGGCGAGTTTCTACGCCCAACGTCGTACGATAGAACGGGCCGTACCACAAGCAGAGAACATGAGAGCCCAACGCGGCAGACCTTACGCCTGGCATATTAGGCTTCTCTGGTGGCTTGCATGATGTAGAAATACGGCAGAGCGTGGAGAATTACCGACATCGAAGAAACGAACGAGGCGAGCAATCCCAACTCCCCCGTTCCTGCATGCAAGACGCTGCAGCATCGAAGGCGTTTCGTGCAAGTGATTCATTGGCTGAGTCTGCAAGACCCCTACCAGATACGCCTATTACACAAAGCTACGTCGGGCTACATGACTTGCCAATGCTGGGAAGCGGTTGTGGAGAAATTGGGCCGTTCTTTCTCTGGGCTTAATGATAGATCATTCTTTGCAAAATGCCATTCCACCCTGAGGTTTCCAACCGATTAGACTACAGAAAAGAAAAAAAAAAGAAACAACTGGTGTACGCAATCAAAGTCGTCGCTGCCTTCTCGCGGTCCGGGCCGCGTTTCCTAGTCGAGAAAGAGCGAAATGGTGGCGTTCGCTCTGTGAAACCCGTGGTCGCCACCATCAGGTCATTGGTTCGCTCCAATGCATGCTTGCTTGGAAGGATTCCGTGGCTGTTGGGCCGCTTTCTTCCTGGAACCTCAAGCTCTTCCAAATCCCTTTTTACGCGTTCGAGATTACTACAGCCCTGCAGGTTTAGGAGGATTTTGTGGTCCCCCCATCACTGAGGCGTAGATTCGTGAGGCGGAGAAGAACTAGGATAGACACGGGACGTCGCCTCACACTGATCAGCTTCATATCGATGGGCCCCATGGCTGTTTTGAGTGACTACCTCCGCTCTGCGTGCCCTACTCGATGGTACACAACCTGAACAAATCGCGGAGATCGGCTACGTTTCGGGCTTTGGATCACGCACATTATGGGTCCAACACGGCTGACGTACGGTTCGATTCTTGGTTTTGGACTATCCAGCTGCTCGAACTCAAAGCCTCACTTTCCCACAAGAGATCTCCGTCAAATCGCCACTAGTCTACCCAATGATCCAATATACTTCCGACCCAGGGTGTGTGGTGGAAGAGACTGATCGACACAGAAAAAACCCCGAGTCCACAGAGCTATCCAGGAGTCTTGTCGTTCGTATCGCAAACCGTATTGGGTGCGCCAAGGAGTGGTTTCGTGGACAGGCGTTGGTTTTTTTCTACATACATAATCCCATTTGTTCACCACTTCTTTCACATACGACCATAGCTGGTAGAATACAACGGACCCCGTCCGCTCTCCGATATTTAAGCTGCCATGCGGCCGATTAGTACTCAAGTGGGTGACCATTGGGGAATCCCGGCTGTTGTATGTTTTTGCTCTCTTTTTTGTGGTCCTGTGGCGTTGAGCATCAACCCCGTTTTGCACCGAGCGGGCTCCACACTCGGGATTATTGGACCTTGACCGGAATGGTTTCCTCTTTAGGAATTCGAATATTGGCCAAGCCATGATGGAGATTCGGGAGTGTTCGATACGGTGTGTGTGGTGATGATTATACTGGACTTCGCTCGCGGGAGAAATTTCGCAGTATTGCTCGTGGACTACCGAGCAAAGTTTGGCAGAGTGAAGAGGGAAGGCTCTTGCGGTTGGAGTCTGCGCTGGTATCAATACATGTTTACTTACACAAAACTCGCCTATTTGCGACTCCCTTGACGACAATAATTGCGCTATGAACACTTTCCTTTGGTGGCTGAATCTCCTACATACGATTATATCGCTACCGGGAAAGTCCGGGGCCGCCTTCAACGATCTCCGCAACGATAGCTCGCAATGCGGTCATTCCACCCTATCCGCCTCAGATCATCCAAGCCCGGGTATTTGATGGTTCGGTTACGGCCGGTGCAGTTGTCGCCCCTAAAAGAAACAGTCAGCCTGTATCTTCCGAAGAACAGACGGGTCAGGCCCCAAGCGGACTGCAAGGAATACTGTGGATGCTGGACGATGCTCACTCATGTATCATGCAAGATAACCCTTGGTCGGGTCCGTAGGATGATATCTGACGATACCTGTATTCTCAGTGGGCGCTATTGTCAGCTTCGATAGATTCCATGTAAGATGAAATTGGAGGGATGCAAACGGGAAGAGAAGCGAGAAACGGTTTAGTATTAGTTACGCACCATCTCTCCCTATCCGGCAGCTCCCACAGTCTGACGCAGCGGGGTCCGTAAAACTGAAGCCATTGGCAGTGGGACTTTGCATTTTTTGTGCTGTTGTTCCAGAAGATGTCGGTGCACATGTAGATCTATGAATTGCGCAGGCTGTCAGTTTCTATCATGATAGTACGGAAAGGGTATGATGGCGGCAAGAAAGCAGTATTGCAGAACTTCATTCACTCACACCCTGCAGGTAAGCTGTCGAAGGTATCGCTACAGCACAGCCGGCCAGGAGTGCTGCTACATACGGAATCGCAAGACAGGTGTAGTGCATGGTCTGAATATGCAAGTAGGTTACCAAGATAAGGAAGGAATGGGCTGCCTCATCTCAGAGAAAAAAGGCATCCAAATGGGCCAAATGCTTGGGTTTGTACGAAGCTGTCCTTTTATCGCCGGCCCCGAAGGGCGGAGGCAGTGTTGTCATCAGGTGTTAGATCTGGGCCAACTCAAGATCCATTCTCGGGTGTTAGTTATTTCACTGGCTTCCAGATTCCATGTCCAACTTCCAATTTGCGTTGCTAAACACAGGATCTTGTCTGCTAGCCACGTTCTCCCATGTAGACAGAGTATCGAAGACCACCACCAAAAATGTATCAAGTTCGTCGCTGTAGAGTTCAGGAATGGGTGGGTTTGTGGCCACGTGTGGTTGCCTGGGGGTGGAAGTCGCGCTAGAGCTAGTGATTCCTAAGATGATAGGTCGGCATGCCGGGTGTCCTCCGATATAATCCCAATCAATGGCGTAGCGACGTCCCTTTTCGATGGTGTCCAGATGGTAAATCGTGTCCTCAAGTCAGCAAATCGAGATCCACGATGGAGGCTAGCGACAACTAAGAGGTTGAAGTCGAGCCAAGTGTGAGTCGCCACGTCGAAGCATAAAGCGAGGCCATCGTGGGTTGTAGAGTGCCATAGGAAAATCGTGTTCCCTGAACTAGTGACTCGCAGCCGATTGTTAGCCACAGACAAGGTTCTGTAGGAAACTAATAACTCACCATGACACACGTGGACGTCTTTCACCTCAAATGCTGAAGGTGCTGCAGCCATGTGAAAAGCAAAAAAGGTACTAGTGGGGAATTTTGAGCGAGTTCCAAGAAATGTGCCGCGTCATGCCGCTGTATCGAACGCCAATTCATCTGCCGTCATGCCCAGATCCGGGCTCAGGTGTCGGTGAAAATCAAATAGGGAACAGGCTTTGGCTCGTAGTCGTACACACGTGGTAAAGGCCGCCAACTGCCGCTCAAGTGGGTGGTTAACCGCCTGCACTATAGTCAGTATCGTGCTGGGTTTTCGGACAACTTGATGGAGTTTCTAGCTCTCTCTCGAAATAGCCACACACTGACCGGCAGTCGATGGTACCAGGTGGTGAGAGACAGCAAATAGAGAGACGTGCTAGGAGAAGGGTGAAGTGAAGCCATGGGACCGCAACTTTTGACTACTTACAAGTAGCAATTACAAGACAGTCTCCAATCCGTCAAGTCCTCTTTAGAAGTCCAACCCAGAATCTCCATCTCGTAGCAAACGTCTTTCCTGTCTGCCACTTTGCAGCAGTGAACAGCCACTGGCGAGGAAGGCGGGAAGAATTGTGCCAGAAATCTTAGTGTGCAGAATCCGGGAAGACGTGGTAAACAACAAGGCCCAAAGACCTCTTGGGAGATTGCAAATACGTGATGCCGGGAGCCCGCGGCCAGGATATTGGGCTCGAGCAAGTTGGCGACGGGTCGACGCTGACGTGCGGTTGCCCAACCAAGTCATGCAGACGCAGGAGCGCTGACATCACGCGCAGTGGGAACTGTGTAAGGGAGTTGACGACCCCTGGCAGGAAGTCTAAAGGGACTGTAAGATCATGCCAGCGCACGCATACATACGTATCGGCTGTGCTCGCGCGCCTGCAGTCCGTGCTGTAATGGGAAAAGAACGCAGCGGACCGCCCCCCAGCCTGTCGGGAGCTGCAATGCGGCCAACCATCACATCATGAAGCCCCTCCGCATCATCATCTTGGTCGACGCTGCTTCGTCAACGCACACGCACACGCCCTTGCTTTTCGTTTGGTGGGTGCCGCCGTTCCTCACTTTGGAGCCTCACTTCCCAGGCAAAAGGAAAGAAAACGCCGTGTGGAGCTCAGTAAGCACGGCATGGCGTGTTCGATAAATGGGGCGTTCCTTGAGCAGCTGTAGCGGAAGTCCGGAGACACAAGGGCCGAAACAAAGGGTTGAGACGGATAAAGTAGGGTGAGGCGTGATTGGTTGATGGAGGGTGCTGCATGACACCTCTGGCTGCAGCGTCCTGGACATTACACTGAATGAAGCGGCGTGACGGGAGTCTTGATCGTCGTCAAGGAAAGGCAGAAGCATCCGAGGCGTCCTGTGAGAGGAAGAGACGGTCGATATTGCGACTGACGCTTGCGATATTGCTGATCACTCTGGTGAGGCTTACCTGCACAGTGATTGCGGATCCAATGGCGCTGTCTGCCGACCTGCCATGCTCTGCAAGCCGTCGTCAGGCCCGCAGGAAGGCCAACATGTCAGACGTGGGTTTGCCCGGCGGGCGGCAGTTTGTTTGGTGGAGTCCCGGCAAACAACAGTGATGTCGGCGGCTTTGGCCACGAGAGGGTTGAGGCAGATGACTTGGGATGGAATGCGGGAGAAGCTTTGAACCGGGGTTAGCGGTGACAGCACCCTACAGCAGATGCGGAGAAGCAAAGCAAGATCCGGTCTTGGACCCTCGCATGGAACCCATGGCGGACCTGCGGCACCAGGAGGTTGCTAGGCCTACCTAGGTAATGGAGGTGGTGCCCTACGTGAACATGGATGACGAAGGGGACATGATGTACCCGGTTTCGCCTAGAAATCCGAGGGTTCGAGATCCGGCAAAGCGAAAATGGAGGGCGCGCATGGTCTCAGATCCAACGGCGCGTGGTGCTATGGCATCGCGTCGGGTCGATAAGTTGCCGCCGGGCCCATGCTAACCCACGCAGTATCGTGCATGATCGCCGCGGATGCTTGGTGGGATCTGGAGGCCTGAAGAGAGTATGCGATCTTGTCGGCTTGGGCTGGACAGCAAACGGTGCAGCTGAGGATTTGCGGTGGCAAACTCCCGTTTTAATGTTCTGGTGCCGCGCAGATGCCATGCTGGCGGCCAGCGCAGCGCTGAGGTGGTTGTCGAGAGGCGTCGCGGCGTGTGTGCTGACCGCGCCTGAGGATGGAGCTTGTAACGGTGCGAGTGATACAACGCGGATTTGCTGCCCGAGCTGGCCGAGCGGTTGGGCAGTAGGGCGCAAGAATGAGGCGAGCCTAACGATACGCTGCTGCTCATCGAGCAACGCACCCATAGGTCAATGGCCCGCGGAGCCCTGTTGCTCATTTGCGAAAAGCGGCCTTGACCTCGCTGTTATTTAAGTTGCGAGCCCTGATTCGGGAGGTTGATGGGCGAACTCTGCGAGCCATCACGAGCGACTGCACTCTCTACAGGCTGCTTCCACCCTGCCCACACTTGGCTCTGCCATTCGTCCGCCAAACCACCATCATCATGCCCGGCATGGCCTCCAACTTGAACAGCTACTTCGTCCCGGGCTTCGGAATCTCGAGGGCCGTCATCCAGGGCGAGATCCGGTACCACTGCGGTCCTGATGCCATAGTTAGACCCTTTACACATCAAGTGAGAGCGCCGAGTGCCGTGCCAGAAATGCTGCCAGCTAACCTCGTGCTGCTCAGGGCCGCGATGGCTTCCTCGTCACCACTGCTGGTCCGCCCCTCACCAAAGTATGCACTTCCGCCTTCCACAGCCCTCACGGCTTCTGACTGCTGCCAGGCCCAAATACAGGACATCAAGGAGGCGTCGCGCGAGTACGAGGAGCGCCAGGCAGAGCGCAGCGGCGACGACACCGAGCCGTTTGTGAATAAACCGGTTCCCGTGGGCACCCGCACCGGCCGGAAAAGCTTCTGACCCACCATCGAGTTGAGCGGGGAGTTCTGGCGTTTGAGATTGACTTTCGGGTATTGTGGTAATTCAGCGTGGCGTTGTGGGCACTATCACTATACGTATTTGACTCAATGGCCTGGTCCCAGCTTTGTTGTCCTCCGGGCAGAAATTCCCAACTCTTGCCATGGCCGCTTAAGAACATTTCATTGCGTCGTGGGAATCATCATCTAACGTCTACGAGCCGAAATCCCCATGGCGTGGCACGCCACCACGCTGCTCCTGAGCCAGTTTGCGCCTTCACATCAGATATCCTGTAGGATCAGTACACTTCGCCAAAGCCTTTACGGCTCTTGAGCTTCGCATCTTCCACCTCCTCTTCCCGTTCCTCTTCTGTCAAAACATCGCCTCCCGTCAGATCCGCTTCGCCGTCATCGTCGTCTCCAGCTTCGTCGCCACTGTCGCCATCCCCCAGCGCATCTGCTCTAGCGCCCGCGCCCATGCCGCTCTCTTCTTTCCACGTTTTCTCATTCCGTCTTCTTGCCTTGGACCGCTCTCTGTGCGTCGAGCCTTTCAGAAGCCGAGTAGAGAAATAGTCACTATCGTCCGAGAAGCCTTCAGCCGGCGTACCCGCGCCGGAACGCGAGCCACCAAAGTCACGGCCAGGATGCATCCGCAAAAGTGCATGATGCGCGGATTTCTGCTTCGCACTGTCCGCGTCGGAAGATGTTGGGGTATCTTCCACATCGGACGATACGTGTACACCTTCCCTTTCATGTGCACCTACAGGATTATCAGCCAGCTCCGACTGCGGCTCAACCACTGCGGGTCCTGGCAACGCAGCAAGCTTGTCCAAGTCCGCGGTGTTCTGACGGCGTGTGCGGCGGGGGAAGCTAATCTTGTCATGATCACAGCCGCTCGCGCATCCACCCCATTGGCGAGCTGCTATAGTGGGTGAATCCGAATAGGGCGGATGTGGTGGGCCCGTAATCGCCGGTGCAGCTCCATTGGTTCCGTTACTTGCTGCTGCCCCTGCGTTGCGGCGCTTCAGGTCTGACCACGTGCGTAGCTGGTTCTCCAGGATGAATTTGCCGTTCTCTTGGTTCTGCTTCATGGTAATGAACTCGCAGTGGTTGATGTTGCGCAGATCCTCAAAGTACTCAACGGACCAGTGGTACCTGCATCATGATTAGTCGTTGGTCTGAGCTGTGATCTTGCACATGTAGCGCGTACCACTTCATAAGGAACACCCTTGTCATTAGTCCATGCGTGACCAGGACGCACACGCTGGGGAAGTCCTCCTCGCCAAAGAGCCTCCACATGCTCTCATTGAAGCCGCTGACCCGGTCGTATGCGTCTGCGGCGCTCTCCCCGTTCGGGATGCGGTAAAAGAAATGGCCGTAATCCGCGCGCTCCTGCCACATTCTCTCCATTTCTGCCGAGCATGGTTGGAAGTTACCAAAGTCTTGCTCGCGCAGCCTTGGCTCCTCGAAGACCTTGATCTTGTGGCGGGGGAAAGGGGACGGCGTGGGGTCGTCGGAGGTCAGGGTGCGGAGGATGCCTTCGGTTGTCTCGCGTGTGCGACGGTAGGGCGAAGTGAAGAACTGGAGGGTGTCGTCTGGTCTCAGGAGAGCACGGAGGCGGTGGCCGGCGTCTTCAGCCTGGTGCACCCATGTGTGAGCTGAGCCTAGCAGGCAAAGCGGGGCAATGGACTGACCTGCTGCCAGCCATCAGGAGTGAGCTTGACGCGGTGGTCGGGGATAAACTGGTGGATGTCGCGGTTCTTGTTGCCCTCGCTCTGGGCATGGCGTATCAATATGATCATCTGCAGGCTGTCAGCACCAGTGCCGACATGGATAGTGGCGCATGGTGATATACTTGCCCGTGGTTTGCCCATTTTGTTTGCCTGGAGTTGGGGTGAATGGCAGACGGTGGTGAGGCAGTAAAGAGGATTCGCAGCGCTCAACAGGAGAGTTTCCTTGGGACAAACTTGGCTGCAGGAATGCGTTTCATCAGTCGTTTCCAAACGGTGGCATGCGCGATGTGCTGGGGCTGGGCCTGCCCGCGGCTGCGGCTGCGGGAGCATTCGGGCGGCCCACAGGAACACGGCGCGCACATGTGACACAGACCCGCCTGCCCGCGCCTTTCGTTCTTCTCACCACCAACAAATCTGCCTGCGCCAGTTACAAATCCCCGCTTCCTGCGCATTCCTCGCCACCGCACGATCACGCGCCTCCGCCAGCGTCGCCCGCTCCATCGCTTTGCCAAGCTTCTCAATTTCGTCCGCCGACTAACTCAGACCACGCGCTGATTGCTTCATTCCTACACTCTGCGACTGCGAGCCTCACACGCCTCGAAATCCGACGTCTGCCGCCATGTCCGAACCGATCCCCGAGTCCATTCCCACAAGCGCCGACCCGCGCACCTACCGGCCCACCAAGAAACGCGCACTGTCTCCCAAGTCTGCGCAAGCAAACCAACTCGAAGCCTTGTTCAAGCATCCCGACAGAGAAATCGCCCTGCCTGCAGGCCCCAGGTCCAAGTCTCTCGCAGCCCCTCCCGAGATAGTCGCGAACGTGCAAGGCTCCTCAGCAGGTGCTGGCTCCGGCGAATTCCATGTCTACAAGGCGTCGCGGAGGCGAGAGTATGAGAGGCTTAGGCTGATGGATGAGGAGACGAAGAGCGAACAGCAGAACAAGGAGTTCGAAGAGAAGATGGAAGAGATGCGGAAGAAGGACAGCGCCAAGACCAACAAGAACAAAGCAAGAAGGGACAAGGCCAAGGCGCGCAAGCAGAAGAAGGCGGAAAATGGCGAAACAGGCAGTGGCAGCGCCGCTGAGAACGGTGCTGAAAATGGTGGAAAGAAGCCGGCACAGGGTCTCAAACGACGGCAGCCAGAGAGCGACGACCCTGCCGACTCAGCAGCAAATGGTTCCGCCGAAGCGACAAACCCGGACGAAGTCGGCATTGTCATTCACGACGAGGACTGATGCTGCCAAGGCCCAATTGCTCTCCCAGTTGTCGATTGATTTGAGTTTTTGCGGTGCAAAATTCCTAGTACAAATCTATCATCAGTTCCTGTGGGTACCTTTTGGAGTCGTAAAATCCTGTCTTAGACCATGTCCACCATGAGCTGATTCTCCCATATAGCGACCCGTCTACGGCACCATTCGGAGGACTCCTCATATTCCCAGTGAAAAGGTCAATCTGAATTAGGACGTTGCTCGTCAGCAATCGATTTCAGGCAGGTGTTTTTCTTTCATCAGGCTGGAGGCAGCCCGGCAAAGCTCCTTTGCCGCGTGGACTTTAGGAGAAAGCAAAAAGCAAGCTAACCCATGCTGAGCCAAGGGGACTAGATTGGCTGCATACTTTTGCTGCTCACGGATCACTGGTATAGTTGGGTCAGTGAGTGCGAATCGGGTTTGATGCATTTGCATCCTCGGGAGAGATGAAAAGTAAAATTCGATGGCTCGCTCAGGTATCGCAGGATGATCAAACGACAAGCAGCCAAGACTCTGGAGGAATAATAAGCATGCTACCAAAAAAGAAGGAGCGTGGAGATGAAACGGACAGGCAGCTCACATCACAGTACATGGAGAATGGAATACATAATCTCGTAGGGGCAAAGTCTAGTTCCGCTTAAACGTATATCTCTCATCCGCCACGACTACAGGTACCTATCAGAGCCTTGAGAATCACGTAATATCCTTGTCTACGCGCCAATCTGCTTCAATGTTCGTTGTCTCCTGCAGTCTAGGCCTCCCATTGTGGAAAACAAAAGGCCTCATCAGCCTAACACCACGCAGTTGTAGGTGTTTGTTGGTTTGTATCAACGTTGAATCGGTGCTCGCTGACGCCCACCGATGACAGCAATAACCCACCATCAAAGTTGGTATTCCCAATATTTCGCCCGGTCTTCTCAGGAAGAGTCTCGGAGCTTCATTCTCCAGATTCTCGTCACAAGGGAAAGTAGTGGCTGTCAGCCACAATGCAGCTGTGCTCAGGGACCATGCATCTCTCGGACCCGGAGGCGAGATGATCTGTCGGTTGATGAAGCCGGTGATTTGACCACTTAAACTGGTATGCACGGATACAAGGGTGGCGTAGCAGATACCCCGCGAATGGGTTTGTTGGACGACCAACATGACAGCATTTTGGTCCGATTGGCTCCGCGTTCAACCCGACACGAAACGAATCACGTCCACACCGAGGAAATGGGGAAATGACGCGGCGGCGGAGAACAAGTGGCTCGATGTAACGAGGTGCTACATTCCTGATGGGGAGAAAGTGATGACAACGACAGCGAGTGAAGATAGAGCTGGGCTCCACCAAAGCCCGTCACAGTGCGGGTTGTCTCCCCGCAGTGGGCGACGCACAGGCCTCGGTTCCAATAAAGCAGCGAATGCACGTCAGGAGGGTTATGAATGGATGTGAAGTAAGCACGGAGAAACCGAGTAACGCAGCAGCAGAGAGGTAAATTGCGATGCGTATTGGCTGCGCAACGTCGGCGCAGTCTCACCGGTATGTACATACCTTGGCGCCTCGCGTGGTCTTGCACTTGGACCGATAAGAAGGATTCAATTGTGCCCCCATTCAGCTCCGGACCGGACGAGAACAGCAGCGAAATCACTGATGAGGATCAACCCTCGCGTGCGGCGTCGCAAACACTGGAATGGCTAGCGATCGACGCGACAAGCTGCCCATGTGGCATCCATGCGCCTTTGTCTGTTGATGTTCAATGGCCGCTGACTCCGACTCTGCCGTCAGCTGCATCGCCCTGCGCCGTACGATTCGCAATTCGCCAGGCACACAGGCACACGCTCACTTGGCGCTTCACACGTACCATGGATGGCGGAACGCCAGAGTGAGTTTGCGACTCGTTGTGATGGTGCAGCAGCAAGTAGCTTATCAACGGGACGGAGCTGACTGCTGGGCTGAGGCTCGGTGGGCCCGGAAGCTCTGATGCCTGCAGGCGGTTAGCATCCCTGGTCGGTCCCCTCCATCATTGGTACACATTTCTAGTCAATCTGCCTTATGTCCTCCAATGACTCTCCTAGCCTTCAGCTGCGATAAAGTCGGGCAATCCCTGCCAGGCAACATGATATACAGCCATGCTCACTTAAATCACCCTCGCCGCTCACGCCCGCACGACCGAAGACCTCGTGCCCCAAGTCTCTCGCCGCACCATGGGCTCCAAGTCCCTGACCAACGTTGTCACCCAGAATTCAATTGCCCTCAATGCCTACATCTACGGGTAAGCACTGCTCCTCCCAGCCTAGGAATTCCCTCTGCTTACCCCGACAGCTATGCCGGCCACTCGCTCGTCACTCCCCACGCCCCGCTACAGCAGCTATGGTGGACCCAGGAGCGCATTGACGCCAAAGTCACGGCCGACTTCGTGGCCTCCCGGTTGCGCCCCGAGGAGCGGGACATGCTGCACGAACCGCTGGCTTTCGGCCATGGCCTGACCGACGACACGTATCTCGAGTGGATCCTGGAACGCGCCAAACGCCTATTCCTGACCTTGGTAGAGATAGGCGTGTCCGACCAGATATTTGGCGTCATTGATGATTCATGGGATGATGAGGACCTGCCTATTCCGTTCGACACCGTCAAGCGTCTCGCTCTATCACGCAACAATGATGACCACCTCAATCGGAGATTCTATCAGACCCAGTACACCTTCCTGCTGCGGGAGCTGCACCGTGGCGCCCATATTGCCTATGGCCCCAACGAAGTCATCCCCATCGAACACGTCTATAGGCTGCCGCCTGCCGCCTCGTTGCAGCATTGGTCGCGTGTTCACTTTCCTAAAAAGTACGACGAGGTCTTTGTCCGGAGGCGTGTCTCCTTTGGCGAGGACAGTGAGGCAGACCAGGAGGACTTCCTAAAGGATGTTGCCGCCGCGCAGGAGGTGCAACATGGCCACATTTGCCCCGTCTGGGCCTCTTACACGGCCAAAGGAAGCGGTTTTATCGTCACTCCATTTGTAGGGCAGCATACTCTCAAATCTTTCATCGACCACAGGACGCCTCAGCAGTACATGAAACTGGCCCTGTCGGAACGCCGGAGTCTTCTGCTGAACTGGATGCATTGTTTGACGGATGCCATCGCTACTCTCCATGGCCACGGTCTCGTCCATGGCGCCATTAAACCCTC
The DNA here is from genome assembly GCA_023082095.1 of Dothiorella sarmentorum. Taxonomy (NCBI): domain Eukaryota; kingdom Fungi; phylum Ascomycota; class Dothideomycetes; order Botryosphaeriales; family Botryosphaeriaceae; genus Dothiorella; species Dothiorella sarmentorum. Next base: position 302,397 of record JAJMVL010000001.1, read on the forward strand.
GAATATCCTTGTCGACGAGCGCAATGAAATTGCCTTTAGTGACATCGGCTCGCTCAAGTCACTGCAGCGGGACAAGAAGATTACGCCGGAAGAGATGTACAATTACGCCGCGCCGGAAGCTCATGAGAAGAGTCTGGCCAACTTTTTGGAACCGGTGACCCGCCCATCGAAATCTAAACCTAGAAGGGCTTCGGTGGATAGCGGAGCATCATCTCTCGGCTCGCACTCCAGCACGAAGACAAACAGGACGGCAAAGAAATTCACCCACATGGCGAACGCGAGTATGTCTGCCTTCGACTTCAGTTTCAATAAGGCGCCGCCAAAAGCGAATGACTCCACAGTCGCGACTGAAGCCGACATATTCTCCCTCGGTTGCATCTTTCTCGACATTCTGACCTTCATGATGAAGAAGAAGCCGACTGATTTTGTCAAGCACCGTACCACAAAGCAGAAAACACCCGGCAAGAACAGCTCGCGCAGTGACTCCTCTTTCCACGCCAACCTCGAAAAACTTGACAGCTGGATGCAGCACCTTGACAGCGTTGCCATGGAGCACGAAGAGAAGCATTTCCGGGCCATCAAGCCGCTCCTTCAACTTATTCGGGATATGGTAAGGGCGTCCCCTGATGCTCGTCCGTCAGCGTACAGCGTTGCAAGCCGTCTACGTGACCTCCTCGCCGATGGCGCTGGCATGGTCAACCTTCACTGCGAACCGCATGTGCTGAGAGTGGAGCATATGCACAAGTCACCCATGTCTCCCTGCTCGGATCTTCAAACGGTTCCCGAGGACGGTGTCGACGATGATGAGTCTGTCATCGGGAACGACGCTTACACCGCCGGGGAGGCCAAGCTCCGTCATTCTCTAGTGGATTCTCTGATGAGCGATACAACAGCCGTTGGATCGACGCGCACGCTGAGCATCAGATCGAAGTCCATCACATCGGCCTTTCACGACATGTCGATTCCATGGGTCAGGAAGCACTCCCGGGATGTGACAACGTGAAGCAGCTAGCGACACGAGGCAGCAACGAAACGAAGCATCCATGAAGCAAGCACCAAGGAGTAGAAAGACCCAAGCGCCCACGCATGCTCCGCCACAGTCCAAAGGATGGCTCTCCCTGCAACGAAAACCGCCTCTGGCCATGTACTTTACGCGTCGGTCAGGCTACCGGCACCTCACCGTCACCCAATCCCCGAGCATCAAACCACTGTCCCTGAATGCAGCTGCATCCTTGCGACATGTACTTCCTTGGATGGATCGAAGTTGGTCTTCACCGATGGAGCGACCTACATGCAGATGACAGATGCAGATGTATCTTCCTAGCCTCTGATGTTCCCTGTCGTGCCATCCTCCAAAGCAATCTTGCAGCACACCTGTTGCACCCGATGCATGGCAGACACGCGAATTTCGGCCATACCGCATCATGCACGCCCAAATGCTTGGCATCCCAAATGAACGGGTTGGTTTCACGACAGGCAAAAAACGAATTAACACTCAAAGTCGACGCATCATCAGGTTCTAAAGAAAGAGGTGCATTTTCCGCCTTTTACCTTTCCCAACACCCGTTTCCTGATCGAGAATAATGGGTTTTTTTCTTTCTTTTTTTCCTTTCCACATCACAATCAATGAGCGGCAGAACCTGTCACCGACCATGGACGAATCTTACGAAAAACTATGTGTTTCCTTGTATGCTTGCTTGTTACTGCCTACTACCATTAGAACTCCATGATTCTCTTCCGACGGACGAAAGCGACCGCGGCATCTAGAGACTTGTTGTGCACAATACTCTTGGGCGATGGTAGTGAGTTTCATTTTCTTCGGTTTCTTTCTTAATTTAATCGGCATTCGGGAAGGCGTAAGTGAGGGGCCCGGCATGGTGCAACCGATTGGACACTTGTGGTAGCGGAATACCTGGTAATTTCTTTGTTTTGTGAGCGGTGGAGAGTGCTGTTCATAGTTGATACCCCCCGAACTGTTTTTTTCTTTTCTTTTGTACTCTTTAATTTTGTTTCACCTTCAGCTCGTGTTTTGGAGACGATGGCTCGTCTGTGGGCTTGTTGAGCGGTTTTTTCTTTCCATGACAAGACAATCACTACTCTATGGCATGCTTTCCATGTTGCTGCTGTTTGCCCAGTTCCGACGAACGTGCTTCACGGCTCCTTTGCATCAATCAATATCGCTGGTTGCTAGGCTTGCTAAATGTTCAGTTCCACGAAGAGTCATGACGTACAGTAAGTAGCCCAGGCTTCGGTGTTTCAGCTTGGTTGACATGGATGTCATGTTTGTGAGTGTGAGGAAAGGAAGGCTGAAAGCTTTGCAAAGACAAGACACTCTATTTGTTCCATGCCAATCTCTTGGGCTTGGGAGACTGTTCGTATAGTCGGTCTTTGTCTGACCACAGTTCGTGGCCTTTTTCTTGAGAGTGCATATTCTTACCGTTCGGTACTACCAGGAAAAACGCCCGCTCTCATGCATATTCAAAAAAAATCCAGTCGTCTCATCATCCAGATCCACAATCTCCCTTTTTTTTTTTTCTCTCTCTTTCCCATCGATTCCCCCAATCCTCAAAAAATCACTCCAGCCACCTCCATCCACTCTACAGCTTCACCTCCTCTCCCCCCATCACCCCTTTCTCCAAATCCCCCTCCCCCTCAACCTTCTCCGCCCTCTTCGCCGCGCTCCTCTCCCCCGCCGCCCTCTTCTTCCCCTCCAACCTCTCCTGATCCCTCGCCATCTCCCCAATCAACCGACTCCCCCTCCTGATCCGCCCACCCCACCTGTAAAACACAAACGGAATGGGCACAATGGCCAGCTCCAGCACCCCCAGCAGCGTCCCCGCCCACTGCGGCCCCAGCGCGCCATACATGGCCGGCCCCGCCAGCGGCAGCACACCGCCCGCCACGCTCCGCAGCACGCTGTTGCCCGCGATGGCCGAGGCGGCGTAGACGCCGTACGAGTGCGCGAGGTAGTTTGTCGCGTAGATGAAGACGGCGCAGTTGCCGGCGCCGAAGGGGATGCCGGCCGCGATGGCGGCGAGGTGGTGCGTGGGCGGCCGGCTCGTCCACGCGAACCAGAGCTCGCCCGTGGGGATGAGCAGCGCCGCCACGCACACGATCGAGACCATGGCTTCCGGTGGGGGTTTGCCCGTGGACGGGTCCGGGGCGTGGGCGTTGATGACGCGGCGGATGAGGGGTTCGGAGAAGATGACCAGGAGGCCGCCGATGCCGATGCCGAGCTGTGGGCTGGGTGTTAGTGTGCCAATTGTGTGTTTTTTTAGAAGGGGTTACGGACGTAGGCGAGGCCGGTCATGGAGGGGGACCAGCCGCGGATTTCGGTGAAGATGATGGGGTAGGCGACGAAGCAGAGGTATAATATTGCGTAGACGACGGCGATGTAGAGGTTCCAAAAGATGCTAGAGGAGAGCAGGTTAGGGGGCACCAACTCAGGTAAGGAAGATGTGGTTGGGGAGGGAGGCCATGTTGAGCAGTAAAGACACCTTGAAGAGGTAAGTGCCAACTTACCAGATTGGCTCCGTGACAGCCATGATGAGCGGTCTTGACAAGTTGGTCTTCAACAGTGGCCAGAACTTCGCCTTCTCGTCATACCGGCACCACCAGCGCTGAGATCCAGTCTCCTTTCTCAACCGAGCGGCGCGTGTTCGTAGAATGGTGGGAGCATAGGTTTCCTTGACCACGAACATTAGACAGAAGCTGATGCCGGCGCAAATCATGACAACCCAGTCAGTCCAGCGCCACCCGAGGTATTGGAAGACAAAACCGCCCATGACGGGTCCTACGATGGAGCGTCAGTATGGGGTTTGGCCTTCTTAGGACGCGATTGGAAGTTACCTATTACAGGGCTGGGAGAGTCAGTACGGCACAACGGCTAAGCAGAGACAGGGATAATACTCACCCGTTCATTGGACCTATTGACCAGATGGAGAAAGCAAAAGCCCGATACTCCTCAGTGACGATGTCGCCAACGGTTCCGGGGGCATTGCTAATCATAGCAGAGCCAGCCAAGGCGCCGAAAAACCTGGTGACGAGGATTGCCTCCAGGTTGGTCGCCAAGGCGCAGGGAAGAACAAGAATGGTGAAGAGCACCATGCTGCAGAGGTAGATGGGCCGTCTGCCGTACATCTCGGACAGAGGAGCCAGGATGATGGAGCCGAGGGCGAGACCAAAGAGATAGGTGGTGATGCCGAGGACGAGAAGAGTCTTGTTGGTGATGCCGAAGGTTTCCATCATGCCTGGAATCCCTGCTGAATATGAGGTGGAATACATGACACTGCGATCGTCAACCATCTGACCCTTGAGTTGATCATGAGAAAGGAACAAGGGTCCCATGAGTGATACGAAAGAAAAGCACAGCTTACACCGAAGTTGTCGAGAAAGACACAATGCCGATGATATAACTCCGATACCAAAGCGACCACTCTTTTGGATTTCCATCATCGCCATTTTCGTCCCAGTCGACCTCAAATGTCGGGTCAGACGTCGCATTGGTTGCAATGGAAACGCCCGTTCTTGTCCGACTCAGCGCACCGACGCTCCTGCTGCTCGCCGCCCTCGAGATGACGGTCCTCAGGCCCAGGTCCGTCTCTTTCGGATCATGGTCAATCTGGTTGATCTGCAGAGATTCCTCGCGGCGGATGGATTCCCGAGAGGAAGCTGAAGTGTTCGAGGAGGACACGGACGAGGCGCGCGGCGAGCGGCCCTCGGCAACTTCTTTGTCCAGACCGGAATCTGAAGATATTGATTTTGGCTTTTCTCCCGTCATAATTCAACGATGAAGAGCCTGCGGGGTGCAGGGCTGGGGAGGGAAATGTTTCCTGCGGGACCAGGGCAAAATGTGTTATAAATCGGCCGAGGGATGGGGCCAATGGCTAACCGGGGAGGAATGCGTGATGGGCGGTGATAAGGATTCGGTGGCAGGAGCTTAACACCGTGGCGAAACAGCGAGACACGGGACGGGAATGGGATCGTCGTCAATCACTGGGGCAAGGCGGCATGATGCATGTAAGAGAAAGCTTTGGTACCAGGAACAGCGTGTGGTCCCCTGGTGTGACGGCCTAGCAGTATCCGGAGAGAGGGGAGATAAGAGAAAGACGAAAGAGTCAAAGCGAAAAGAGCGCAAACAGAGCAAGGGTGCCTTGGCCTCACCGGTGCTGCAGCGGCAGAGACGCAACGCGTCGTCAGTGGGGCACGCATGGCGCCGTGTCTCTGCTTGTCATGACGAAGTAACGGAAACGGGGTCAGCAGACGGACAGCTTCAAGGACTTGCGGAGGACTTCCGCACTGAAGGAAGCCGGAGGGGAGGCGAGCTAAGCCTCGATGGTGTCGGCTTGGCTGCAAGGGCTGGCTGGGGTGGAGGTGGAGGTGGAGGTGGAGGTGATCTTCGCGCCGTTCGGCTAGGGCGAGGCAAGCGGATAGGTGGTGAGCGAAGTCGGCGTGTCGCTGGGCCACCAGGGTGCGAATCCGGGGAGCGATCCCAGCTCAATTCCTTTGTGCGGAGAGGTGGAGGAGCAAGAAACTGGAGCGTGCCGGTTAGCCGGACGAAGGACCTTGGCACGTCTGCCATACCTAACGGTCAAAGCACCTAAGACGTTCTAGTTCAAAGAGCCGCATCGCATCTCGTGGTGTTCTTCCTCCCGTAAGCCACGGCTTGACCCGCTGCATTATTTCCAAAACATGCTCAATAAGCGCTACTTTTTAAGCACCGAACCTACCAGCCTCTGCCGCCCATACATATACCCTGTCTCTGTCCTGCTCTACTCATGCTGACACCGGCGCATGGCTGCTCATGACTAGTCATCCGTCTGCCGAGCCGCCGCATACTCACTCCCGGCCTGCCTCTTCGGGAACGTGCTTACATCTTATCGTCCAGCATCCAACAGCCTGATGGCTCGGGTAGCACAACCGCGCTAACCTTTTTTGGAAATCGGTCACGAAAATCACCAAAGGGTCCCGGGCATCCTTTTTTACCTTCGTCACTCATCACGTCGTCAGCCATACGGGAAATCCTTGACCCTGTGCAGTGCCAAGAGGATGAGCAAATAATGGTCCATCTTCAATGCAAGGGATTTCGACACCAGAGCTTATCTTCCCTTTCTTAGAGATTTACACAACAGGAGTCATCAGACAGTATGTTTTCTGATGTGAGAGAAAAAAAAAAAAAAGATCATGCGTCATTCGCCTATAATACGATATACATAGCGTACGTGTTTTGTTCCCAACACGCCCCTCTTTAATATTCCCCGAAAAACACAAGTTAGCAGCAACTCAAACCCTCATCAATGCTTGAACTGATCCTCCGTCACGCCCTTGCCCATGGCCGCCGTCGAGCTCACACCCCCGCTGACCATCTTCAGCATGTTGTCGACGTAGCTCGCGCCGCTCCACTTCTGGTGCGTCACCACGTCCACCTTGTTCGCCATCTCGGGCTCCTGCACCAGCTCGCCGTACGCCGCCATGCCGCGCTTGGCGTACGCCTTGCTGAACGTGTCGGCGATGAGCGCCGTCTGGTGCAGCCCCGCCAGCGTGATGAACTGCCAGCAGTAGCCCAGCTCCGCCAGCCGCTTGATGTACGTCTCTTGCTCGTCGCGCGGCATGGCCGCCTTCCAGTTGAACGAGGGCGAGAGGTTGTAGGCGAGTCTGGAAAAGTGTACGTTAGCATGCGCGTTCCTTTTTTGCAACTGGGGAAAAAACACTCACTTCTGCTCCGGCCACACGGCGTGCACGCCGTCGGCAAACTCCTTGGCCTGCTTGTAGTCGGGCAGCTTGCTCTCCATCCAGATGAGGTCGGCGTACGGCGCGTACGCGATGGCGCGGTTGACGGCGCACTGAGTGCCGCCCTGGTAGCGGTAGTAGCCCTCGCGCGTGCGCGCCGCGTCCCAGTCGAAGAAGATGTCGACACCCGTGATGCCCTTTGCGATGGCGCGCGCCTCGAGGTTGCTCTTGCCCTTGGACGCCGCCAGAAACTCGGCCACGAGCTCCTTCTTGTTGACGTGCACGCCCGCGTTGATGGTGTCGGCCACGGCCTCGTGGAACAGCTTGAGCCCTGCCTGCGACGTCCACTGGTCCTCGATCGCCTGCAGCTGATCGCCGGTCTTGCCCGCCTCCTCGGCCGCCCGCATCAGGTCGCCGAGCGGTTGGAGCGCCGGGTTGGTGGCGCCCTGGATGAAGGCGTGGTCGCGCGGGTCGATGGTCGAGGTGATGAGGGTGGCGGCTTCCGAGTCGGTGCGGGCGATGGCGAGCAAGTCGGAGCCTTGGTGCGATGGTCAGCTTGGTGTTCAGACTCCCACAGTTGACTACTTACCCATAATGTCGGCCTGCGCGCGAATGGCGACGAGACGGTTGATGTGCTCGCTGATTGGCACAAGCACCTTTCCAGCCATGTGTCCGCACTTCTTGGTGCCCGGCGCCTGATCCTCGATGTGGATACCAGCAGCACCCTTCTCGATGAACATCTTGGTCAACTTCATGATGGCCGTCAGACCGCCATGGCCAGTATCCGCGTCGGCGATGATGGGGCGGAGGTAGTCGATGTTGGGGCATTTGCTGCGGCTCTCCTTTGGGGTGGTGAGGCGCTCCTCCCTCTGTTTCCGGTCGTGGAAGAGCTGTGCGAACCAGAGGTGCTGCACCTTGTTGGGCACGGTGGTCTGTCCGACGTTAATCGGCTGAGTGCCGAAGTGCAGGGCTAGTACGTACCATGGGGTAGTCGGCAAGATCGGGGCCGGGCTCGTCAGACGACGAGGCGGTCGACGAGCATTGCCAGCCGGAGACGTAGACGGTGTCGATGTACTTGGCCATCTGGGTGACCATGACAGGGTCCAAGCAGCCATAGGTGAAGCTCGCATCTTGGTTCTGGGGTTTGGTCATGTCAACTTTTTGCGGGGCCCCACAGCTGTCACTGGCATGTGAAAGTGCGTACCTTGAACCTCGCCTCGACGGTCCTCCACAGCTTCTTGGACTGCTCGTTGCCGGGGTACTGGATCTTGAGGTTGCCGCGCTTGGTAGCAATCTGGTCGGGGGTGAAGGGGCGCTTGGTGTATCTCCACCGCGAATCCGACCACCACTGCTGGATTTGCTTGACCTCCTGCTGGAAGGCCTGCTCCTCGGCGTCAATCGAGGCCATCTGCGGCAGCATTGTGCTCTTCGCCATGGTGTAAAGATGTCTTGTGAAGGCGGAGAGAGATTGGGATGAAGGAGGAGTAGTAGAGCGGCAACTATGACTTCAGTTTGAGGAGGGGGACTAAGGTGGCATATAAACTTCTAATAAACGCGCAAAGGAGCCCGCGCATGAGCCATAAGTGGCTCGGGTAGGGCCGGGTAACAGGACCAGGCAGGCCTCGCCGTCCAAACAAGTGGTGTACCATTGGACCGAGGCGCTCTTGTGGAGGTGATGGTAGGCGTGGATTTGGGAGAGCGCCTTTGGCCCGAGGCCTGGGCGACGGGCTGATCCTTGCATGTGGAGTGCGGTCTGGGGGCCGATGACCTGAAGAAGCGCAGCATGACGTTGCCCCAGCTTTTTCGTCCTCTCTGGCGATGGCATGTGAAAGACTGCTCCAGCCCGGCTTCGTTCAAAAGGAGGCACCAACCCACCAGAGCATCCACGACTTTGCTTCTCGCGGTCCACGCAGTCCAAGACGTAGGCGGCGCTGCGGACTGGCACCTGCAGTTCCAGCGCTCCAACGGAGGCTAACACCTCGGCTATCCGGGGCCCCGTTTTCGCCGAAAACGCTAGACCGAGTCAGGCTCCGGTGCTTAGCTGTCAACCGAGTTGACTCACTCTGTCAAAGTACGGAGAGAGAGTCTACTGTATGTAACTGTGTACCTGCAGGCCCATGTCAGCATCGAAACCCCACGATGCATGCAGGCGCACTCCACCCACAATACGGCCTGCATCAAACTCAGGGACCTGGTCGACACGAGACCCATAATCTTGAAACAATGAAATTAAAAAAGGTATCTAAGTTTTCGAAAAAGGTCGTCCCTCTCTATAACAGTATCATTACAATCGTCCAACAGGCCCAAAGCGAATGAAACTCGCGGGTATCCTTCCTCCACACCGTCCAACCATCCAATCTTTCCAATCCAGTCTATGTCAATACCCCCGAAAACACTCCCCCAAAGATGCAAAATAATAATGGAAAAAGGAAACCTCAGTCATCCCATCCAACAATTCCAATCTCAAACCTCCCCTCTCCCACATCTCCTCAAGCCAACCCCCCAGTCTCCAATCCCCTCCTCCACTCCCCCGCACCAACCCTCCCCGCCACATCCTTCGTGAGCCCCCTCCTCAGCCACTTCTCCCAACTCCACCCCTGCTCCAGAACCCTCGTCTCCACCTCCGCTCCCACCCTCGCAAACCTACCGCCCCGACCAGCTCCCTTCGCGAACCCCACCGCATCTCCCGCCTTGACCATCTCCCGCTTCCTGAATGCGTTCCCGCCCGCCACCGCCTCGAATGGTGATTCGCCCAGCACGAAGCACAGGAGCGTGACGCCAAGGGCGTAGACGTCTGACGCTGGTGATGGTCCGTCGTGCAGACGGTGGCAGAGCTCCGGGGCGAGGAAGTCCCAGGTGCCGCCGGCGAGGTGGTTCGGGGGAGGGGGCGGGGGCGTCGTTGCCGCTGGGGAGGAGGTTGCAAAGGAAGGAAGAAAAGGGTGGATGGGGAAGGCGGCGGAGAAGTCTGTGTAGAGGGGCTCGAAGCCGGCCAAGAGGATTCCGTCGTCGTCGTTGGTGTCGTTGTGCCCAAGGAGCAAGGAGGGGCGCTCGAGGGGCCCGTCTTCCGTCAGGGATGCGCGCCGCATGCGTTGCTGGAGCATCGCTTTGGTCATGCCGGGGCTGGTGGGCCGGAGGAGGATGTTGGATGGCTTGATGTCGGCGTGCACGATGCCTGTCTCTTCGTGCAGCCATTCGAGGCCGATGAGCAGCTTTGCTGCGAGTTGGGGAAATAGTGACGCGATGGTATGGGTGCGCTGCTTCTCTGGGAGCGAGGCGAGATCGCCGCGGATGAAGTCTTCCAGGGTTAAGGGGAGTGCGTGCATCAAGACGCCACCAGTTCGGGGGTCCAGGCCGAGGAAGGGGACCATGTAGGGGACCATGTGCGTGGTGGTGGGTGAGGTGTGGCTGAAGATGTGTGTGAGCATCCGTGCCTCGGAGCGGATGACGCTGAAGGCGGCCCGGTCCGCGGGTGCCTTGATTGCCCATATGGCCGAGCCACTGGTTTCTTGGCCCCTGGTAATGCACGTGCTGGAAGCGGTGCTGCTGGAGAATTGTGTTGTGTAGGAGTCGGTGGATGAGACTGAGTTGGACTGGCCACGTCGCCGGACTGGTGTGGCTGGAGGTGTCTCTGATGGCGATATCGGTGGGTATATAGGAGACGCGAGGTAGACGGAGCTCCAGAGTCCAGAGCCCAATGGTGCCTCATGCATGATGGTATATGGCGTCGAGTTCTCCCACACTCCGTCCGGGGAAGTGTGCACAAAAGCGGAAGTAGGATCCATCTTGGTGGTTATTGTATAAGGCGGTGAGTTGCTACGTTCTGGTAGAGCGGTATTTATGGAGTGCGACGGCAATGCCCGAGGGTGTGACGCGGTGTGTGGGTTTCGGATAGGCAATGTGTTAAGGCGGGGACTGGTAGGCGTGGCCGGCGGAGTCATGGTGGAGTCGCCGGTGCTGCTGGAAAGCGTCATATTGGTGGAGTGAATGATGTCCGAGTTGTCCAGGAGGGTAGGATTCCAGTCCACAGGCTAGTTATGAATGCGATGGGAATGAAAAACGGCCTAATCCATGGTGTGTGCGGCAGAATGCGTGTCGTGTCGGGCAGGCAGATGGTCCAGATGCAGATGCCGCACCGTGAAGGCGTGGGCGAGACCACCCTCTGCCGTCGTTGGAACGCGGGTGTAGCACGAAGGCAGAAGCTAGAGAGTTCCCTTAGGTCAACCCCGCAACAAGAGAGAAAAAAAAAAGATCGTCGAGATGTGTCGCGCCAAAATGTCGGAGAATTAGAGCAGCGCAGCGAACCTGAGCACTGCAGCGTCCACGAAGGTGCCCGTGACGATGCTACAGCCAAGCTATATACCGGTGGTAGTGGCGGGCTCCATGGCGGACGGTTGCAGCAACGGCTTTCCTTGCCGTGCGTTAGATAACAGCCAGACCGTGGCACGACGCCGCCTGGCGCGGACGGGAGAAAAGACGAGGATGACAGGAAGGAGAAGGAGAAGAAGAAGCGCTGGGCCAGATACGCAGATAAACGGCGGCGCACACCCCTACCTTGCCGGTGTGGGCTATCTGGTATCGCCCTAGGCCACACCTACTGACAAGCAGAGATGAGACCAGGCCCAGAGCCCGCCACACGTGTTTTTCTGCTGCTTATGCGCCAACCAGCCCTTGCTCCGCTGCCTTGCCTTGGGTTGCCTTGCGCCTGTCTCTTGCCCGCGTGGGCCTGCCCATTGGCTGCCGTTGCGCCTGTCCCCTTCGTCGCCAGTCCCTCACGCCCCCTCGTCTCACCCCCGTGGCTGCTCTCCATTCCTCCATCCGCTGCGCTGGCACCCATCGCCTCACCGCACCCCGTGACACGATTGCGGGTGCTGACCGTCGACGAGACGCAGGCGGTGGTGCGCATGGCGGAGATTGGCAAGAGTTAAATGACGTCCATCGCGGCTTCTTGGCGCCCTCGCTCCCGATCCGGCAAACCGTCATTTGACGTGCTGCGACACCGCATGCAGGTACAGCCCTGCGTCACAATCACTGCGCGCAATACCCTTGCTGATTAGCCTTCATCATGACTGCAAGCGAGACTGGGAGGAGGCTTTCTATTATTCGTGGTAATTGTAATCGAGACGATTTTAAGCCTTTCTGGTTTGCCATAACCAATACAAAGCGCCTGTTGACCCCCACAATGAAGACACCTCCCCGACTTATCGCCTCGCAAAGGATGGCGGTAATGTTCCCTAAATACCCAAGAAGAAGACTCGTGCCAGTGCCCATCAGGGCAAGAGTAAAAGATAGCAGTGTAAAGGTGTGTGTTCGTAGGATAGGTGATGCGCAAGGCCCGTGTGCATGCAGCAACGAGAATCAGAGCCTGGGCATGGGTATTCCAGGAGGTAGTGAGAACGGAGAAAGCAAACAGGAGATTCCCCTTCCGCGCGTACGCGGCGGGGCGGATTTTCGGAAGAAACGAGACCAAGGAAATGGTAGAGCAGTGGCGCACGCGGCGAAAGGAAAAATGGTAAAGGAATAGAACACCGCCTAGATGCGTGGTGATATCGCATTTGTACAAAACAGGAAAAAGCAGTCCGTAAAAAAGAACCTCCACGCTTCAATTATCGTCATCGCTCATCATACTCGTCAGCTTAGGTCGCGATTAAAGGGTGAGCTCTCTCTTTCTCGAGCCACCCAGGGTTCTCCCGCTTCCGGCTGTACAAGTCGATGATTTGATCTCCCAACAGCTCAGTGGTCGTAACCAGCTCCCCTCTGCCAAGGGCTGGCATTATTCTGCGCCCTGAACCTGTCGTTGGTCCCCGGGCTGCGTGGTGACGCGTACGAAGGCGGCGGTCCGGTCCTGTTGTCCGTGCCGTTGGCCGGGAACATCGGCACCGACGGATCCACGGGGCTACGCGGAGCACCGTAGTAGCCAGCTTCTGCGCCCTTCGGTTGCGACCCCGACCCTGAAGAGAAGGACTCCTCATCATCGTCGAGGCCCATACGCTTGCCCGTCTTGCCGTCTCCGCGCGCAGTGGCTCCCAAAGCGTCGAGCTCCGTCGTGAGCTGCGCCTCAGACTTGATGAACGAACCCCTATCGTCGCGCATGGGCTGGTAACGAGTGTCGGGGTTCTTCGAGGTAAGCGCGAAATACGAGGACGCAAGGACCATGATGAGCAGCACGAGTGCGAATACGGCGTTGTAAACGAAGAAGATAACGCCCATCACACCAGTAACGAGACCCTGGCATATTGTCAGTTTCCCTTAATTTCAGTAGCAGAAAATGTGGAGTCTTACCGGCTGGTTAAAGATGCCCGTGAAAACCAGGAGGAATATGGACCCGATAAAGTTGATGGCCGAGATAGAGATGTTGAAGGCGTTGGTCTTCTTGTCCATGAACGGACGCAAGATGCTGACGGTGATAAGCATGCCAGCCTCCAGGAGAACCAGTGCGATCGCCTGAGTGGTGCCGCTTCCCTGTCCTAGCGCGATGAACATTCCCTTAACCAGGGTAAAGGCCAAAGCGGGGACGATAAAGTAGTAGGCGGTAGCCTTGAACTGCACGTAGAGGAAACCCCATTTGTTGAGGGAAACAGGGTCCGAGTACAGAATGTAGGCCGGGTTCTTGTGCATCGTGATGGATCTCTGCGCGATGCGAATGACCTTGGACGATGCCCATCCGAGAATGCAGACCATGGTAACGATTGTGAAGATTGCAAGGACGATTTCTGCCGCGGAGTCTCTAGCAGTAAGTTCCCAGAAGCAGAGCACGACCATTTGCGGGAAACCAATCAAAACCTATCAGGAGTTAGAACATTATCGAGCGCATCGTCACTGAGCTCAACTTACAATGCGGAAGAGGATTCCCTTCAAGACCGTCAACCAACCATTCCTGAACTCCTGGAACTTGGTGCCCGACATCTTTCCGCCCTTGGCCAGCAGTTCAAGGACGCCCTTGAAACAGGCAACGCCCAGGACGACGAGAATGACGAAGATGATGAAGAACGAGTATCCAGTAAGGAAGATGTTGGTAAGCTCAATGTTGGCGCGGAAACCGACTCTTTCAACGCCGTGGAGCGTGACAACGTTTGTTGTTTCGGCCTGCGTGGCATCGTTGTTGCTCCTGGCCATCAATGCGCGCCGGGACAGCTTCGTAATCGTCTCAATCGTCTCCATCGATCGCTTCTTAATCTTCTGCACATCGACCGAAGTTGTCTGCAGGCTAGACAGGATAGTCGAAGGGGTTCCTCCGGTCGCACGCTGATACCAGGTAGCCATTTCTTGCACGAAACCAACGCGAATAAGGCCCATGCTCCACTGGAAGTTCTGTGTCCATGATGCGACAACCGGTGGTAGCTCGACGGCGGTCATGCCGATGTAAGCTTGAGCCTGGAAATAACCGAAGAGCGAAAGCGCGTTCGAAGCGACGTGTGCAGCGGTGTTGGAATGTCCCAGTCCAGAGGTGATGGCAGAAGCAGCGAGACCGGAACCGGCGATGATGGCGGTAGTCCAGCCAACGCCCTTCTGGTAGACCGTCTTGCCGTTCGAAAGCTCGGCCTCGACGCAAGCAAGGGGTTCACCCGTCTTGGTGTCGTTAATGTAGATTTGCACAATACCATCGAGATCGGGAACCGTGTAGGCGATGTCTGCAGGCGTTAGTGCTCAGCCGGGCTTCTCGGGTGTGGCGCCGGAGCTCGGGGGAACTGCGAAAATACTCACTGGGAACGTTCTTGATCGTGTCGGGGTCGAGCTCAACGTTGGATTCAATGTTAATCTGGCCGGTGTTCATGGGGCAGAGACCCTTCAAGTCGGCGCTCGAACACGGATCCAAAGTCTTTTTCAAGGCGCGGTATCCATAGGCGAATACCTCCAGGTCGGCGGTGACATTTCCCGAAATATCAGAGACTCCGACAATGTTGAAGGTGAGGGTGGCGTTGTCCGGGGTGAAGACGACGTTGAAGAGGGTGGCCGAGAAGCTGGAGTTGGCCATGCACGGGTTGAGCGACTTGGATTCGATCAAGCGCTCGGCGTGGGCGGTGGGCAGCAGCGCCGACAGCGCCGACAGCGCGCCGGCAAATAGCGAGGGTCTCATGTTGAGAAGAGCGGGTTACGGGGTGGTTGAGTGTTCGCGAACGAGCAGAGGCGGTGGTGCGCCGCCTCCTGGAGCGGGTACCCGGGGAGTATAATCAAAGCGGATGCGCCAAACCAGTAGCGGTCAATCCGGACGTGCGCGCGAGCGTCGGGGGGTGAAGTGGTGAGCGAGAGAGGAGAGAGTCGAAGGGAGGATTAATCAGGTGGTTGAACGAGTGGTGGCTGGGCAGCTCCGGCGGTTGGCGGGCGGCGGTGGAATGCGCGGACGTGATCAAGTGTTGCTGCGACAAGGACAAGGCCGACCGCCCAAAACCGGTTGGAAAAAAGGGCGGAAGGGCTGCTCAGGCGAATGACGCTTTCAAGCAAGCGCTAGCGCATGTAACGACCGTGGGAAAGTGTGTAGGCAGTTTGCGGCTTGGTCGGCGCGCAGACGGGGGTGGAAGTGAAGGAGAAGGAAAAGCTGGAGGTAGTGAACGACTGGTGAGTGCGCGGCCTGGGACGCTCCTGAGGCGGGACGTATGTGGTATGGGGCTGAGCAGGCCGTGTCTGACACTCCGGGCAGCGGAAGAAGAGAGGAATGCGCCAGCGACCTTGGGCGTCCAAGACAGTTCAGGGGCGTGCTTCTGGCGCCCAGGCGAAAGTCGCGCGCTATCGTATTATTATTGTAATTAATTGCGAAGACACGCGGCGCTAACGGCCTCGCAGCGATCTTCTTGTGGGGTTTGGAGGATGCTTCTGCGACACCCTTTTTGACCGCGTCGCAGCTTCTTCCGCGCGACCGTTACAGGAGGCCCTACTCTCTTCCTTGGCCTCGAAATTGCCATCGACAACGCGGCCAGCAGCGCGCAACATAGCCACAGCCTTGCGCACCCTGCCAGGCACGGGACACCCCCCGCCCGGTTCTCCGCACCCAAATTCCCATCAGCGATTACGAGCCCGCGAAGTCTTGTCCCCCTCTTCTTATTCCCCTCGCCGTCCCCTCTTGTTTTGCTCTCACCTTTCCGCTTTCCGTCGTGAGCTGCATGTCTAGGCCTCCCGCTGCGCTGCGCTGCGCTGTCGCGCCGTCCAGAACTGCCAAGGCCCCCATCCGTGCGTCATCAAAGCCGCCACCCCGATGGTGCGCTGCAGTTACGAGACGCCCTGTAACCATCACTTCTAAATTTGCGAGGCCCTGTACCTCTGCATCATTGGCTTCTCCGCCTGGCCCGATCATCCCGCAACGATCGACGTCGTCTTCTCCGCCCCCCGTTGCCAGTTGTACCCTCAACTTTGCAGCGGCCCCGCCAACCTACCGTCACCGGCTCTGCTGATCGGCGCAATTGTTGGGCCCTAGGTACCTTGTGTGATTGCGTATTCACGCACATCATCGTATAATCGGCAATCCTTCCATCATCTGACGAACAACAACTGTCAGCTACACAAGTACTGCCTGGCTCTTGAATCTCTCCTTCTCATTGGCACATCTCGGCGCCAGTCCGGCGCCGCCTAAGACCCTCGGACTTGCGCTCTGGCCAATCGTCCTGATGATTAAGGCACTTTTATTGACAAAAGTGGCTCCCGGAAGTTGGCTTCTTCCCTGTGCCCTGACAGCGGGCTAGCGACGAAAATGAAATAATGCTGATACAGACCGATGAACTCTCTTGGCGTCAGGCAGAGAAAAATCCATCGTCAATGCGATGCTTGCGCAAGCGATTCTTTGCTGCTTGTAGTGCTTCATGTCCAGGGCATGTCCAAACCGCACCTGCGAGAAAAATGTATGTTCAGCAACATGCGCAGGCATACTCCTACCTCGTTTCGGATACTTAGTCGACACCATCTCAAACAGTCGGGCGTTTGCATATTCGTGAATTTACGTATCCGGGTCTTCATGATGCCGAAGACTGAGGTTAAAAAGTTGAGCAGTTCGTGACACTTCCGGGCGCAAGATTTGGCGACCACAACCTGAAACTGCCCCAGGAGATGATGCTGTCACATGAGGCCGAGGCGTGGAGTTTTAGATGTGTAAGTGACAGCGAGCTTGGGGCTTAGATTTCTGGCGTATGATGTACTCGAAGGACTGTCCACATGTTGGCCCGCCATAATAAAGAGGCAGCACGAGGTGCTATCTGAAAGGCAATGTCTTCACATTCTTTCCTAGCTAGGCCTAGCGCCATCTAAACTCCGCGATGCATTACGACAGGCTCATTTGCGTGATCAAGCCATGATCCGAGGACTAGGAGAGAGCCGCGAGGCTGTGAAAAAATCTCAACCCCGAAGTTTAAACAAGAGCCGCACCCATGAGTCAAGTCGAACAAAATTCGGACTTCGTTGAAAGAATTTAGCATCTTCACGCTCATGTTTCACATTTGCGCTAGTGATGAGGCTATGCTCCAGTGTCTTCTGGATTTTCCCGCCGACACAGACAAGAGCCTCCAACTGGCTGGAAATCCGTTCACAGCACCTCAACTCCATACTCCTTTTTTCCATGCAATTACCAAAAGCACTAAACCTCTTTCCTCGAGTTCCACTTTGCGGGCAAAGGGGCTCTTCTAGTGCTTGAACCTCTTCGCCTGCCTGGGCTGGCTGCCGTACGCCCTCCTTCCTTCCTGGTTCTTGTCCTTCATGCTCGAGCCGAGCTGAATATCCACCCTCGGGGGAGCCGTGAACCCGAAGCTGCGAGCCAGCTTCTTCAGGTCCAGCTTCTCGATCGAATAGATGCTGCGAAGACTGTGGCTAGCATACGCGTTCAGGTATGACCTGAACGCCTCCTTCGCGGACTTGTTGAGGTAGTAGTTGCTGGAAATCAACTTCTCGAGCTGACTTTGGATGTTCAAGAGCTTCTTTTCCGGGAATTCGAACTCGGTCAATGGGACACGGGCCTCCTGTAATAGTGTTAATATCGATTCCCACCGACTATTATCCTCAATATCTGCGTACCTTCAAGTGGCGAATAAAGCCGATCTCCGAGGGCTGCAGCATCAAAAGACACTTCCCGGACCTGCCGTTCACAGGTTAGTGTTTTCTCTTGGTGGTGTGCACAGAGGGTTACGAACTTTCCAGCGCGAGCAGTTCTGCCAGCGCGGTGAATGAAGGTGCGGCTGTCATCCGGGGGATCCAACTGAATGATCCAGTCGATAGCAGGGATATCGAGACCACGGGCAGCAACATCCGTGCAAATGAGGACTCCTCTTTCCGAGTTGGAGAATTCCATGAAGGTCGCCGTCCGTTTAGTCTGCTTCTGCTTGCCATGAAGCCCCAGTACCGGAAGATCGATGTAGTTGAGCAACGCGGTCATGTATTCGACAGATGCGCAAGAACTGGTAAAGACGATGATCTTCTTTTTCTGGTGCTTCTTCAGGAACGTGAAAAGCAGACGGAATCGCAGATCACTCTCGCAGATCACGCTGTTTGCTTGTTAGCACATAGTCTTAAATGTAAGTCAAAGATCTTAGCTTACTATCCGAGTTCCAGGTTTTCGGCCGTTGCTGTTGGGTTGTAGTGATCCACGGACAGGTAAAGCGGGCCAGGCTTGAGTGAAATCCTGGCAAGATCCTCGACCTACGCAACATTAGACACATCTCTCTCTTTATCGACGTGAGAAACCTACCTTGGTGGTTTGTGTTGCCGAGAAGAGCATCGTTTGGCGGTCCCCGGAGCCAAGTATGCGGATGATGGCCTTCATTTCGTCTTCGAAACCTACTTCAAGGATGCGGTCGGCCTCATCCAAGACAAGCATTTTCAGGTTTTTGAAGACGAATCCCTGAGTGTTCTGCAGGTGATCGAGGAGTCTGCCAGGCGTAGCGATGAGAAGGTTGACGCCCTTCTCAAGCTTAACCTGTTCCGCCTTGCGATTGGCACCTCCCATAACGATTCCAAATGTCTGACTGTGGTGCTCCATCAATTCGCGAGCTACGCCAAAAATTTGAAGCGCAAGCTCTCGCGTGGGAGTGACGATAATTGCACCCGTACCGTTGCGGGGCTTGAATCGTAGGCTGTACAACATTTCGATGATCGGGATCAGGAAAGCGAGCGTCTGCCAAATGGTTAGCTCACAGGCCGATGTTTTCGTGTTGCAGACAAGATTCTCCGTACCTTTCCGGAGCCAGTCTTCGCTGCTCCCAGAACATCCTTCCCAGCCAGAAGTGGAGGAATAGCGCGGCGCTGGATCTCCGTCATAGACTCGAAGCCCATTCCCTGAATCGCTTTCTGCGTCTTCTCGGAAAGTTGAAGGTCTGAGAATTTCTCCGGTTCTTCGCCTGAGGTAGGCAGGGTGATTCTTGAACCCAAAGCATCCGTGTTCGGGTTGTCAAGGTCTTCGGCATCGTCCATTTCCTCGTCGTTGTCGTCGTCTACTGCAGGTTCGTTCTCGGGGATGGCCTGCTCCTCCTCGTCCTCCTCTTCCTCTTGTGCCGCATCTTCTACTGGCACATCGCTTTCCTCATCACTCTCGACGGGCTTCCTCTTCGACTTTTTGCTGGACTTCTTCGAGTGCTCTTTCGAGGACTTCTTGGATGCAGGCGCGGCGTCCGCAACGGAGGGCGTGGTGTTCGCGGACGTTTCTTCGGAGGCTTTGCTCGCACTCTTGCGCTTGCGTTTCTTCGAATCGATAGCTGCGGCCGGTGCCATATCTGCGGTATAAAAATCTGGCGTTCGTAAAGACTAAGGCTTTCACGTAGTTGGTCGGCGCAGAGTGTAGATGCGCTGGACCAGGCGTGAGAGTTTTCGTGGAAAATCGGTCGGCGAGTCGGCGTCTGCAAAAAACGCTTGACCGAAAAAGCCATAGTGCTTTCAGGGTACCCTGCACATTTCTCCGAGCGATGGTCCAACCACTTCATCCCTCACCTCCCATATGTTTTCTCCTGCTGCGAACGAAGCAGTTCAAGTCTCTTACACGCCACATATAGGTCTCTGGGAGGTACAAGAGTTCCTGCCTCCCAGTGGACCAAGTGGCAAGTCAAATTTCCTTGGAGATCATAGTGACCAGCTCTGCTTTCTGCTAGAACGCGTTGAATTGCAACCACATTCTCCTGGTACCTGTTTTGCCTCTGATCCCTACTAAACCGGCGTGAAGCCTTCTACGGTGAGAAGGGTGGTGCATTCAATCACCACGACAAAGACCAGGCGGAACCAGCACAGGTTGCAATCCAAAATTAATCCACATTCTACAGACCTCAAAGCGTGCTCCACCATCTTCTCATCTGCCGGATCAGCTCAAAGCTTAGCGTTGATGACGCTACCACCATCCAGGGCAATGGTCGCACCATTAACATAACTACCGGCCTTGCTGGACAAGAAAAGACACGCGCCTGCAACATCTTCGGGGTTGCCAATCCGATGTAGTGGGATGCCCGATTCAATTACATCCTTGTATTTATCAAGAGTTGCCGCCATCATTTTCGATTCGAACGGTCCACAGGCAAGTGTGTTGGAGCTATTTTCGCGTCAGTCCTGACAGTACCGTGCCAATGGAGCTCGATGAGGACATACGTAATGTTCCTCTTTCCCAAGTGGCTCGCAAGAACACGGCTCAGATGGTGCAAGCCGGCCTTGCTGCTCGAGTACGCGAACGTCTCCAGCGCCGGGACTCTCAGCCCATCCACAGAGCCAATGTTGATCACCCGCGCCGGATCACCCTCCGACTGCGCCGCCTCCATCAACGGCGTCACCAGCTGTGTGATGGTGAAGACGCGGTGCAGGTTGAGCGTGAGCACGCGCACCCAGGCCGACTCGGGATACTCGCCGTAGGGCGCGCCCCAGTTCGAGCCCGAGTTGTTGACGAGCACGTGCAGCTTCTTCTCGCGCTTGGCCAGCTCATCGGCGAGCTTCTTGCAGTCTTCCTCCTTGTAGAAGTCGGCGGGGATGGCGTGGGCGGTGCCACCGCTGGCGGCGCCCGCCTTGTTCAGCTCGGCGACGGCGGCCTCGCAGGCTTTCGCATCGCGCGACGAGATGTAAACTTTTGCGCCGTTGGTGACAAAGCCTTCGGAGATCATGCGGCCTATGCCCTTTGCGCCACCGGTGACTAGGACGACCTTGCCCTGTGAGGAGGAGTTAGCTATCCATTGTCCAGGACTCTCGGTGACGTAGCAGTTAGCAGAGCGGTACCTTGACGCTGAAGAGATTGTTAACGTCCATTGCAGATTCTGGTCAAATCAAGTGACTGAAGATGAGAAGTTACACGAAGCATAGCAGCGGGCGTAGTCTCTAAGTACGCTTGATAGCAAGCACGGTACAGTAATCTGGGGTAATGCAGACCGAGGCCGAGGCAGTCGGCCAGACAAGTGACAGGATCCCCCGGAAATGGTGGCTGTGCGGGGCTGTGCTGTGTGGCTGACTCGCTCTTCCTTTCCTACGCTCGAGGCCTTCATCGACAAACTTTCCAATCCTCTTCCCGCCATCTTCATAACGCTCGACATGGAAGAAATCCAAGCCAGACACCGCAAGGAGCAACGGGACCTCCAATCGCGCATCACCCAGAAGAAGAAGGCCGCTTCGAAGAAGACCCGGAAGGGCGTCAATGACGAATGCGCGAATCTCGAGCGCGAGCTGAAGGAACGACAGGAGCGCGAAATTGCCGAGCTCAACGGCACCAGCAGGAATGGCCTCGAGCCCGGAACCGATACTGCTGATACCCAGGATGCCGCAGAGGAGAAGGACGACCTCGCAGATGCCACCGACAAGCTTTCGATTTCTCCAGATGAATCCGCAGCTCCAGCAACGAACGGCGACGACTCAGCAGATGCACAATCGCAAGGGCCGAAGCGAAAGGGCAACCGTCAGAAGGCCCGTCTCGCCCGCCGTGCTGCGGAGCAGGAATCGCTAGCCGCAGAAGCCGCCGCGGAGGCTCAGTCGATGCCCGACCTCCGCAAGGCAGAGCGCATCGCTCTGCTCGAGCTTTTCCAAAAGCATGGGCTAAAGGAGCAGGTCATTCGCGCTGACGGTCACTGCCTGTACAGCGCCATTGCCGACCAGATGGTCAGCCAGGACCTCGACTTGAAGCCGCGGATAGCACCCAAGATTATCGGACAAGAACAAGACGGCGAGGTGGCTGCCAAGCAAGAAGGCTACACGGTAGTACGGAGAGCAGCGGCTGACTGGATTGCCTCGCATGCGGATGACTTTGTGCCGTTCCTGGAAGAGCCGCTGGACTCGTACGTGATCAAGGTGCGGGACACTGGGGAGTGGGGTGGACACATGGAGCTGCTGGCGTTGGCGAGGACATATGGCGTCAACATCAAGGTGCTTCACTCGGATGGAAGAGTGGACACGATCGAACCTGGTGTAGAGGGCGAACCTTCTGCCGCCGGAGAAGAGAAGGAACTGTGGTTGGCATACTACAAGCACGGATTCGGTCTGGGAGAGCATTACAACTCTTTGAGAAAGAGTTCATGATTGTTCTACAGCTACATTTTTGGACAGGGTGGATACCTTCCGGCAAGCAGGCTCGAACTCTGCTTACTATCCGGAAACCATTGGTGAAAGTTGAGGCGTGCTGACGAGCAGCATCTCTCATTCGGTTGGATGGCGCCAGATGCTGATCCAGTCCGTACCCTTTCCGATTTCATGGGTCTGCTCGGGCTGGTAGTGTACAATGCGGACCAGGCCATCCTTGTTCCTGGGTACCGCTTTCGTCTCCTCGTCCCGCTCGTCAACAATGTGGCCGTCCTCGCCATATTTCAACTCTTCTCCTGGCCGGCTAAGGTGTTGCTCGTACACCTTCGGCGGTAAACCGTATGGAGGACCGCCCGTAGACGGAGGTTTGTAAGTCGGAAACTCGACGCAGATGAGGGCCGCGTGAGGGTCGTGGGAGAGGAGCCTCGACATCCGCAGCGACCAAGCGGGACGCAGATCCGGTGGCAGCGCGGAAAGGAACTAAAAAGGGGCGATCAGACATGTACGAGTGCAGCGGTAAAGGAGAAAAGAAAGAAATACCGTGTAATCATAAATCAAGTCGAAGTCCTTTCCTCCAACTTCCTCGAGCCAGTCATCCTTGAAGAAGTCGCCAACCACAAAGTTGGCCGACCCACGTCCGATCTCTTTATCAAGGGTCTCGTACTTCTTCCACTTCTTCTCCTCGGCCCCTGCTATCCACTTCTTCGCTGCCTCGACGGCGCTGGGACTGATCTCCAGCCCCCAGGTATCATAGCCGGCCGACGCAAGAAGCGCGACATCGTAACCCTTTCCGCATCCGGGTACCAATGCCTTCTTGCGGCGCCCCGAAGCCTGGTCAACTCCCGCTGGCACCAGTGGGGTGGTATCCTTGGGGCCGACGGGTTTCTTGAACACATGGGTGGTTAACAAGTCGTGCAGCGCCGGATTGGAGAAGCCCTTGTCCCAGGGCAGGAAATCGCCCTGTTTCCACAGGTCGTCCCATCGCTGGCCCTGCTCGCCGGGCTTGGAGTCGCCGAAGTGCGACAGCAGTCTTTGGCGGGCGTCGGTGGGGCGGTCCTTGTGCTCGTCGGCCATTGTGGAGTAGTTGTGGAAGAGAAAAAGGATTTAGATGACGGGAGGTGAGGGGAGTTGAAGATAAAGTGCGGCGAAACAAGGCAGCGAAACAAGACGACTCAGAAGGCTGAGCTGACTGCGAGTTTAAGTTAGAGCAGCGTGGCTGCGCGAATGACAACACCAATGACGCTGCCGGATCCACCAAGGTGTTTGCGGCTACTAATCGCAATTCGGTAGGATTTATCGATAAGCAATGCTTGGCGTTGCTTATATCCGCACCTAGGCCCGTGCATCCTTGTGCCGCTCGCTGCTCGGTCTTTCGCGCTCTTTTCACTGGCGGATAATCGGCATTCCTGCATCCCACCCGTTTACCATTCACCGGCTGTTGGCCAGCAGCGTGCAGCGGGGTGGATCCCGCTTTATCATCACCATGGCCGCTCGACATAATCCACCTGCTGCACCCGGCGGCAACCATCTTTTCATCCTCCTTTTCTCTTCCGTCCCGCCTTCGTACGGGTCGGAAGAGGTCAGGATAACGGAGCTGCAACATAAACGAGGTATCTCGCCGTCACCTTCCTTCTCGGAACACCACGCCGTCCGGCGAATGGCTTCGGATATTGGGAGGAAGTGCCCATATCTTCGTCCCGTACCACGCAATACCACACACTTCTCTCTGCTCACTTGTTTGAGATCTGGCGCCACTGATCTCGGCGGTTGCGACATCCTTCCCGTATCGGCTATTCCTCGACCCCACTAGGAAAGACCCGAGGTTTAATATCTGCAAGGTGCCACTCACGAGTTCAAATCTGCAAAAAGGGTCACCATGGCCGACGAAGAGAAGGAAATAGGCTTTGAGGCCAAGCCTACATCAGCCACGTCCCACAATCCGCAAGAAGCTGCAGAAGATCGACCCAAGACCAGCTCCAGCAGTGCATCATCCGACATACACCACTCTGACCCGCCACAGCTGCAAGCAACACTGTCCCATGCCTCGGCCCTCACCCGAACGCCCACCATCATCCCGCGCCGCGAGCGCCGTGGCCTCCTTGCTCATCTGTGCCTCATCCCTGAGGTCTCGAACCCGTACGAGTACAGCCGCAAGATCAAATGGACCATCACCTTCTTCGTCGCGCTGGCGGGCATGGCGGCGCCCACGGGCTCCGCCGTCGTGCTTCCCGCGCTCAACGACATCGCCGCGGACCTGCACTCGACGCCCACCATCACCAACATGAGCGTCGCCTTCTACATGCTGTCCATGTCCATCTTCCCCCTCTGGTGGAGCTCCTTCTCCGAGACGCTGGGCCGGCGCACCATCTACCTGAGCTCCTTCATCCTGTTCATCGTCTTCGGCGTGCTCTCGGCCGTCGCCAACAGCATCTCCATGCTGATCGTCATGCGAGTCCTGAGCGGCGGCGCGTCGGCTAGCGTACAGGCCGTTGGCGGCGGCACCATTGCCGACATCTGGGAGGTAAGGGAGCGGGGGCGGGCAATGGGCATCTTCTACCTCGGCCCGCTATGTGGCCCATTGATCGCTCCAATCGTCGGTGGAGCCCTTGCGGAAGGACTGGGCTGGAGGAGCACGCAGTGGTTCTTGGTGATCTACGGCGCGGTCGTGTGGGCCAGCATGTGCTTCATGCTCCCCGAAACGCTGCGGAGGAAGAAGAACGCCGTGGCAGTTGCCGAGAAAGAGGCTGAGACCACGGCGGCCAGCCAACCAGCTGTCGACGACGACCCCCTCGCCGGCGCGCAGACGGCCGAGGAGGTCGAAGCCGCGGCTGGCGGGCTCGAGAAGCCCACTACCAACACTCCATCTCGCCCGTCGCTGCAGCGCGTCTCGACACGGCAAAGCGTGCAGCTCAAGACCAAAAAGTGGCTCCTCCGCATCCGCCGCTGCTTCGTCGACCCGCTGCGCATCATCCTCTACCTCCGCTTCCCGGCCATCTTCCTCGTCGTCTCGTACGCCACCATCGCCTTCGCGTGCCTGTACGTGCTCAACATCAGCATCCAAACCACCTTCAGCCACGAGCCCTACGCCTTCCCGACCGTCATCGTCGGCCTGCTCTACCTCCCCAACTCGCTGGGCTACATGGTTACGTCCATCTTCGGCGGCCGCTGGATCGACTCCATCATGCGCCGCGAGGCGCTGCGTAAGAAGCGCGTTGACGCGGCGACGGGCAAGCTGCAGTTCCGGCCCGAGGACCGCATGCGCGAGAACGCGTGGCTGGGCGCCGCGCTCTTTCCGGGCGCGCTGCTGTGGTACGGGTGGACGGCGGCCAACGGCGTGATCTGGATCGTGCCCATGGTGGCCAACTTCTTCTTCGGCGTCGGCAGCATGCTCATCTTCGCCATGGCCACGACCATGCTGACCGAGTTCATGCCCAAGAACGCGAGCAACGGCATCGCGCTCAACAACTTTGTGCGCAACATCTTCAGCTGCGTCGGCAGCGTCGTGGCGGAGCCGCTCATCGCGGCCATTGGCAATGGCTGGCTGTTTACGAGCTTGGCTGTTATTGCCGTCGTGTGGGGTACGACGTGCATCTGGGCCATGATCAGGTTTGGCGAGAGGTGGCGGGTTGATATGGATAAGCATAAGATGTTTGCTTGATGGAAATATGGATTTTGGGGATGCATCAACGATCTGGGTTTGCTTCTTTGCAAGAGGTTCTGGAGAGAGAAAAAAAACCATGAGGGATGAGGGATGAGGTTCAGGAAAAGGCTGGACGTAATGGATTTTGGGGGGGTTTTTTTTTCTGCGATATAGAGAAAGGAAAAAAGGAAAATGAATAACGAACCCCCAGGGCCACTCAACTGGAAAACATAATTGCGTGTTCTTTACTGGACATTGAGCAACGCCAATCCTCAGGCTTCATCGGCAGCGAGTTGTCCAATGTATGGAAGGAATGACTACTCATACGTGCAGAAAGAAAAGGAAAGAAAAGAGCAGGCCGAAGAGGGCGACCGAATACGCCGAGTGAGTGACGCAATCACCACAACCACGCTCAACGAGATCAATAGAGACGGATATCCCTCCACTCCCGAGGCGTTGCCGATGCACATCTCCCACAGTGCTCGGGCGGGTCGAAGAAAGCACATTGGCCGACAAGCTTGTAGCCGTCGCCGTGCGGTCGAAGCACCCAGGGAACCTCGAGGCCACTGATCAGGCACACCACGTCTCCCTTGGCCATATCGGGCGGGCCGAGACCGATGAAGATTGACCGTTCGCCGAGGAAGAGGGTTCGCTCGCGTGGGGTTTCCGGATCCAGCTGCTGCAGCGTCCGGAAAGACCGGAGAAGAGGACCGATGCAGTCGTAGCACGTGGTGTGAGGGCCGGCGGGGGTTTTTCCCATGCGGGGCCGGTGTCTGATGCTCGGGAGAAGAGACGGTCGAGGTGCTCCATGATGGGCTCGACGACGCGTGGCGGACGCGGGGAGATGCCGACGACGGGTGCTTGGGAATCCAAAGGGAGGTTTTGGTCGTCTGAGCTGCATTTCGTGCTCCCCTCGGTTTTTCACTTGTGGTGGGTGGCTTTCCATCCTCCGCGTATCCAGTTGATGGGATCACCGATGTGGCGGTGGAAATAGTTGGCCGGCATGTTTGAGATGATGCAGTGTAATACGGTGGTGTGTACGCAAGTGGATTCAACGTCAACTTCACGTATGGCATCGATATATTTCCCTCGAAGTGTGAGAACCTTCCCCTCTGAAGTCGTTGTTGCGGGCTGGAGTGATCCTGTATCGGGCTTTCGGCCCCTGAGATGTGGCATAAGGTTTGTTGTCAGAGGCTGCCGTGCCTGTCCAACTGACCAATCAGGGACCCATGAAGGCAGGTTGAGGCTGCTCCTCTGGCCCTCACTGCAATAAGAGGTCCTCCGGGGGCACCTTCAACACAGACAGGAGATACGCCGCAAAATCCTCAAAGGACTCCATGACAGATTTGGAATAGTCGGCGAGGAAAGGCTCTGTGCCCATGTCATTGGCCAGTCCAAGGATTGCAAATACCTTGTCGCGTGGGTCGCTGGCCTTGCAATCTCGAGTGTCAGTGAGCAAGTTCCACAAGTGGCAGCTCTGGGAATCCAGCCCGTGTTGGAGCCGAGCTGCCAGAGGGACTGCTTTTGGTGTCAGGTAGGAATTCTGGCTCCATGAGGAAGGGTCGCGACCCCTGTCAAAAGCCACGCGGGTCAGGTTGAGGTTGAGGATTGACAAAGCATCCCATGGCACAAAATCAGGCCCGCAGATGGCGACAACCTGCTTTGCGAACGCAACCTCCTGCAGGACCCATGTTCGGAAGAACCATGGCCTGCTGAAGAGCTCCGTCAAGTCTGGAATGACTTGCTCTTGGCTGTATTCACTCCGTTCGGGAAGCTTCCGAGGAAGCGTCAACTTCCGCAAAAGATCTTGGCCAACTTGAGCTGGTTCGTTCAGGAAACTGAAAAGAGCCGTGCTGGATTTGGTTGCTTCTCCCAGGTAGACCAGGACTCGGGCAGCTCTGGAGTATATTTGCGACACCCAACGGACTTGGTTGTTCCGCTCTTCTATGTTGGATTGGTCTATGCACAACGCGACGAGCCAGATGAGACGTTTCATGTCGATTAGACGGAGGCGCCTTAGGACGTTCTCACAGTTTGCCGTGACTGCCAAACGCCGACGGCCTGTTCCACAAAATATAGACTTGCAGGCTGAGGAATCACCATTGCCATCAGCCCATGTGTAAGACACGGCTTCGAATGGTGGGAGATTGTCGAGGTCGAAATAGACAGACCGGAAATCAGTGAGGTTGGATCCACAGGAGTTGCACAGAGGCACCTGATTTTGTATCGTGACAGATACAGAAGAACATTGGCATATATTATCCAGTGTAGGAGGAGACGTTGACACTAGTTCCTGATTGCGATCTTCGTTCAGAACCAGAATGCGACAAGCATGACAGACGTCATGGCCAACGACGTGCCGGCGACAGAGGCGGCAACGGCCATCAGGAAAGACAGGAGGCAGCATCTTCGTGAGGTTCAGCGAGATATACTCACTTCCAGCAGAGTCTGAACAGTGGAAGGTGGAGGTTACTCGTTTGCTGACGCAAGGCTGAGCTCGGCGTGAGGGCTGATCAGACATGGCCAATCAGACCGCATTATTGCCGAATAACAAGAACGTCGTGCTGTTCGATAACGGCGCAGATACTCCTACAGCTCTCCCTTCTACACAGCTGGTTTCCAAGACGTAGGGGTGATGATTTTGTCGGAGATCAAAGACACTCTTTTGGACCGATGCTCTCCTTCCCCTTTAAGTCGAGGAAGCGCAGCAATGATTCTGTCCCTCGAGAACGTACGATTCCATCTCTTCGAGCCAAATCATGGGAGCGGAGCTTTCCCATCGTGATTAACTCAATCGTCCAACGTCTCAGGCAAGCTCCCCGACCAAATCACTTCCTGATCCTCATCCAACCACCCCTCCTCCCCCAACCACTCCCTCCAATGCTCAACCAACCCCTCCGACGGCGACCACCTCTCCGGCTCCCCCGGCTCCCCCCCACACGACCCATACGTCACCCTCCTCCTCCTTTTTTCAACCGACCTTCCCCCCTCCTCGCAATCCCACCACAACCCCAGTTCCCCTTCCCAACGCCCCGCCACCACCACCGTCAGCGCCTCCAGCGCCGGCGCCCGCACCCCCCTCCCCAGCAGCACCGACTCCGTCGCCGCCGTGACGTATGGCTCCCACGCGCCGTGGTCAAGCTTGTTCCGATACTGGCGGCGCGGGCGCTGGCCGACCGTCAGTCCGTAGTGGTAGCGGTGGTACGTCTCGTGCCACAAGGAGTCATCCGAATCGACGGGTTTGTCGCTGGCCGAGAAGGGCGGCGTCACCGAGCCCGAGCGTGCCGAGTCGGAGAGGTCGGAGCGGTCGTCGGCCGAGCCGTCGGGGTTGCGCGTGTAGAGCCAGGCGGTGGTGGGGGTGGTGCGGCTGAGTTCGATGATGAGGGTGCGGAGGCGGGGCCATAGTGGTAGAGGTGATGGCGCGGTTGTGGATTGTGATGACGATGCTGATGGTGATGGGCCGGTGAAGATGCTGGGGGAGAGGGCGATGGGGCCGGTGATGATGAGCCTGGTGAGGATTGGGGATCGGGAGAGCAAGGTGTGGAGAGCGACGCTGAGATCATCGACGCTTGGGTTGTTGGGATCGGTGCCGCTGGGGAACTCGAAGGCTTCGTTGGCGAGGGGTTTGAATCGGAAGCGGAGGTAGAAGTCTGTCAGGTTTTGGGTTTGCATCGTCAAGAGCGCGTCGGCCAATTCTGCAGATAAGAAAGGTGTCAGTTCATCTTGCATGGTTGATGCAAGACATCCCACCTTTCCGGTACTTGTGCCTGATGGTGTCTTCAGAGAAGGCACAGTCCTCAAGGCCCAGTTCCATCCTTGCCACTTTCGGAAACTTCGACGCGATGCTCGCCACCGAAGCCGCCCTCAAAGTCCTCGTTGCGAGTTTGCAGTCTCCCGGGCAGAAGAAGCCAGTAACACGTTCGACCTCGGGCAGCTCCGCCGAGTCCAGCAGCGTCAATATCGACCGCTCATACCTATGCTTTTTCAAGTCGTCCTGCGGCCGGGGCCTCGCAATGTCGGTGAGCGAGTAGGCGCCCAAGTGCAGCGCGATTCGCCTGCCCCGCGTGGATTCCCAAGACTCGAGCACCGACAGGAGCTCGACCACGGCGGCGCTGAAGGCTTGGTTGTTGGCGTCTCTCTCCCTCCTGCGCTCGAACTTGGCCGTCCGGTCTTCCGAGTACTCTGGAAGGAGGACGTGGTAGATGAGCGTGCCGAGTGCTTCTCGGCGGTGCGGAAGCGCGAGCATGTCGTGAAACTTGTCCAGTTCGGTGCTCTGCACACGGACGCGGCCGAAGGTGTGGTTCTCGACGACGAGTTGCCATTGGCGAGAGATTCTGGCGTACGGGCCAAGAGTATCGGGGTCCAAGTGGGAAACTATCAAGGAAACGAGCTCGGGAGGGAGTTGATCCATGATGGCTGATGTTTGAGAGAGGTGAGGGGTCATCAGACATCGGTATAAGTACGGTTGCAAGAACGCCACAGCCGAGATTAATTTCCCCATACGGAAAGGTTGAAATCCGCACCAGGCAACCATAGGTATGTAGATGATATGAAACCCACCCTTCTATTAACCCAACTTCAAAAACGACGAATCCCTCCTCTGACTTTCCCACGCGCTCTTCTCAATTCTCCCAATGCTCTTCCTGTACGCCGTGCCTTTTCGCCGCTCCACCCAGAGCACGTTGTACCATTCGTACTTCTCTTCCCCCTTTGGTCTTTGCGCATAGTCCCACTCCGCGATTGGCTTGCGCCTGTCAACCCTGCCCTCGTCCGCCTCGTCTTCGGGGTTTTCCCAACACCACCCCCTCGAGATGGCCACAAGCTCAATCTTTTGCCCTTGCGGAGCTATGTCGGCCACGGGTTCGAAGTTCGACTGCACGATGCCCACCCAAACACCCATGCTGTCAATCACCGAGAAGGGGCCCGGGATCTTGTGCCACGATTGCGTCTCCGTGTTCTCCACGCTGCGTTCGGCGTTCCTCGCCCCCAGGTAGAACCACGTCCTTTCCGTGCAACCAGACAGCAACGGCGTGAAAAGCCTCGGCACGGCCAGTTCATCCGGGGAAACAAGCGGAATTGGGAACGAGTAGTTCTCGTACCGGTCGAACTGGTCCGCACTCGGTCTCCGCCCAGTCACACGTCTGTAAGCGTAAGGCCGGCCGTCTGGGTGGTCGATTACATCGTAATCCCCGCCAACGAGATCTTTGAAGGAGATGTGATGCCTGGTCCACCCATCCGGTACCTCTGTTTGGCCGTGCTCTTCAATCGCTGTCCGGTACTTGCACCAAGTGCTCTCGACACGGATGAGGTCTGTCTCAACGCTCTCCCGAACGTGCCACACTACGGTTGGTATCGTGTGTGTTTGGCCCCCGGACATGGTGTGCAACAGATAGTCGTTGCCGCTTTTCCACGACGATATGTCGATGCGGCCTTTCCAGCCCATCCAACTCCAGCTTGGGAGCACCGTTGTTGCTTCGTCTTGCATTTGGATCGGCAACCTGCGCTTCATGCATGCTTCATGAGACTCCCAGAGCAAAGCAACGTCAAGGAACATGGCCGGGAGGCCGCACACAATGCCGTCCACAAACGTCTTGCTCAGCATCGTCGCTATACCAGCAAATGCATACGGCACGTCTTCCGGGTACGTGAGCTCCTTCGTGTTGAAACCGTAGACCAGTCTGGCGTAGTCCGTCAGGCTGGAGATCTGTCGCGGAACCAGCGCGTTCCGGTGAAGGAGCGTCGAGTCAATGTTCGATCCTGCGCCCATGCCGAGCGCGAGTTTCGAGCACTGCACCTGCGCAATTTCCTCCTCCCAAGACGCTGAGGCGCACTGCCAGTACACCGTGTCGTCCTTGAAGATGATCTTCCTTCGGGAGAACAGGTATTCCTGAAACGTCCATGCCCGGTGGGAATACTTGGTTGGCATGAGTCGAGAGAACCAGCTTTCTCCGTGCATTAGCACCGGAGTACCGCCCTGGAGAGTATGGACCTCATCAAGCAGCCTGCGTGGTTGTGAGATGCCCTGGATACCGTGGAGTCCGAAAAGAGCATCCTGTCCCTGCGCAGCCACAATGGTGAGGGATGCGTTGGCGTATATCGAGGCCATGTTGTTGATTTGGTCCCATAGCTCATCCCCATCTTCTTGGACAATACAGAGTGAGTCGACCCACAAGTATCGTTCACCAAGCAGAGGGACCAGTCCTATTGCGTCTTTGATGGTCCGTGGGATTTCAATCTCTTCATTGTCAAGATAACCGTCCTGCTGAAGCAGCTCGAGGTCTTCCCGGACGGTTTTGTACTGGCTGACAGCTCCCCAAACATAGCTTAGCGCAACGTACGGCTTCCCCGGCTCTGCTTCGACCAGACATAGACGCACGGTGTCGATGAACCAGCGTGGCATTGCCGAGGGGAGTTGGGCGTCGACTTTCTTGCATCGATGACCGTGTTCTTGGCGACATCGGTCCATCCATTTCCAGAGAATGTCCGTCTCGATCCAGTCTTGGTCGCCGATCCCGAACTTGTCCTCGATATTTTCTGATGCCACGGTTCCATCGCGGGTGGGAGTGCGGTTCTTGAGAAGATCGAGCCGGTACTCGGAGACGATTTGGTCGCCGTGGGGGCCAATGCCGATCAACTGGGCGCCCGTGCCTCTGGCACCCCTCCAAACATGTACTTCCTTGGCCGGACTTCCCGTAGGCCAAGGAAGCCCGCGTACGAGGGCGAGATGTGATGAGCACCTTGTTGTCTGCGTGACAGCCGCAAAGTCACCTAGTTTTAGTTGCACTGATGAGCCGCAAGGGTAGTCCAGAATCCATCTCAGTCTAGAGCAGACATCACATGCCGGGAGCTTCGGTTCAGAGTCAGCCAAGACGGCATCGAATCCAAGCAGGAGCTAGAAACTTACAGATTCGGATTTCGTGATGCTGTCCTGGTAAACCCTCTCCCAACGGCGGTCTGAGGCATCAAAATTCATGGTCTGAAGGCGATGTCGGTGATTCGGTCAGCTGGTGTTTAAGGAGGAGCCGGACCTGTAAGGAGAGACACCGCCTTCCCCGGGATGACGTAAGCCGGCCGAACACAACTTTGTCGCATCGGAAAGGTTTGGGAATACGAACTTCGAAAACATTCGGGTCCAAACTATGTTTCCGCTTCGCTTGGGATACGGGCCGCCGCTGTGCCTTTTTGACGTTTCAGTCGTCCCTTGTGCGTTGTTCCATTGTCCCCTGAAGCGTCGTGTATCCGCCATACTAGCCGAAAAAAAGAAAAGAAGATCTTCGCAGGTGATGTGCGTGCGTACTGCCTATCAGTTGGTGGATACAGCCTCATATTCAATCTTTCTGCCATAATTCTCGCCAAGACACATGCGGAATCGAGTGCTCCATGCAAAGATGGCGTGGTGCGAGATGGTCCCGACAGAGATCTGGATCCCGGCTATAGTCCTAATACTGGATTTTTTTGGGGAGTCAGTGTGGAGGAGATAGGCAGTATCCCAGTCCATAGCCCAAGACGAACTGGCACAGGAGAAGTATGACCTTTAGGCCCCCAACTCCCTACATGTTCGCAAGTGCCGAAAAAGCAAGGGATAACGCGGGTGGAAATTGGTGTTTGTCGATGGCCTCCTGTCGAGGTGGGGTTAGATGTTGATGGTGATCGGAGGTTGAGGTTGCTTCACCCGTATTCCATTTCAGGCTCAGCCGCTTCGCCTCTGAGCCTGTCCCCAGAGAATCTGAAATCTGTCGCCTTTCTGGAAGTTGTGTTTCGTCCTTGTGCGATTTTGTCTGTTGTTGAGGGAAGGAACAAGACAGCGCCCGGGAAAAGCTAGGGAAGCGGCGAGACATGTGAGCCATGCCCTGCCCATCACGTATGATGCAGCATGTTTGAAGCTATGCATTTAGTGGTCTCTGAGTATTGGATTGAGCTCCGATGGCCAAGCCTGTAGCGATCTTGTTCAGCAGCACACCCTTCTCGGCGATTGCTTAGCACGTGATTGGCTAACGCCAGGTCTAGTTAAGTGGTTTCTTGGGTGTAACTGTTAGATTTCCGTCTTGTTCATTCAAGAATCTGACAAAGGACAAACATACTAGAAAACTGAGACATGGTATACGGGTGGGGAAAAAGAAAAGGGGGAGCCAAACGAGTGCCCGCTACAGAGACTCAATGCGGATATTCCGTGTAAGCCCGGCTCCAAACGCTCTCCCACAGATACTAGATACTGCGCAGTAACCGATAAAGCTAATGAGTCACGTATCAAGAGCTGGTGTCAAAACAACCCTGATTTCCCCTCTTTCCTTCCCTTCGCGTTCCTCTTATGGGCAGCTTCGACTCTCTGTCGATTCTCTTCAAAAGCAGGCTTGACAGTTTCGACATCTGCTTCAATTTCCGGCGGCTCAGCTTCCTCTGGAATTGTTGAGAGATACACAGTATCCTCACTTTCCGACACCGACGGCGTATACCCCCAAGAGTCATAGTATATTACAGGTGCGCCCGAGAAATCACTCGACGAGCTCGGCTCAGCCCCATTCGAACCTTTTTCTGGTGACAGCTTTGATGGAAATGCGTAGCGGAGATTGTAAAGCTGGGAGCCGGGACCGATAACTTCGGGCGCGTCGGTGCCTTCATGGGAATTTGCGATGGAGGCAGCGATGTAGTTGCGGCTCTGTTCATGCGTACACCCTTCCCCCTGGTGCAGAGGCCTCAAATCGGAGCCGCCCTCAGTGGGATAGATCAACTCCGGGTCTGAAGCAGGATTGCGTGACCATGGTGTCTCTTGATAAAGGTTGAGAACCTCGTCGATGGAGGGAATGACATAAGTGCTGCTATGGTTTAAGATGTGTGGGTAGCGCATGTCTGAAAGGGAGGTTAGTCAGTATGAAGCCCTGATGTTGGTTTTGTTAGATATACATTGAGCGACGGGTAAGAGTGCATGTCCGGGTCAGGGTTGATGGTGAACTAGAAAGTGACTGGTACAGAAAAGATTATCTTGTACACCATGGCTAGGCATATCTCGTGCACGCCGAACATGTCTTAGACATACCTCCAACGTCTCCCATGACGGTGGATACGACGACGTCATCCTCGATACCAGCAGCGATCATGTCTACTA
This sequence comes from Dothiorella sarmentorum, assembly GCA_023082095.1. Taxonomy (NCBI): domain Eukaryota; kingdom Fungi; phylum Ascomycota; class Dothideomycetes; order Botryosphaeriales; family Botryosphaeriaceae; genus Dothiorella; species Dothiorella sarmentorum. The sequence continues at coordinate 337,310 of JAJMVL010000001.1, forward strand.
CCCTGCGTGCCTCCTTCCAAGAGTCCTCCCGGCTTGTTGTCATGCTAGCTGATGGATACTTTCAATACCAAAGATGGAGAAATAGGAAGACCAGCAACGACCAGAGCCTTGCGGGGTATGTGGTGAACTAATGCATTGGAATCAGGTGGAAGAGAAGGATGTGCAGTTTATAGCTCCGCAGACATGAGAGCTCTGCCACGACAGAACCAAGGACGAGGATCTGAAACACTTGGAAGTTTTCCAGGGCGCTGAGAGATGAAGTTGGGTTTGTTATGGCAAGGGACAGCAAGCTGCCTTTGACGCTACCATACTACCGGGCCTAGTTAAGACATGTCGTATGGCACAGTTGTTGGCGCTTTGTTCGTGGTCGAGGAGGTGCAGGCGAAATCTGAGCATGACGATGGTGTATCTAAATTCAGCAACAGGGCTGGCAAACGTGTTGGAAGCTGCACGTGGTTAGGCGTGGGCTGGAGACAGAAGCTCCCCTAAGATCCCGGCATCCTGGCATCCGGAAGTCGTACAAGAAACGTCTCGGTGCACATAGATGTCTGTCAAAAGTGAAAAATAGGCTAAATCGTGAACTGGAAATTGGTGTCGATGATTGGTCGTAGCGATATTGATTGAGGTAACGAAAGCTGTGGATGATTTGAAATGCTGAAGATGCATACACACGAAGTTGGTGCTATTCTGGTGTAGGATCGTGGGATCTAGATTAGTGGATGTTGGAGCCGCTGCGCCGCAACGCCACTCGGCAGCCACGAGTTGGCCAGTGTGGAATATGCTTGATGAGGACAACACGTCGATGGGGCTCTTCCGAGCTGGTGGGGAAGAAACAGCGACGTGTTTGACGATCAGTCATATGACAGACGACCCCGGTAGCGTTCATGCAGCTGGCGACTGGGAAGGTCCCACCAGGTTCGATAAGACGGTCGTGCAGCAGGCGGGTCTGACGCGCGATAAGTAGGGCAGGCGGCGCCGAGACCGCAGGAGCACGGATACGGTGGTGTGGTGGTGTTGGGGCAGGCTGGGAAGAGGCTGGGACGTGTATCAAGCAATCAGCGGCCGCAACCTGGAGGCAGCAGATGCGTCACCTTGCGCTGTCCCTCCCCCAAGCCTCTTCAACCGTTTCCTCCGCCGTCGTGCTCCCGCCGCACCGCACCCTGCCACCAAACCACGCAGGATTGACATCGCACGCGCCCGCTTGTTCTGGCTAGCCTCGAGAAGCTCTCTGCGCCCCGCGACTCAGCAGCTTCGCGCAGCAATTGAAGCGTCAATCCTGCCGCCTTGCACCCGCCAACGCAGAGCGAATCCCTAGCTGCCCGCCGGTCCGAAACCGACCATCGCCCACTGCGCGCGCCATGCCCACCATGGGCTCCTACACTTTCAGGTGGTACGCGAGATTGCCCTCGTTTCCCGCGCGTGCCCGTGGCTGATCGCTTCGCGCTTTTTTTCCAGGGAGCATCCGGCCGCCGACGTCTACGTTACCGGCACCTTTGACGACTGGGCCAAGAGCGTCCAGCTGGACGCGAAGGATGGCGCCTTCGAGAAGACGGTCCAGCTCCCGCAGAATGACGAAAAAGTCCTTTATAAGGTGAGGTCCCCACCCAGCGCCCGAGTCTCACCGTGCCGTGCGCGCAGCAAATCCCCGCTGCCTTGCAAACCGGATTTCGTCACCTGGTCAACGCACACACCGCTTACCGCTCCACCCTTAGTTTGTCGTCGACGGCAATTGGACCACCAGCACAGAGGCCCCTCAGGAAGACGACGGCCACGGAATTTACAATAACGTCCTCCTTCCCTCTGACATCCGCCCACTTCCATCCGCACACATCATGTCTTCCGCCGCACCCGATTCCACCACCGCCCAGCTTGCCGGAGAGCAGTCCCAGGAGACGCCCAGGGCCGAGGACGTGCCCGGTGCCTTCATCGAGACGCCCGCGAACGAGCTGCAGCAATTCTCCGTCAGCCCCATTCCCGCCTCCAATGGCGACGCGAACCCCGTGAAGCTCGCCCCGGGCGACAAGGTCCCTGACCCCAGCACAATTCACTCCAACACCCTCGACTCCCACGTCAAGGATGACGAGGAGCTCAAGGCCCAGCACGAGCAGCAGGAGCAGGCCTTTGGCGTGAACCCGCTGCCCGCCTCCAACACCGCCGGCAACCCCATCTCGCTGGCACCCGGCGAGAAGGTCCCCGAGCCCGAGTCCATCTCCGCAAACAACATCCACAGCCATGTCACGCTGGATAAGGAGTCTTACGAAAAGGGCGAGTCGCTACCGCCGCAGCTTGGCCCCGTCGTCACTCCTGGTGCCGACCGCGCCAACATGTTCGATATCCCCGGTCTCACATCCACCACGATCCCCGAGTCGAGCCTGCCCGTTGGATCTGGCCCGAGCGCCCAAGACGCCGACCCGGGCGTCACTGTCCAGTCCGCCCACCCCATCAGCACCACCGCTGCTCTTGCCGGTGAGGTGCCCAAGGAGCCGCGTGGTGTTCCTGAGGTTGTTTCGGAAAGCCAGCACGAAGCCGGCGTTGCCCCCGAGGCTTCCGCCAACCCCGTCGCTGTCGACGACAAGGCGGACGTTGAGAGTGAGCTCTTGGACAAGGTTCCCGAGCAGCCAGCTACCTCGGAAAACTCCATCACTGCCAATGTTGCTGGTGTCGTGGCTGGTGGAATTGCGACTGCGGGTGCCGCCGCCGCCAGCGCTGCCTACGTCGCGGACAACAAGGCTTCGGAAGCTGTCGACTCTTACATTCCTACGACCTCTCCCACCAGCGATTTGAAGGAGCTCGCGAACAATGCTACGACCGAGTCGGGCCCCACCGAGGGTGTTCCTGAGGTTGTCTCTGATTCCATCAAGGAGGCTCACGTGAGCCCCGAAGCTGCGGCGAACGCCGAGGCTGTGGCTGACAAGTCTGCGTTTGAGCAGGAGCTCCTGAACAAGGTTCCTGAGTCAAATGCTGCCGGCCAAAGTGCTGAGGATAAGGATGTTCCTGCAACTGTCTACAGCTCCATTGAGCAGTCTCACTCAAGTCCCGAGGCTGTCGCAAACCCTGAGGCTGTGACTGACAAGGCCGAGGTTGAGCAGCAGCTCCTCCAGTCAATTGTGAAGAGCGAGGACCACGGCGAGCCTGCACCTGCCGCTGTCAGCAGCGCCGTCCCTGAAGTCGTCCAGTCGTCCATCTCCCAGGCCGACCAGAGCCCCGAGGCTGCCGCCAACACTGAAGCAGTCCACCAGAAGTCGGCTGTCGAGAGTGAACTGAAGGAGGAGGTCGAGCCTACTCATGAGATTGCCGATGTTGCACCAACCGAGAGTGCCGCTCTTTCCGCTACCGCTCCTGCTCCTACCAGCGGACCTGACATCAGCCCCAAGGCGTTGTCCCCCGAGGAGCCCCTCAAGTCGTCCAGCGAGCCCAGCATCCCCGCAACCACTCTTAGCGTTCCTCCGAATTCTGACTCGAAGCCGGAAGACGCTACTACTGATGGCTTGAACGCTTCTGCCGACAAGCCTGCCCAGGTGGAGCCCAGCCGCGACGTTAGCCCCCTGACCGATCCTGCTGGTCCTCCCACCACCACCGAGCAGACCGAGCCCACTGTTGTGACTGGCACCGAGACCTCCACTGCGCCCGCAACTTCGGGTGAAGGCGAGCTGAAGCCCCCGGCTACCCCGGCCAAGTCTGACAAGGGAGACAACTCTGCCCCTGCCACCCCTGCCTCGCAAGGTTCCGACAAGAAGGCCAAGAGGCGTAGCTTCTGGGGTAAGATCAAGGAGAAGTTCACTGGCAACGGTCACAAGGAGTAAACAACTCTTTCAAACTGGCCAGAACTGGGTAACCCACACGTGTGAACAAATGTTTTGCCTGACGATGTGTGGGTGGACAAGGGAAATAAAAAATGGGAAATAAACTGCCAATCGTTGAAGCGATTCAAGATTGCCAGAAGGGATTGTCCGAGAGTAATCAAAGTTGCCAGTCGGTTGGGCTGATGACGACGGAAGCAGAAATTTCCCACAGGGTAATATGGGAACGGAATCGATTGGTGGAACAGGATATCTTGGTGATGGGGAGGCTTTTTGCATTTCTTGGTTCGTAGCCCATCGTTTTTTGCGATTGCCTGCGCATACTGCTTTATCATTTCCTTTTTCGCGCCTCATCAGTGTTTTTTGTTGTTGTCGTTTGTTGATATACCTCGGCTCGTACGTACTTTCAGGTACCCATAATGGTTTGCTTTGCAAGTATTGGTACTTTTTTTCTGTTTTTTGCTTGTGATTCGTTGGTTTAGTGATTTTGTTGGTTTCATTTCAAAGACTCATGGGCTGCATCTCTCCTTGATCCCCCCTTTACTCATGAAGCTCTGACACCTTAATTCCGCGATTTCCTTTGTCTAGTCTGAAGTTCGCCATCTGTGGGTCTGATTTTCAAGGAGTCTTCCGTTTGCGGGGTTTTAGTGCTTGATATTCCTGTTTGCGTTACGGCGGCAGCGTCTGTCTCTCCTTTAAAGCATCAGCTCTCCCCACGGTCACCTTATTTCATTTCATGTACTACCCCAATCGGCTAGTACGCAACGCTTCGCCCTATTTTAGAACTTCGCCTCTTTACGTCCGTGACACGATCGACTGTGAGGTCAAAGCAGAAGTGATGATCTTATTCGTTTCCTTTCAGCTGCAAGAAATCTTGGCGGCGGAGTTCCTTGATATTCCACTTCGGCGTAGATTTCTTCCAGATATCTAAAACAAGATGGCGTTTCCTTTGGTAATCAACAACTCAGGCATGAACACTCGAACCAGACATATCCAATCAGTGAGCGTTGAAAGCTGCTAGTAAGAATTGCACCAGGGGTATTCTATAATTAAAACTGAGAGATTTAGACAACGGGGCGCAATGCCCTCAGCTCTAACGTCTAACCTAAACTTGGCAGCTTTAATTAGCTACTACAAAAGCTTACTTCAACAAGATTACTCTAGTACGCTCCGTGCAGCCATGCTGTTTATAGGGTCGAGGTACAGATTGCTAGAAACCCTCAAGAACAGGAAAAGAATCAGCGACATAAGTTTGTAGTACGGCTAGTCAGCAACAACGTTTCATCAGAGTGCTCATCATGTTTAGTCGTTAAAACACCATCACTAGCGTCTATACACATTTACATCCGCCCCAGAATTTAGAATGCTCTGCCACACCGGCCAGCAGAACAATTAACAAATACAGACCAAAGTATACCGCGAGTACGGACCCTTAACCAGGGCGCTCTACTGTTACAGTAGAGGTTTGGTCCCCTGTTGTAATAGAACAGTTATTCGTTACACATAAACAGTCCTGGTATTTAACGCAGTTGAACCCTCCAGTGAAAACAGGCACGAGCGCGCCGTTCTTAGGGAAGCAATCCACATGAAAGGAGGTGCACATCATCCCCATGCGCCTGATGAACCCATGCTCAACCGCTGCAGAGTCAGCGTGGGAAAACAGCCTGGGAAGAATCCGAGTGGGGTTCCGGAGCAGCTGCCTGCAAGGAGCTCGAGGGGGAAGGAACTCAACAAAAACCAAGGATTCAGGATCTGACTTCTCCGGGTGCAGCACTCAAGCCAAGCTCGTTTGCGGCTGTCCTATCGTACGACTGTGGTTTAAAAGCCTGCAACCTTCGGTCACTTCGTTCTGCCGATTTCACAATGAGAACCATACTTGTCTAGCTAGGAGGAACTCTATCTTATCAAGTATTTCATACAATGATCCCCGTATTCTGTAATAGTTAGTGTTGAGCTGGGTTCATGCAATAGTAATCTCAAGCAATGTTCAATGATGATGAATTCACTGTGAGTAGGCGAGCGCTGGATTTATACTTCCAAGTCAATTGACCGTGTGTGAACGACTGCGGACAGGGAGGCAAGTCGAACGTTTCGAAAAATTTTGCTCCGCGACAGAGCAAGACCGAGAGTTTAGCGTTCAGTGCTGTTTGGATTGACTTAAGTACGTTAGAACGTCCCAAGGGCAGGCACTTCAACACCTGACAAACATATATTCCAGATGGAGGCCTCAATTTGTCCGTGGAATATATACCACCGATTTCGATCCGTATGTTCCTCCCTCATTTACCATCGTACTGGGGATATCGCAGCAATGTTTACAAAGGAGATGTGTTCAAGAGAGTGACCTATTACCCCCTTTCCTCCATCACTTACCTTTCAATCTACAACCCCGCCCTCTCACAGTATTGCTTGATGCCAAACGCCACTACAAAACCGGCAAGTGTCAGCCAGTACGTCCTCAACCTGCAGAAAAAACACAACCAGAATCAGTCAACAGGTCACTTACCAACAAGCACGACCAGCCACCTCACAAGTCCTGCGCTCTTACCTTTCGCGCCCAGCCCCACGAGTGCCAACAGCCAATTACGCTTCGCGTTGCCCGCACGGTCGAAATTGGGCGTGAGCTCGCTCATCTGCTTGTACTGCTTGGCCTTCTTGGCCGTGTACGGCGGGTAGCGCACCGCGAGAAGCGACTCCATCCAGCCGGGCGTCGTCGTGACGGAACGGCGGTGCGTGAAGACGTCGAACGAGGCGCGGCCGCGGTAGGCGCCCTGGCCGCTGGTGCCGACGCCGCCAAAGGCGAGGGTTGGGATTGAGGCGTGGAAGAAGGCGCTAGGAAGTGGAGAGTTAGCAACCAGAACGGGGTTTGCCAATATTTGGGGAAAGGTGGAGGAATCTTACTCGTTGACGGAGGCGCCGCCAGATCGGGTCTCGTTCAGGACTGAGCTAATGTCAGAAAAAGTTTGGTTGTACCGTGGGCGTGTTTGTACTCACTCCTGTCCGTCTCCTTCTTGTTTCCGAAAGGATAGATGCCCAGAGGCGTGTCGTGGACGTCATTGGCAATCTTGAGGGCCTCGTCCAGGTCATTCACGGGAAGAACGGGGATCAGAGGGCCGAAGCTCTCCTCCGCAATCAGGCTGTCCTGGGGACTGTCGACTTGAACGACAGTCGGCTCGAAGAACAGATTGCTCTCATCCATGGTGCCTCCCATCAGAATTTTGCCGTTGCTCTCGTCGAGCATCTTCCTCAGCCTTTTGAACTGCCTCTCGTTGATAATATGGCTGTAATCCGGGCTTTTCTGCGCTCCTTGCGGGTAGAACTCATCGTACGCCGTGCGCAGCTCGGCAATCAGGGCAGGCAGGATTTCGCGGTCTACCATGATGTAGTTCTGGCTGACGCACACCTGGCCGGCATTGTGCAGCTTCGCCCAGAGCAGCCTGCGCGCCGCAAGCCTCGGGTCGGCGTTCTTGGTGACGATGGCCGGGTTCTTGCCGCCCAGCTCCAGCGTCACCGGGGTAAGCGTCTCGGCCGCCTTCTTCGCGATGATGGTGCCGACACCAATGCCACCGGTATAGAATATCTTGTCCCACTTTTGATCGAGGAGCGCCGTTGTCTCGGGAACGCCTCCTTGCACAACAGTGTAGGCAGTGGAATCGAGAGACTCGCGGACGACCTTCTCCATGACGGCGGCGGCGGCCGAGGCATTCTCGCTAGGCTTGATAGCGACGGTGCAGCCGGCGGCAATGGCACCAATGACGGGGCCGAGTGTAAGTTGGATGGGAAAGTTGTAGGCGCTGCGATGGGTGTCAGCGACGTTTGCATCTTGCGAGTAAGCAGAACTCACCCAATTACCAGCACGGTGCCCAGTGGCTCCTTCCTGATGTGCGGGGCGAGCAGCTTGTTCACGAGCGGAATGTCAGGAGCTTTCTCGTCTTTGACCCATTTCTCCAGGTTGTTCTGCACGAAGACGATGTCGTTAAGGACCCAGCCGTATTCGGCCAAGTACGTCTCGAAGGACGACTTGTTCAGGTCGCGCTTGCAGGCCTCGAAGATGAGCTCTTCGTTATCCTTGAGCCTGTGTGCGAGCGCGTGTCAGCAGAGATGCGCATGGTGAGCGGGGTTGACATGTGGTTTTACCCCCAATAGAGCTTGCGCAGCTGCTTCAGCCTGAATTCGACATGGCGGGTTTTGTGGGTGTTGAAGGCTGTGCGGAGAAGGTTGACAGTTGCAGGGATGGACTCGACGGGCGTGTACTGCAGCTCCGGAAGCTCCGGCATGTTGGGCGACGGGGTGTGAAATATGGATGGGACAGCGTGAGGAGCGTCGTAAGTGTGTCGCAGAATGGGAAAGAGATTATTGGGAGAGTATCTGCTGTTTTGGCCCCCGCTGACTATTTCATTGCGACAGCTTCGAGCTTGGGCCTCGGCTCGATGAGGCCCCTTCCCCATCCGTGCACTCCACTACGTACGTCGGCTTCGGAGCCATCAAACTCTCCGCCGTACGGTTTTTTCCATTTTGGACTGTAGTGCTCTACTCGTAGCCTAGCTTATGATGCAAAAATAATATTTGTTAGCCAGCATCATCAGCCCCGCGCGTGGGGAGTTGAAGTAGTCATCAGGACGGATATATTTTATATGCAGATCTATATCCGAATGATTGCTTCAACTCCCATAGTATGCCACTTATTTACCACGTGGATGGGTACAAGATTGCTCCAGTCCTCAATATTACATCCCCACCTTCAATGTGCTCGGAGATTAGCACGCTTGATCACCCCAGTTCTTTTTGCCGTTCATTCATCATGTAGCATTTACAAAGCCCATAATACACCATATATTTTACAGATATCGCTCGTCCCATTGTAACTTCGCCTACCTCTTGGACTCTGTCTCCGTGACTGGCTGCTTCCCCGGCTGACCCTGCTTCTCCACGGCCTCTGCCTCGCTCTCCACACCTTCAAACCGCACCAGGCCACCAGTGACCTCACCATCGCTCATCCCGTCCAACCTCTGCACCTCCCTCCTCAGATAGCTCACTAAAGTGGCCAAACCTGTCGGGTTGATCTCCTCCGCCTTCCAGATGTTCCTCCACAGCGCCGTCGCCAGCACCGCATCGCCCTTGACCAGGCCCTCGTCGTACGCCGCCATGACGCCGCGCCACTGGATGAATAGGTCCTGCAGGTACCTATTGCGGATGCCGCGCGCCTGCATGTTGTGAAACACCACCATCCTGTTCTCCGCCTCGTAGAAGAAGTGGTCGAGCAGGTGCTGGTGCCACGCCGGCGCGTGGTCCGCCGGGAAGTCCCTGAACCTCACCGTCAACGCGTACATGTGCAGGAACGTTATCTGCGCCCACGTATTGAACGTCGGCGTAAGGCCCAGCGCTGCCAACACATCAGCATTCATATCGACTCGAGCCGGATTGAACTCACCGTCATACCACCACCCCTCCCCGACCCCCAGATCCTCCCCCTTGGCCGTCTTCGGCGCATCCCCCTCCGCGTTCTTGTCGACCCGGTAGTCGGCCTGCCGCGCGCACTCGCGGAACAGCATCTCGGTGCCGCCATACGCCACGTACGTCTCGGTCGAGCCGGCCGCGCGCTTGTGCAGCTGCTGCGCGATGATCTTGCTCATCTCCTCGTGCGACGGCTCGCCGCCCGTGCTGGCGCTGGCGTGCGCATTGGCCGGCGTGGTGCGCTGCTGCTGCTGCGCGGCGAGCGTGGCGTTGTTCTCGAGCGCCGCGGGCGAGGTGGAGGGTTCGTGGGGTGGTTGTGTGGCGCGGGTGGCGGAGGTGATGGAGAAGGGGCGGCCGAGGGAAGGTGTTCTACTGCTGCGAGTGGCCTGCGGTTGGGAATGCGTGCGTTAGAGAAGACTGTTTTTTTGCTGAGCCATGGATGCAGGTTTGTCTTTTTACCTGGGTGAAGTTCGAAGCGCGCTGTTGCAGAGCCCGCTTGCAGGCTCTGCAGGCAAATGAAGAGGCCATTGGTGCGTTTTGCTTGGGGCGTGAAAGCAGAGGGAATGGAGTTACGAATGAAGTGGTGGAGATGGAGGAATTGGTGTAGAGCGCGCCGCTTACTTTTTGATGATCCGCGACTCGTGCTTTGGAAAAGCTTGGGCCATGGGCGATCAATGACTTCACCATTTCTGCAGCTTGGTGGCATTCCACACTTGAGTTGCCATTTCCACACCATATATACTTCGCAGGTTATGCAAGTTCTAGCAATCCATGAATAAACTATTTACCTCACACCCTAAACACCCTAACCACCAACTTAAATTATTACCTCAATTCTAACGTTCCTGAAGCTCTAAGATCTGTTCTTAACTTTTCCTAGGGAAATTAGCAATGGAGATGTTATTGTTTAAGGGCGAAAGAAAGAAAAAAAAAATTGTGTATTTCACTACGCAAGTGTGGAAACTACTATGAACTGTGTCGAATTATCAATAAATTACAATTTCTTGGGCGCAGTTTGGCATTGTTCCTCTATTGGGTTGCACTATGGGTTCAACTAACAACCGTGTTCCCTTTTGACCCCCTAGCCTTCTACTCGTTTGCATCGGCCAAGCCCAAGCTCACGTATCGATTTCCTCTTGCGGTAGTGTAGTTGAATTCCGCGTCGTCTGCTTCCACGCGGCCTTGATCCTTTGCCAACATTTCCTCAATAGTCCAGACGACCCTCTCCGCTCCAATTCGAGCTCCTCCCAAGTTAGGTGCGGCCGGTCCCAGTCGCAGACTTGCTAACCTGCCCGTGACGAAGAGCGGTACGTCATCCGTCCACATCAAGTCCTCGTTCAGGCACGGCAGTCCTCCATGTCCATGAATCGGGTAATCCCTGTTCATGGACTTGAGAAAGGGCAAGGTTGTGAAGTCGGTCTGGATGCCGGTAGCAAAGTAAATGTAGTCGATAGGCGGAAGATCGGGAATTGGAGGCTCCGTGTTCACTGTCCAGGTGCGAGCCGAGGCATCAAAGGTCTTGCTCTTGATCGTGGTATGCGTGTGAAGAGCAATGCGTCCGCGGGCGATGTGTTGCTTGAGAATCTTTTGGAAAGGCGGCGTGATGCTGCCTCCACCACGAGCAGATTTGATCTTCTCGAGACGTTCTGGACCAAAGTTTAGCGAGTTACGTCTAAATACGTCAGATCAGACTCACCTTCATCTGTATCTGCAGACCAGAAAACAGCCTGTTCGATGTTTCGGAACTTGCCCATCCACGCCAGATCCACGTCGAAGGGCTTGACCTTGCACGACCCTCGCATCAGATGCCAGACCTTTGTGACGCCCTTGCGAATTGCCATGTCTGAAATCTGAGCAGACGTCAGACCACCGCCAACAACCAGGACGTTCGTCTCCTTTTTGGCTTTCATCTTGGCTGAAACGACGGGGTCCGGGAATTGCTGGATCTGCATGGTGTGGCACATCTGCGGACAGCCTTGGTCCAGATACTCAGGCTCGACATTTGGTATGCTCGGGGCATTTCCTGGACCGACTGCAAGCACGACGGTCCTGGCATGATGAACTCCGGTGTTGGTCCGAAGGGTGAAGACCTTGTCATGGTCTGAAATGTCCCGGACGCAGCCGAACTCGATATCTTGGACTTGCTCTTGTTTGATCAAGCCGTCGCGGAGACCGTACCGATCGACCACGCATTCGCAGTGGGAGGAGAAAAGTGGCCGAGAAGGTGTGAAGTAGTCTTTCCGATCGCGCTCGTCGACGACTACTTCCGAGTGTGCCCTTCTGACTGTTAGCAGAGTCATGTTACCAGTGCAACGTCAGGTCCTTACTTTCGCGTCTTGACCCTCTTCTTCCTGAGGTGTTTGCTGATCTCCTTGCCAACACATTCTCGGATCTCCACTAGCTCGTTCTCTCGGTTCTGTTCATGGGTGTATGCCAGCAATCCATCCCTGTCACCAGGGTCGACATGAAAGAACATGGGGCTGCGGAGGTTCGTGATTTCGAACGTCTTGAACAGCTTGTTCCACCGACTGAGCCATTGGTCGCCGGTAGCGTCGAGTACCAATGTCGAGTATTGTCGTCCAGGCCGAGGCGCTGCTGCTGTGGTCTGTCCGTTCTTCTTGTTCTTGATGCTCATCTGGGCGCCGTGCTTCCGGATCCAGTGATAGCGCTGGTGTTCCTCGTCTGTGAAGATGGCAGAAGGAGTGTGCTCACAAAGACGAGCAGCCACGGCAAGCCCGCAGGGCCCGGCTCCGATGATGACCACGTCGTGGACGAAGATATTATCCTCTCTCGTGGGGCTGTCCATGATGTCTACAGTGAGGATGAGAAGCAGAGAGCTTGACGGACGGATTCTTTAAATCTTAGGTTGAGGGACCATGAGGTCACTGTGGCCAGACAGAGCACCTTGATGGCTTTGGAGGGAGGCACTCGGAGGCAACAAAACGCATACAGCAAGGCCCGAGCCAATAGGCACGAGCTTAAGCATAGCCTGAAGCCCGCGCTTGAACCATGGGGCTCCGCTTGGAGCGTCATTGCCTTGATCTGTCTGGTACCTTGATGGCGTGGCCGAGACGCTCAAAGCCATAGGAAGACGGGCAACATAATGGTCTTGTATAACGTGATCAAGAACGACTGTGAACTTAGGCCAGGCCTCTGAAATGCACTTTCCCATCGTTATGAGATGGATGTCATTTGTTGTCGGAATACTAGAGTTAGACGTCGGGGTGAGAGAGAAAAATTGTTGCCGGTGGCCCGCGCGCCTTGGACGGACCCTTTGGATCTTCAACCGCGTCGACTTTCCCGTTTCAACACCATCAACCGGTCATCAAAACCATGCCATGCGAAGGGTAGTAGTAACTGGTTTGGGCGCAGTCACGCCTTTGGGTGTTGGTAAGAGGTGGATCCCTGTTTGTGCTCAGCCAGGGAGCTGACTGAGTGGAAAAAAGGCATCCGCCGAACATGGTCGCGCCTTCTTGACGGTCACTGTGGCGTCGTCTCCGTGAAGGGCCGCGGCCCTCAATATGCGGCACTACCGAGCCAAGTCGCCGCTCTAGTTCCGTCAGGATTGAAGAGAGACGGAGGATGGTCGCCAAAGGAATGGCTCCAGCCTGGTGTGAGTTGCCCACGCGACTGGCAAAAGTTGAGCCGCTTTCTGACCTGCGCAGGATGAGCGCAAGATGGCCCTCTTCGCCCAGTATGCCATGGCCGCCTCTCACGAAGCACTGGAAGATGCTGCGTGGCATCCAAAGACAAACGAAGACCTGGAGGCCACCGTCTGTATCCATTGTTCCTTACGCCAAAATTCCATGCTGACAGCCCCTAGGGCGTCTACATCGGATCCGGAATAGGAAGCTTTGAGGATGTTTACGAGACATCCATAGCATACGAGAAAGGTGGCTACAAGAAGGTTTCGCCGCTCTTCGTTCCCCGACTTTTGATCAATCTCGCCGCTGGCCATATCTCGATGCGCTTCGGATTCAAGGTCAGTCTGGTCCTTGTGCCGCCGATGCGGCCTTGTATTAAACTCGTCTAGGGTCCGAATCACGCAGCAACAACAGCGTGCACAACTGGAGCTCACGCAATTGGAGATGCTGCTCGCTTCATTGCGTATGGCGATGCCGATGTCATGGTCGCCGGCGGCGCTGAATCCTGTATTCATCCATTGGCAATCGCTGGGTTTGCTCGTGCCAGGAGCCTGGCCACAGAATGGAACGATGCACCTCATCTAGCTTCCAGACCCTTTGACAAAAACAGAGGTGGTTTTGTCATTGGCGAGGGCGCTGGTGTACTTGTCCTTGAGGTTTGCATCTCGAAGCCCATTATAAATGCACGGTACTAATCCCTCGTATAGGAACTTGAGCATGCTAAAGCCCGCGGTGCAAACATTTACGCAGAACTGAGAGGCTACGGTCTCTCTGCGGATGCACACCACATGACAGCTCCGCGCGAAGACGGTGAAGGGCCGTTTCTTGCGATGAAGCGAGCGTTGAAGCATGCAAAGCTGCCACCGAGTGCGGTTGACTATGTCAATGCTCACGCCACATCAACAGTGCTTGGTGATGCCGCTGAGAACATGGCGATCAAAAATCTTCTTCTGGGCGATCAGGGCCGATGCAGTGCCGCAGAGATCAACATCAGCAGCACGAAGGGAGCAATAGGGCATCTTTTGGGTGCCGCGGGGTCTGTTGAAGCAATTTTCACGATCTTGGCACTCCACCATGTAAGCTGGATCTCCACGGAAAAAGCTGTTGATTGCTAATCACGTTCCCAGGGCATCCTACCTCCAACACTGAATCTGGACACACCGGGCGGCCCACAGGAGGAGTTCGACTGCAACTACGTCCCGAAAGAGGCACAGAAGCGGGACATCTCAGTCGCTTTGTCGAACTCGTTTGGATTCGGAGGGACGAATGCAAGTTTGTGCTTCAGCAAGGTCAACAAATAGGAAGAACAAAGATGAAGACAAACTCAAGCCCCGTGACATTTGTATATGACTTAGCAGTTACCGGGATCGGACTGATAAGAGCGCATTAGCGGGCGTTTTACCCCACCATGGCCCAAGCGCCGTGATGCACCAGTAACGGCCAAGACAAAACTTCTTGCCGAGCATTTTATCTCGTCTGTTGCTCTTGCTGCCTCATTGAACTCTCACGCACTCATTCCTTCCATCGCCGCAGAGCCGACACCATGGCTGAGCCGCTGCCAAACTACCCCTCCGCTGACGGCGTCGTGGCCGGAGAGGATAAGCAATCTTTGCTCGGCAATTTTTCCAAGAAGGCTGAGATGTACCATGGCCGCATTCCATACCTGCGGAGGCTGCCTTTTTCTGCACTCACCATCATCTTTCTGATCGCCTTTGCCAACGCTGCTGTTTGGGTGGCTGTAGGCATAGTTCTTGTAAGCAGCATGTATAACCATGACAATGGCCATGAAACTGACATTGTTTTGCCACAGCATTTCCACCCGTTAGTTGCCATCCAGAACCGCCAAACGAAGTTGTGTTTGACGTTTTCTTTAGCGCACTCATCTCGACGGCTGTCCTGTCTTACACGCTCGGTCTCCGCCATGCCTTGGACGCAGACCACATTTCCGTTCGTCAACCCTCAAGCCAAGCAGCACGATAGAAGAACAAAATCTAACCGAACCAGGCCATCGACCTGATGACCCGTCGTCTCATAGCCTCGGGCCAAAAGCCCGTAACAGTCGGAATGTTCTTCTCTCTCGGCCACTCGACGTGAATACGCCCTCCAACTCCTCCCCACCAGAATATATATTTCCTAACTCTAAAACCCCAGCATCGTCATCATCACCTCCATCGTCGTCGCCGGCACCGCCTCGGCCGTCTCCGACAAGTTCGACAACTTCTCACGCGTTGGCGGCATCATCGGCACCTCCGTGTCCGCCGCCTTCCTGATCCTGCTCGGCATCATGAACGTCTATATCCTGTACCGGCTGGTGCGGCAGCTGAAGCAGCTGATCGCCACGCACCCCAGCGACGACGAGCAGGACGACGGCTTCAAGATCCACGGCGCCGGCTGCCTGTTCAACGTGTTCAAGAGCATGTTCAAGATGATTGACCGGTGAGAACATCCCCATCCCCTTTCCTTTTTCCCCTCCCCCAAAAAGGAATGCCCATGGAGACTCACACAAACACACCCAGCCCCTGGAAAATGTACCCCCTCGGCATCCTCTTCGGCCTCGGCTTCGACACGTCGAGCGAAATCGCCCTCCTCGGCATCTCGTCCATCCAGGCCGCCCGCGGCACCTCCATCTGGCTGATCCTGCTCTTCCCCCTGCTCTTCACCGCGGCCATGTGCCTGCTCGACACGGCCGACGGCGCGCTGATGATGGGCCTGTACACGTCGACGGCCCTCGCCCGCGACCGCGTCGCCATCCTCTACTACAGCATCGTCCTGACCGTCGTCACCGTCATCGTCGCCCTTGTCATCGGCGTCGTCCAGCTGCTCAGCCTCGTGCTCAACGTCGCCGAGCCGACGGGCAGGTTCTGGGATGGCGTCGAGAAAGCTGGCGATAGTTATGAGATCATTGGTGAGTTCTTGTCCCTTTTTTTTCTTTCCGTCCCTCCCTTCTTTTTTCTTCAGAGTTTTGCTTGTTTCCCCCTTTTCCCGTTCACCTTCATGCTGATGCATCAACCTCCAGGCGGCGCCATCTGCGGCTCATTCATCGTCTTCGGCGGCCTCAGCATCCTCCTGTACAAGCCCTGGCGCAGGTGGATCGACGAGAAGCGCGAGAGGAACCAGCCTCTGCCCAGCAGCGCGCAGGAAACCGACGGTTCAGAGCCGAGCGAAAGCCCTCGCCACACTCCCTACGGCACGGTTGAGATCACTGACGAGGAAGCCCTCGCCCAGCCCGGTCGTAGGATGCCGCCTCAGAGCAAGGGCGATGGGCAGCATGCATCGGCACAGGAGGTTGGCGAGCGAGCTTAGAAAAGGCGCCTACAAGATCTTTCAGGGGTCAGATTGGTAGAATGGTCAACTTTTTATTAAGCGGTGCAAGTTTGCCCCGTCTCAGCGAGTGTCTAGCATTACCCATTACGATTCCACTGAATACCGTACACCCCCTCCCCCCCACATCAAGAAAACAAAAACCCCTTGTTCGTAAACAACGCCCATGGAAAAAGCAAGTGCAAGTAAGCTGGTATCGTCACAGTCACTCCGCCGGAGCCGCCTGAATGTTCTGAATCTCTGCTTTAGCCTCCTCCCACGAGGATTGGTTCCGCCTCGCCCATTCGATGTGGCATTTAGCGAAGGCAATCTGAAACGAATTAGACAACCACAGAAGTGATGAGTGATAGAGTGGGAAGGCTTACCATGTAGCGCCTAAGATCCTCTTCCTTTTCAGACTGGAACCGCTTGAGGTCCTTCAGAACGCCTATGCTCGCATTCTTGACGTCCTTGTCTGCTACCCCCAAGGCTTGTTCCAGCTACGTGAATGTCAGCCAAAACCCCAACCCTCCCCAATAATCTTTACGTACCTGGCTAATGCTCTCCTTGGTCTTACCAATCTGGTCCCTCCGCGTCCGCTCCGGGTCCACGTCCACGATGCCCTGGAAGGCGTGGCTAACCCTACCAAATATCTTCGATGTCACAAAGTTTCCACTTGCAGTCTTCTTGTGGACCGGTGATGATGGCTCAGATCGCTGGGGCTGACCCTGTGCTGCCGAGGGCGGCGAGTGCGATTCGCCGTGCGTGGGCGGAAAGTCCGAATCAATAGATGCGGCGTCCTCTTCAGGTCGCGGAGGGTCGCTGTTACTTCGCTGGGACGCACTGGAGTTGGACCGTCTTGGCGGGGCGCCTCCGGTCTGCGTGAGATACTGCTCTATCCGCTTGGCTTCGGCCTCACTCTGCTCCAGCGACTGAAGTAGATGCTTCTTCCTCTCCAGCTCATCTTTGGTCATCTCCTCCTGCACACGCTTAAGAATACGGTATCGCAATACGTCCCGGACTATTCCAGCAAACTGGGCGCTCTCCCGCATCGGTTCCGCAAAGCCTGCGCTGAGTGCGGATGAGAGCTCGGCAGTTTGGATATATGTGGAATCGACAGCTTGACCCATTTTTTCAATGGCCTGCGAGAGTGTGCGTGATTGCTCATTCAGAGCAAATGCATTGTACCGTGCTCCCAGCTCCGCCATGTCGTCTCCCCAGGAGTTGAGGTGGGCAAGCGTTCGGCGATTGACCTTCTCCATGCTTCCCTGCAACAGGTGCTCCAACTCCTTCGAGGAGCCTTCAAAGTTGACAAAGTAGGGATCGAGTTCTTCCTCGGATAGATTTTGCGATGTTGGAGGGAATCGACCAAAGACTTGCGGTCCTGGTATTGTGTGCGACGCAGTAGAGGGCTGAGCCTGGTGTTGCGGCGGCGAAGTAGGCGTGCCACTCGCAGAAGATGCACTCGACTTGAGCTTAGCAGATGCGGATGGAATAGGAAGATAATTGTGGCCGGGCGTGGGGTTTGCGGCGTCTAGCGGCGGTGCCTTGAGCCTGTTCGTCGGCAGCGACGCGACCGGGTGGGAGTGGAGAACCTCGCTCTGCACATAGTCAGCATCAAGGCTGCAGTGTCGGTCCAGTTATTCATACCCAGCTGACGTTAGGGTCCAGAAACCTCCACCAGACTCCGTCCTCACGAACTTCCTGCATCCTCCGACAGCGATTAAGAAAGACAGCCAGCATACGCTTCCGCAGTTCTATGATTCCGACATCTTCCTTTGCCTTCATTGGCTTCGCGACATAGTCTGCCGTGGTATGCTTTTCGGGTATAGGTGGAATAATCAATGTTGGGTGAAGATTGACGAGCGTATTACGCAGGGACGCGAACTCGGAGTACCGCCGGCGCACCTCGAGATCCTAAAGCATTGTTTCAGCATCGTGCGGGCGCGTCAAGACCGCAGATGTGCGTACCCCAGTCCGGATGGCGTAGACAATATACTTGCCCCCGCCTTCTGCGCTCTTGCCGGCATCGGTGATGAGAATGGGTAGCTCGGGGTTCTCGTAGAGGATCTGCTCGATGCGGCTATCGTAACCGCCTCTCTTGGGCTCTATGCGCTGAGGCTGCTCGGGCTCGTCGTCATACTCAACATCGCTAAGGTCCCTCCGGTGTGTAATGTACTCTGGCGAGCCAAAAGGCGGAGACGACGCCGCCTCAGACGGCGGGGTCATGGGGCGGACTAGAGCCATGTCAGAAAACAAGTGGCAAGCATCGCTGGGGGAGAGCAGGCAAACGTACATCCGCCGGGCGAGCCGAAATGGCCGACCTGCGAAGGCGAGGAATCATGACGCTCGAAGGAGCCGTACGGGTTGTTATCCTCGTCGTCCCACATGGCGAATGGGTGCGGTGTAGCGGGCGGTCGAAAGCGCTGGGAAGAGTTGTTGGGCGCAAAGGATCGCAGGGTCAGGCAGACGCGAGGGCGCAGTGGAGAGGCGGGTTGTGGAGGAGTGGGCGATCTGCAGAGCTGCGAGGTCGAGCCTTGGGAGTGAAGCGAGAAGGTGACGTCTGTTTGGATGCCCGGCTTGCCCTAGCGCTGGCCCTCCTTGGTGCCTGCCTATCAGTGTCTACAAACAGCAGTGAGTGTTTCCTTGTTCAGCGCAGTAATGCCAGCACAAGAACTAATCTGAAAACATTATTGCATAGCCTGGATACTGGCGCTTCTTCGCCATGCCCCTCAGTACGCGGATGCCCGCAATAGAAGCTTGGACACACCCGTCGCGGTCTGTGGTAGGTGCTTTACTGGTGGCTACGAGTTATTACACGCGCAACCATCCGAAGTCCTTATCGACTTCACTCCGCTTTGCTCTATGCGCTCCCCGCATCAGGCGTCAAAGCATTTCTTTGGGTTTGAGCGTGTTGTTAGGAATGACGTGAACTGCACGACCATATCCGTCACTCCCAACGCGAAGTCTAGGGTTATCATGAAAGGGCTCAAGATTCGATGCACAAATTGTCATGGTCAAATATAATTCAAGGCACTCATGCGCGTCTATCAAGCTTGACTTGATGTTTGCAACGCGAATTCAACGCGTCAGCTAGAAGGACATTCGTGCACAGGAAATACAGACGTTCGGGAACGAAAAAAGTCGACTTTTGATTTCGATAGATTCCGCGGCGTTGTAGAGTTACATTCTTAAATCGAACAAGGGGCCGAAAGCACACGAACAAGAAACGATAGCTGCATTGCAGTACTTGGTATAACACTCCGGGCTAATGTGAAGTTCGGTGGCCACCGAGCAGACTTTTTTCTTGCTGCAGTCAAAGGCAAAGGAGGGTTGTAGGATGGCTGAGGTGAACGGGGCGAATTCCACTATGGCGGCGCTTGTCTGCAACCTTGTCACCCTGACCATATGCTTTTTGCCAAAACATTACAGACTCGATGTGGCGAAATCGCACATTGATTGAAGGCCGGATACATGGGCGGGATTCGTAACCGTGAATGAGAATCCATTGGTATGCTATGCCATGTCGGATCAGCAGACAAAGCAAACGCCTAGTTTTTTCCCAAGCGGCACGAGGGCCAGGCGTGTAATGGTGTACACGAAGCCCCTGCCAGCCGTCGTCCCGCCATGACCGTGATGCAAATAATCCGTTTTCGCCCACGTCCCCATCAACCGCGATCCGCTTATTTCTTGTCCTTCTTGCCGCCCTTGGTCTTGGCCGTACCCCGGAACTCCTTGGACCTGTTCTTGCGCTGCTTGCCTGTACACCGAGATCCGTCAGCATGTGTCCTTCCATAGCCGGTCCCGCCCGGAGAATCCAATTGTACGTACGCTGCTGTCTGCTGGCCTTCTCGATCTTGTTGGCCATGCCGACGCGGACGAGTCTGTAGTGGGGCTCGAACTTCTTCATGGACTCGTTGGAGTCGTAGATGAGAGCGAAACCGGTGCTCTTGCCGCCACCGTACTGGGTCCTGAAGCCGAAGCAGTTGACCTGGTCCTTGCTGGCCTTGTAGAGCTGGGCGAGCTTCTCACGGAGCTCCTCCTTGGAGACGTTGGGGCGGTTGGGGTGGAGGACATCCCTGGAGGACGCTGTTAGATGCAAGTTCGTGCGCTCGGTCGGTATGCATCGGAAACTTACACAACCATCTGCTTGCGGCCAAGGAGAGGGTTGCGGATGAACTTGCGCGTGCGCAGAGTAACTTGCGAGTCGGACATCTTGACGTGAGGATCGTAGGGACCTGGACGGGCTGTGCTCAATGTTAGACCAACGATCGCGGCGAAGGCGGCGAAAAAAAGCGCGGCGTGGGCAATGCGACGTACTTTCGAGAGGCTCAAAGGTCCTGCGGCGTGATCCTGGGGATGAAGGTGGGTTGTCGCAGCAAGTGCCGGTCGTCGTCGGTGGTTCAAGATTCGCGGAAGGTCAAAACTGCCATTGTCGTGTGCGGTGTCGCGCGCCAAGACTCTCGCTAAACGCTAGGTGCCTCCTGCCAGATGCGACAAAACCACCCCTGGATCTTGGCGAGGGGGCCGACTTCTAGCTGTATCCCAGCCTAAGAGCATGTTGCCCCAACAATGCCAAATGCTCCCGCGTACTATAAAATTATAGATGTATAACGATGGGGAGTTGAAGGACTCATCCGGGTGCGGAGGCATATTCATACATATACAAGACATCCCAATTGCTACTTTAGCTCCCTACGTAAGCAGCTTATCAGATTTTATACTAGGGGTTGGAATCCATACAGAACGGCTTGAGGGGGGTGCCAATTTTTCTGGGTAGTTTTGTCGCACCCCTCCCGCCGCCGCACCACATCAACCCAACACCCGCAGTCACGCCCTCTTTGCACGCTCAGACCGCGACCATGAATGCCTCGCCAGGTGAGTTGCAGGCCCTGCAAATCTTCCGGGCACAGTATTTCCAGCTCTTGGACCCTACGCAAATGCGATGGCCCGAAGTCTCGTTCCTCAAGCGGCCCGAGATTCAGACATGGCTCTTTGAGGAAATGTTCGACAGGGACTCCATTCAGTATCCGCCTCCAGAGAGGTATCAAGTGCGCGTACTCAAGCAGCTCCTTTCTGCCATTGAGCGCGCAATCGTCGACCCTGAGGAGGATGTATGCACGCCCTCGTCTCCCTTTCTTTTTCATGCACTGTCAATCATCCCTTTATAATCAATCCCCTCTGAGCTGCGCATTGCGAAGCGAAATGCACTGGCAACCAAGTCATCCCCTTTTCTTTTGTTGTCGCAGCACAGAAAATCATTCGATAAAAATAGTACGATCATTCATTGCATTTCCTCGCATGTACGGGAGGGACACTTTGGCGACGTACGAGTCTGGCTCGACTCACGTGCAGGTAGCAGTGCGGTCTTAGCTGGCTCAGCTCACTTGCAGCGCATCTTGCTTCGCAATGCGTGGCTTCTGCAGCAGCCACTTGTTCTTTTACTTCATGGATGATTCTCGAATGTCTTGTACATACTGATGCGGGTGTTCTCTGCCCATGTAGGAAATATCAGACGATCTCATGTCTTCCCTGTCTCTGCTTCTTGGCTCCAGTCTTCCGTCGGAATCCCAATCGGCTCAGACCAAGTCGTACGTGACTTACAACTTCGGCAATGATCGCGCGGTAACGCTTCTCGAGTCTCGTTCAGTCATCTCTTCGTCTGGGACGACTGGTCTTCGCACGTGGGAAGCGGCGTTGCATCTTGGCGCCTACTTAGCAAGCGAGGACGGTAGCAAGTGGATCCGAGACAAGAGGGTGCTTGAACTGGGAGCCGGCACGGGCCTACTCTCCATACTTTGCACGAAACATTTGCAAGCAGCCAAGGCCACGGCGACGGATGGGGATGAGGGTGTTGTTGACAGCATCAAGACGAACCTTTTCCTCAACAAGCTCGATGCTCAGGGCAACACCGAGGCCATCGTGCTAAGATGGGGCCGGAGCTGGGCCATGCAAGAAAGCCTGTACTACGAAGAGGGCTCGCAAGACCAATATGACGTTGTTCTCGGGGCGGACGTCGTAAGCCGGGACCACAGTCAAAATATATTGAGAGGGCATTACTAACAGCGGAAACACGTAGACCTACGACAAAACCGTCATCCCGGTACTCGTGTCCACACTTGCTGACTTGTTCCAGCACCAGCCATCGCTGGTTATCCTGATCGCCGCCACCATTCGTAATGAGCAGACGTTTGAGGCATTTGAGGTGGCTTGTCGTATGTCTCCCCCTGCATGAGCCACCTATCACCAATCTCCATATTTTCTCTCTCCCCGGATAATTAGCTGATGATCGTTTCAGGCCGCAACAAACTGAGTCTTGAGGACGTCGATCTTGCACCGCCTCAAGTCGACGAGCAGAATGGACCGTTCTATCCCACATCGACGCCAATTCGAATCGTCCAAGTTTCAAAGGATGGCGAGTCCGATCCTTTTCTCGTACACTGATACGTCGAAGTCCCTTTTTTATTTTTTATTTTGCGCGGTGGTACCTCGTAAGAAAGTTGTTGTCCCGGACGACAGGAGCGGAGCGGGTCTGGACAGCGTCTAGACGGCCGGAGAAAAAAATAGAAACAAGGCGGTAGCAAGATGGCATTGGCCAGTGTGGGCGGAAGTTGGCGCTTCTTTGATTCTCGCGGGGCCGACGCCGGGATACGAAATAATAGTTGCCGTTAGGAAGAAGAAGCTATGCACCAGCACGCGCATCGACGGGTCATCAGTCAGCACGTGTTTCCGGTGACCCATGCCATGGCAACAAGAGACTTGAAGAAAATTCGAATCGGGCCGGAGTAGGTAATCAGGTGGCACACACACATGGTTGCAGGCAACAGAACAGAAGAGGAGAGGTGTTCACGGATACCCCGCAGCCACCGGTCAGGTTTTGCATCCCTGGCATCGCGACGTGAAACTTCATCAGATCGAGCACCTCTTTTCAGGCGTGCCTTCCACCTTGACTTGGTTTGCGGGTTGGCACTGACAAAGCTCGGTGGCTGTGATGACGTCCAGCGGCTAAAGAGACTTTACAAACCTCGATCACGATGGTTCTAGAGCGTTTGTCTGTGCCGAGGGGACCGAGCACATTGGGATGGTGTCCTATCAGGTGGAGACGTGGAGAGAAAGGTGGCGATGATCCGGTTGGGTGCGAGGGGTGCAGGCGTTTGGAGGACGCTGATTCGCGAAGGACGAGACTGCATGCGCGTGGTGAGGCAGGCGACTGGGTACGGAGCAGGAGTGCAGGGGAGGCGGCAGCGGGACGGGATGCCCGCTGCGCATCGCATTGAGCAAAGTGGGAGCTAACAGGCTGGCGTGGGCCGGTGAGGGACTCATCAGAGGCTGCGCTGTGGAGAACAGGCGCGTCTCGTGGAGTGACGGGTGGTGGATCTGAAGCCGGCGGACTCGGCGCAATGATGTGCTAGATGAGGAATATCGCTCTCACCAGAGTAGTCTCGACCCTTTGTCCGGCGCCCGGACTGACCGGTTACAGTCGTATATAGAACGCAGCTCCTCGCACCCTACATCGGGACAGTTTCAGCAGCCTCCAGCAGCCTCCAGCAGTCAGCTCCAAGCCACGACCCCTGCACTACCATCGCCCACGGCCCTACCTCACTGCCGCCCACCGCCCTCAGCCCGCCGCCGTCTTCGCACCGTGCTGGACGTCGCACACGCACCCTTTACCCGCTTGTAGCCGCGCGCACAGAACTGCCCCTCGGTGGACCCGGCTAGTAGATCGACGCGAATCGCCGGCATCCAGGCCATCGTGGTACACAGTCCGTCGCGGCCCTTTGAGCAAGCAGCACGCACAAGCACGCAACACGCAAGCACACC
This sequence comes from Dothiorella sarmentorum, assembly GCA_023082095.1. NCBI lineage: Eukaryota > Fungi > Ascomycota > Dothideomycetes > Botryosphaeriales > Botryosphaeriaceae > Dothiorella > Dothiorella sarmentorum. Next base: position 361,329 of record JAJMVL010000001.1, read on the forward strand.
ATTGATTGTAACTATGTGAGCCTATCCGTCCCAGCTAGCAGTGACGACAGCGTCATAGTGGACAAGGCTAACCGTCCGTCCCCGGCTTAGCTCGCATCCCGCGATAAGCAAACAAAGATATCCCTATCTTGTGCCCTCGATATCTTTCGTGTCACTTCAATCTTTCTTGCAACCGGTGCACGCGACACCTAGTTGCTCGACCAATACGACAGGTCCTGCAAGAGTCCTGAGCTATAAGCACACCACACCGCCCCAAATGGCCACCACGCACACCCACCACCGTACTCCCTCGCACCCTAAAAGGCCCGGACAGTCCCACCAGCGCGTCGCCAGGCCCGCCCTACTCAAGCGTGCCTCTCGTTCGCAGACCAAGGTGCCCACGCGCAAGGACGTCGAAGAGCCCGAGGACGATCTCATGGCCGCCAGCTTCCTCAACTTCTGGTAAGCCGCCCTTTGTCCGCCCAAGTCACCCGCCGCGTACTGACCTTCGTGTAGCACTGTGTGCGAGAAGCAGATCATCGTCCCGAACAACTCGATCCTCTACTGCTCAGAGAGGTAAGTGATGTCCACCCAAGTCTCCATCTGTCCCCACCCAAGCTAACCCGCTCCACCAACCAGCTGTCGCAAGAAGGACAACACAAAGACCATCTCCTTCGACCCATCTCCCCCGCCGACTCCCTTCTCCGGTTACTTCTTCGAGGATGTTTCCCCCACTCGCGACATTGTTCCCCCGCGCTGCCCCACCCTGGCCCCCTCAAAACGCCTGTCGTACGGCGGCTCCGATGCATCCGACGACGAGTCTTCTGAGTGGGTTGATGAGAAGCCCGACGCTGCCCGTTACCTGAGGACCTTCTCGGCCACCGACGTGTCGGCGCAGAGGACAAGACCCAACTTCAACCGGTCGTCGACGTCGACGGTCGCATCAACAACAAGTACTGCGCCCTCATTATCGCACACGCCTACGAGTTCTTTCAGCATCTCGATGCCGTACACGCCTTCCAGCAGGCCGCTGCCGAGGAGAAACCCCCATGGCACCCACGGCACCCGCTCGGTCGACCTCGTCAACCCCTTCAGCGCTGCCATCCCCACGACGGCCTCCTCAAGTTTCAACCAATGGTCGTTGAAGAGCGGGCCGAGCTGCGGGACGTCGACGGGCCTTGCCGAGGGCGAGTTGGAGTTGTTCCAAAAAAAGATTCCCAACGCGACGTCGCCGAGTCAGGGTAGCCTCAAGCAACTGTTTGCCTTCAGTGCCATGCAGGCACCGCCGACAAGTACAGCATCCACGATGCGGTCGTCGTATGCGTGATTGCGGTCTGCACGTTGTGGTCGCACAGTGTGCTCCACCTTTATTTCCTAATATTGTGTCTTACCAGAAAAAGCGTGTGATTTTGTAATTTCTTTTGTTTTTAGACGGCACACTCATCACATTGGGGGTTTATTTAATACGATATATGGTTGCAGCCACTGTGGCTGTTCGGGTCTCGATTTCGACTTTTCAAAGTTTCACACATAAGACATGGCGCAAGCGGGTTGGGCAACGCTGGGCGGTCGCCCCTCATTCGGATGAAGCGAAGAGAGAAAATGGTTCATCTAATCTGTTTTGCTTTTTTTTTTTTTTTTTTTTTTTGGCGGTAGACTCGTAGATGGGCTCTCATTCCACAGATCGTACCAGGTCTTTCGGAAAATATCACCACTTCATCACCACTTTGATCCATTCGTATCTCTCAATCTGCGCCTATTGAACTAGTGGCTTATGTCGTGATCTATTTTTGACTGTCATCATTTTTGCCAAAGTCTGGTACGAATGCATAATTCTTTTTCGACGCCGGTAGATCTCTAGTAGTCTCTACACCTACTTCACATAGCCATTCCATTCTAATCAAGGGCGGTTTGACGGCGAGAAGGAATACCCACATTTCATGTTGACTGATTGGTCCCCCGTGGCTGTCGGTGGTACTGTAAGTAGATAACGCCACCAAAGCCAGCCGCCATTACCGCAAGAGCAGCTCGCACGTCTTAGCTCCACCGTCCGGCGTCTCTCTATTCGAGCGGCACTCGCGCGCATATAGGGGGGGGGGCAGCGGGTGGTGAGGTACATGGGAATATACTCTCACGTTTGATCGTCCATCCATCGTTTTGTTCATCGGTAAAGGGCGGCGCGAGCGGCAGAAGCGCTAGGTACAAGGCACGCAGTGTGACGTGTCGGATTTTGGCTCAGCCGCCGCTGACGCGGTTTCCCTCTGGGTGGGCCTTGCAGGTGTGCTGTCCCTGGTTGCCGGGCTAATGGGCGATAATGGGCAAGGAAAACCCCGGACGCCACATGGATGGGTTCCATGCATGTCTCGCCGTCTTCTGTCGGGCTTCCAGAAGGTCGTTCTAGAAGCCGAGGGCAGATGGGGGCGCTAGGCATTTTTGTGAGGCTGTAGAGGCGGTGGAGAGGTGGAGGTGGAAATTAGCTGGCAATCATGGTTGCCGATGGGTGAAAGTCGGGCTACCGTTGTTTGGCAAGCGATGTGGCTGGGGTTTGGTAGTTGGGTTCGTGGCCGCGAGTCCGGTGGTGGCTGGGTTAGGGGCGCTTTTTCAACGTGCTCTTCGACTCTTCTGCTTTTTTTTTTTTTTTTTTGGCTGTTTGGACTTGTTGCTTTGTTTCCTACCTCGGTAAAAGTGTCGATGTGAGAAAGATATATATATAGAAAGTCATTTGTTTTTCTGCTTATCTCGTTTACTACTGCCTCGGTACTGTGTTTCAACTTCCTCCACCCTTTCCCTCCATTCTGACGAACTTGATTCTGAATGTCGAGAACTTGACAGTTGACACTACCGAAGACTTCGCAGATTCCTTGGAATTGAAGCCGTCAGTTGCATAATGAAGATCACGTGTAGCATGGTAGACGAACACGCGAAGTAGGAGAAGTGTCGCTTGCGCTTACCCGATTTGGCAAGTGATGGCAAGGCAGTAGGCAGCTTACGTTGTACGTGTGGACACTGGGCACTCTTTCTATAGAAATAGATAGGCACAGAATCCCTCCAGGCACCCGTTTTCCTGACAATTATTGGACACTGGACCCTCTTTCAGCTCCTGAAGAAAATAAGCACAGAATCCCTCCAGGCAGCCGTTTTCCTGACAAACCGTCGGCGTTAGTGGAGTTAGTAGCAGCGAAGCAGAATACTTATATTCCCAAACCAACGCCTTGCGAAATCATATCAAAGAACTACATTTTCTATTCCAAAACAATGCACGTCATCCTCACTGGAGCAACAGGCCTCGTCGGGTCGGGAGCGCTGGGCCAGCTGCTCGTGCACATGAAGGCGGGCGGACCCGTCTCGCGCGTGTCCATCCTCAGCCGCAGCCCGGTGCCCATGGCCGAGGGCAAGGACGGCGTGACGGTCATCCAGCACAAAGACTTTGAAAAGTATCCGTCCGAGGTGCTGAAGCAGTTGGAGGGCGCCGAGGCCTGCATCTGGGCCCAGGGCATCAGCCAAACCCAGGTTGGGAAAGAGTGAGCATCAGTCGCTTCATCAAACAAGAACATGCTGACGCCGTGTGCAGGGAATACGTCAAGATCACCCACGACTACCCTGTCGCCGCAGCCAAGGCCTTTTCCGGTCTCTCAGACCCCTTCAAGTTCATCTACGTCTCGGGTACGTCTCCACACTCCCTTACCTTTTAACCTACTAACAATTTAAACAGGCGAAGGCGTAAGCCCCCCAACATATCCCCCAAACAAACCCCCAAATGCTAACCACCCCCCCCCCCCCCCCCAAAAGGCGACCCAAACCCCCACCTACTTCAGCCCCATCTTCGCCCGCGTCAAAGGCCAGGCCGAAACCGCGCTCCTCGCGCTCCCCGCCACCCACCCATCCCTCCGGCCCTACTCGGTCCGCCCGGCCATGGTCGACAAGGCGCACCACGCCTTCGTCATCGAGGCGCAGCGCAACAAGACGGGCGCGCGCGAATACCTGGCGGCCGGGCTGACGGCCGTGCTGGGCCCGCCCGTGCGCGCCTTCTTCTCCGATTACGCCTCGCCCACGGCGCAGCTGGGGGATTTCATGGTGAGGTTGGCCGTGGGCGATGGGGCGCCGGTGAGTGGCGAGGATGTGCTGGAGGGGGGGCGGGTTGTGCCGAATCGGGCGATGAGGAGGGTGATGAGAGAGGTCGAGGGGAAGTAGGTTTGTGTCGCTGTATTATTAGTGTAAGGATTAGGAGCGGGGTAGGGTCAACACCCACCATTGACGTGCATAGGGCGTGGAATGTTTTAAAGGCAGACTTGTACGAACCAACATCATCTTGTTGCAATGGACGTTCCCTCCTTCCTTCTGATCATTCACCAGTGCAAAAAGGTACGTGGAAGAGAGACGGTATTAAATTCTGGTAGCGATGCGACGAACAACACAACTCGGTTCAAGACTTCAACTTCTCCAACTCCCGCTCCCATCTCGATTTCTTGGGTGGCGGCGCCGCTGCTGATGCTGTCTCTGACTCGGACCTCGTCCGCTTCTTACGAGCACCCTGCTTCTTGGGCGCCGGCTTTCTGACCTGCCGAGCTTTCTTCGATGAAGGCGGAGCCTCCAGCTCTTCTGGCAGCGGCGGAGGCGTCTGAGCGGGTGTGATGGGTTCGACTGGAGGGCGAGAAGGCGTGGGAAGGCGGCGATGAAGCTGTTGCTGAGGTGCAGCAATCGACACTTCATCTACTGTTCCGCCCATCTCAACCTCCCCCGCGACTCCAATCCGCCTCTCCTCATCCTCCACCTCCGCCTCATCCAGCTCAACCTTCAGCTCCTCCCACGCCTTCACCCACTCCCCCCAAACCCGTTCCCTCCCCCTCCCCACCCCCACACCCACCCCCTCCACCTCACTCCCCTCCTCCTCCTCCACCACCCCCGCCCTCTCCACCTCCCTCTCTCCAAACCTCACCACCTCCCCACCCCCCACCCGCACCCACTCCCGACACACAAACCCCTCCACATCCGGAAACACCCCCACCCTCCACTCCCCGCTCCCCTCACCCTCCTCCCCCTTGGCCCCACCCCCCAGCAACACCGCCAGCGCCTGGCTGTCAAACCCGTCAAACACAGCCGGCATCCTGATGCGCAGCCGCCGCAGCCGCCCAAACCCCAGCGCCGCCCCGCGCCACCACCGCTGCCACCCGCGCGCCTCGCCGTGGAGCAGCGCCGCCGAAGCCGCCGCGGTCCACGGTTGGTAGTGGATCGTCAGCTCCGTCGCGAGGGCCGCGAGGGTCTGGTCGTCGCCGCCGCCGTCGTCGCCGTCGATGCTGTGGACGAGCCAGGACGTACGTGGCTGGTTGGGGTCGGTCGTCGTCGTCGTCGTTGGTGTGGCGGTGGTGCAGCCGCCCCAGTAGAGGCCAGTCGCCGCGGCAGCAGGGAAGCGGGGCCGGTTGCCGACGAGGAGGCGGATGGGGATTCCGGCGGCGAAGAGGGCGCGGAAGGCGCGGTGGATGGCAGAGACGAGTTGGTTCGCGCCGGCGTCGTGGTTGTTGGCTGGGTCGATGCCGACGGTGGGCAGGAAGGAGGGGCCGGCGCCGGTGACGGCGACGAGCGGGTCGAGGTCCCAGAGGGGCGTCCAGTCGAAGCGGGCGTGGAGGCGCTCGAAGTGCTGGGTGGCGGGTTGGCGGTGCGGGTGGAACCAGTTGTCGAGGCCGCGGGCGTCGCCGTAGGGGTCCGGGTCCGGGTCGAGGAAGGAGAAGGGGCTGATGGGGATGTCGTTGAGCATGTCTGGGTCGTTGCAGGAGAGCTGGTCGGTGGAGCTGAGGGCTTGGCCGAGGCGGTGGAGGTATTGGTTGAGGCGGGGGCTGGGTCGCTTGTCTTTGTGGATTACCAGGTATGCTGCCAGGCTTGCGTCCTCGTCGCTGAGCATTTTTCCGTTTTCTGCTATCCGGTGGGCTAAGCTGTCGAGGTGGGACTTGACTGCCTTGTTCCTCAGCCAGTCAAGCATCCGCCGTTGGGGGAAAAGGTCCATGTCGAGCTCTCGATGGAGGGACCCGTCGGACGCTGGTACATATGGGCTTGGCTCTTTGGCGTGTAGCCGACAAGTCTCTTTGGGGTACAGTCCATGTACGCGAAAGAGATGGTCCGCCGAGTGTGGGTGGTTTTCGGCTGCATGGTCGATTATATCGTCCCTTGGGATATCTGGCTCGCGCGCAGAGGAGTACCGGTGCAGTACGTCTCCGAATGAGAAGGAAACTCTCTTGACCGGCGTCCACCTTTGTAGCAGCTCAACCATTTGGGGAGCGAACTCGGCCTGGTACAGTTCGACCGTGCGTAACGTATGCGGCGCTTTACCGAGACCTTGAACGATGGCGCAGACGTGCGCGTGTGAACCTTCGTCCTCGAAACATGCCTGTCGTGGTCTCCAGCATCTGCTGAGCGCTGGGTCGAGAGAAGGGCCCCTGATGGCCAGCGTCCGGAGCCTTGTACATGTCGCAATGACGCTTGTGACGTCCTGACCATCATGGTCCCGATATTCGCGGCGACTGCGCATCTCCACAACGTTGCCTGCGTTGAAGTGTCTGTATCTGGAGTCCTGTAGCCTGTTGCAGCCCCAATGCCGAACCCAAAGCTTCTCCAGCCGTTCCCACAGCTTCGTGAACTTTACCATGCCGTTCCACGTCTCCCAGCCATGGCAAAGCATGGCCATCGGCTTTCCTCCTGAATCTGTCGAGTAATGGGATCCATCTGGGATATCACCGCCACACACAAGCGTATCCTGCCAATCGCTGACGTCGAGTTCGACCAACTTGGGCAAGTTCTGTTCGATCCATGACATGTCTTCCCACGTATGCCAATGGCTCAGGGCAAGCCGACGCACTTGGCTGCGATTGCTGTCGTTGATGGACTCTTTGAACGCTTCCCATCGCGGCTGGCACTTCTCTTTCCACTCGCCCCGAATCAAGCCGTCAAATTCATGGAAGCGTGGTGCAGGCGTATAGCTGGCCATGGCCAAGGCTTTATCTCGCGATTGCCGGAGTTGATGGACAGGACCGATGTTGAAGGAAATCGAAGACTATTGTGGGTGATGCGAACTGCGAGGCCATTTCAACAAATGCTACCGCCGCCTTTGTTTGTCCTGGCTCTTGTGATTGCCCGCATTTGGAGTGTGCAGGTTGCGAGCGTCCATCATGGAACAAAGCCAATGCACAAATGGAAACAAGAAACGATAAAGACAATCAACGCTATGTTGGTGGGCATCCAAACACGGGTTGCTGATTCCCCAGGCCAGAGCGAACAATGAATCCTAAAGCAGTTGCTTATATAGTGTAAACGCTGCACGCCAGCGGAATGCAGCAAGCTCCTCGGCCAAGGCTGCCAAGAAGGCTTCGCGTCGACTAGACATCAAGTGGCACAGGGAGGGCGGTGAAGGTATGCTACCTGGTGATATCAAAAGATCCATCTACTATTCTGACTGAGAAGCGCAAACTGAGACCGTGTGCCAGACCAAGCACGCAATCGCCCCCCAAAAAAAATCACATGCAAGAAAGACAATCGGACGACCAGTCGAGGGAGAAGTAGGATTGAAGGATGCCTGACGGAAACGTGGTCCAAAAAGAAAAACCGTTCATACTCGGCTAAATAGATTCAGCTGGATGTTGGTCGATTCCCTGCCGCCGCCGTACCAAAGAGCATCAAGTCGTCGTTCATTCTTGAAACATGGCGCAACCCTGGTGGCTGCGCTTATTTCTGCATCATAAGCTGCACGAATTCGTTGTCTGCACGAGCCATGTCAGTCACTCTGTTCCGCGTTTCCAGAGAGGGGAGAAGTCTTTACAATCGATCCTGCCATCGCCGTCCTGGTCCGCCTCGCGGATCATCTCGTCGACCTCGTCGTCGGTCAACTTCTCGCCGATCGACGTCATGACGTGACGGAGCTCGGCGGCGGAGATGAAGCCGTTGTTGTCGCGGTCGAAGACCTTGAACGCCTCGCGGATCTCCTCTTCCGAGTCGGTGTCCTTCATCTTGCGGGCCATCATCGTGAGGAACTCTGCAGAGCCCTGTCAGCACATCTGCAGCCCGCAGCCAACGCGAAAAAAAAGTTAACAGAAAAACCATACCAGGGAAGTCAATGGTGCCGTTGTTGTCGGCGTCGACCTCGTTGATCATGTCCTGCAGCTCAGACTCGCTGGGGTTCTGGCCCAGGGAGCGCATGACGGTGCCAAGCTCCTTGGTGGTGATTTGTCCTGCAGCGCATCCTGTCAGTCGTTGTACGCCCAGCAGCCAGAGTACCAATTGTTCGCGTGAGGTGTCGTGAGTCGTGTTGATAGAAGGGTGGGGCAAGGCTGGCGGGCACGAGGCAGCCGGCAGCCAACGGCGGCAGAGGCGCGCCCGGGGGTGCAAATGAGAGATGAGGTCGGGGAAATGAGCCTGGGGCAACACGCACCATCGCCGTCCTTGTCCTGCAGTGGAGAAAGGCGTTGTTAGTAGGGGGCTCTGAGGCTGACAACGGCCAGGAGATTAGGCAGAGCCAGCTGGCGTTGCGGCAGCAGAAAAGGAGGCCACGAGACTTACAAAGAGGGAGAAGGCCTCCTTGAACTCGGAAACTTGCTCCTCGGTAAGAGAGTCGGCCTGGTAGGCGTGGAGTCAGCGGGTGGGCCGTCGAACAATGTTTCGCACAGGCGGGGTATGAGCGACGCACCATTGTTGTTGTTGTGTGGGCGGGCTTGCGAAAAGTGCTGGGTCGAGGGCGTGCGGGGATGAGTGTGGTGGGAGCAGCGGGTGGGCGACGCGGAGAGCGAACGGGCGGCTATTAAAGCAGTCGGCGGGTTGTATGGGTAGAGGACACGGCTGAGGATGGAGATTGCTTGTTGGTGTCTCTTGTCGGGGTCGGGGCGCACGCAGGGCCAGCAGGCGGGACAAGCGTTCGCTCTTGGCTGCCAGCCCTGCGCCTGCGCCCGCCATACGCCAAAGCGAGCCCTAGCGAATTACGTTGCCAGCCGCCCCAGACCCAGACAAGCAGTAACCATCGGCATGTGAAGCAGCTCCCGCCCCGACTTCTCGACCACACGGTGATGCGCTGGACGCCCTGACGACTCTGACCTCCTTCTCTCCTCGACCGTCGCCGCCGTCATGTGGCGCGATCGCACCAATCTGTCCGTTCCGCTCCCGTCGCGCCTCACCAACTGTCCCATGCTGACCTACCGACAGCTTCATCTCCTACCGCCAGTCCTACTCGCACCACCCCGCCAAGCGGAAGCCTCTCTATGGCGGCTCCTCCAACGGCTACTCCGACAATGCCGCCTTCTCCGACGAGAGCCGCGGCCTCATGTCCGCCTACGACGACGCCGCCGACGGCGATGCGGTCATCGAGATGGACGTACTGCCGCCGCGCTGGCTGGACATTCAGGACGAGGTGACGGAGCTGCTGCAGGACATTGCAAAGCAAACGAAGAGCCTGGACCAGCTGCACCAGAAGCACGTACTACCCGGCTTCGACGAGGAGGACGTGAAGCGGCGCGAGGAGCGCGACATTGAGCGCTTGACGCAGGAAATCACTCGCGGCTACCAAGGCTGCCAGAAGGCCATCAAGCGCATAGACGCCATGTTGCGCGAGAGCGCCCAGCGCGAGGGCGGAGCTAGCAAGGGCGAGGAGGTTATGGCGCGGAATCTCAAGGTCTCCCTGGCCTCGCGCGTCGGCGAATCCAGCGCTTCATTCCGCAAGAAGCAGTCGGCCTACCTGAAGAGTGCGTACTCGTCCACCTGCGGCTTCAAGGCAAAAAGAAAAGTCACTACTCACAATTGCTGCAGAACTCCGCGCCCTTGGAGGCTTGTCCTCTCCCAATCCCCCGTCCCGCACTAACTCGCCCCGCCCTCTGAATCCGTACACCGACCCCTCCCTCCAAGAATCCTACGATGATACCTCGCTCTCCCGCGCCACCCTGCTACAAACCGCACAAGTCCGCTCGCACGTCCACAAAGATGCCCACGAGGCGCTCATTGCGCAGCGTGAACGGGAAATCGACGAGATCGCAAAAGGCATCATTGACCTGGCCTCCATCTTCCAAGAGCTGCAAGCCATGGTCATCGACCAGGGCAGCATGCTCGACCGCATCGACTACAACGTGGAGCGCATGGCCACGGACGTCAAAGCCGCCGACAAGGAGCTCACGGTAGCAACCAACTACCAACGCCGCACCGTCAAGCGCAAAGCCATGCTCCTGCTCGCCATCCTCGTCGCCGGCGCATTCATACTCCTCGGACTTAAGCTCGGCAGCCGAAGCAGCAGTGCTAGCGTCAGCCCGCCGCCCGTGGTGCCCCCAGCCCGGCCTGAGGCCCCGTCCAATCCAGACTCGCCGGCAGATGGGCTGGGCATAATTGATAGGACAGCATTCCGACGTGCTATGAACGCGCCCGATGCGGCAAGTAGAGACTGGCTACGCAGGCGTAAGCGCAGACTATGGCAAGCCGGCGATGATGTCATGGCACTGTTGTAATTTTTTCAATTAGACAGACAGCACGCGCTGCATCTCTTAGCGGGTTGTAGGAGTAGTAGTAGTAGTCCTTAAACATCACCAAAGATTTCCCCCGAAAGATTATTGCCCAGCACCCATCTGCAAAACACACTGCCGGCCACCACTTTTTCCCCACTACTCATACGAGGCGCCTTGGCTCACCGACAAGCAAACGGGCACCCTGCCGATTTTAATCCTTGCCAAATACGAGGCTGCCGAGATACGCGGAAGTTAGGGCTGAACATATTGACCATGTCCACCGCTGCTTTTAATAAGTGAGGCTGCGGCGAGCAGTAATATGTGTGTACATATACAGTACGTGATGACTCGCCGACGACATCATTATTTTGGAAGAAATCTCCCTGGCGCTTAGGCCAGGAATAATGAGGCGGCACCACGGCTTTTGGCTACAACTTACATAACTTTTGGTGTATACCATGGCAAGCGGCCGTTACGTATGTATAAGCCACACTCACACAAGTTTTGCTGCGCCTCGCTTTGGTGCCCGCTCCGCTCCCTTTTTTTTTTTTTTTTTTTTCCCCGAGCATTGCTGTAGCTATGTTTAGCTGCCAACGACTCGGTTTTCATGTTTTAGCGTGGCGGAGGGAGCGACGGTTGTTTCGAGTCCTCCTTCTTTGGGCAAAGATTTTTGTTTGAGTTTATTCTTGGGAATGCACGCCTGGGATCTGCAGTACCTAGTCATTCGGCTCCTCAGAGCCGACCTGAAAGTGCCTTGCGAGGGGTGTGGAAAGAAAAGAAAGGAGAAAAGGAAGAGCGTGTTCATCTTTGCGTGGTGCGCACGTCATCGTCATCCATTGCTGCACTGACCTGCTCTGATGATCATGATGATGATGAAATAATAATATATTGGCACCACGCACTGCAAGTAAAAACTGTGGAGAGCAAGCGCAGCAGGGCACGTCCAAATAAACTGTCTCGGGACCTACCGCACATCCCATCTAGTAACATGACGAAAATGAGTTCCTCCAGGGTTGGTCTTGGACCATGTAGTAGGAGAAAATAGATTAGTACTACGTATAGAGAATTTTATGGAAGCCAGTCATAACCACATCATCGCATGAAACCTCTAACCCTCAGAAAGCACACCACCGCCGCCTGTCCCCTTGGAAAACCCCTCGAAAGCTGGCGAGTCGTACGTGCCCTCCGGATCCTGCCCGTTCGCATAGATGTACTGTCGAGTCTTCGTGATGCGATGCTGGACATCCGTGTACTTCTCCACGAAGTTCAGCCGCACATGCTTGTTGCGCTTCTCTGCGCCCTCGAGCGCCTTCAGGGCGACGTGATAGCGGCTGACATTGTTGACGAGCATCATGTCGAACGGGGTTGTCGTGGTGCCTTCCTCGCGGTACCCCTCGATGGTGACGCGATTGGCTTGCGGGCGGCCGAACAGCAGGGCTGCCAGTTCGTTGCGGTAGCCGTGGTAGTTGAAATGGATGTGGCAATCCGAGGTGAAAAGCGCGTCAAAAGCCTGCGAATTGAATGAATGCGGGTGCGAGCCGTCCAAGCTAAGGACCATGAGGTCTGTCACGTTGACAACACGCACGCGCAGCTCAGGTGCGACTTCCTTGAGGAGCTCCGCTGCCTTCACGACTTCGAAAGTAAGTTCGGCGCCGATGCCGACAAGGACAACATCCGGGTCACCACCGTCGTCTGTGCTGGCAAACTTGAAGATTCCAGCGCCAGCGCGGCAATGTGCTTCGGCTTCGTCTGCTGTGAGGAAGACGGGAGTAGGTTGTTTGGAGCCAACCATCAGGTTGACATAGTTCCTGGAGCGCAAGCAGTGATCGAGGGTGGCTAAGAAGCAATTGGCATCAGGCGGCAGATAGACGCGGGCCGCTGTTGGCTTTAGATTCAGCACAGCACCAATGAACGAGGGGTTCTGGTGAGAGAATCCGTTGTGCTCTTGTCTCGTCCAAGTTGACGTCTCAATGTAGTTGATCGAACCGACATCTCCTCTCCAGCTCAACTCGCGGGCCTGAATAAAAGTCAGCGCTACACTTGCGGATATTCCAGAACCAAGGAGAGCACACCATCTTGTTGAACTTGGCGTACTGAACCATCATTGTGTGGATGATACCAAGGAAACTTTCGTAGGACGGGAATATACCGACGCGACCAGTCAGTGTGTAGCCTTGCAAGAAGGCCTGGCAAGTATGCTCTGACAGGATTTCGATAACCCGGCCGCCTTGGAAACGCGAGAACTCATCCCATTGGAAGTTCCTTCCAGTGTGTCTCAAAACGGCATCAAGCTTGTTGCTCTCCAGCTCGTCGGGCGAGAAGATGCGTAAGCTCTTGGGATTCTGAACAAGAGACTCGTCAAGCAGCTCTCCTATGGTCTTCATGCAGCTCGCCTCTTCCCCCTTCTTAGCGCCAAACTTTTTCCAGTCCGGCATCTTGATTCCCTCGTAAGGATTGTACGTCTCCTTGACCTGTCCAAGCTTCTTGTGGTCTTTGTCCGGGATCATCTCCAGCACGGAGTCCTTGGGAGTGCCATCGTCGTTGAAAAGCTCCTTGGGTCCGTAGCTCTCCAACCATTGCTGCAACTGCCTAAGGTGCTCGTGATCTTCCTTTGCCTTTGGAAGTGGAACCTGGTGAGCGTGGAACGAACCCTCCATGATTTGACCATCGACCTTCTTCGGACCAGACCAGCCCTTTGGCGTCCTCAAAATAAGAACGGGCCATCTGGGCTTGGAGATGGGCTTGCCAGAGCGAGCGGCGTCTTGGATTCTTCTGATCTCCGAGAGAGCCCACTCCATGGAGTTTCCCAGGTCGGCATCAATATCATTAACGTCGTCGACGATGCGCGGCTGGTAACCGTAACCGGCGAAGAGGGCAGTGAGCTCCTTGTTGTCCATGCAGCCGTAGATGGTACGCTCCGAGATCTTGAAGCCATTGACATGCACAATGGGGAGTACGGCGCCAGACTCTGCTGGGTCAATATACTTGTAGGCGTGCCATGCTGTCGCAGTTGGACCAGATTCGGCTTCTCCATCACCGACGATGCAGGTCACTATGAGGTTTGGCTTGTCCATGACAGCACCGAAAGATACTCCAAGGGCGTAGCCAAGTTCGCCGCCCTCATGGATTGCTCCGGGAGTCTCAGCGTTGATGTGGCTTGGAGGACCGCCGGGGGTCGAGAACTGGGTGATCAGGTTATGGAGGCCCTGCTTGGTGCGGCCAAACTGGGGGAAGAACTTGCCCATGGAGCCCTCAAGCCACAGAGCGGCTAGGATAGCAGGAGCACCGTGGCCAGGACCAACGACATAGATCATGTCGAGGTCATGCTTCTTGATGAGGTAGTTCAGATGCGAGTAAACAAGGATCAGGCCGGGGCAGGTTCCCCAATGACCCAGCAAGCGCGGCTTGATGTCGTCGAAGGTCAAGTCTCGCTCCAGCAGGACATTGTCGCGGAGGAAAATCATGGCTGTTGACTGCAGTCAGTCACAGTGTCTCAGAAGAGGATGGGTAGATTACCTGCAGCGATGTAGCATGCTGCGCGGCGAAAAACAGCAAACTGGGCATTGTGAGGTTCAGGAAGGGTGCTCTTGTCGAGCTGTGCAGCCAACTTCAGAACATCATCGGGGAGGTTCGAGGGTAGAGGCTCGGGATTTGGGCGGTCAATGACTTCACCAGGCATTTTTGGCGAGTGGAAGTGGTTGTGACGAGGTGCACAAGAGTCGGTGGGACAAGAGGTAGAATAATTTAAAGCGGAGGTGCCGGAAGCCGTGTTTACTTCTCGTGCGACGCTTCAACTGACCATTACAAGCTATGACGACATGGTCGCTGGAGCTGACCTGATTAGTGCAACAACGAAGCTGCGAAGCAACAAGGAGTCAGTCTTGAAGCTTGACGAATGGATCATCGGCTCCAGGCTTTCGCACGTAGCGTAGGGCTGGTTCCGAGGCCGCAGGATGCCGGTGGTGATCGCAGAGCGTGCAAGGTCTGGAAGGGTGCGGGGAGTCGCAGCCGGCTTGCCGATTTGGCGAGTTCAGGCTCAGGCTGAATGACAATTGCCCAGCTCCCTTCGCCGCAAAGGCATGAGACGTGGAGTGAGCGCCCAGGGAGAGGGTATAAGTTCGAGGCTGGAAAGAAGACGTTCTTTCTTCTCGCTCAACACGCTTCTACTCTCGTCCCGTCTGTACTTGCGCCCGCTTCTCCAGAGACACCTGCGTCATCTGGAGCCCCACTACTGCCCACCCAAATATCACCCCGCATCAGGACACCATCGCTCCGCTTATTGTCCCACCACTGCAAGCATACCCAGCGATTGTATCCCCACCATGACCAACATCATCTTGTCCGCCAACGCCGGCTCGTCGTCCGTCAAGGTCTCTGTTTATCTTTCAGACGGCAACCCCGATCAATTGAAGCAGCTTGCCGAGGTCTCCGTCTCTGGTCTGACTGCTCCTCCCGCCAAGTTGAGCTATGAACGCGGTGATGTCAAGATCAAGGACAAGGAGCTCGATGGCGCCAAATCCCAAGAGGAGGCTTTCAAGTATATCATCGAGCATGTGCTGAACGACCATGGTCTCCCCGAGCTGCAGCACAGGGACGATGTCGAATTCGTCTGTCACCGCGTGGTGCACGGCGGGGATTATCCCCGAGCCCAAGTCATTGACGACAACATCTACCATCACATTGAGAAGCTGTCCGATCTGGCTCCCCTGTAAGCGTTCCCTGTCTCTTGCATCGTCTACTACACCTTCAACATTCCCTTTCGGGCCATTCATTCTGCCCTTATGGAGCAGTGTTGATACATATCGCTGCAGACACAACGCCGGCGCCCTCACAATCATCCGCACCGTTGGCAAGGAGCTCCCCAGCGCAACCAACGTTGCCTATTTCGACTCTGCTTTCCATGCCACCATCCCCGAGGTAAGAGAATGTCCATACCCAGGAGCAATCACAAGGAGAACAAAAACTTAACCCACCCCTCAGCACATCCGCACCTACCCCATCGACCAATCCATCGCCAAGCACAACAAGCTCCGCAAATACGGCTTCCACGGCATCTCCTACCACTTCATCGCCCTCGCCACGGCGCACCACCTCTCCAAGCCCCTCTCCTCCCTCAACATCATCGCCCTCCACCTCGGCAGCGGCGCCTCGGCCTGCGTCATCCGCGCCGGCCAGTCCTGGGACACGACCATGGGCCTCACCCCGCTCGCCGGCCTGCCCGGCGCCACCCGCAGCGGCAGCATCGACCCCTCGCTCGTCTTCCACTACACGCACGAGGCCGGCATGCCCAGCCGCAGCAGCACAAAGGAGATGCACATCACCCAGGCCGAGGAGATTCTCAACAAGCAGAGCGGCTGGGCCGCCCTGACCGGCACCACCGACTTTGGCAAGATCTCGGCGAGTGAGGAGCCCGAGTGCAAGCTGGCGTTTGACATCTTTGCCGATCGCATTTTGGGGTATGTGGGGTCGTACTACCTGAAGCTGGAGGGCGATGTCGACGCGTTGGTGTTTGCGGGCGGGATTGGCGAGAAGGGGGCGAGGCTGAGGGAGCGGATCGTGAAGGGGGTGAAGTGTCTGGGGTTTGAGCTGGATGCGGAGAAGAATGAGAAGGCGGGCGGGGTGAAGAGCGTGGTGACGGATGTGGGCGCCGAGAGCTCGAGGCATAGGATTCTGGTTTGCCGCACGGATGAGCAGCTGCAGATGGCTAGGAGCTGCTGTGAGAATGCCTCCCAGTTCCGTCGTAAGGGCTCGAAGGCGGATGCGCAGAGCGGAAGCGCCTGATCTGAAGTCCGTCTTTTCCCTAACGATTATTCTTCGGTTCTACATTTTGTTCCTCTCTCTTATTCTTGACTGGGTTACGGGAAGGTACCTTAATTCAAAGCACTGCTCATTGACTTTCCTGGCTGCAGCGTGAGAAGTAACAAACTTAGCATGAAGCGGTGATGGCATCGCCTGGGTAACCGTCTGTCTGGAAGAGAGAAAGAAAAGTGTGAGAGAGTTAAGCCAAAAGGCAAAGAGAACCCGCCTCAACCTGGAGGGGAAAAGGAAAGAGACCGCTAAGCCAAAAGGCAAAGTCAACCCACCTCGACCGACCAAGTGGCTTCACCTGCCACCTCAGCCAATCTCAATATAACCAACCCAATGTGCTTCTTCTTGCACCTAAGGTCGCCGTTACTGGGCACGTTCGTCAGTGGCTATGGCATGGTGGCGGCGCGGTGCGTCACTACTACTACCCATTCCTCCAGGTGTGGGGAGAAAATTCCCGAAAGGGATTTTATAGGCTATCACCGATTGGTTGGTAGGCTGACTTTTTGCTGTTTTGGCGTTCGAATCCGATCGAGGGAGATTGTAAGGGCATATGTATATATCCTTTTTGCTAGGTTGCCAGGCTCAGGACGACTGGTGACTGGCTTGTCGGACGCTTGTTCGTCATCGCCATCAGCGTGTTGATGTCTACGACTCCAGTGCCCCGGACCTGAGACGACCGTATCGTACTAGACTTTACTAAGACTATAACATGCGCCTCCTTATATATCTACCATATCTTCTGTTGGAAGAAGATAGAGTCCCATGACGAAGATTGCATGAAAAAGAACTCAATGACTCGGCTGCCGAAGCTGGTTGCCCCTACAACCTGTACGTATCAGCATCTGGAAAAGAGCTTTGAGACTGTACGTACCAGAAAGACAAGCTACCAAATCCTACGTGGTTGCTTTTTGCGTGTCCAGAACATGCTGGTGAAAGCCGCGCTAATACACGCCTCCGCGCTGGCGGAGCGCACCATCATGGTCAGCATCAAGGCACTGCCTTAGAGAAATATGCCGCTAGACACGACCTTCCGAATCGAGCAGTTGTGGAGCAGCAGACAAGACGGATAAGCGAAGAAAGGGCAGCCGGTGTTCGTAAATGAAGCCAGCCAACTGCAGTCAGTACTGAAGTCTTAAGAAAGATGAGGGTTGAAATAGTTGGGTATGTGTTTGTCAACGAAGAGCCGGAGAATGAAGTAAAAGTTTGCAGAGGACTGGTTTGGCTTCCATCCTTGGAGGATGGCGTCAATTTCCGTATAAAGCTTGTAAGTGATGTCACGATGGCCGGCGAATGGTATAGCTACTGCATCCTTACTAGCGGACTCGAAAACAGGGGTTTGAGTGAAGCTTTCCGAAGGAACCTTTTTCTCTTTCTGCAAGACCATAACTAGAAGATGTAAGCAGATGACAAAGGCCCGGAGTAGCGATCGCTAAGCCGATGTTGCTAGTGTGGCGGCTTCGTCAAAGAGTAGTTGCCGATCATCCATGCAGAAATCCTCCCACTCTTGCTTCCCGCTGTGGGGTAGTGATAAAGACCTCGGCAGTCGCGCAACAACTTATCTGACAATACAACAGCACTGATACCTGTCCGTAACTGATGGTTGCCCTGAGTGTAGTCTGACTGATCTCTAAAAGGGCGTGCATTTTGAGTATTACTGAGACACCGAAAACTACCCAAGAACGTACTCGAAGATGCCACACAAAGCCCGCTCAGGGCTCCGGATCGCGGTGCTGGTAAACACATATCGAAAGATGTCCATTGAGCCGTCGACGAGAGACTCTTTTGCCACAACAATCATGGCGGCGGCCCCCGATGCGCAGCTGGACTTCTACGACCCGATAGACGACCAGGCCTATCCGGACGCGGCAAAGTACGACCTGGTAGTGCTGAGCGGCGGTACCGCCGATATCAATGCACCCGATCCGTGGGTGCTGAGGATGCTGGACTTCATCCAGACGACTTTGTCTTCTTCAAATGTCAAGCTGGTTGGGATCTGCTGGGGCCATCAGGCTATCCATGTCGCGCTTGGTGGAAAAATGATTGAGATGGAAGAAGGCCCTGAGGTAAGAAATAGCAGTCTTGAAGCCCGCGATTGGACCCTGGAAGCTGATTGAATTAGCTTGGTGTGACGCCGATAACCCTGACCGACGAGGGGGTTAGCTTCTTCGATTTCGCCGCAGAGAAGGCGCGAGTGGTAGGGCTGCCCTTCAACCCCCTTGAATACCTTGCTGAAACAACCTGGTAGAATGTGCATGAATTCCACAGGCGCAAGATTGCCGAATACGCTCCGGGATTTATACCCCTGGGAAAAGACCACCAAATTTTCAAGTCTCCAGACAACAGGGTTCTGACTTTCCAAGGCCATCCGGAAATGAACGCGAAGCTCGCACAAGCAATCCTGGCGGATGCGCCTGCGTACACCGAACGTTTTACTGTGGACCAGTTGTTGGAAATATCAAAGAGGATGGAGCTTGATCAAGATGGGCTTGCAATCTTTGAGCGCATTGTCCAATGGGTCCAGGAGGAATGAAGAAGCCAATCCTCGGCGCGTGGAGACTTTTTCTAGAGTTAAGGGCGGCGCAGTATTAAATTGTTCGGGCTAAAGGAAACTCTCCCTCACCGTGAAGAACGGCAATTGAGTTTGAGCATGCTCGTAGCAAGTGTATCCCCTGTGGGCATTGGTTCTTTGAAGGTGTCATTCTGTCCTTGGCTAGGTTGATGATGCAGTGGGCGTTGCGGGGTTGTGTGGAAGGGAGATGTCGGAGCGGACGACAAAATGCGGGAAAATCATGCGAAGACGTCACCCGCGAAAGCGCGGGAGAGCTCGGGCAAGCTCCCGTCCCCACATCCATACCTAAGACCAGCACCACCACCACAATGCTATCCGCACATCTCCCACACTACTCCTCTCCTCTTCCACTGCTGTCGCCGCCGCCATGTCCGCCACTCAGTCTACTCGCACCCTGACCCTAGGCGCCGCCCAAACAGCCGGCCGCGCCTGCGAAGCCAAAGCCAAATCCATCGGCGTCCCCATGAACATCGCCGTCGTCGACTCAGCCACCCACCTCCTCCACTTCTCCCGCATGGACGGCGCCAAGATTACCTCCATCAACATCGCCATCGACAAGGCCTTCACCGCCTCAGGCCACCGGGTGCCGACCTCGGCCTACAAAGATGCCGTTTGGTCCGGCGGCGCCGCGTTCGGCATCAACAACTCGAACGGGGGAAGGTTCACGACCATCGGCGGAGGCATCCCGATCAAGGGACAGAATGGCGAGATCTTGGGTGCCATTGGATGCAGCACCGGAACACCAGCACAGGATGAGGAGGTCTCGCAGGCAGGCATTGAGGCTCTGCAGAAGCTGCTGAGGGAGGAGGGCAACCCCAAGGCAAAGCTCTAGGAGAGCCACGGATGAATAACGTAATGTTCCTGTGGATAAATTGTATACCATCAATTTGTTGTAACTCGTGTAAGACTGTCGTACAGATTCCAACCAGCCTCGCAAAATGAAGCCAATTTCAGATGTTGTCTACTGAAGCTGGACGTTGATCTCGGTGTTGGCCTTCCTGAGCCTGTCCACGTACTCATCGCCCAGAGTGGCGGGAGTCAGAATGCCGCCGCCCAGTCTCTTGGCCTCAGTCTCGCCTCCGCGCAGGATGACCATGGCAGCCTCAGCCAGCGCCAGTCCGGTAAAAGAGTACATGGAGCCCTTGAAGTTGAAATGGCCAATAGCACGCTCCTTCTTCGAGCTGTCTGCAATACCCACAGCCGTGTAGTTGGCATAGTCACCCTTGGTGGATCTGAGAACAATCAGCTTATAAGTTCAGGGGTTTTCGAGGCTATACGTACTCCATCTCGGGACCGTCGCCAGGCTGGTAGACTAGCTTCTTCATAATCCACCTGAAAGGCGGCAGTGCGAACAAAGCCATGCCGAACAACATGCCGAAGTGCACCAGGACACCGGCGACGGTGCTCTTCGTAGCCATGTACTCATTGAACTGGAAGTTGGGACCGTAGTGCTTTCCGCCCTCCAGCAATCCCCAGCTCCTCTGCACGATGGCCGCATCGACCTTGGCCTGGATCCAGTCGGTGAGGATGCCAAGGTCCTTGTCCTGGCGAACACCCGTGATCTTGGACACGAGGCTTTGAGAGGAGTGGTTGGACTGCGGCTGGACGGGTGAAAGTGCGAATGGCTTCAGAGACTTGCCAATCTGCATCAGGCTGTAATGGTCGAAAAGAGATAGCATGGTCAAGATGGTACCGCCTGATGGTTTCGCCTTCACCTCGGCGGCATTCAGCACTTCAGCTGTTCCCAGCCCAAGTTCACGGCGAATGTGGGTGGCAACGACGTAGGCGATGATATCGGCCGGCACGCTGTCCACGCCAGACTGGGGAATCATCTGGATCCTAGTTAATACGCGTTCTCAGGCCGTACGTACTTTCGAAGCCATCAGGAAAGTTGCTGTGGTTCCAATGATGCAAGGCTAAGACACAGACTGTGATGGGAAATATGACAGACAGGACTGAAAACGGAACGTGGCTTAGTGACCTGCAAAATAAATAGAAACTTACAATTGCGCCGTTGGCTTCCGCGATCTCGTGATACTTGTTGATCATCTCATAAACCCATGGTACCTCGCCAGTGCTGGAGCAATCAGCAAAAGGTATTCGCGGCGAGGAATTCAACTCACCAGTCGACGTAGTGGGTGCCATTCTTCGCACATGCCTCGACGACGGGAGTACCGTATTTCAGAAACGGCCCAACGGTAGAGATAATGAGCCGGGTCTTCTTCGCAAGAGAATCGAGCTCCTCGTCTTGGAGTTCGAGTACCTCAATGTCTTTTCAACTACGTCAGAATACGCAACGTGAAAACGACACTCATCTGGAAAAATACCGGGTTGAGGCCTGTCAGGGTTCAGGCTCTTCAAGTGTTCAGCAACACTGGCTAGCTTCTTTTCATTGCGTCCAGCAATTGCCCACTTGAGATCGGTGGGAAGGCTGGTAGTGATGTGTTCGGCCGTGAGCTTGCCAGTGTAGCCGGTGGCTCCAAGGAGCACAAGCTCGTATTGTCTAGAAGTGTTGGACATCTTGGAATTGGTACAGCGCTGCTGCCGTCGGGTATCAAGATGAGGAGATTGAGCAGAAGTAGTTGTGAAAGACAGAGGAAACGAGCTTGCCACGAAGGCCTGGTCTGTGATCTCGGGGAAGCTCGCCGAATCGGAGAGATAGAGCCGGCGCTGGAATAATGTACGAGCAGTCAGGTGAGAGGATGCGTCAATAAACAACTCGGATCGAAGGAAGTTTGAAGGGCTCCTTGATAATTCCGGCCGTATGTAGCACTGGAGGCACGGATAGCAGGAAACCAGACGGGATGGAGAAGGGTCTCATGGCCGAACCTCGGCGACGTCATAATAACGACCATGGCGACACAGCGTTTGCACTACACAGTGAGCAGATGGTATGGCCATATGTGTTCTTGGGGTGACTTTCTTAGAGCTAGAAAGCAAATTTGTATGTCTGAGAACTTAATAGACAGCTCTATGCACGCCATAGAACTGCGAGTGAGCGACGGTGATGGTGCTGACAGATAGACGCTAGCCTGTTTGTCGCTAGCGGCTCGCAACGCGGCCACAATCCGAAAATGCGCCCTCGCCAAAACTTCGACTTGCGGACGGACAACCCACCCACACTCCTCATCTTCACACATCCACCGACAAGATGACGAAGCGCACCAAGAGTATGTTCAGCCCTCGCTATCGTCTGTATTTTTGCAGCTGCTAATTCGCGTCGCAGAGGTCGGCATCACCGGCAAGTACGGTACCCGCTACGGTGCTTCCCTGCGTAAGCAGGTGAAGAAGGTAAGCCCACAATCGCCAGTCCCGCGCCGCGGGATTTGGAACTGACAGCATTGCAGATGGAAATCACCCAGCACGCCCGCTACACCTGCACCTTCTGCGGCAAGGTCGCCGTCAAGCGTCACTCCGTCGGTATCTGGGACTGCAGGTCATGCAAGAAGACCATCGCCGGTGGTGCCTACACCGTCTCGTAAGTTTGGACGCACGGCATTCCGGATCGCGACGAGCTGGACGATAGCCATGGTGGAAACGGAAGCTGACTGCTCAATGTTCAGGACCCCCGCCGCGGCTGCCACGAGGTCTACCATCCGCCGTCTGAGGGAGATTGCTGAGGTGTAAGGGTTTGGCGTTTGCAGAAAAATCGGATCAACTACGAGCAACGGTGCCTGGGTTTTTTCTCTTTGTCTAGGGTTCCGGTCATCACACGGCATGCGGCGACTTTCCAGTCGATAGAGACCCCAAAATTACGACCGAATCTAAAGCGGATCGGGACGAATACAAAGAATAAAGAACAGCCCTGTCGCCAAAGTCTTGGGACGTGTAGAGATCGGCTTGCTGTGCCCCTCAACCGACGAACACGCGCGCTGCGTTGCGCCCAAATCTCCCCCCTTTCCGCACCCGTGCATTGCCTTGGATGCGCCCTGGAGATCCGCACTGGCAGACGATCGTATTGAAGCCACGGCCACTGTAGTAATGTCGGATCGCTGCTCGAAATGGCCGGAGCGCCCTATGACGCCCGGTGCGCGGCAAGCCGATATATGGCGTAGGCAGTTGGAATGCGCAGTGCAAAAGTGAAAAGCGTGGCGCATGGCGCTGTGTTGCAGGTGCGCTCGTGATTGCCGAACCTTGCTCCATCCTTCCCTACCTCTCCACCAGCCAAAAAAGCCTTTAATCAATGACCTTGCAGGCGTTGTCTCTGCACCAGCAGCACGTGTTCTCTTTTCGCTGACTGGCGGTCGCGACAGCCTAAAGGAGTTAGGGCCGTTTTTAGCGCCATTCATAATCCCCGCCGGCCTCGTCGTACTCTTGACTGACCTCTTCCATTTAAACCTCGACGCCGCCGACCTTTATGCTACCGCACTGCCTGCCTCTCACTTACTTTCTCTCGTCTCTCACCCGCCCTCATGGCCGAGACTTGCATCGTCTGTCTTGGCGACCTGCTCTCTGACCCTGCCGAGCCGCCACCGACCGAGCACCAAGCTCCGCATGTCGCAGACGGCTCGCTTGTCCATGGTGAAGCTGCGCATCCGAGCACCCAAGTCGACCCTCACAGCCAGCCACCCGCCCCCGCACCCGCCGACGACCCGCTCCCTTCGGATGACGAAATCATCGCGCACCTGCTGCCATGCGGACACAACCTGCACAACGAGTGCTTGAAGCCATGGGTGGAGCGCGCCAACAGCTGTCCCATCTGCCGGGCTAGCTTCAATGAGGTTCAACTTCTGGCCAGTCTACAAGGTAAGGCAACGGCTGCACGGGGGCACACTGGCCGCACTGGCAGGACAACGAACTGGTTCGGCTGACGGTCGTACACGAGCCGCTGTTCACGCCTGTGGGTGCTTCCAGCGTCCTTGTGTCGCCCCACATTATCTTTGTCCGGACTATATTTGACTAACGCAGCATTCAACAGGTAGAACCATCTCGTCGTATGCTGTCGAGGACAAACAGCAGGTTGCCGAGCTGGACCCGTCCATGATCGTCGACGAAGATCTGCTCGAGCCTTCCTTCGACCCCTGCATGGTATGCGAGGATTTTGGGGATGACGAACAGGTAATGCTGTGCGAGAATTGCGACCGACCCTGCCATGTCTTCTGCGCTGGCCTCGACGAAATGCCTGCCGGCGCTTGGTACTGCCAGCATTGCATGGAAAACCCCTTCGTTTTGGGCGAGCGAGAGCGTGAACGCCAGCACAATCGCTCAGCAGTCACGTCTCGGCTGACGCGGCGTGAACGCGCAATTCGCTCCAACAGAAGGAGAGCTGATTCCTGGGCCCGTGTGTGGCAAGAAGTCAACCGTCGCACCGGTATTGATCTCGACTTTCCTTTCGATGACGATGTCCCAGGCCAGGCCCAGATTGATATCCAGCGTCGTGAGATTGCGGCGTATCAACGCCGAGTTCAGGCGGCGGAACGTCAAGGCAACGCCCAAAGATTCCGGGAACACGCCGCTGCCCTCCTGGCTCCTGCACTCGGCCCCCCAGCCCCCGAGTCGCAAGATGAGCTGCGCGCCTGGAATGCGTTCGAGAAAGCCAGAGAAGTCGCGGTCCCGGCCAACAGGAGGAAACGGGATTCTCCGTCGGAATCCCCGAGCGAACCCCAGCCTGAACCGGAAAGAGCACTCAAGCGTCCTTGCACCAGGCGAACAACCGTGACCGCTGCGCCCATGTCCAACGGTAATGGCGAATCATCATCTGCAGCTCGCGGCAACGCCTCAACTGCCCCCGCCACTGAGGATCCCGCCCCCGCCACTGCGCCTGCACCCGCTCGCCGCAACTCGAAGACTGCCGCAGACAACTCGGGTTCCAATTTCCTGCAGTCTCTTCTAAAGGAGGTTGAGACATCAACACCAGCGGCTGAGCCTATCCCCGTACGACAGCAAAAGGCGGCGATGCGTGCTTTTGAGCCATCATCACCCCCTCAAATGTCGTCGCCCGTTGGCTCACCTCTCGGCTCGGGAGTTATCACCCCTCGCGCCATGACCCCGCCGCCCCTGACGCTAGCGAGGCCCTCGTCTCCCTTGCTGTCTTCCACCATCACGCCAATATTCCCTTCGGCGCCACAATTTGCGCCATACTCGCCTGCTGCTGATGCTGACCCCCGATTCATGCATGAATATAACGGAAATGGTACCGACGCACCGCACAGGAAACGACGTAGTTCGCAGCAGTCGGCTCTCGCCAGCCCTCCCCGTTCAAAGGATGCGTCGCCCACACGCCCCAACATGTCTTACTCGACCAAATCTGAGATTCAACGCATGGTCAAGGCTGCTCTTAAGCCACTTTACCTCAAGAGCGAAGTCAACAAAGACGAGTACACGGATATCAACATGAGCATCTCGAGGATGATGTACGAGAAGGTTGGTGATGCGGCCAGCCTTGCGGATCAGAGGGTCAGGGAAAGGTGGCAACAACTTGCTAGTGATGAGGTGGACAAGGCAGTCAAAGCACTGAAGCCGGATGGACCATCGCCGAAGGCGGAGAGTTCGACAAGCGATGGTGGTTCACTGACCAACGGTTCTTAACGGCAAACGGTGCCACGAAGATTAATGCTCCTCAGACGCGGCGCCGTCTCGAGCTTCTTAATAGGCGTTTTCGATACACGGTGTTCTTTCTTTGCTACAGCATAAGCGGACTATGCACATCTGGCGCGGGCGTACTGGATCTGTCCTGGGTCGGTGGAACAAACTCCGGGATGATGGACGTACGAATTAGATACCCTTTCTTCTCCGCTATCTCCAAGGGTTTGATTGATTTGGAGAACGTGAGGAGGAAATTGCTTTCAACGGGAGCGGCAGAAGAACAACATTGCCTCTACGGAAGATTTTCATCTTCGCAGCTTAGTTTCTAGTACAACGGTTTTGGATATTAGTTACAGTAGCTTGATTCCGAACCGTTGGGACGTAGAAAGATGGTAGAATGGACAAATACTAAGAAGATGAAAGAGTTTCAATCTTGGATCGTGGTGCGCAGTGACCTTTTTAACTTTATACTAAACACTTCTCACGCTCATCAAAGTAGTGTCGTTTCACTTTGAGGAGAATCTGGATAGCGGGAAGAGCTTTGAAATTTCGAAGGTACTAGAGTCCACTTGTTTCAACTACAACTCCCTAATCATCAGTTTGGATTGAACTCAGGGGAGCGATCCCAATAGCATTTTACATGTTTTACCACTCCAGAAAATACGACAAACGCGCAGTAAGCACTTACAGACAATAGCGCCGTGCAGTAGCATGGGCTGGAACACATCCTATCCCGCAGACCACATAGGAGGCTGCGGCGGATTTGCCTGCATGAGCCGGCAAGGGATCGAAGAGTTGCGCTGTAGTATGATTTCGCCACTCGCCACTAGAATTCATGTCGCGCTAGGTGACCTCTCTCGCAAGGAAGGGGAGTCTTCAGCGAGCGGTAACATTATTTACTGCATGGATGAATCTAGGAGCCCAGAGGTTGTACACTCAGTACAAAGGTACGGAAACCCCACTCCGGCACTGAAATATGCACCTATCGTGCTGAATATTTCACACCATCAGCACTAGGCCCGGCCCCACCTGCTTGGTTTTCCAACATTCTCTATGCTGTGTCGTCTCCATCATGTGGCGCGTGGTAGAAGTGTTTGTTGGAGGGTGGAAGGTGGAAGATTGTGGAATCCACAACCGCAAAGAAGCCACGTCTAATTATGAGATACATGGCCAGCAAAAGCCCTCATGCTCCTTGGAGTTTCAATACTGGTGGTTTAGGATTCAATCGACGTGTACATTAACAACGTCGTTGGATAGAACAAGTAGTGGACCTTGTTATGAGCCGAGAATTTCATCCGCACAGAGCACGCAACATAGTACGAGGAGGATCGGCGCACAAACAGCTGCGAAAGGCAAAGACTCTGGAGAGCACAAGCAAGGTTCCATCGAAGACGCTGCCGAAAGACGCCATGTTTATTGCTAACGCCGAGTCACGTTGGACAATGTGCCACTGTGTCGCCACTGGCGCAAGCCGTCGATCAGTTTGTACCATGTAGACTAGCAAACAGCAAAGTGAGAAGCAAAGTCTGCTAAACGTTGTGCAGCGCATGCCGGATCTCTCGGCTGGTCATATCGATGAAAGCGCGTCCTTGCGGGAGGGCTGTCGACAGTAAGTATGTCTCTAGGCGTGGCCATATCAGGCCGGAAGAAATACCTTTGTCCATGTGCATGAATGGGTGTGGCACTTTCTCAAACCTCTTCACGGTGACCTCTGTCCCACCTTCCACCAGCTTTCTCGCGTAAGCCTCGCCCTCATCTCTGAGGGGATCGCACTCAGCCGTGTAGATGACCGTCTTGGGCAAGTTTTTGAAGTTAGGCGCCTCCAAGAGATTGGCGAACCACGAGACGGCCTTCATTTGCTCCTCCCTGGTGTCCGGGTCAGAGGAGAGGGATGTCCATTTCAGGTCATCAAAGTTCTTTAACTTCTCCCAATTGAGCGTCGGCGCGAGCTCCATCTCCCAGACAGAGGGGAGCGGGCTCTCTTCTGGGTAGTTGCACTTTCTCCAATCGTAGACGACTGGAACGCCGGCGGCGACTAGCTTCAAGGGGATGCCGTCGTCGCGAGCAAGATGTGCCAGCACCAGAACAATGTTACCACCGGCAGAGGAGCCTCCCAGCGAGATGCTGCCTGGGTCGATGTTGAACTTCTCCTTGCCGTGGGTGTAGACGTGCTTGAGTGCAGCGAACGAGTCGAGTATACCGATGGGGAATTGGTTCTCGGGCACGAGCCTATAGTCGACGTCGATGATGACGACCGAGGCTTTCGTACAGATATGGGGCAGAATAGGCGCATCCGTGCCGAGATCGCCAAGGGCCCATCCTTTCAACTAGGTTAGCAACTCAATGTTAAACCTAGGTATTAACTAACCTCCACCATAGAAGTTAAGGTAGACGGGCCATAGTCCAAAAGTTAAAGATTCGTAGACTCTAACAGCTATTTTCACATAGTTTCCATATCCAGGCACTGTCGAGTTCCATATCTTACCTACTTCAGGCGGAGTAGTCTTGGCGAAAGAGCAGTAGTTGGAGTAGCCACGCCGCAGCACACTCAAATCAGCGGTACCAGTGGGGACGTTGCCGATGTGCTCATTGTATAAGTCAACGAAAGCAGGGTCGAGACGAGGCAGTAGAGATGGGTTAATGGGATTGAGAACCTCACGGCTCGGGGTGCTGGAAGACATTGCCTTGTCAAGGTTGAATGCGAAGTTGAGTAGGTCAGTCAGAGTCGACGGATCTCCGCACGTTTGTCTTGGAGCCGATTGGCATCGCTTGCAAGCACCGGCCTCTACTGGAAGCAACGGCGTTTTGTCCCACTGCAGCTTACGCGACGACAAGGGTACTGACGTAGCGTGGTTGCTGGGTCTGTTCAGTGTGTCAGCGCTGGAACTTGCGAGGTTATGTGTGCCTCTGTCGAAGCTAAACGACCGGGCTAGACCGAATAGGGCAACACTGACGTCAGCAGCTACATTCCGTATCTTCCATAACACCTACATCTCGCAGGAGATTTCCGACATTATGCCTGCACACCAGAGCCACTAAGTCACGCAGACAGAATTCGTATCCGTACCTTCGGCATGCTCCCCTCACTTCGCCTCCGCTCTCCATTGCCGCCTCACCAACATGAACAGCGACCCAGTCCTAATAGTCGGCGCCGGCGTCGTCGGTCTCGCCCTCGGCCAAGCCCTCAAGAAAGCCAGCATCCCCTTCCTCATCTTCGAGCGTGACGCCACGCTCACCGCGCGCGGCCAAGGCTGGGCCATCACGCTGCACTGGTCCCTCGCCTTCCTCGACCAGTTGCTCGACGATGACGTCCTCAACCGTATCCAAGCAGCCCAGGTCGACCCGGACAACGCCGCCGCCAACGACAAGGGCAACTTCCTCTTCCTCGACCTGACCGACTGCGCCGTCAAATTCAAGATCCCACCAACCCGCCGCTGGCGCGTCAACCGCGAGAAGACGCGGCAGGCTCTGCTCACCGGCTTCGAAGACCGCATGCACTGGGGCAAGCACGTCGTCGACGTCGTCCTCAACAACCACCACCAACCAGTCCTGCTCTTCGCTGACGGCTCGACGTCGCCGGCGGGACGCCTCGTCGTCGGCATCGACGGCAGCCGGTCCACCATCCGCCGCTTCCTGGCCCCGTCCACCTACCTCAACCAGCCCCTGCCCGTCCGCTTCATGGGTGTCGCCGTCGACCTGACGCCGGCCCAGATTGCGCCCCTGCGCGCCCTTGACCCGCTGCTCTTCCAGGGCTTACACCCCCCGTTGCGGACGTACATGTGGTACTCGACGCTGGAGACGCCGGCGGCGAACGGGACCGAGGGGAGCGGGGGCGAGCGGTACCGCGCGCAGCTCAACATGTCGTGGCCGGTGGAAGGGCCCGAGGACGAGGTTGCGGAGACGGGTGCGGGCAGGTTGGCGTTTATGAAGGGGAGGGCTCGGGGTTTTGATGCGCGGCTGAGGGGCGTTTGGGAGGGGGTTCCGGACGGGACCGAGGTCACCGAGGTCAAGCTTGCGGACTGGGAGTGCCTGGATTGGGATAACAGGGACGGCCGGGTTACGTTGGCGGGAGATGCGGCGCATGCGATGACCATGTATCGAGGGGAGGCTGCGAATCACGGCATTTTGGACGCACTGTTGCTTGTCAAGGCGCTGAAGAAGATTGAGGGTGGGGAGGCTGCGCAGAAAGAAGCAATTGATGAGTATGAAAGGGAAATGAGGCAGAGGACAGGGCCGGCCGTCTTGATGAGCCGTCAGGCTTGTTATGATGCCCACACGTGGGAAAACCTGACAGAGGACTGTGCCATATTGAAAAGACGGGCCATTACAAGCCTTCAATAGAGGGGGGAGAGAGAAAAAGAAAAAAAAAACCATATGTTAGCTATGTCGGGTATTACCAAGTGGTCAGAGTAACATCCCATCTTTATTCAGGCTAAGGTCATTCCAATCGATTGGCGATTGCCTGTACTAGTCGTTCCCGTTGTTTGTGTTGCTGCAGGTCTACCTTGTCTAGGGGATGCACTTATTCTCCTTTGATTTCCTTCTTCGCCTGTCCGTCTTCGTGCTTCTTCAGCGCCTCTTCGATCTTCTTGTAAGGCCAGCCTGGTTAAAGTGTTAGGAAGCCCATCATTTCCGCAAGGCGAGGTGCACTTACTCAACACGGGGTACAAGAACGGCCTCAGATCGAATCTACGTAACAACATGCGTCAGTAATGTTTACCGAATGCTGTGGCGGTAGTCATGTACCTGTTGTCATCCGGAGAGTAGGCTTCGGCATGGTATGATGGGGTGATGACGGTCATCTTGTGCCGGTTGATCCCATAGAACCTGGAACAACGTTAAAATGGTCAAAATTGGGAAGTAATAATAGATCACAGACCAGTAGAATCTCCGCACTTTCTCGTAGACCTGTCTTGGGCTCATGCGGTCGCTCCAGTCGTGCAGGAGCCTCTCGAACATGCCATACGGGCCGAGCTTGTGGACCTACGGATTTTTAGCCAAACTCGAAGCAAAAGCTTGCGAGTTACTCACCTTGCGAAGTCTTCCAAAGACGGAAAGTTCGTCATCTATCAAATGGTCAGCTTTGTTATACCCGAGACCTTGACGGAGTTTGCCTTACAGGTCATTCCCATGTCAGCCTCATCAGACTGAACATAGTCCTTGGTGATGGGCTCAAGCTCTGCAGTGGGGGTGGCATTGATGAAATCCTCCAAGAGCGGAAGCTCGAACTCCTTGCCTGCCCACTTGATAAACGCCTTGAGGTCTGTTTTCGAGATTCCTCCAATTGGGTTGATGTCGGCGCTGCTACAGTCGTACTTGGTCAGGTACCCCCTCAGTGATTCATCAACGTTGGCAGAACCCAGCACAAGCAGGCTTCCCGGAGCCTTACGACCACGAACCACAGGAAGCAGCTGGGCAAAGAGGTAGGCAATGACCATTCGAATCCTCGCCTGGATGTTTTGCAACGCGAGGTTCTCGGTGTTACTACCTCCGTGAACCCTGAACTGAGGCACGAAGCCGGTGACGGTCGTGAAAAGAGTCTTCAGGGCTGTCGCAACGCTGTCAATGTCCAAGTCAGTGTGGTAAGCGCCAATGTCTTTGGCAAGATCCTTTGCACGAGCTCGAGTCTCGGCGGACGAATTGGTACTGCCCATGTAGCAAGTGTGGAAGATGCGGCCGCAGAATTCTTGGGGTGTGGATGGAGTCCAAGTTGAATCCTCTGGCTCTCCGCAGACGGCACGAACATCCTTGATGACTTGCTCATCACCTTTCTCGACCGACTGAAGGACAAGCCTACACATTGAGAAGACGATGACGGAAGTAGCGCAAGAATCAATACCACCAGACAATGGAATAAGAAATCCGCCCTGTCGGCTTCTTCGCACGTAGTCCCAAAGCCAACATGCCGGGCCGTAGGCAATCTCAGCTTCGGGAGCGTGGATGAAGGGTTGGATGGACTTGGTTGGTCCAAACTTCGCGTCGAGCATACCGCCTTCGGTAGAGAGACTGAAATCAACCTCGATGCGCTGGTACGCAGGCGTTTGAACAGCCTGGAGCCCGCGGCTGGGAGCACATCGGAAAGCCCTGACTTCCTCCAGATCTACAGTTGCAGTGATGACTTCAACATCGTTCAGGCTGAACTGGGAGCCCTGAGCCACAATATCCCCGTTGATAATGATCATAGCCGATCCATCATAGTAGAGGCGATCTCCATCGCATCCTTGCTGGTTGGCATACAAGTAAATGCCACCGGACTTGCGAGTCGCCTCCAGAATGAGCGAGACGCGGGTATTCAGCTTTCGCAGCTCGTGGTGGCTGCCAGAAGAGTTTGTAAAGATCTCAACGCCGTTGAGACCCATGGTGGAATGCGGAGCATTGGGCGTGAACAACTCTTCGCACGTCTCGGCGCCTACGCACGTATCCCGAGTAGAGATGACGGCATCACCAATTGGAACCTTGACCTTACCGACAATGTTTTGGATGATTCTCGGAAGGTAGTATTCTTCAACGTGGTACTGTCTGCCCCAAGGCGTGAAATAGCGCATCTCGCGATAGTTGCCTTCGTTGGCAAGCCACAGCTTCGGCCGGATGAGCAGGATCTGGCCGTTGTAGCAGAGGATCCGAGCATTGTAGCGCACGTTGCGATGCATGACAGGAGCACCGATGTCGAGGAGGATGTCATAGCAAGACTTATCACAGAGAATTTTGGCGATCATCTCCCACGAATGCAAGAAGATATCAGACTCGAGGAAGTGGTCGAGACACCCATAACCTGTCCATGTGTCAGGACACAAACTATGTAAGAGAGTAGGTGAGTCATACCGGTAATCTCGAGCTCGGGGCCGACACGGAGAGAAGCACCAGCAGCTTTGGCCTGACGAATGGATTCAAGAATCCTCTCCAGGTTGCCTTCGAAGTCGAGAGCCCATTGGTTGAGCTGAAGATATACGATTAGTGCACAATTCAGAAAGGCGTGGTGTGCCTCGTACCTGGCAGGTAGCCAGCGTTGTCAAATGGCCCATATTTGATTCGATTTTGCTCTCTAGAGAGCTTGGAAAGCAATTCTGGCGTCTTGGCTATAATTGAGTCAGAAGACGGTAGAGGAAGATATGAAGACGGGTGCAACAAGATGTTAGAGGCAAATCGCCAGGATTGTTGCGTTTGAGTGGAGGTGATATCAAGCGGACACCATCTCGCCTACACCAGGCAGAGTGGGGATTTTTTCCTTCTTTTAAGGTTGCGGGTGCGATAAGTGCGTATGACAGGTGGAGTGTAGCTGGGGCAACCATGAAAAGGACTGGTATTGCCTGACATAAGATGCGAACTCACCTTGAGACAGTGTTGAGGTGCGACGTTGTACAGCATGAAGAGTGCGCGATGACGTGGACTTCAGCGGGACTTAGCGTGCACGTGACCGCCCCACCAGTTCTCGCGCCTCCTCATGACTCTTGATCTGAAGATTTACTAGACAAGTCTCTTTCCTTACTTACATATATCTCTCTATATATATCAGCCTCCTATATTTATAGTACTGACGGAGTGTTAGGACATGGGTGCCACCTACCAGGTGTGCGACCTCATAGATCATTATCTTGTAGCTAATTACCCCATTTGGTTTAGCCTATTCGCTTAGCCGGTCGCTCTCGTAGCTAATCAATCATCAATCAAGTACTTGTAAAGCATAATTTCTCTAAAACAAAGTCTCCGCCTTCTGGGACTTGATATAGTTCAACGCTGACCCGTACATCAGCCACGGCATCTGGCCCGCGGTAGTTGTACCAGGGCCCGGCAGGGGAGATGTGGCCGGTTGTGCATTTTCCCACAACGAAGAGACGGAGTGTAAGCTTCAAAGTGTTATTCGTCTGCCGGAAAGATGGGATCAGGGGGTTTTCCGGGAAGTAGAAGGTTCTTCCTTACCTTTAACTTCCATGAGGACGGTCAAGTCTTTCGCGTTGCCGGCTTTCCAGGGCTCGAATGGCTGAAGCAGCTGGATCCTATCACTTTTCGGATCTATTTGGACCGTGCATGCTTCGCGGTCCTCCGCGGGGCCTTGGTAGTAGTTCTGTCCGCTCTCGAATGATGCGGGCAACGGGCGATGTGAACTTGAAGGCTTTCCCCCTGGTGTCTAAGACCTCGTCTGTCATGGGATTGGATTGGAGAGATCCTGAATATGCGAAAGCCGTGACAAGCTTAGGCGACGCAACGAAGGAATGGGTGCCAGGGTTGCCGTCGTGCCTGCCGACAAAATTGCAGTTGAAAGAAGAAATAACAGAGTTCGCCACGCCTTTGGGAGGTCAGTCGGTGTGCTCAGCATATGTCGTTTGGCCTTTGAACTATACCTTTTTAACCTCCGTCCTATTCCACTGTCCCACACAAGGCCCACAAGAGTTGCTCAAAAGAACAGGGCCAGCTTCTTGGAACGCACCCAGGATTCCATCTCTTTCCGCTGTGGCTCGGACTTGCTCGCTGCCTGCCGTGACGAAGAATTGAGCTTTCGGTTTCAACCCCACTGACTCAGCCTGACGGATCAGCTCGGATACCTTCTTCAGGTCGTCCCACGAAGAATTTGTGCAACTTTGATAGATCAGGAGTGTATGGCCCGTTGATGCGCAACTCCAAAGTGTCCAAATCAATTTCGATGACTTCGTCGTAATACTTGTCACTTCCTTCATCCGGACTGAGCAATCCCAAGTTGTTCTTAGCAGCGTCTGACTCGAAGTGTCTCTTCGTTGCTGACAGATACCGTGCCATCGCCTCTGTGTATGGGAAGATGCAGGACGTCGAACCGATCTCAGCGGACATGTTGCAGATTGTTGCCGTAGCGGTAGCGCCTAGGCTATCAGTTCCAGGACCGAAGAATTTGACAATCCTCCCTTTTCCTTTAGAAACCGATACAATGCCAGCGACCTGGAGGTAGGGTGTCTCCTTCAGCGCTTCTTCTTTTAAACGAAGCTTCATTCGAGGGGTGTGCGGCCTGAAGCTGCTTAATACTCGATAGCGATAGAATGATTCAGCAGAAGCACTTACTAGTCACTTCTCCAAAGAACCCTCCTCGGGTCCATCTTCACCAATGTCTGTACCAGGAGATTCAAGTCCTCGTAATGGGGTGCCTGATCCGAGGACCGGTAGGGAGCGCTCAACTTTATCCAGAGATTGCCAGACCTCAACAGTTCGAGAATTGGCTCCAAGCCGGGCTGAGACAAGACATGAATGCCTTTGGGAAGCATGCTCTGCCCTTCCAGAAGAGCGTGGTGATCGGTAATAACGGGCACTGGAAGCGTACGTATTACCGGTGCGAGGCGTGCAATTCTCGGGGTTGAGTGGCAGCATGGTTAAGCTCCACCCAAAAGATTGCACTTTTTCGGCGTAGGAACGCAGCATCCAGCTCTGCTTTTCCACGTCCAACAGTACAGAGGCACAATTGTGTCGTTCATATGGATGCAAATGTACATCAGAGTTAATAAGATCTTTGGGCTAGATATTCCACGCTTACAGCTCTCTTGCACTGCTGAGAATGCTGACCTTATACAATGCTCTCCATTGAGTTTAACGGTCATTAAACACTGCAGTATATCATTGTGGCGACATTTGGCTACTTTTTTGCCGTCAGACTCGCGTAGGGCGCGCCCCTTCAGGATGGACCAGGGGCTGATCCACAGGTGCACTGTAAGGCAGATCATGCACCCTTCCGTCTTGAGCTTGAACGGAACTTTCACTAGTTTGGTCTTCCCCGATCCCTGGTAGTCGCCGGAGCAGTCCGCAGCAGTACCGATGCAGAACTCTGCCGCATGGATGCTTCCGTTCCAGCTTGCTACCCTGTGGAATCAACCTCGACGGATGACATTTGACAGACCACCGTTGGCTCAGGATGGCTCCACAAGCCGCCTATATTGCGGAGACAGGCGCCCAAGTTACCCCGCAAACGGCGCCATATTCCTGGAAATATCATCGGCCTTTTGTTCCACCCCAATCCATTGGTCGAGCCCGCTAGCCATATAAACGTGTCTTGACTTTGCTTGTAAGGTTAGCGCTAGTGCGAACTTGGCTGTGAGACTCGAACTCGAATTCGCTCTGCCTGCGCACGCATCGGGATCGAGCTTACGGGCGTGAGACACTACATGTTGGAGCGTTGAAGTGCGACGTCGCGCAAGGAGTTGTGCGGTGTGTGTGGCAGTGGGGGTTCATCGGCGCGGCCCAACCAACGTCATTGCCCGCACTGTCCACCCACGGAAGCTTCTTGCCCGTGTCGAGCTGCTGCACCACCGCTCCTCAGAATCCCGCAAAGCCCATCACCACCGCCAATCTTTCTCGCCGGCGTTAGCCGTTCCCCCTGCCATCCGCGACCATGGCTTCCAACGCCTCGTCGTCCGAGACGTCACCGCTACTGCCCACCAAGTCGCCCGCAAAGCCGCAGCGCAGCGTTACCTTCAATCCGAACGTTTCCACGAGCAGTGCCGCCAATTCGACTCCGCTACGCCCCTCGACACATCTCCCCATCGCTCCCATCGGCCAAAAGCAGAATGGCGGCCAGCCAATGCTGTCGGCGCTGAACAGCAAGCTGCGTCGCCGGAATAGCCAAGGGGCTCCTCTGATCCCGTCAAGCCTCGCTGCTCCCAAAATCGGCCCGCAGAGGACCACGAGGAATGTGCAAAAGCTGAAACTCCTGCCAAACCCCGAACAAGCCGAGGATGACCTGGAAGAGGAGAGTGGGCGAGACGTATATGCACAGCTTACGCGTATCAAAGAGCCTACAGCCAGGCGCGATGCCGCCCGCCTGGGAAAGGCTGACAGGGAGAGGCTGCCGAGGGTCACGGCCTACTGTACTGCCAGCTCCTACCGCATGGACGAGCTGATGAGATACCTCAAAGGCAAAGCCAAGACCAGAGGCGCTGCGCCCAAGCTTTTCGATGAGTGCATCTACACGGCTTACGATCACGATTATGTGAAAAAGGCCGTCGACCAGTACCAGGGCGAGGACCAGGACCAGGACCAGGCTTCGGACCAACGTCGATCATCCGAGGGTCAGCTTGGCTCACCTTTCATGGTGGAGCGGAGACATTCGGACAGCGCGGTTGAAATCGACGGCAACACCGGACAGAGACGAGGCGATCTGATCGACCTTGCAGCAGGCGGTGACATGTCATTAAGCAACGCGGAGAGCTCGACTCAGCCCGAAATCGAGAGCGCCATTGATTCACAGAGTTCTCGACGAGACTCAGTAGACTTTGATACCCACGTGCATACTCCGGAAGTATTCTTGTTCAACTACGGCACGGTCGTCATTTGGGGCATGAACCTGCTGCAAGAGCAGCGGTTTCTGCGGGAGATTGCAAAGTTCGAAAACGAAAAGCTTGGAAAGGACGATGTTCAGACCGAGGACTTCAACTTCTACTACACACACGAGTACCAGGCTCGAATATACAACGACTTCATCAGTTTGCGCGACAAGAAAAACTACATGACCAAGCTTGCCATCAGCCATGCTTTGGCACAGAGCGTCAAGGTAAGCGTTTTTCACACGTTCTCTGTCTTATCCATCGAGCTCACAGATTCTGCAACAGACTTCCCTCTACGAGGACCTGGTTGATAATACCATTGATACCACCAAGGACATTCCCTCTCAAATCGCAACGACTGGCAAGGTCAATCTCTCCCGCCGCGAGATCAACATGCAGATTGGAGAGCTCTTCATTCTGAGGATCAACATCCATCTCCAAGGCTCGGTCCTCGATTCTCCAGAACTCATGTGGGCAGAACCACAACTCGAACCCATCTACCAGGCCGTGCGCTCATATCTCGAGATGGACCAACGTGTCAGCCTGCTGACCGAGCGCCTCGATGTCATTGCTGATCTTCTCGCTGTGCTGAAAGATCAACTAACGGTGACGCACTCAGAGCTCTTGGAGTGGGTTGTTATCGTTCTGATTGCGGCCGAGATTCTGGTCGCCGCTGTTAATATAGTCGTCGATCTCTACGCTGGTGTCGACTAAAATATCGGCATGAGCGTCCTAGTACCTGTACATTTCCCATTCTTTTGGACTGAGCTGGCCAGGGTCGTTACAGGCGTACGGGTGTCTGGATTGGTCGCAATTTGTCTTGTTAGCGATCGAAGCTTTCGTATACGGCGGCTGATAGGTAAATGAGGATTTTGGCCGGAGCCTGTCCTGCGTTTAATCAATGGCCCAGTCGTACTCGACTTCAGCTGCTTGTTTACCCTCAGAGAGACGTGAGTGTGGCGTGATATCTTGTACTCGTTCGCCTTACATGAAATCTCCCGGCCAAGGTATTGCCTCCGCACTTGGGAAGGTGTGCTGCGGGAGTGACACAATGCGGCGCATGCTGGCTCCAATGGTAACTAGCATGTTTCAACCTGGGATTTGGGACGGTAATTGAGAATAATTCGCTGAATCTCGGCATGGGAGACAGGAATCTCCGGTTGCGCCTAGTGACAACGGTAGTTAGGGTGAGGTCGCTTTTAAGATGCCGACGTAGGTGGGGCGGCAGCGACGGCGGCCGCGGCGGCGTTCGCGAACCCCGGTCGGTTTTTCGCTCGCGCTGTGGAGGATGAGCTCAAGTCACTTCACAGCTCGTCTTGCGGCTGCTTTCAACCCAACAACCCACGTCCAGCCAACAACAAACACATTGCCTCACTTCCCCCACCTCCGCCAACAACCTCAACACCTCTCACGGAAGCCGACATCACTGCTGGGCATAGTCCTCTCACAATCGGTCCCGGCCGCACAACACCGCAACCATGGTAAGAAGCCACCACCCGCACGGCAGTTTCTTCCACAACCCTACCTTTTCCTCCGCCGCCATCCACCTCGACCAGCTCGAGCCAGTTGTGCTGACCATGCCGCTTCCCCATTAGGCCCGCAACTCGGAAAAGGCGCAGTCGATGCTCTTCCGCTTCCGCGCCGCGCAGGCGGCGGACCTGGGCATCCTCGACATCTCGCGCACGCGGCGGCCCAAGCTGATCACGTCCATCGACTCGATCCCGACGTGCGAGAAGTGGCGCGGGCAGGTGCTCAAGGAGGTGTCGCGCAAGGTGTCGCGCATCCAGGACGAGGCGCTGTCCGACTACCAGATCCGCGACCTCAACGACGAGATCAACAAGCTCATGCGCGAGAAGCACATGTGGGAGGTGCAGATACGCAATCTGGGCGGGCCGAATTACATGCGAGGTGGGCGGATGGTGGATGAGGAGGGGAGGGAGATTCCGGGTGGGGGGAAGGGGTATAGGTACGTTTTGGTTGGTTGGTGTTGCAGAAGGGGCCCGTTTTGAGTCAAAAACATTGGGCGAGATGCTGATGTTGGAGGGCCTCAGGTACTTTGGACGCGCGCGCGAACTTCCCGGCGTCAAGGAGCTGTTCGAAGCGGCCAAGGCGCCGCCGCAGTCGCACCAGCACGAGGGCCAGTCGCGCGCCGAGCTGCGCCGCAACGTCGACGCGTCGTATTACGGCTACAACCTGGACGAGGAGGACGGCTCGCTGCTGGCGTACGAGACGGAGAAGGAGAAGGAAGCTTTTGGCAACCTGGCGCTGCAGCCCGACGACTTGGAAGTGGACATGCCGGCGAGGAGCAGGAAGGGCCGCCGTGATCAGGACGAGTGGCAGGAGTTGCCGGGAGATGCGGGAGATGGTGTGGGCTGGATATTGCCCTCCCTGGACGAGGTGCAGGAGGAGCTCGTCGATAGGAGGCGGCGCAAGCTTCTCGACAAGCTCGGCGGTTAAAGTGCCAGCAGTCATGAAGCGCAAGAGAGCAGGGAAGTTGAAACGGTCATTGAGTATCAGATCATACCAGTCCAAAACTGGAGAGCATTCATCCCAAGGTATGGGACTTGGATCACGGCTGGAATAGGTGCTAAAAGAAGTATCACGTAATTTTATACCCATGAGGCATGACTAGGTATTTCTGGTCTTTGGAAAAAAGCCAGCGAAGGCAACATGTGCCTCCGATCATCAATATTGACTTGGAAAAATATCCCTCCCATTTCAATTAGTCGTTGAACCCTTCATCGTTGCGAGAAAAACGTCCGTCTCAAAACATGCCTCCGCTGCTGTGGTGGAGCTCTGCAGAGGAAGGGGGTATCAGTCACACAAACGCCAGTTTAAAACCCACCCACTCCTACCTCGAGGTTTTTATTTTCCGTCTTTCGGATGCCCGGGCAAACCCTCCAAAACTCCGTTTTAGAACCCGATGAAAAAGCGATTCGCAAGTAGATAGTTGTTAGCATCAATGTTCTGGTTTGATGCGTTTGTCCGCGGGCTCGCCGTTGCGCGGAGCTCCCTCTCCACTGATCGACTCCCGCTTGCGTTTCTCTTCCCTCAGACGAAACTGCTGCTCTTCAAACCTCCTTTTGGCGGCGTCGTGCTCGGCCTGCCGCTTCTTGAACGCGTCACGGATTCGCTGCTCGTTCCTGACCAGGTCTTCCTTGGAGACGGCATCGTCAATGCTCTCCAAAACTTTCTCGACGGTTGAAATATGGTTCGCCTCGTGCTTGTCATCGCGGAAGTGCGGCTTGCCCTCGTCGTCGCGCTTGAAGCGCCAATTCCCTTCAGCATCCTTGTAGCATTCGATGATGCGCCCGTCCAGCGGCTGGTTGATCGACATGAAGATCTCCCAGTCATCGTCCGTTACATGCAGCGGAGCAAAGACTTTATAATCGCCCTTAGTATGGAACACCATGAGGTCAAAGTTGGGCTTCGCGTCGTAGTCGGGTTCCATGGACCCGCCCGCGTCATTGCCGTTGAGCATGAACGGCGGGAAGTCGCCGAGCTTAAGGCGGAAGTCGATGGTGTTCTCGTGCGCCGGCTTCCACTTGAGGATTTTCTCGTCGGTCCCGAAGACGTAGGGGGTCTCCTTGCAAGTGAATATAAGGCCGTCGTTGCCATGCTTCAGCGACGGCAGCTTGATATCAAACATCCAACTTAATGTATACGGGAATGACATCTCCTTGAAGACGAGCTCGAAAGGCAAGTACTGGCGTTCTTCCGGGTGTGCCTTTATGAACAGGTTTTCCCATGGCTGCATGACGAGCATTTTGAAGTAGCCCAGGCGCTTGTCCAATTGCCTGTCAGTTTGCGACTTGCCGTCGAGGACGAGGCAGTCAAAGACTAAGAAGCGCAGCTTCAGGCCGTCATCATCCTTATCGTAGACCAATTCACCGTCGACAATGGTGCCAGTATGGAAGCGTTGGAAGGTAGGGTCGTCGTGGCGAGGGAAGTGGAGGCCGCGGAGGAAGTAGTAATCGTTCTTGCGGTCGATGAGGTAGTGGATCTCGTCGCCTTTCTCGTCCTCGGTGAAGTATAGTAGGCAGCGGATACCATCCGTCTTCTCGCACATGTAGTAGTCATGCTCCATAAGCTCGCGCAGGTGCTTGCGCGCAAAGGAAACGGGCTGGGCGCCGGGGAAGTTCGTATTCTTGCGGCCTAGGAGCATGGCGATCTCGGAACGGAAGTGTTGGGTGAGGTCCCTCGG
This sequence comes from Dothiorella sarmentorum, assembly GCA_023082095.1. Lineage (NCBI taxonomy): Eukaryota > Fungi > Ascomycota > Dothideomycetes > Botryosphaeriales > Botryosphaeriaceae > Dothiorella > Dothiorella sarmentorum. The sequence continues at coordinate 402,150 of JAJMVL010000001.1, forward strand.
AGCCTTTTCGCCGGGAATGTCGGGAATAGGCATGGTTGGATGCGCGTCCAGTCAGGGCGCGCGTGCGCGAATGGCGATACGGTTCGTGTCGTGTATTGTCTGGGGTGGTTGGAGTGGTTGCTGGTAGAGCTCCAGGCCGACGCGACCCGCGAGCGGGCTGCAGCCGAAGCGAGGCCGCACACGTGATCTGCACGGTGCATTGTCTCGAGAACCGTTCTCAACACCGCTTTGTTCTCCACACTATTGGTCCTAGTCTTTGTGTACGCTAACCAAGAGAGTTATGCGAGCTCAAAGTAGTAGGGAAAGAAATGAAGCAAACACCATGATCGACGGCCTAAGAATGCATCTACGCGCACGGGCCTTCTGACTGATAGGCCAAGCTCTGCATGTTGTCTCTCTGGCATCCTCCGTGCCTTCCGACTGCCCTCCGTGCCTCCCCCGTACTGTAACCATGTGGGCCTCACGCTCTGGCCGACTAGCAGCCAAATTCCGCCACGTCTGCTCACCCCGCATATCGAGACAGTGTGTCCGCCAAATAAGTCACTTTCGCCGTCGTCCTCAATACAACAGATTTCAGCAGGTGTGTATACCCTGATACAGGTCTGTCTAAATCGTGCTGATTTATTGCTAGGCTGGCAACCTTTTCACCAGATGGGCCGCCCGTCCTACCTTCTACTATGAAGTCGGTGGCCTCGGTGTGGCTACTGGTGGTTTCTACGTCTACAATCTCGAGGTTTGAATCGACTCTGCCGCAAATCCATGCTTCTTTTCTAACCATCTTAGGTCGTTCCTGTGCGTGTTTCTCGTAACAAGAGATTTGAATACCCATCCTGACGGCCAGTAGGTCTCCGGCAGGCGCCGCTTCAACGTCGTCTCACCGGCACTAGAGAAGAGCACGTCCCAACAGATGTACAACCAGGTGCTGCAAGAGTACCACGGACACATCCTGCCTCATTGGGATCGACGGGTGCAGATGGTTCAACGCGTGCTAGATCGCCTCATCCCTGCCTCCGGATTGACCGATGAGCACTGGGAAGTGAACGTCATTGATAGTGACGAAAAGAACGCCTTCGTGATCCCGGGGTAAGTGGGCCAAGCACTGATGCCTCGATCGTGGCCACCGACATTTAACATCTGCACAGTGGCAAGGTGTTCGTCTTCTCTGGCATTCTTCCAATCTGCGAAAATGACGATGGTCTGGCTGCTGTTCTCGGACATGAGATTGCACACAACGTCGCCCATCATGCTGCAGAACGTATGAGCCAAAGCCTCTTCGTTCTAGCAGCGGCAGTCGCCATCGATATCTTCCTTGGTGGCACTGGTGGCCTTACTCAGACGCTCCTTGATCTCACCTTCACCAAGCCTGGCAGCAGAAGCCAAGAGGTACGTAGTTGTGCCTTACTTGATGAGATTCATACTGATGGCCGTATTATTACAGTCCGAGGCCGACTTCATCGGGTTGAGTAAGCATCCTTAAGGACCTCCCTCTCCACGCTTGCGCTAACAATAACGAAGTGATGATGGCGCAAAGCTGTTACAACCCGGAAGCAGCAGCGGAGCTGTGGGCAAGAATGGAAAAGTCTGAAGAGGTGTCCATTCCTCAATTCATCAGCACCCATCCTTCAAACCACAATCGGCAACAGAAGATCCACGATTGGTATGAAATCCCGGGGATACGTCATTTTCCACTGCTAATACAAACTCTCCAGGCTCCCAGAGGCCTTGGACAAACAAGCCCAGTCTGAGTGTGGGGGCATATCAGTTTATGGTTAGTCACTGAAACCTCTCGGCAGAGTGCAGGTCTGACGTATCTTGTAGCCGACAGGTTCCGAGAACAGTTCAAGCAGAAGAACGTTTGGTGATTTGACTCCTCATCTCTAACACAGCTCAACCCTTACTTTGATTCCCCACTCTCGTATACTGCACCTCGCTGGCCTTCCATTTCATTACACGGCATGTCTATAGATCATTCAATGAAACAGACATTATTAGCTGGTTTATTTGTACAAACCCGAGTTTCTCGTTGAGATGGTGATATAGCCGCTCCGAAAAGAAAACCAAGTGCGGTACGCAAAGACCACCCTTATCCCCAGCTTCGGAAAACCCCTTCCCTCGCTCCCCCATATAGAACCCCCCTCACATCAACTCTGCACCACCACCGCCCCCAGCGTCAGCCCATCCGCCGTATCATCCTGGACCAGCGGCGCCTGGCTCAGCTTCAGCCAGCACAGGTTGTCGAAGCTCTGGCGCACCTGCTGGTAGTCCCACGCGACGGCGACGCACTTTTGCGTGCCGACCTGGCGGTTGTACGCGGCGCACGCGTCCATGCACGCCTCGGGGCTGTCCTGCCGCGACTTGGCCGCCAGGATGTCGCACGTCTCCGGACACACGTTGGTGCCGCACAGCTGCAGGAACGTCAGGCTGCCGTTGGTCGTCGTGTACGTGGTGCCCATGCGCGCGGGGCAGTTGATCGAGTCCTGGACGCCGGTGGGGGAGCTGGTGGCGCTGGAGAGGGTTGTTGTGGAGGACGAGGAGGACGAGGATGGGGAGCTGGGGTGGTTCGAGAGTTAGCTGTGTGGTCAAGTGATGCAGGGAAAGAAAATACCGTTCCTGACTCCCCCCATAGGCTCTAAAATCAAGCTACGAAAAGTAAAGGGGGAGAGATAAATTTTTTGTGTCAAACTCACCTCCGAGACGCCGCCTGTGCTGCCAACCCCCCGCCAACACCACCTCCAATCGCACCCCCCAGCACCAGCACCACAATCAACACCACCACCCAAAACTGCCAATGCCTCAGCCCGCACACCGCACTCCCCTCCTTCCTCTCCGCTCCCTCTCCGTCCTCTTGCCGATAATAGTAGTCCTGCGGCGGCCGTTGATAATACTCAGGCGCGCGTGCGGCGAGCCAGTCCGCGCGGGACGACGAAGGCGGCGGCAGTGCTGGAGAGGAGGAGAGGGACGCGAGGGGCAGGAGAGCTTCGGGCGGCTTGTCGTTGCTGTCATGCTGCGGGTACGGGCCTTCGTGCGGGGTGGCGACCTCTGGGTCTTCGGAGTGGGGTGTGTGCGGCGGTGGTAATGATTGCTGTTGAGGCGTGCCGGGTGGAGGCGGGGGTGCGAACGTGGGAGGTGAGGGGGGCATTGAGACAGACTTGTTTTACGCCGGAGCAGAGGGATTCGGGGAGAGGGCAAGGTAGGGCAGAAACGGGTTTGGTAGTGTGGTCTGAAATGAGGAAACTCGGTAGCGTGACAGGGTTCGCGGGCGGTGTTTGCGATCAGGCAAGAGATGCAGGGCTGCGTTTGGTGGGCATAAGAGAGGCCCTGGGATGATTGGAGAGCAGCTGAGCCGCAAGTAGAAGCTAAAGGCAGAGGGCTGAAGGCAAAATGTGGAGATTGGCAGCTTCGACTGCAACTGCAGCGGCCGTTGACAATGACAGCTCACGACTTCCTTGTTTTTTGATTCGGGGGCCAACACCTTTTGACAGGCTAGAGCCTGCAAAAAGCATATTGAGGCAAGTGTGAGCGCTGATGATGCCGTGAATTGGTATTGGTCTATGTCGTGTTACCGGCAAGCATGCAACACGATAATTCTTGTACCTGGGGCCAACACGGGGGGCTGGAGCCTGCGTAGCTTGGCATTTGCCGTTTCTAGATCTTGACTTAGTTCTTAGGAAATGCAACAGAGATTGGTCTAATGTTCATTGGGTAGTCTTTCGCGCGATATGTACACGTTGAGCGCATCTTCCTACCACCAGCTTCACCCGCCCAATAAGAAAGAGACCACCAAACTATAGCAAGAGCAAAGACGTACCTGAAAGTCCACAGGAAAAAGCAACCATGTGTGAACCGGAACGCCTGTTCTCCGCTCCACCGCTCCCGCTATGCAATTCAACCATCATCCACTGCAGGTCCGCGGCCAAGACCTTCTCCAAATACGCAAACACTCAATACTTGTCCTTTTTCTTCGAAAAGAAGTGATGCTTCTTCTTCTCTTTCTCGGGCTTTCCTCCGGGCGCAGGGCTCCGTGATGGGGAAGGCGCGCCATTGGGTGGTCTGGCGCCGCCAGGACCAACATTCATATTTGCCATTTGTTGGGTTGGAGGCTGCGGCGGAGCCATCTGACGAATCTTTTGCAGTTGCTCGTGTGGCGGTGGCGCGGGCGGTTTCGGCTCCGGCTCTCTCTCGAAGAGATGTGCCGGCGCTTTCGGTGGTGGCTGCTCCGCCGGAATCATGAGACGGCGCTTGTCGACCGTCAGGTCTCCCACTTGGCGTAGGAAGAGCCCTGGTGTGAGCATATGCGACGTAGCAAGAAAAACGTCCCGAGATGTCGCTTGGCTGACTTCATAGCAAGCGCGCGACTCAGAGTAGGTCGCGCCGCCAGCCATGAAGACAATGATCCGCTGGCGTGGTTCCACAGAGGCCATGCGTGACTTGGCCCACGTAGGTTTGGCTGACCGGAGCGATGACGCTGCAGCAGCCGCTTCTTGTTGTGCTGCTTGATCGGCGGCCGCATCCACGTGCGGCTTGGTGTAAGGGAACATGTTTTGATCGAGCATGCCGCGAACATGGTCTTCAAGCATCCTCTTGACATTCGTCTCAAAGCGCGACAGCGCGTACTCCTCTTCCGAGCCTGCAGGGGGCGGCTTCTGCGGGAACAGCGGCGGCGGGGCGGGCTCTTTATCTTTGAGGCCCTTTGATACGCGAGCACCTAGCAGATCAAGGTTGTTGAGTACCTGAGTGTCCTCACGGGGTAATTGTGCGTGAGCCAGCAGCATCTGAAGGTCTGACGGCAGGAGTCCGTGCTTGTACAGGAGATACAGAGCAATGAGGCGTAGCCTGTCAGGAGGATTGATGTCGTCTTCATCGAGAATTCGGACTAGTTGATCTGCCATATTCTTTGGTTTCCGGTAGTCTTCGTCTAAGCCCGTAGCTAGAGACTGCAGGCAGAATTAGTGTCGTCCATCGTGTTAGACTCGCTGCTACTCACCTGCTCAACCGACGCAACATCTGGCAGCTTGCACCTCTGAAAGATGTTCATGCACTCTTGCGCCATACTTAGATGCAGAGAATACGCGCCCTTCATTTCCTGGAACTGTGGCAGACCAGCAAGCATGTCCTTGATAGTGTTCAGATTGGTGGCGTCATTGCCGTCAGTCTGTGTGAATTGCGGGTTCTCGTCGATGAACTTCTGGAAGTTGCTCATCAATTTCTCAATCGTGTCTTTCATGTGCCTGTGACGATTCTCGACCCAAATCTTGTCCTTTTCTCCTATTTCCATGTCTTTTTCTTCCTCATCGGGCTGGCCTTCGTTAAGAATGGTTCTGTACGTGACCTTGTCTCCTTCCTTGATGGGCAGGAGGTCGTGGGCCATGGCTTGATACGTGAATTCGTGAAGAAGGGGGGAGTGCAGGTCCATTGACCTATCCACGATGTACAGAGCACCGCGAGGACGATTCGAGGGAGGAGGGAAATTTTGGTGGTATTTCGCGTACATGTCGATTTCATCCTGCACAAATCGAGCCAAGTGCGAGCAGAGCACGCTCGCCTCGTGCAGCGGGGTTTTCGGCTTGTAGTAGCGGATGGTTGGATACTCCCCAAGCGAAACACATAGAGAAACGATCTGCGAGCCCAGTTAGGGGGTGGAACCTGACTTGCTCCGGGCGATGAGAGTACGAACCTTCTGAGACATTTCCTCCATATGACGTCTGACCAGGTTGTTGCACGCGGGGTGGAACAGGATGGGGAAGCTCCAGGGATCTCGGAAGGTAACGAGGTGGGATTCGCGGGGAAAGTACTCGACGTTGAGGACTTTGAACAGGGCAATCTGTTCGCGGGCCATCTGCGACTTATCTATGCGTTCGCGAAGCGGGCCAGGAAGCACTAGCAAGCCGTGAGTGTGGGTGCAGGCAGCAGGGTGGGAAATTCGTACGAGAGGTCCATATCAAGAACGTCTTCCGATAGCGGCGGCGCTCGAAGTCGGCCATGATGCAGTCGACAATGTGCGGCAGAGGCGAGAGTATGTACACGACATCCATGTCCTTGTTCATGGGGCGGCGGTCCGTAATGACCTCGATGTCTGGAGCTCGGTCAGGCTTTTGGCATGGCGCGGGCAGCGGGGCGAGAGAGCAGTACTGGTAATGTTCTCGTTCAGGATATCATCCTCATTGACGACATTGTCTATGAGCTTGCGGCTCGCCTCGTCCACGACCAGCACCTTCCACTGCGTGTTTCATGAGGGGTCAGACGGCGGAGCGGGAAAGAGGGGAGGCGAGACGAACTTCTCCGCGAGCTGTATTGCGGACAGTGTCGAGGATGACTGCGCCAGGCGGTTAGCAAGCTGCTCAGCGGTTGACTGTGTGGGTGCGGGGCTTGAGCTCACTTTCGCGCTGCGTGTCAATAATGGAGACGCCCATGGCGGGCAACGATGGGCTTTGGCGGCGCTGCTAGGAGCTCTCTAGCGGGGATGAAGCTGTCGCGGCGGGCTGGGAGCTCGGGCTGTAGGCGTGAAGGGCTGCGAAGAGCGCGGGCAGGTGCAGGGGTCGCGAGGCCAGTTAGGAGTGGGATTGGGCGGTGATGCTCAGGCACAGGTATCAAAGGCGGCGGGCCCTGTGGTGCGGCTTTGGGCGCAGAATGGCGGGTGGAACAAGCAGGGTGACCGCTTGGCCCACGTCTTCGGCAAACGCCTCGCCCCGGACGCCGATCGTCTCTCTAGTTCGCCGCCGGCATAAGAATAATCTCAAGCTCCAACCTCTTTGCCCGCGCGCATCCCAAACCACACAGTCACCCCGTCGCCTGCGCCTTCATAGTGCGCTGCCATTGCGGCATTGCCTGTCGCCCGCCCAGCTTGCTATGCAAGCCCAATTGAGCCGCCGCCCCGGAGTATGCGTCTTTTGCGCATTCACCCGTAGGCTCTCTCCACGTGCACCTTCGTTGCACACCTCAGCGCCGCTATGGCGCGTGCCATCCAAGGTAAGCCTCCCGTCAATGTATCCAGTGGCTAGCCAGCATTCCTAACTGGTCTGAAATCTCAGCGCAAACCCACCACGAAGCCACCACGCGAGAGGCCATTACCCGCGAGGATAGCACTCGGACCTTTGGCGAAATCAGTACATCCCAATGGGCCATTCCGAACCAAGAGCTTAACCCTCGAGGATCTCGGAAGTAGAGACAATGCCACTTTCGATCAAGTTCGTAAAATCGCTTTCGCCCGACTCGGGTCCATACGAAAAACGGTCTTGGCACACCCAATGCTCAAAACTATGGAAGTCAGTTTGCTAGATGCAAGAAGCCACTGGTCAAGCTTCGACAAACTGCTCCACCAATCTTTTCCCGCGGGATCCAAACTCGAAGACCTCGATATCAAGGATGAGGAAATGGCAAGACTTGGCTCGGCTTTGATGACTGCATACCGGGACCGCGGCACCAAAGGCACCGATCAGCAGCTCGAGAATGCCTTCCTGGGCCGTGTTGCCTCGACCAGGTCGTTCTCGCAGGATGACTTTCGGAACCAAAGAGTTCTTGCGGACCTGCGATATCCGACCGAATGGTTCCCGAGTACCCGAAAGATGCAGCGGAAGATAATCATGCACGTTGGCCCTACAAACTCGGGCAAAACATACCATGCGTTAAAGCGCTTGGAGCAGGCAAAATCGGGTGCCTACGCTGGCCCGCTGCGTCTTCTCGCCCACGAAGTCTACACTCGCATGAACGCCAAGGGCGCCAAATGCGCTCTTATAACCGGCGAGGAACGGCGTCCTCCCCCAATCGAAGGTGAGGGGCGAGGCCTAGTGGCCTGTACTGTCGAGATGATACCGCTCAGAGAGCAGATGGAAGTCTGCGTCATTGACGAGATCCAGATGCTCGGAGACATCGATCGCGGTTGGGCGTGGACTCAAGCTCTGCTGGGTGTTCAGGCCAAGGAGATTCATCTTTGCGGCGAGGCAAGAACTGTGCCTCTTGTACGTGAGCTTGCTGCCACCATGGGTGATGAGGTGGAGATCAACACGTACGAGCGTCTCACTCCCCTCAAACTTGATGACCAGAGTGTCAATATGGAGAAATTTCAAAATCTGCGTAAGGGAGACTGCATCGTAGCCTTTTCGGTCATGGAGATACATTCTCTGCGCAAGCAGATTCAAAACCAAACCGGCCAAAAGGTTGCCATCGTTTATGGTAGCCTACCGCCAGAGACACGTGCGCAACAAGCCAGGCTCTTCAACGACCCAAACAGTGGGTACGACGTCCTCGTGGCGAGCGACGCTATTGGCATGGGATTGAACTTGTAAGTTAGTTGAGGGCCTCCACCAATGCTTGGCTAACTTCAACCAGGAGCATTAAACGCGTCATTTTCGCGTCGATCACTAAGTTCAACGGCTATGAAGAAGTGCCTCTCACGGTCCCGCATCTGAAACAGATCGCGGGTAGAGCAGGGCGTTACAAGACTGCCCATGAAGCAAACCTAGAAGCGGAAAAGAATTCGAAAGACCAAAGCACTGACATTGTTTCCGCCACACTCCCGGCTGACGTGGACTTTGAGTTTGCTGAGCCACCTCCAGGTGGCGGCCTTGTCTCGTCACTGTCCAGGAAGGCGATGCCTTTCATCAAAGCTGCAATGGAAACTGAGCCCGAACCACTCAAAACTGCAGGTCTCTTCCCACCAGACAACATCGTTGAGAGATTCGCCAACTATTTCCCGCCTGGAACGCCGTTCAGCTACGTCCTCCTACGCTTGCATGACATTTCCCGCGTTCACAAGCGGTTCCACATGTGTCTTTTCAAAGATCAGCTGGCAATTGCCGACACTATTCAGTCTATCGAGGGTCTGACAATCCTCGACAGAATCTTGTTCGTTGCGGCGCCTGCCCCCGTAAAATGGCCTTCGGAGAGGCAACTACTCCACAATCTGGCCCAGTGTGTCGCAGAGCAGAAGAACGGCAACCTGCTCGACATTGAAGGTTTCAACTGGAGCGTTTTAGACCGCCCTACGACTGTGGATCGCGCCTACCTCGGAGAACTGGAGGAGCTTCATAAGGCCATCGTGCTCTACCTTTGGCTCAGTTATCGCTTCTCAGGTGTCTTTTCCACCAGAGCTCTCGCATTCCACGCAAAGACATTGGTTGAACAAAGCATTGAAGCGACACTCGAAGAGCTCACAAGGAGTGGGCAGCTCTTCAAGCAGCAGAGAAGAGCGAAGGACCGTGCTTTGAGGTTAGACGAATACAAGAAGAATCTGCTGGATGCTTTAGAAGCTGATGAAGAGGACCCGTCGACCAAGGAGGAAGAAAGAGCTATACCCGAAGGAAGTCGTTATGAAGAGGTGGATATTCTCGACGGGGCCGAGGAGGGCGAGGCTGTTGATCCGGTTGAGGTCAAAGACGAGACAGTTCAGTATGTAACGGAGGAAGGATCCGAGACGGAAGCTGGTTCTGAGAGCGCGGAAGAGAGAGGAGAAGAGGACGAAACGGAGATGGGAGGAGTTCTGGCGGACAGCTTTGGGAATCTGGATACGGAGGGTCAGGGTAATAATACGAACACGAACACGGCCGATAAACCGTAGCGGTTGGGCTGTGGATAGCGATGGCTCAAATACCCCCTGTAGAAGATCTCTGCTCGTATAGATGGACATAAAGTCCAGGAAATCACCACTTCGCTGAAATTGGAGTTATTATCGTCTCGGCTTGGCAAGGCTGAGGGTGACGTGCTATTTCACGGGCCGGGAGATTGCGCCGCTTCCGTTGCATCCTTTAGGCTTTTGTTCGGGCGTGCATCCGCCGTCGTCCGCGCCTCGACACACCAGCCAACATCCTTCACACACCGCGCTCTTCCGCTCCAATTCTCGCCCACCAGCTCTCCGCCCTTGACCCTCGGCAAATACCTGGCGGTCAGACCGACCGCAACAACCTCTTCGCCATGGCCGGCTCCTCGCTGTTGGAGATGCCCCGTCCTACGGTAAGCCCTCACGCGCCCGTCGCATTTACCGCCCTCAACGAGTGACTGATGCCTGCAGACTTTCCTCTACGCCATGTCGCTGCGCACCGGCGTCGAGCTCATCGTCCTGACCATCCTCGTCAACAAAGTCACCGGTTTCTACGGCATCCTCGCCCTCGCGACCGGCTACCACGTCTCGCCGCTTCAGATGTCCATGTACATCTACTCCGTCATCGCACTCTTCCTGACCGTCTACCTGGCCCGGTACATCCGCAAGCAGGACCCGCTGCGCTGCCTGGCCCTCGCCTGGTTCTATGCCATCGACACGGTCATCAACGCCGCCTACACGGCCGCCTTCGGCATCGCCTGGTTCCTGGTGCTGGCCCAGCACCCGCACGAGAGCGACCCGGCCAACAGCGACGGGCCCGGCGGCAAGATGATCGGCGACACGTCCGGCTTCACCAACCCCAAGTACAACGTCAGCGAGGTGGACGTCGTGGCTTCGCCCGCAGGCGGCCTGACGGGCGGCCAGGAGGCCGTGGCTGTCGGCTCGGCCGAGGCGACAGGCTTTCCCGCCGCAGGGCTGGGCAGCGCCGTCTTCCAGAGCGGCAGCGTCATGAGCATCACCATCATCGCGGCGCTCTGGGCCGTGCGCCTGTACTTTGTCGTCGTCATGCTCGCCTACGCCCGCAGCGTGCTGCGCGCCCACATCATGGCCACGTCGGCGTCGCAGTACACGCTGCACACGGGCAACCCGTCGGACGAGCTGGCCGAGAACCCCTTCGCCGAGGGCCGCGAGGAAGGCCAAGGCTGGCTCGGCAAGCTCGGCCGCGCCATGGTCTCGGTCGGCCGCGAGTACTGGCTTGGCCGCGACGAGGACGGCGAGTGGATGCGCGGCATGGGCGGCAAGTTCAAGAAGCCCACGGGCATCGAGGCGGCGCCCGGCGTGCACGAGAGGGAGCGCAGGAGAAGGAGCGGCACCGGCCCGCCGGCTCCGCCCCCGCAGTTCCAGTCCAGGGCTGTCAGCATCGATTCGATCGCTGAAAGCCACTAAGGGAGGACTCTGCTTGGCACGTTCTTTTTTGAAGCCCATCCACGCATGCGTGGACCGGGATGACGAGTTGAGAGGGGATATGGGGGAAAAAGGTGGTCGGTTACGTTTCTGCAATTTTGAAGCATTGCGCTGGCATTGGAAAGAAACGAACAGAGGGCACGATAATTGTAATGAGGGGAGCGTAGACTCCTTTTTTGGGTTTTGGGTACAGCCTTTCATTTTTTTGATATCCGAATTGCTCTCTAGTAGCTGTACAAATTGTATTAAATATACATTTCTCCACCATTGAAACATTTTATTGACGACGAAGCTGGTGGGCTGAAGAGATTCGGAGAGCAGACTGCGAAGTTCGGTTTGCTGGCTGGCGTAGGTGATCGGCGGTGGGAGAGTGGGTCGGAGGAGAGGAGTTGGGGGTGGAGCGAGTGTCATGAGATACTACTCGTTAGCGGAGGACGACGGTTTATTAGCGAAAGGAAGTAACAGATGGAGCGCGGCGAGTAGAGGTCGATCAAAGGGTGTTTTCCGAGGCGTCTCCGGTCGATTTATACGTTTCAAATGCTACAAGGCGACGAGATGTGGTCAGGTTTGCGTTACGACCGGCGCTTTCAATGCGGAGGACCAAACACATGGCATAACCCTTGGACGCTTCCAGCCACACAGAAAAGGAACGAGAAGACAAATCCTGGCACACGCAAATTTCTTTCCCGTATATCATGTGCTTAGCGCATAGAAACACCCGTGCCCTATCCTTCAATGGATCGTTCACAGCTATTTGAGCCAACATCAATCGAAGCGTGCTCAAGTGTTACAGTGGCATTATTCTCCCCGAGATGATTCACCCTGTACTGGCGCATAGAGAGTTCGTTGAGTGGACGAAGAGGTTTATTACAATGGGGAAGCCAGAACCAAGACCGCCCGAGGTTCGACTCGCAGTTACGATACTCACTAAAGATTGGAGTAGAGGGGATGTCCCAGGAGATCATCCCAGAAGCACTTTCAGGCCCGGTAAATTGGACAGAACCGTATCGAGGAGATCAAGCATCGGGCTTGGCGAGATTTGAGCGGAGACGGCTCGCCGCAAGAGAAATACTCGGGCGGAACAGCTCCTCAGTGGCTGTTTACATCACGTCGTTAATCGGCTCGCCGCTCTCCGGATCGATGGCGAAGTCGCCACCTCCAAATAGCCGCATCAGCGCAGGAGGCCATTGCTCAGGCGCAGCTGGCCCATTGGCCCCAGGCGGAATTCCGGAGCCTTGTACGCCAATGGAATCCACTGGCATTTGCTGTTGGCCGTCCACCGACATCGGCCCGTTGAAGTAGTTCTGCTTGGGCGCAAATTGCCATGAAGGCGTGTCCAGGCGGATGCTATCCTGGTTAAAGAGCGCCCATGGGGTTGTTTCGTCGACGTTTTCAGCAGTTCTAATGTTGGCGGTATTCGGATTGCCCGATGGTGTTGTTGGAGGCGTTCGCAGACGCTGAAGGTCGGTCTCGAGCCGGGCGGCTAGTTGGTGGCGAAGGCTCGGTGGAGGTTGGCTTGTCTTTTGCAGACTTAGAAGATGCGATTGGATCAAGCGGAGATCTTTTCATATAAGCTTCTGTATCGTTTGATTAAGGAGAGCATCTTTACCGTCAGATTCCCCTGTTCCATCTTCAATGCCTTGAAGAACTAGAAGTGCCGCCCAGGTGATCATCACCAGATCCCAATTTGACCAAATACCGTGGTCATCATTATGTAGTCTAAGGGCAGCACGAGCAGACAGGAGGAGTTCTTGTCGCTCGGCAGATGCAACGTTTCTGGCAAACATGTTGAAGCCACGTGCAGGATGATAGATCGAAAGTACAAAGAGCCTCTGCAGTATGTACTGTCTGAATAGTGCAAGGTTGGGATCGTCGATTGCAGATGGTCCTAAGATGAGTTAGCACTTGTAGAAGAAACAGGAAATGTATGCCATGGCAGCTCACGCGAGACCCCGCTATAGCGGACCAACCAATCATCCAATTGACGGGCCCAATGTTTGATTACTCCAAGGTCGTTCTCCGTGAAAGGCGTTGCAGCTTGGGTTGAACGCTCACTCTCGTTAGAGAAGAGGAAAGACCATATTGTCGGGATGCCACGACCGGTAAAGTGGCTTAGACCAATGTGCATCATCTGTGTGAGATGATCATACGGGTCTCCGCCGGATGTTTGTAGTTGAAGGAGTGAGGCCAAAGGAGCCTTTCGCGGAAGAATCGGGCAGGACATGTACAAAGATGCATGCTCCAGGTCGATAATCTGGAGTCCTCGGAAAAGGCCACACCACTCCCGAGACCGTTCATCGATGTTTATGGGACAGTGATCAAGTAGAATCCTGTAGCCAATAGAAATCCAGATACCAGTTTCCTTCATGTAAGCTTCCGATACTAGGCCGGCTAGTATCAAGCCAAGGACGTCCTGGAACGCACGCTGCTCATCCGCGAGAGTGTCATCTATGACTGGCTCGGCTTGCCGCGGACTAGGCACTGATAAATCAGCAATAGCGCTACATGTCAAGACGAAGTAATCCGGGGCCAGCGAGGCGACATCCGAGACGGGATGGTGAAGTGCAGAGACGTAAAGTACGGATGTGAGGAGAAGTGGTGTCGGCGATGAGAATGTCTGCTTCTTTGAGAGAAAATGAAGACCGGGTACATTGTCATGGAATCTTAACATGCATTAGACGAGCAGGACTGATGGCCAGCAAGCACCTGACTCACGAGGTCCACAACTGCTTCATGACGGACGGCGCCCAAATCCTGTCATTCTGGGGTTGCCTTGCCAAGCATTTCAACTGGGAGACGGCCGGTTTCAGGCCACTGAACTCTGGATCATCATCTTCTTCAAATGAGTAGGATACCGACGGGCCGGCTTCAACAGCGCTTCCTGGAGAGGACTGAGCTGCTCTGATAGAAGGGCGGATTCCGAGGAGGGCTTCGATCACGTCCAGGCGGCCGAGAACCGAGCCAGGATCGGTGGCGGAGGATCGTCTGTCTTGGTCGGATCTCACATCAACGGGCTCTCTGATGATGGCGGCCTTGCAGGTTTAGCCCTTGTGAATTCGGAGAAGTAGGACAAGTATGCCGTACATTTGCGCGCGGCTTGAAAATGCAGTCGATTTTCTGGACGCGACAGCGTCTACATATAGTCGAGTTCGGTTCGACCTGGCATTTCATCTGAAGGGCGAGTCAGACGAGTACGAGCTATGCAGGCGACCGTGACAGACCTTTTGGCGTCGACAGTTGACTGAGGCGTGTTAGTCATTTGGGACTTCTCGGGCGCAGGAGGCGCCCGCAGCAGTCGGCCGGCTTACCGCATGCTTTGGTGGGCTTGGGCCCAATAATGATACTTTCGGCGGTCTTGGATGCCATTGCGTAACACCATGGCCAGGACGAGGGTCATGTCGTCGTCCTACAAGATGCGCGGGTCGATGCGCCGCGTGGGGCCTTCTCGGCCCGCTGAGCGCCTGTGGGAACCCCCGCATGCAACCGGCAACCACTTCTGCTCTTTCCCTCCTCTACACCAAGCTCCACAGATGTGTTTCATATGACGCCTGAAAAGTAAAAGTTCGAAATGGTGTCCAACGGGAAACTTGTATCGTGGACACAGTGGACACGTCGCACTGCAGTCAGCTCGATTATATATGTTGAGCTCAACAACACCTTGTATATGTATGTACACGAAGGACTTACGCTCGCAGAGGACCAGGACAGAGGGATGATACCGTTGGGTTTAAACACCCTGTGAGGATGCGGCGTAGAGATTGGTCCATTCGGCAATGTGCGGACAACCCGGTGTTGACCCCGATAAGACCGGTCACGAACTACGAAAGCCGCCTCTTCGGGCGAAGCATGGCCGACGAAGGCCTGAAAGTGGGACTCACTTGGCCGACTCATATGGCCGCGTTCTCCGTATGGAACTGGGAGTCTCGGAGTTCCCGACAGCACTCATTCTACACTCTCATGACACCTCCCTGCTCACTTTACATTCTGGAGGGATCGCATCGACTTGGCAATGGGAGCCAAGTCTTCGAGGGTAGCAAAGAAGCCTGTGGTCGTAGAGGCGAAGCGTGTTGCTGCTGAGTTCGACGTTTCTGCAGAAGATGTGAGGAAAACGGTCAAGCACTTCGTCCGACAGATGGGTACCTCTACCGGATTCCTTTCTTCGTGCTTGATAGGCTGATCAATCTTAAGAGGATGGACTTTCCGCAGATGGAGGTACAATGATACCCTCGTTCGTCTGCGCTCTACCATCCGGAACCGAAAAGGTACAGATTCCTGTCGTTCGGCCACTTTCAGAACATTTTGCTCACACTGAAGGTTGGTATAGGGCGTCTGTCTCGCTGTGGATATCGGAGGTACCAATTGTCGTGTATGCAGCGTTGAGCTGCATGGCAACCGAACATTTTCCATCAAACAAACAAAGGCCGCCATCCCACAGCATCTCAAAATCGGGAGCGCATCGGCGGACCTCTTCGCTTTTATTGCACAAGAGGTAGAGACATTCCTGAGAAAACATTACAGCAATAAATATGAGACCCATAGAGCACCCGACCGCGACAGTCCACTCGTGGGGAAAGGATCTGGCAAGCCGGATCACCTCCCTCTTGGGTTTACTTTCAGCTTTACAGTCCAACAGACTGCCATTGATAGAGGTATCATGGGTCGATGGGACAAAGGATTCGATATCCCAGATGCAATCGGAAAAGACGTATGCGCGCTGCTGCAAGAGGAGATCGACAAACTGGACATCCCCGTTCGCGTTACTGCTCTTGCGAATGATACGGTGGGAATACTTATGGCAAGGGCCTACACCTCCCCAGAAAATGGATTCTCTGTCCTCGGTGCTGTTTTTGGAACCGGAACCAATGGTGCATACGTCGAAAAAATGAGTAACGTCACCAGACTCCAGCAATGGCCCGAGCAGGGAAAGGACATGATCATCAATACTGAGTGGGGCTCTTTCGACGAAACACTGGTCGTTCTCCCAAGTACTCCGTACGATGAACAACTCGACAAGGACAATATCCATCCCGGAGAACAAATGCTCGAAAAACGCGTTAGTGGGATGTACCTGGGAGAAATCTTCCGTCTCGCTCTTGTTAGCATTCTGGAAAAGCCGAGCTCCAATATTTTCAGGGGGCCTTCCAAGACCAGTCTCTCCAAAGACTCTCCGCTTCACAAGCCTTATGCAGTGGAAACAAGCCTTATGAGTAGTATCGAGGCCGATGAGTCCACTTTGCTGTCAGCAACACGACGCTGTTTGGAGAAGGCATTCGGCATCGCTCGAGTATCTCTGGAAGATGCTGTTGTCGCCAGGATCATAGCGCAGGCTGTCGGCCGTCGAGCTGCAAGGCTGAGCGGCGCTGCTATTGCTGCTATAGTGGTCAAAACAGATCGGCTGAATGACCCGACTGAGAAAGGTAGGTATTTGGATATCGGTGTCGAGGGTTCGCTGGTGGAACACTATCCTGGCTTTGAAGAAAACATCCGCAGTGCTTTGCGAGAAGTCCCGGGGATCGGCGTTGCAGGAGAGAAGAGAATCCGGATTGGTCTTGCGAAAGACGGAAGCGGGGTTGGTGCAGCTTTGGTCGCTATGGTGGCTGATAAGCAGAAAGACCGGCCAGGGAAGATTGTCCACAATGGTGATATTGAGCCAGCACCAAAGACCTCCGAGGTCAACCATCAGACAGATTTGTCGGCGGTGAGAAGTGATCGTACGACAGAAATAGCAGCGGCAACTTAATATAACTTCTTCTCATGCCCTTTCCTTTCCTCTTCTTGTAAGCCACTGAATAGTATCGAAATATGCCTGTTCAACGTCTTATACTAACGTGCCTTCGTATCAGTGCATTGTGACGCGTCCTAATGCCATGGCAAGTTGAGCCTCTTTCACATGGGTATCCTCCTAATCTCTTCAATCGTCCAGTACTTGCGCATGTTTTCCGCACCGAGCTCTTTCACCTCCTCATCCAAATGTTGCCACAAAACCTTGCCGAACGAGTCCAGAATTTCCTTCATCTTGTCCATCCTGAGTTCATCCTCACCACGCCTACAGTTCTCCAGATACGTTTCCAATTTTTCCAAGCCTTTGTGAATCTGCTTGTGCTGTGTTAACAGCTCTAGCTCTTTGCGAAACGCCGGCATCTTTTTAGCCAGAACAGGAAAGATGTGTCGCTCTTCGATGTTGTGGTGAACGTCAAGGTGGTGACAGAATTCGAGGCCCAGGCCGAGGAACTGGCGGATCGACATGCCCGAGGGACGCTTGTTGCTTTCGCAAGCCGTGTACATGATTGTCCAGGAGTGCCGGAAGTTGTTGTGCTAGATATTTGTGAGCAAAGGGCAAGGATCCATGCGGCGGGACAACTCACAAACAGATCCATGTGCTCCGCCAGACGGTTGTACTGCCTGAACTCATGTGTGCTAAGCTTGGGTAGTTGCGGCTCTTCAGGCTTCAGAGCCTCTGCAGGCGCCACACTTTCTTTCGGGACATCTGCCATGATGGTAGGGCTTGAAGTGGAAGTGTAGTAATGGATCCGGCTAGGGAGGCGTCTGGGAAGTAAGGCTTGGGATAGATAAAGGCGCCGGGGTGCACGACGCAACATGGAGGATGGATAGGTAAGCCATTATGAGATGGAAGTCCGGGGGGCTTTGAAATCGGGGCGCTTGTGTGGACTGTTCGTTCTTCCGACGGCCATGCCCACCTGCTTTGCCCCGTACGCTCGGCAGTGTGATGCGCCGTAGATCCCGGTCCCACTAGTCGGCATTACTGACCTCCGAGGCTCCGATGCCTGAGTCGCCGAGGCCGCTAACGCTGCAGTGCTGTTTTATGTCTCAGCCGTTCCACGACTTTGCTTGCAGTTGAAGTTTGGCAACGACTTAATACCCCTCCACCCCGCGCCGATCGGTCATCCATCTCAGTGCTCTAAATTTTCCAAATTCTTCCCTTCCCCGATCTATCACCACATCACCAGATCCTGGACCTGTTTTCTTCTGTCTGACCACTCAAACCGAACCCTTGAGAGCACAAATACTATGGCGCCCTCTGCAATCAACACCAGCGACGCCGCTTCCGCGCCCGACGCCACCGTTCTCGCGCTGCGCAAAACCCTGGTGTCAGAGACCGAGCCGCTCGCCCGCCGTTTTCGCGCGCTCTTCTCGCTGAAGCACCTGGCGTGCCAGGAATCCTCCACGCCGCAGACCCTCCAGGCTATCGACGCCATCGCCGCCGGCTTCAGCTCGGCTTCAGCCTTGCTCAAGCATGAGCTCGCTTACTGCTTGGGCCAGTCGCGCAACCCGCATTCCGTCTCCTACCTGAACCATGTGCTCGAGGACAAGCACGAGGATGCCATGTGCAGGCATGAGGCTGCCGAGGCCCTGGGTGCTCTGGGCTACGAGGAAAGCTTGGAGTTGCTTAGGCGCTTGAGGGATGCGCCTGATGAGCTTGATGTCATCACTGAGACGTGCGATATCGCTGTTGCCCGAATCGAGTGGGAGCACTCCAAGGAGAGGCAGGCTGAGAAGATCAGACAGAGGTACAGTGGTGTCACATCATGAGTGATCGTACAATTGGGCTAATATGGACGTTCTTAGTGACTTTGCATCTATTGACCCCGCTCCTCCGATGCCGCAGGAGAGTCAGAAGCCCTCAATTGAGGATCTGGAGCAGGCACTGCTTGACACCAAGCTGCCTCTCTTCAAACGCTACCGTGCCATGTTCGCTCTCCGAGACCTCGCCTCCCCTCCCGACCTCCCCACTGCCGTCTCCGCTGTCAACGCCCTTGCCAAGGGTCTGCACGATTCCTCTTCCCTCTTCCGTCATGAGGTTGCTTTCGTTTTTGGACAGCTGTGCCACCCGGCCTCGATTCCCGCTCTCACCAAGTGCCTGAGTGACAGCAGTGAGGCCGGAATGGTCCGCCACGAGGCTGCCGAGGCGCTTGGCAGCTTGGGTGACGAGGAGGGTGTTGAGGATACCTTGAAAAGGTTTTTGAATGACCCCGAGCAGGTCGTCAGGGACAGTGTCATCGTCGCGCTGGACATGGCCGAGTTCGAGAAGAGCGGGCAGGTCGAGTACGCCATTATCCCCGACAAAGAGGAGGGCGCCGTCGCCGCTTAGAGTACAAGAAAAGTTTACAAAGTGTATTGGCGTTTTGGGTTGGCGGTCTAGAGGATAAAGTACTTTATGGAAGGGTATATCGTTGGGTGATCCGAGTGGAAAGCATCGTTTATATGAAAGCATGATACCAGTGTATGAGCAAGCAGAAGGGAATTGCGTTTAGTTGTTGGTATTCCACCTGTAAAAAACATCAGCATGCGTTCCAAGACCACAACAAGGAAGCCGTACTTATGACCACAGTCGCACGTGTAGAAGACCGTGCTACCTTCGTCTGCACTACGCAGCTGCTGCGTGTAGTATCTGACCTCCTCCCTACCACACTTCTCACACGTCTGCCTAATCGTGGCATCCGTCTGCATGTCATCCTCTGTGAGCGTCTGCACTTCGGAGAGCTTGGCGCGGAGAGAAGATGGGAACGCGGACGGCTTCGAGTGGGTCACGATGGTCTTCGCCGCGGTATCTGCAAGCAAGGTGAGCGCATGCGACAATCAGGCGCGCAAAGATTCCAGCGGTGCGCGGGGTGAAGCAAGGGAAGTGAAAGAGCAAGGCAAGGTGAAGAACCGAGGTGAGCGGCGTGGAGACAGACACGGAAAAAGCATCGGGGATGGCTGGCTAGTGCAAGTAAGAGAAGAGAAACCATACCTCTGCAAGAAGCGCCACAAACATCGCAAACCAGCATGGCCTTCTTGTCTCCGGAGCTGCCGTCGAGAAGGTTACCGCAATCGGTGCAGAAGACGAGGGAACCGATGGCCGACATTATGGATTGAAGATTTTCGTATACAACTGGGAACAGGCGCAGAAATCGAGCTAATTGAGGGTATCGCGAAAAAGTCTTGGGCGGTGGTTGGAGATGACGGGCGGAGATCTGAGGATTTTCCCCGACGACAAGGAATTTGCGCGCGCGAAATTTAGTTGTTGCCGCAGGGATTGGGCCGAAGCGGCCTGGGAGCGGCAACGAGTCGGTCTCAGCCCTACGAGCTAGGTCGCGCCTTCGCGCGTTGAATGGTTCCCCAGGGCCATCTCTATCTAACTCCGTCGCCCACCACCAACAAGTGCCGGCTTGCGGAGACCCTTTGCGCGATCCCACTCCCTTTTCCTGCCACGTTGCTCTTGCACCTATCGAAATGGCCATCGAAATCGAATCGTAGCGACCAGTATCGACCGGCATTCCCACGCCGCGCAGCTCCGCAGACACCTCCGAAACCTTTGTCCCACGCTCTCTAGCGACATCCCGAATGCTCCGCGCAGAGTTGAGCGAGTCTTTGTCTCCTTTCAGTCGACGGCACTGTGACTACATCCCAAGGCTCGGCTGCAAATTACCTCGACCGTCGTCGAAACTGCGCAACGATGGATGCCGCAAGCCGCCCTACAAACGGCGCAAACGGAGCCTGGCCTCCAAACAACTCCATGAGCCTGCCGATGCGGCCGCGGCTACCCACTGTTGACGATGCTCTCCAGTATTCTCCGCTAAGCTCAATAACGCCCTTCGATCCCGGTACGTCATTTCACCTTGGTCAAACTGCACATCACCCAGCTACGCTGCACCGAGAACCCACAGCTGCCTAATGCGGGCAGCCGCATGCCCTGCTACAAACGCGTCTAACCACTTCATAGAAATCATTCCTTTCCCATCCGCTTGTCCTCAACCACAAGACACCATCTACACAAACGTCGACGAGCGTCGGAGGTCGAGAAGGTACTTGGAGTCGCTCAATGCGGAGGCTTCGAACTCACAGAGCACTTCATACCGGTTGCAGCAGACGCTTCAAGAGCTGCGGCAACTGCTGAAGCCAAAGGACCTGACTGAGTTGTACGTCAAGATCCTATTTCACCCTCCCGTCGACTTCAAACTCACGCGCTTGCAGCAAGTTCAAGCGTCCCAGTCAAGGGCTTCAGGGCACCTCCAACGGCACCTCGCAAAAGGCACCGACCCCACGCCTAGGCAATTTCTCCAACATGGTGTTGAACAACACAAATGTCGCCTTCAGATGTATGCAACCTATATGCATGAAGCGCGCTGGCGGTTGTCGCTGACTGCGTCTAGACCCCACCCCTCCTTTATCAACCCCCGATGCAAAGGCTCCAGTGAAGCGCTTAGACGGATCTCAGTCGCGCCAGCATGAAAAGACCCCACGGCGTCCTTCTGCACCTGCACCAAGTGCACAGTTCCAGACGCCACAGGCAACGCCACAGGACAACAGAGAGAATACCGCGATAACTCCACACAGGACCCCGCAAGTTACGCCGCAAGTTCTCCAACAGAACAGGTCCTCTGTCAACCAAAATGCCAAAGTTGCAGTCGTCATTCCTGGCAAAGTCTCACAACCGAAGCCAGCTGACACAAGTGCCGAAGACAAACCGCAGCCAAACGTGGAAGTCAGGCAGCAGCCTGTTGTTGAAGTTAGGCCGGAGCCCAGTGTTCAAGTTCAAATCAAGCAGCAGCAGCCAAGCATCGACGCTAGACCAGCTCCTCCCAGTTCGCAAGAGAGACAAGCGGCAGCGTCTGTCGTCATACCTGGTTTACCCCCGTCTTCGCAGAAGGACCAATACCGGGCTTACCCGGATATCGACGCGCATGTTCTTGCTGGTGAAGATGTGATGTCGAAGAAACGGAAGCGGGATGACGAGGCTGATGCTGTGGCAATAACGATGAGCATCGACCAAAGACAGAAGGTGGATACGGCTGTCATGAACCTGCAAAACCTGATCGGCGACATTTTTGAAGCTGAGGACCAACTGCAACCAGACACTTCCGGCGTGATCTCCTCTGACGCTGCAAAGTTCTTCATCCCGAATCATGTCAGCGATAGTGAGCTTCCCGTTCTTGCTCCACAGGTGCAGTTTCGGTTGGACTCCGCCTTGTACAAAGTCATATCCGTCAAGGCTTTCGCGAACATCTCTGCGGATAATCTCAGCCGCGTTCAGAAGCTATGCGAGGGCGCTGTCAGTGGGGTCTCGAGTCTTTCCATCACCCTAGGCGAAAATTGGTCTGAGGGTGATATCGAAGAATGGGTCGGTCGTCTCAACAGAGCCCAGCATGGATTGCAAGCTGCCAGGGTACAACTCAGAATTATGACAGCTGGACGAGAGGAAAAACAGCTCTACTCTGAAGACCTGCTTTCCAACATCCTCGACGCTCTGAAACATGTGCTGGAAACCTGCATGATTCCTATCATTGAGGCACGCAACTCAGAGTCAAGCAGCATATCGTTCAAGATCCTATGTGCCCAGAGAAAGCCACTCACGTCACTCCTACAGATGGCCGGCAAGGTCCTTAGGTTGCTGTCGGAGATGATTGTGAAGGTGGACGTATCTGAAAGTGCGGTCACTTCTGTCGAATTTCTATCAACTACTTTGATCTTCATGGAAAACGCTCCTAATGAGAAGGACTCGGCGCTCGGGATTCAGAAATGCGAAGCCATTCGAAGGATTGCCATGGACGTCTTGGCCAAAATATTCGCACGCTATCCGGATCAGAGGACTTTCATTTTTGACGAGATTCTCACCTCCCTGGAGAAGCTCCCTGTCACCCGGCAAAGCGCAAGACAATTCAAAATGGCGGACGGCAAGCCCATCCAACTTGTTTCGGCACTGTTAATGCGACTCATTCAGACCAGTGCGACACGCTCGATCAGGGATACTCACAAGGACGTGCAGGGCCTGCGCTTGGATGACGCCCTGGATGAGGAAGACAACGCATCTCAAAATGGCGCTCGCTCGCCCGTACGAGATCAAACCGGAATAATTGACATGGATGACGCTTGCCAAATGGACCGAGAAGAGCTTGTCCAAGAATTGTCCAGTGTCATGAAGCCCCTCTTTGAGGATGCACAAAAGAGCACACGGTACTTGATCAATTTCATGGTGCAACGGGCAATGACGGCTACGAAAACGGGTGATCAACCATACCGAAATCTGCTGGATATTTTCACCGAGGACTTCCTGAACGTCCTTGGATCTCCTGATTGGCCTGCGGCTGAGCTGCTCCTGAGAGCACTTCTATCTAACATGATCGGCCTTGCGGAGAACGACAAGAGCGCAGCACCAGCTAAAAACATGGCTCTGGATCTGATGGGCTTGATGGGATCTGGCATCTTGGAACTGCAACTCCA
This sequence comes from Dothiorella sarmentorum, assembly GCA_023082095.1. Classification (NCBI taxonomy): domain Eukaryota; kingdom Fungi; phylum Ascomycota; class Dothideomycetes; order Botryosphaeriales; family Botryosphaeriaceae; genus Dothiorella; species Dothiorella sarmentorum. Next base: position 425,368 of record JAJMVL010000001.1, read on the forward strand.
CGTCAAGGGTTCTATAAGAAGCATGGATACCTCGGAATCGGATCAATCTCGGAAGCTCGTCCAAATGACCGAGGATATTATGGACGACAAGTTCGAGGATGCTGATCTGCTAGAGTTTGACGGACCATATCGCGTTGTTCTGGAGTACCTATGGGCACGCGACCTGGACGATCCTCAGTTGCAAAGTGCTCAAGGTTACCATCTGACTCAGTGGGCGAAGGAGGTCCATTCCTTCCTGGACAAAGACGACGACGAGAACATGCGAGGAACCCTGGCAGTTCAACTGAGAAACATGGTACTCGACCCGAAATGGCTCGAGCAGGAATTCGATCTCTCGAGCGTCAGTACATCCCAAGGCAACCTCGCTGGGTCCATCGTCGCCCTTCGGCTTCCTTTCTGCAAGGCGTTCAAGCGGATGTTCGCCATCTTACTGAGCGCCATGACAAGTGACCAGGCAACTGTCAAGAGCAAGAGTTTGAAGAGTGTAGTCCAGCTTTTAGAGAAAGATCCATCCATCCTCAAGAACGGCACCTACATTATCAACCAGATCTTGCGCTGTGCCGCCGATCAATCGCCCCTTGTCAGAGATTCTGCACTTGGCCTCCTTGGGAAGTGCCTCCAGTTCAAGCCTTCACTTGAGCATGAGGTTTGCGACCGGATTATTGCTCGGGCTCAAGACGCCGCAGTTGGCGTCCGCAAGCGTGCTATGAAGCTTCTTAAGGACATATATCACAGAAACGAGTCGAAGGATGTCAAAACGGCTATTGCTGAAGCCCTTTTGCTGCGCATTCGAGACAGCGATGACGGCGTTTCGGAGCTCGCACGGACGACATTCGAAGAGATTTGGTTTACTCCCTACCACGCGACCAACAAGATGGAACGGGCTCAGGCCAAGCTCCTTCTGCAGAATCAAGTCACCCTCATTATCAGGACCGTTCAGCGCGGCGAGAGTGTTCTTTCTGTGCTGGACGCACTCCTAGAGACCGTCCTATCAGCCGACTCAAAGAACAATGTCGCTAACTTCAACGTCTGCAAGACCATGGTCGCCCTCATGTTCGATGGCGTCATTGACAGCACAGAACTTCCAGAAAGCCCATCACAGCAGCATATTCTGCAGACTTTGACCGTTTTTGCAAGAGCAAATCCGAAGCTCTTCACAGGGGACCAATTACAACTCTTGCAGCCCTATGTCCAGAACCTTTCGAACACGGACGACTTGCTGATATATCGTTCAGTCATTGTCATATTCCGCCATACACTGCCCTCCCTTTCTTCGCTTCAGAACGTCTTTCTCAAAGCAGTGCAAGATGCTCTGCTGTCAAGTGTTTCGAAGCTGGGAAAGATGGAGCTGAACGAAGTCGCCCAATGCCTTTGGATTATCGACGGCGTCCTCAAGAATACGGAGCGACTGGTCAGGCTGACCATCTCCGTCATCAACGGTGTGTATGCAAGCAAAGATGCTAACCTCAATGAGGACACGCCGCAGGCCGCCTCAGCCCATAATCGGGTCAAGCGGTATATGATGATCGCTGGGTACTTTGGCAAAAGCTGCAACTTCGACTCGCATGCAGCGGCGTTCAAGGAAAAGTTTCCATGGTGGACAGGCAGTTCCGTTGCCGGCCTGATCGTTGATGTGATGAGGCCATTCACTCGCCAGAAGCTTCCCCATCCGTTGAGGGAGATGGCTTTCGAGAGCATCGGCATGATCTGCCAGACATGGCCCGACCAGTTCCTCCGCACTGACGTCACAACGGCCTTTGAATTGGTCTTTCACAACCGTGAGACGAAACTGGAACAGATTGTTCTATCTGCATTCAAGACTTTCTTTGCCAAGCAAGAGATGAAGTCGGAGTCCGGTGCCCAAATCAAGGTGGGACAAGGAATCGCCAGAGGTTCTGAACGCCTTGAAGTTTCTCTGATCGCGAGCGAAGATGATGGCGCGTGCAGTGGCATTGCTCAGCGCTTTCTGCAGCATATTGTCCGCATAGCTCTTGAACCTGCGGAAGAACTTGCTATGACAGCGACCCAGGTAATCGCAAGCATCAATCGCCAAGGATTGGTTCATCCGAAGGAGTGCGGGCCTGCTCTCGTTGCCCTTGAGACGTCTAAGAACCAGTTCATTGCCAATCTTGCATTCCAGGAGCATAGAACATTGCATCAAAAGCACGAGAGCATGTTCGAAAAGGAGTACATGAAGGCGGTCCAACAGGCATTTACTTACCAGCAAGAGATCTTCAAAGATACGCACGGAGCCACCGCCCATCCTTTCGCGCCCAAGCTTCGTTCATTGTTCGAAGTCCTTAAGACGGGCAATGGCAAGGTCCGCAAGAAGTTCCTACTGAACCTGTCTGCGAAGGCGGACTTCGACTTCTCAAGGCTCAACACAACGGAAGAGTGCCCGTCTCACCTGCTGTATGCTCGCTTCTGTCTGGAGAACTTGGCATTCTTTGACTACGTTCGGGTCGACGAGTTGCTTGCTCTCGTCTCAAACATGGAGAAGATAGTGTCAAACACGGGTACCCCTGTTGCACACGCAATCGAGCTCGAGGTGCTCAAGGTCCGCCTCGACGAGCCTGCAGCTCTACCTCCACTCGCAACTTCCATTGAGACTGTCGACCCAATGATGCAGCAGGCCATGGACCAGTCTTTCCAGCAGATTTCACAGCTGCAGCCGATGCAGCCGATGCAGCCACTTCAACAGCCGTTCCTCAATGGTGAGACAAGAACTCAGCCATTGGATGTCGCTCCCGAGCGTCTCAAACACCTCACCGTTGCATCTATCATTCTGACCATGATCTGGGAGACGCGCACGTACCTTCGCCGTATTTGGGGTCTTCAAAAGCAGCGCGAGGGCGGCAAGAACACCACGAAGCACACCATCAAGGACCTGAACAAAGCCCCGTCCCGTCAGCCTTTTGTCGTACCGGACAAATACTGGGAGAAGATGCTTGCGCTTATGGAAACTCTCTCCAGCCCTGAAGTCATGGTCGCGCAGTGCAAGGCGTTTGCAGAGCTCCTCGCGATCGACAGTGAGCTGAAGATTGTCTCGGAAGATGACGAGGAGGCTGAGTTGGCAGCTAAGGCGGCGGGCTACGAGACGCCGGATGATGACGAGGAGAGCCGTGGTGATAGCCAGACCCCAGGAGGTGGAACTGGACAGCGCAGTCGCAAACGCAAGAGTTCTATGGGTGCCTCGGGCACCCCCAAAAGACGCAGAGGCCCTGGTAAACCGCCAGGCAAGCCTAAGAACGCAAAGGCTAGACGGGGTTCAAGAGGTTCGAGTGGCAGTCGAGAGGAAGAAGTCGCGGGTTGGGAGTAAAGGAGAAGGGGGAATGGATGGCTAAGTGAGTTGATTCTGGTTTCTTTGTATCATTTCGTCAAGGCTGGAGATACGGTTGCAAAAGTAGCTTCTTTTGCGTGCATTACCGTTTAGCGTCGACGCCTGCATGCATTTCTTTGGCGTAATTTCGATAATAGCTTATCATACGATGCATGGAAGGACTTATGGCATGGTATAGTATGGCTTTTCCCTTTTCATTCATTTTGCGCAAAATATCTCCGATGACCAACAGCATAGCGAGCGACTGGAAAAAGGAAGTGGGCTGGGCAGGATTGCCAGTGCTTCATTGCTTGATATACCCCATTGAAGGTTTTCCATTCTTCTTCTCGGTTCCAAATTCGATTGCATTAGGCTTGATTGTAATATTAGAGGGCAAATATACGCATATTCTCGGAAAGAAGCATTGTGCTCAGGCATGTCACAGGGATTGTATGACTTTGAGACTCGCACGTGGATTCTCTCCCGTCAGACGCTGTGTCTGGCTAGACTACTGATCAAAGAGGCAGTGATATGAGCAGTAACGTTCCCCTCGCACCGAGAGTGGTTGGCGATCGGATATTCACATGCATTATGCGACGGAGCATATCGAAGTGACTGGCGGAGAGACTGATAAGACAGGCATCCGTAACGCAACTGACATCTGCCAACTGCCAACCGCTTAGCGGCGTGGTATGCCGTGTGCCACAGTGTTGAACACCCGAATAGTGCCACATGCCGGCCCCAGGATCTGAACCGTTCGTCATGCATATCAATGGCGAGTCGTGGCGGTGCTCTCTCTCCGCTTCGGCACCCTCGATCCTTTCCGGCCGGACCCCGCTTTTCACCACCGATGCCCCTCCTTCTAACTTTAAACCGAGTAGCGCTGTAGACCGAATTGCCGTGTTGGGAAACCCTCGATACAAGTCATCCTCGTTGTGTGGTAGGAAAATCGGGGCGATTTGCTCCGCGGGGCTTGGAGTTAGTGCGGGCGCTGCATGACCAACGTCCGGGGAAGAATGCTCTGTTTTCTTTTGGCTGGAGAGGAGAGAAACCACACCTCAGGATGCAGAGCTCGCGAAAACTATTGTAGAAACCCTGCAAAAATCAGCACACGAGCGCAGGGATGGTCGGACGGTGTCGTAAAGCATAGCCACATGGCTTACTACCAAGGACCGCATCTACTACCACACCTCGTCCCCTACCTAAGCTTTCTCCCAACGAATGAGTTTGAATCACCCCCCTTCCGTTCGTGAAACTCAACCTTGCATAGCAACAGCAACCCTCCTTCGCAGTGCCACCGAAAAGCAAGGCGCCGCCAGTTGCTACCCTCAATACCACCCAACAGCCAACTCTTCCACTCCGCACGCCATCCAGGTCACCCCACCATCACCGAACCCCTCCTACTGTTGCAATTTTCCGTAAACCGAACTAGTAGATACAGAGAATCGGCGATTTAATGACGTATATCACGGCGAGTCAAGCTAGACCGCAAGAGGCAATATTGCGAGTTTAGCGAGTGTGATAGATCTGCGGATCAGCAATGCCGCTGAAGATGAGTGTGGAGTATAAAGCTTTAATTAGCGACGAATGAGATAGGCGCGCGGTTAGATGAAGACGTTCGGCCGTCCACGTTTCCTTTTTTAAAATTATATCAGGACCGAGGCAACGGGCAACGGGCAAGCTCGGTTGCGAGGTGTTCCCCCCAAAGTCGGGCCGCACGAGAAGGCGCGAAAAAAACCGGGAACGTTGAGATCTCTCTTCGGGTTCGTATCGGACTGCGAATTAGAGCCTCGGGGATACGGAAACCTTGACGACCAAAAGATAACCACTACCAAATAACGTCCGAAGAGGGAAATTGTGGAGGTTGATCGATGGAACAACCACTTGTCGTACGAGCAGACGGCTCTGAACTCATCAACGGCCGCGTCACAAGTGGGACCCCGGAAATCAGTGAGCATGTTAGCGCGAGCTGCAACAGCGTTTTTCTTCTTCAACATGTCGAATATCAAGCCAATCAGCGCGGCTTGACACGGGTAGCGCGTCTTTGACACGACCATGTCGCGTTTCAACACGTCCAAACGCGCCCTCTCCTCTACAATATACGCAAGGATGACGTGTTAGGCATCCCGTCCGAGGTGGACGACGTGGAACTGCCCGGCACTAATGCATAGCTGAAGCTTGAAGAGGTGGCTGGTTTCTGGAAATTCGGAGGCTGGGTGAGGGAAAATTGTTGGGGGGCGCATCCTGTTTGCTTCAAAGCTGTGTCACAGGTTACGGCAGAACACGAACGTTGCACCGCGCATGCAGGAACAGGCATTGCGAAACGTGCGAACCAAGGTCTACCTTGCCGCTGCCATCTGCAGGTCAGACCATAAGCGAGCTTCACATGCAGCTATTCTGGTCGCAGCTGTGGCCGCAGCTAAGGTATTGAATCGTTACACCACAAACATAGCTTCGCCAAACCTACTGCCTTCTTGATGCTTTGAGTTTTTCGTGCCACTTCCGTGGTCCTTTTGCTGCCGCCTTGCCTGGCGCCACCGACGGCAGAGCAGCTGCGCTCTTGGACGCGATTGTGTGGTCTGAGGGTAAAGTGTAGTCGCCCTGTTGACACGCATGAGCAACTTTGCACCTCCTGGTGTAATGAAAGTAACGCACCTTGATAGCTTCCAGTTGGGCATCGCCTCTCCAGGACTCGGGTAGCGCGTCTCTCCATACGTCTAGAAATTCAGCGGTAGGCCTGGGAGATCTGTAATGCGAGTCCAACGCGGCGAGAAGGTTGCGGCCAACCCATGGCACACACTTTGCGCGATCGACGGCGGCCCCTACGATCATCAGTCCGCGTTTGCGCAGAGATAAGGTCTTAACTCACAGTCGTCTCCAGTCATCTGGTCATCGGGTAGTAAATGGTAGAATATTGATTGCACCAATCCTGGCAAGAGACCCTCCTCATCTTTTAGCGTCTTCGCCAGGTCCTCGACCTTGAACTGGGCGCCTAGGTCGATGCCTTCCGCAACTGCAGTGGTGAAGATGGTCCTCCAGTACATCCAAAGGGCTGGTAGCGTTGGAAGAACGGGGCCGCCTTCGAACTCAAAGGCGCATATGTCTACCCATGCTTGCTCGCATTCCTGGTCGGAGAAGGGAATGTCTGCGTAGAAATCGTCCTTGGTCTTCGGGACGATCTCGCCGCTGAAGTCAGCGACAGTCTCGCCATCCCAGCGCTCCGAATGCCAGATCCTGGTGATGGCTTCCCGGAGAGCTGCGACTGGCGACTCGCTGACTGGGTGAAGCTCGAGCAGGGCGCCGCACTTGGCAACGGCAGAGATGGCTGGGGTTCCATCGTTGAGATTCACCGGACGAGTCAAGTGGACCGAGTTTGACGTGTGAACCTGGCGGAGATGATACGTCTTGCTGGATGTACAAAGCACGGCGGATGACTGCTGCTGCTGTGCCGTTGTGCTTGATGATGTTGCAGGGACGGGCTTGGACTTGATCGACAGCCTACCCCGGCAGGTCAGAGGGCGCCTTCATCTCGGTCGTCTGAGCAGCGCACTCACACCGGGGGGTTTTGCGAGCACAGCAGCTCCAGCAATGGCTCCGGAAGCTCCAGCAAGCGGAAGTTTTCCTCGGCGTGGGCCAGAGCGAGCGGCACGGCGGGCTGATGCTGCGTCGACATGGTGGCGGGATGGGCAGCACGACGGGACGCGGGGCCGGAAGAGGCAAAATACACACGGCGGGAGTCCCTCCAACAACGGGAGGGTGAATTTAGGTTGCTTGTTGCTGATGCGGTCAAAGGTACGTAGCACGGCGGGCGGCAGCTTTGCCGACGCAAGTCGCGTCGCGCGATCTCCCGCTGGCTGGGGCGCCACAGGTGTGCCAGCGGTCGCACAGGTACTAGGGTTTCCCGGGCCACTTTGCGATCCTTGTCGCCGCTTCCACTGAAGTACCAGCTGGGGTTCATCCGCCGACAGCCCAGGACCCAGCCAGCCACGCCAGGGAAGCCGCTTCTACGACGGATTATCTGCGTCGCAGCTCCTGTCGACCACCTTCCTCCCCCACCTCTCCCAGTGCCTTCTGCGCACTCCTATGGACCTCGCTCCGCCAAACCCCGCGCGGTCTCTCTGACGGTCGCCAGCACCGAAACACCTGCAATTGGCGCCCGACATGGTTCTCACCAGCCCGCCGCCGCCCGCGCTCTCGTCCGAGTTGCTGGAGCCTTTCTACACCACCGATGACTTGCTCTCAAACGCCCCGGTCCTGGCCTTTTACGGCGCAACCTCCACCGCAACCGTCAACGCGAACACGTCCCGCATCCAAGTCCACATTTACACCCCCGCCGGCCTGCAGTCGTATCCGCGCCTCACTATCTCGCCGAGCTCCCCCCTTTACGCCGCCGTCAACTGCCTCGCGCGCGAAGACCAGGGCGATGAAGTGTGTCGCGCCCTGGCCTTCAGTCTGTACAAGTACTTTCTGGAGCTCTCACCAATGGCCAAATCGACATGGGAGCACCAGTCCACCTCACCTGGGAAACTTCCTTCGGCCCCGCCGCTCTTCGGCGAGGCGCATGCTGCGATACTGGCGAGTCGCATGATGAGGGTTGAGAATGCGACGGAAGTGGTGCAGGATGTCAGGCAGGCGCTCGCTGAGCAGTCAGTCTCATGGCTGGATGTCGACGTGGTGCTTCCGCCCGGAGCGGTGAAGGAGGTGGACAGCAATCTGCGAGAGTCTATTCTGCCAGAAGAGACGGGAGAGGACATTATTTTGAATGCGCGCTATGGCGAATATGCGCCGATTGTCAAGATGCTTGGAGAGCCGACCTTTCTTCCCACGTCGAGGCTGCGTCGCGCGCCTTCAAAACCAACGGGGCTCAGCCGCTCCTCCCGCTTCTCGCGACAGCAGAAAGAAAACTTGAGGCGCGAGCTGTGCGAGTTCATCGACACCGAGGAGAGCTATGTTGGCAAGGTCTATGATCTCCTGCATAGCGTTGCCGAGGACTTTCGTCAAAAGGCCCGCGTCAAAAGCCCAAACAGCTCAAGCCCAAGTGAAGAGGCTTTGGAAGGACTGTTCCCCCCAAGTCTTGACGAGATACTCAACGCCAACACCGGTTTCTTGGAGGATATCCGCAAAATAATAGAAGGGACTGAAAACGACGCTATCCAGGACATTGAGTCGACCACCGAAGAGCCATTCGCGCCAAGCAAGCCCGAGGAAGATGTCACTGGCACCATGGCGTTCGCCAACTGCCTGCTCGACTGGTTTCCAAAGTTTTCCGACTGTTACACAGACTACATTCAAGCGCACTCCGATTTCGGCCAGTACTTGAAGGTTTTCCTTAGAGAGACCGGCTCAAGCTTTTCCAAGCGGGTGCAAGAGACTGGCGAGCAAAGACTGATGTCTATGCTTATTGAACCGGTGCAGCGTCTGCCTCGGTACAGCCTTTACATCGACAATCTTGTGAAACAACTCCCCGTTCGCCATCCCGCTCTCAGGCCGCTACTCAAGGCTCGCGATGTTATCTCCGAAATCTGCTCCCGAGATTCCCCATCGTCAGAGATATCAAAGGTTATTGAACGTCTTCAATACCTGATCCCGTCGTGGCCACAGGCGTTCCGACCGGAAGGCCGTCTTGTTACTGCCATGGATGTTGTTGAACTGGCGCCCCCCTACCGGAAGGACATCAAGGCAAGAGGTGCCAGTCCTGGCATTCTGCTTCTCTTTACCGACGAACTTGTGCTCCTGATCAAGTCAGGCCACAAGACAATGTCGGCACGAGGACTCCTTGCAGAGATCGACAACCTTAGCGGCCCGCTAGATGAGACCCCTCAAATCGCCACCCAGTTGATATTCCTGCAGCACATGAAACTCGAGAATAGCTGGTTTACTGAAGTCGATGATGGTGCGCTGCTTCAGCTGTACCACTCCGATGGATCATCACAGCCGCCGACGACCTTGCATTCGCTCAATGCGTCTTCCTTGTGTATGTTCTACCTCACAGGGTCGTACGAGTTCAAGGCTTCACGATGGCTAGAAGAGACTGTCAAGGCAAAAGTCGAGTGTCGCTTTCCAGACGCCGAACGTGAAAGCCCCAGGTGGGACGTGAGAAGTCTGTCAGGAGACCTGAACCTTTTCTCCGCTATCTTCGAGGAGGGTGAAGGCCAAGTCATCGAGGGACGCCGCATACCTGCCCGTATACGCATGGTCTTGGATCCCGAGAAAGGCTCCAAGAAGCTCGAAGTTGGGCAGGACGGAGTTGAGCTGATCGCTACCGTTACTGCTCTCTCGGACGAGTTGTATTGTCTGGAAACAAGGGCGATGAACGATTTCGCTTTTCGCGATAAAGTGACCGCAACGGAGCTTCTGCCGGTCTTCTCGAAAAGAGGTGAGTAATCTCGACAGGAACGCAGTTGTCCTGAGCTACGCATTCTGCATAATCGACTAACAACGTTTAGTGAGCAACTTCTTGCAAATGCGCCATCAAATTCGGAATCCTACCATGACGTCGATCTTCCTCTTGCGCAATCAGCAAATCTTGCAATCTTTGAAGATTCGTACGGAAGGTGTTCAGGAGGAAATCGTACTCGAGCGCGCTGCCGGTCGCAGATCTCCCGTTAAGGTACTTTCGAAGGTTCTCGGAAACAGTATGAGAGAACACGGCACGCCACGCAAATTACAACGCCCACCGCCCGTTCTTGGAGATATCCCCAGATTCTCACCCACTGGACAATTGAGATCTTCCCCCTCACCCAACGGACCATACAAGACTTTCAGCCAGCCTTCGTCTAGGGATGACCTGGGAACCGGCAGCAAAAACAACAGCAGATCTTCGCTCAGCTTAGAGGACTACGCCAACGATCCCTTCATGAAGCTCGAGGAAACTCTCGCAACGTATGTCCTCGCACTGCATGCTAGAAAGGGAAATGTCGTTGGTCGTGTCGTCCGTAACAGGGCGAACGCCGACGAGCTTGCTGTGAACGAGCTTTACAACGTTCTGCTGGAAGAACCAACGAACATTGAGCTTGCCTCACAACAGCCAGTGGACGTGCTCTTCAGGGCGTTTGAGAAGTTTGTGCACGTGGGTTGGAGAGAGAAACTGGGACTCGTCGTACCTGTCGATGTTCTGAGTGCTTTGCAATGCCATCCGGAATCGTATCCCGGCGATTTCGAGGAATACTTCAGAAAGAGAGTCAGTGAGCTGCAGCCTCAAAACCAGCGTGCCTTGCGCGCGTCGATCAAGCTGCTTGCGGACTTGCTTGGAGGGACTGGAAACGATGGTGATCGCGGAATGATCACTGCTGCGTTCGCCGAAGTCTTGGTTCCGGATGGCAATTCTCACGACTACATTTCCCTCTTGGATCGATTCATTGAGGACATCGACTCTCTGTTCGGGAGACCTTCGTCGAGCGGAAGCTTGACCCCCAGCCAGAGCTCAATGAACTCCCGCCACGGTTCGAAGACGAACGTGAGCACCCACTCGAACACGTCGTCTTTGAAGAGGCGATTCGGCCTGAAGGGGTTCAGCGGGTTGCACAGAGAAAACAGCAGGTCGGAACATGAATCGAAGGTCAGCCAAGTGTGGAGGACGCTGAGCAAGACGGGCCGCAACGTTGATGGGCAAGCTTCCAGCATGTCCAAGGCCACGCCTCTGCTGCGATCCCACTCTACGGAGCAAGACACACGCACTTCGCCAAAGCGGCCTGGGTCTCGTGATAGGCCAACGGTCTTGGGTGCCTTTCCGTTCGAAGAAACTTCACCAACACGTGCTCTGGCGACTATTGGGGAGGGTCGAGAGACTCCACGCAGGAAGCGTCGCAGTTCTCTCTCTGACCTTCGCGAACTTCAAGCGCAGCAGAAGGAAGCTCAGGCTCAGGCTCAGGCGTTGTCACCCAGCACACCGCGCCGTGTGGACCAACCGAACACCAAGTCCACAGTTTCACCCACCACACCTTCGCTGCCCAAGCCCTCTGGCATACCGAATCCTGCCCGCCTCGGCTCTCCAGCTCGGAAGGAAGGCTCTCCCGCTCCGGTGCTTAGTGCGATTCCCATTCCCCGATCTCGCACTACTGCAGGTGGCAATAACGACAAGCCCAAAGACGACTCGCCTACACCTCGTCCTCTGGCATTTTCCCCAAGGAAGGGCCGTAGCAACACTATGACGGAAAATGTCCCCCCCAAGAACCTTTCCGCGATCCCGACCCTTCATCGTCCAACTAATAGCACCAGCACCATTACCAGCGTTCCCCTTCCTCTTTCAGAGCGTCCATCTTCCGGGAATCGCCCGAAGAGTATAGGTATTGCCCCCACGGATGATCTGGGCAAGCCTACCGCTCTAGAAGCACCCATTATCTTCTCGCCTACCAAGAAATTACGGATGCAATCGCCACAGAAGCTTCGCGAACGCCTGCAGAAGGAACAGAATGCAATCAAAAGCGCTGAGAGTGCACTGCAAGCCGAGCTTTCCCGGATCGGTGATGAGATGGCGAATACGCCAAACGGCAGTGCGGTTGTCTCACCACTACGACCGACAACCGTACGCACGCAAACCGAGCCCCAGACACCCGGCCGTCGCCGCCCAGCAACTCCCAAGGCGAACTCGAGCGATGGTTTCAGCGCCATTGCCACCATCGGCCGCCACAATTCACCCACCACAGCACTGGCTGCGCGCATCACATCCCTCGAATCTCGTATCCCAACATTGCTGTCGTCGCTGCAGGAACGCAACGCAGCGATCGCAACCGATGTGGCATCGTCACTGCAAGTGTCGGAAGCGCGGGCCAGGAAACTCGACGAGCTGTACCGCGAGGCCAACGCAGAAAATGAAGCCCTGTACTCACGCTTCAACGAGGAGCTGGCGCGCGTGCTCCGCAGCGTCAAGGCCGGCGACGGCGCCGATGAAATGCGGCGCAAGCTACGCGAGCAGCAGGAGGAGAGCGAGCGCCTGCGTAAGGAGAACTGGAGGCTGAAGCGGGAGAACTTGGGCCTCAGAGCTCAGCTGAAGGACGGCTGAGCGTCCGCTTCTTTGGATCGTCATTCCGTTAAGTGCCTCGAGCTTCGCTGATTGCGTGTGTTTTTTCTTCGCGACGCACTGTTGCTTTGATCAAGGCATGCTGGCGGGCCCGCTGCGGAGCGCTGCTTCTTTTGACCCTCCACCGTTTCTCATCAACTTTTGCTTTGCTGTTTTGCATTCATCTCTGTTTGAAGCGTTACCTGCACAGTATATGATACCTTTCTTCCCTTGTTCTCTTCTTTGGCACCTCCACTCCATTCAGTGGAACGGCACCCCTTTTTTTTTCCATTATACCTTTTTCTTTTCTTTTTTTCTTAATTTTCTCCTTTCCACTCGGCAACAGGAAATTCCGGAACAAACGTCACGGCGTCAACGACCATGAAGGATGGGGGGGATGGGGCAATTGGCGACAAAGTGGCGTGGGCGGGATATTAGTCTTCCGAAAAAAAGCTTGTGTTAAACTCCTTTCTCTTTTTTCCCAGCATCATCGTCCTTTTTCCTTGGAGGGGTTCTTTGGGTTTAGTATCCACATTTGGGCAAACGGGGGGAAAGGGTAATCGGGGAAGGAGAGAAAGGAGTATATCATTGAGAGGAATTGCTTTTTTTTGTTTTACTTTTCCCTTTTGGTATCGGAATCGGTTTTTGGAGGTCGGCTTTTTCTTTCTCTCTCAAGACTTTCCAAAACTTGTTTTCTTCCTGTTTTTCTTCTTCTTCTCTTACGTTGATGTATCATAGAGTGAAGGGTGCAAGGCGGCGGGTGGGAGTGGTAGACGTGGGTAACCGGGTGTTTGTCTGCTTAGCTCGGGAATAGGATCAAACACGTATCAAGTATGACTGAAGATGGGTTCCTGGGATGATGTGAACGGTGAAGTGTAGGCGCTGCCAGAAGCCTTCGAACTGGTGAGTCCACTTGTGAAGATTTTGGTTGACCGCACTGTTCTTGCTTCATCGTTGTGCAGGATTATAGATAGTAGAGCTTAGTACTGTATAGCTACTGCTTGACTCTTACCCAAAGGCCAGGGACACAAATTGCCGAAGAAAAGTCAATTGAATGGGAGCGTAGATCGAATAGACCACATTGCTTTCTGAACGGAATCAATACGATTCATTCCTTCGTCTCGACAATAGGATATTACGTAGAGCATATACACGGGGACAATAATACCTCGACTCATGATCGTATTATCACATTTATCTTTTTTGCGTTCCACCGGCGCCAGGCTCTAACTAACCCCGCCCCTTCTAACTCTCTCATCTTACATCAAATTGCTTGACGCATGCACTTTTCCTCAGTGCCCGTGGCCATCATCCTCCTCGCCCCTCTGCTCGGGGTCAAGCTTGATAAGCGTGTCAATGCGCATAATGGCGATGCAGGCCTCGACGGCGGACTTGAGCTGCTTGACCTTGCTCATGCTGGGCTCGAGCACGCCCTGCTTGATCTGGTCGACGAGGCGGCCGCGGGTCAGGTCGAGGCCATAGTTCTTGTAGTCCTTCTTCTTGGCTGCGTCCTTCTCGGCCGCCGTCGACGCGTTCGGGTCGTTGGTGGTACGCTGCGCAACCGCGTGCCGGCTGCGCAGCTGGGCAACGAGCTCGCTGCTGTCCTTGGCGGCGTTAACGGCCAGGGTGGTGGGGATGACGAGGAGGGATTGCGCGAAGGAGCCAATGGCGAGTTGCTCGCGGGAGCCCTGGGGGTATGTCAGTGGTGTGAACGTGATGGAAGCGGGGAATGGATGATACGCACAACTGAGGTTGCCCACTCCTCCAGGTAGATATGTAATGCGGTCTCGACGGCAGCACCACCGGGAACTATGCGGCCACTCTCCAGGGTGCGCTTGACAGCCATCAAGGAATCGTGGAGGGAGCGCTCCATCTCATCGAGAGAAAGGTCGTTGGGACCACGCAGGATGATGGAGGCCGAGGAGTGGACCTTGGTGCCCTTGACGAGGATGCACTCGTCGTCCGAGATACGCTCCTGGGAAACCTCCTCCGCGTGGCCCAGCGACGAAGCTTCAAACTTCTCGTCACCGTTGAGATCCGACAGAGAGGACACGAGCGTGGCGCCCGTAGCCTTTGCTATTCTCCTCAGGTCCTCCTTCTTGCAGCGCCGCACAGCCATAGCACCCTTCTCAATGAACGCCTTCAAGCACATGTCGTCGATACCCTTGGTGGTCAGGACAACATTCGCACCGGACTTGAGGATCATGTCGATACGCTCTAGAACAATCTGCGACTCGCGCTCACGGATCTTCTCCAGCTGCTGGGGGTCATCGATGGTGATGTGCACACCCAGCTTCATGCGCTCCTTCTGCAGGTTGATGTCCAAGCAGGCAATCTTCGCGTCAGTAACACGCGTCGTCATGGCCTGGCTGGCGACGGTGCAGTTCAGCGCGTAACCCTTGACGAGGATCGACTCGGTAGCACTCTTGCCGTGAGCCTTGAGGATGTTGACGGCCTTGACGGGGTACTTGGACTCGCCCTTCCCGTTGGTGCTCTTGACGGCCTGCATGGCGTCGACGGCCATGTCGGCGAAGAAGTCACCGTCAGCGCCGATGATCTTGGAGGACATGGACGTCCTCGCAATGTTGACCAGCGACTCCCTGCCCAAGTTCTCGACCTTGACGGCGATGTTCTCGTTCATGTACCTCACAGCCTCACGCAGAGCCAGCCTGTAGCCGGTGATGATGGTGGTAGGGTGTATCCGGTTCTTCATCAGCTCGTTGGCGCGGCGGAGGAGCTCGGCAGCAATCAGCACGACGGAGGTGGTACCGTCACCGACTTCCCTGTCCTGCTGCTGTGCGAGGTCGACGAGGATCTTGCCGGCGGGGTGCTGGATCTCGAGGAGAGAGAGGATGGTGGCGCCGTCGTTGGTCACGGTCACATCGCCAATGTCATCGACCATCATCTTGTCCAGACCCGAGGGTCCAAAGGACGACTTGATGACGTTGGCGATTGCTTGAGTCGCGAGGACATTTTGGTCGCGGATGTCTTGACCACTGATTTTTTGGCCTCCGAGGACTGCAGGCGGAGGAGGTCAGCAGGGAGTAAACGGCGGGGTTCGTGCAGAGAGAATGCTGTTTGACAGAATGGCGGGGAAGAGAAGTTGGTGGAAGAGGAGCGGGCACGGGAGTTGCGGCGGAGCACGGAGGGGCAGAGGCGTGAAAGTAAAGGGAGACAGCGGGTTTGGGACGTACAGAGGGTGCCGGCGTTGCGCGGCTGCTCGAAGATACTGGACATGGTGTCGAAGGGCGCGTGGAAAGGGGGTTGTTGGAGAGCTCGACGCGCTGAGCTTCTGCCACAAAAACGGGCCAGGGCTGCTCTTCCACCACCGGCGTCGACGATTCCAGCGGCCCGTTCGATGTTCCGGCGGAGTGAGGCCTTGGCACACACCTAAAAGTCACGGCCGTTCTTCTGCCGCCCATGCCCGCGACAGGCCGGCCGTGCTTTTTCGAGCTAGTTTTCAACCCCACTACAGCAATTGAACGCGCACCCCACTGAGTCAACGCCGCGCCTGTGTCACCGCCCTCGCCCCGAGCATTCTTCACTTCTTTCCCGCCGCCAGGCCGCCTCCTTCCGCGCCCACTTCCGCTTCCCTCTCCGTCGCCCAGACGTCTTGCAACTTTTGCCCGCCCGCACCTTCGCAGCACTCAATTCCGCCGCAAATACCCCGCCATGGCCTCCGAGGCGCCTGAGACCAAGGTCCTTCCCGAGCACAAGAAGGACGGCGAGAAGAAGAAGAAGGAGCCCAAGCAGAAGAAGGACAAGCCTGCCCAGAAGCCTGCCCAGAAGAAGAAGGTTGAGGGCGCTGCCTTAATTGGTATCGATGTCGCCAAAGAGGACGACCTGGGTGAATGGTACCAGCAGGTCCTGACCAAGGGTGGCATGCTTGCCTACTACGATGTTGCTGGCTGCTACATTCTGAAGCCCTCGTCCTACGCCATCTGGGAGTCTATCCAGGCCTGGTTCAACGAGCGCATCAAGAAGATGGGCGTCAAGAACTGCTACTTCCCCGTTTTCATCTCGGCAGACAACCTGCAGCGTGAGAAGGAGCACGTTGAGGGCTTCGCCGCCGAGGTTGCCTGGGTCACCAAGGGGTGAGTCACAATGCCTTTCTAGAGAATTATTGTGAAGCTGACATCCACGCAGCGGCAAGAGCGACCTCGAGAAGCCCGTCGCCGTGCGCCCCACCTCCGAGACTGCTATGTACCCCTACTTCGCCAACGAGATCCGCAGCCATCGTGACCTTCCCCTCAAGCTCAACCAATGGAACAACGTCGTGCGCTGGGAGTTCAAGCACCCCATGCCCTTCATCCGCTCCCGCGAGTTCCTGTGGCAAGAGGGACACACTGCCCACTTGACCAAGGAGCAGGCGGGCGAGGAGGTCCTTCAGATTCTTGACTACTACGCCGGCATCTACCAAGACCTGTTGGCCGTTCCCGTCGTCAAGGGTGTCAAGACCGAGAACGAGAAGTTCCCCGGTGCTGAGTACACCACCACCATTGAGGGCTACATTCCCGCCACTGGTAGAGGTATTCAGGCCGGTACCAGTCACTGCCTGGGCCAGCACTTCTCCAAGATGTTCGACATCACCGTCGAGGACCCCAGCCCTGTCAAGGAGGGTGAGGGCAAGAAGCCCCCGATCCACGTGTGGCAGAACTCGTGGGGTCTGACCACCCGCTCCATCGGAGTCATGGTCCTGACTCACTCTGACAACAAGGGTCTTGTCACTCCTCCTCGCGTCGCTGAGATTCAGGTCGTTGTCATCCCCGTTGGCATCACCGCAAAGACTTCTGCCGAAGATAGGGAAGCCCTGTACAAGGAGACCGAGGCCATTTCCGAGATTCTGCGCTCCGCAAATGTTCGCGTGGAAACCGACATGCGCGAGGGCTACTCCCCCGGCTGGAAGTTCAACGACTGGGAGCTCAAGGGCGTTCCCCTCCGCCTCGAATTCGGCCCCAAGGACCGCGAAAAGCACTCGGTCTCGTACGCACGCCGCGACCAAGCGGACGGCAAGGGCCAGATCCTCATCTCGGAGCTCTCGAGTGCCATACCCACGCTGCTTGAGACGATCCAGAAGGACATGTTCGAGAAGGCCAAGGCCGACTACGACAACGCCCGCAAGCAGGTGACCAGCTGGGACGACTTCGTCCCCGCGCTCGACAACAAGAACGTCTGCCTCATCCCCCACTGTCTGGGCGGTCCCTGCGAGGACGAGATCAAGGAGCTCAGCGCCCGCAAGAACGAGAGCGTTGGCGAGGCTCTGGACGCGCGCGCTCCGTCCATGGGCGCCAAGTCGCTCTGCATCCCCTACGAGCAGCCTGCCGAGGACCTCGCCCAGGGCGAGACCAAGTGCATCAACCCCAACTGCCAGAGCAAGGCGGTGAAGTGGGTTCTGTTCGGTCGCAGCTACTAAGCACGTGCGGAAGAAGCAAGCAAGAAGACATTTCAGGCGGTGTGCGGCGTCGTGGGGATGGAGGCGAGTGGCGACAGAGTAGTTAGCGGGTGGTGATGATATCTCGGGGGGCTTTGGCTCCCTCCTTTTCATGTTGGTGATTTTTCGGCCCGGCATGCATACTAGTTTACGATTTTCCCGGTTTGAAGCACTTTTCAGAGTAGAAAGAAAAGCGGGATGCTGTTCGAAAAAATGAAAAAAGACTTCAGATCGTTTATGTTTTCGCGTTACGATATATCTATGTTGACACTTCTATGTAAAGTTTACATGTTTCTTGGTACAGGTGCGCTTTATTTCCATGCCGGCTTCTCTTAACCGAAGTCCTTGGGATGCAGGATTCAGATTTTGTCAATACATACTCAACGCTCCAGGTTCTGTACATTATTCTGCTTACCGCTACGCCCAGTACTCATGCAGTCCATGGCGTGTTTTATACCTCATCCAGTAGCACATGAGGGGGAAAAGCGCCGTGTCGACAGCTCCCCAGGCGACCAAAATGCCAAAGTTGAGGCCAAGCTGCGAGTGCAGGTCGAAGAGTATGGTACGAGATCCCTGAACGACTGTTGGCAGAGTGGTGAGTTGCGTCAGCAATCCAGAATTGATCCTTGCCAGCCAGCTGACTGAAAAAAACATAAAGGAGAAGTAGAAACATTTCGGATCAAAGAATGGCGGTGGTCCGTGAGATATAACGAAGAAAGTGCTTACCGTGATGCAACGGCCAGGCATACCCCCACTTGTAAAACGCAGGCTCGGTGTCGATGTCGTAGAAGGCGGTGCTCACGTTCGTGATGACCCAGAAGATCATCCACAGGCCGGACCACGGCTGGCCCACGGCCATGGCGACGTTCTCGCACGCCAGGCCCAGGGCGATCATGCCGCCGTAGTTGAGCATCCAGTAGACCAGAAAGGAGCCCTTGCCGAAGGCGGCCGGGTTGCCGGATTCGATTGGCGTGGGCGACGTCTGACTGGTGGCGGTGGCGCCGGAGAAGTTGACCTGGAAGGCCAGCGAGATGAGGCTGAAAGCGAGCGAGAGGAAGAAGTAGGCGGTGACGGTGGCGAGCCAGCGCCAGAGGACGAGCTGGTAGAAGTGCAGCGGCGGGTGGCCCTCGGGCTTGAGATACTTGAGGTGGATGGGCAGGTAGAAGCTGAAGGAGAAGAAGGAGATGATGATCAGGTAGATGAGGCCGATCGATACAGCCGGCGTCGCCGGGTAGGGGTAGAAGGGCCGCAGGTTGTACTGCGAGAAGCCGATTGCGGGAGACAGGGCTTGCGGCGCGGCGCGTAGGTTGTCGAGTGCAGAAGACGTGGTGGCGCTCTTGAGGGCTGTGAGCGCCCAGCGCTGGCCTACGCTGGTAGTGGCAGATGTCATGAATCGGTCGAGTATTGGCATTATGTAGCTGTCGTAGGTGGTTTGGTCGCGCGCTTGGATGTATACAAGTTGGCAGGCGCCCATTGGATCGTATGAGGCATTACCCGTCTCCATGGCGCTGTAAAGCAGGGCCGTGGCGTTCGGATTTACGACAATGGCGGCCCAGGCTTCCTCATTGTACACGGCCTGTCGCACCTGAAGTGGATCGTTGTTGAAGGCTGAGCCGGGTATCAGGCGGTATCCCAGGGTGTCGGGCTGCACCATCATTTGCGATGCAAGTTCAGTGATGGCGGGCCCCACTAGGGGAGCATGGCCGGTAGCGGATTCAGAATAGGGAGCGGCACCGTCCATGTCAACAACGTGGATGACAAGTTTCTTTAAATTAGCCGGGAGGTGGAAGAATACAGCCCAGTCTGGTTTGTGAATTATTAGGATTTTGAAAGGTCAAACTGGGGTCGATGGACTTACATATTGAGAGAATGGCGAGGATGAAGGTCATCAGCACAACGGTCGTGTAGCCCCATTTCCGAAAGGCCTCGAGACGTACATGCTTCAGGCGGTGATCCCAGAAGCCGACTGGTGGTGGAGGACCGCCTTCTCCACTCCTGTTGCCGTTTTCGCCTTGGTCCGGTTGGTTGGACGTCCGCTTTTCACTTGTGCCTCGAGAAGGACTCGGTTCATGTGATGAGCTGCTGCGATTGATTAACCATGACATTGTAGCGACCACAGAAGAAGGAAACGGGTGCCACGCGAAAAGGAGACATGGCGGATCAACAGCAATCGCCGAGGTGATGACGTCACGGGACGGAAATAAAGTCGGGATGTTAAAATTCGAACTGCTGGCTATAGAGTTCTCGGAAAGACGGTCATTGTGCGAAGTTTGGAGTGTTGATGTCAGAGCGTCGTATTAGCTTGGCTGGGGAATGGTGTAGCGTGGGGAGAGTGGGTCACAGGGCCGAGATGGCGCACAGGTGTTGGGAAGCTTCAACATAACGTCGCCCTAAACTTATCCAGACTCCACCCCATGCTTTCAACATCGAAACCAAGCAACATCCTGCGCGAGGAGATTGGATGAGTCAGAGGCTGAGCTCGATTCTTGCTTTCCATTCTAGCCAGTACCAGCCGGTGATTTGGACGCAAAACACCAAACCTGCGCAGCACGAAGGCCGTGCTGCATCACGAGTATTTTTTATCACAAACACGCGGTCTTCAACGCCAAAATGGGCGTTTGACCGAAAGCTGGCCACGCCACCCGAAGGTCATTGGTCGGCCCGCAGGATTTAGCCCCCACGACGAGCCGCACAGCCCTTCCTCTCACAGCCACCGGGCGCCTAGGTGTTGTACCCGAACATCGCCCTGCTATACCTTTCGCTCTATGTAGCCGAGTCGCGCTACGCCCTCTACAGTATCGCCATGAGCTTCCCCACCATCATGTCTGAGTTCG
Source organism: Dothiorella sarmentorum (assembly GCA_023082095.1). NCBI lineage: Eukaryota > Fungi > Ascomycota > Dothideomycetes > Botryosphaeriales > Botryosphaeriaceae > Dothiorella > Dothiorella sarmentorum. Next base: position 445,950 of record JAJMVL010000001.1, read on the forward strand.
TTGAGCTGAGTGAAACCGCTTTGAAGCTCTACAAGAGATGTGCGACTTGTTCATCAGCATCTCCAGTCCCACTGTGCATACTGACCTTGATGTCCAGGCCGAGACTCACCGGGTGACCACAAGAAGCTGGCCCCGCACACACGGCAGCTGGCAAACATTCTTCAGGACTTTGACGACCTGCTGAGCGCTGAAAAGTTTGACTTGACGAGGCAAGGGGAGTTGATGGAGCATGGTCAAGCTTGCAATGAACTGCTTTCGGCCCTGGATCTACTGCTTCAGAGATACGATGATCTGCCGACCCAAAGTAAACGATCATGGGACCGCTTAAACTGGGACGAGCAAGGCCTTCGCCAAGTTAAAGAACGGCTCCTCAGTGCTATTGAGGCCCTCTCGGGTTTCTACACCGATATTACAACTTCAGCCAAGTCTCAAGTCGAAGGTGCCCTTTCCCAGCTGATCAAGGATTACCAGGGAGGCCACCGGGAGGCCAGCTCTGTTTTGTCTATGACAACTACAGGCTCAGACGAGGAAGACTCGTCATGGCCACAGATACAGCAAGATCTCGAGGATCTGGGCATTTCCGCAACAACTGCTGAGAAATACCGTTCCTTCATCTCAGACTCGTTCGCCCGCGCCATCGGCGATGACTTGTTACAGGGCAGTCTACTGGACGACAAATACCTTCTTCCGGCCCCTCTTTCGACCAGCCGGCCTTCGTCGAAGAAACCAAGTTTTGATTCCATCATAACATTGGAATCCAGTCGATCCATCCCTATGAGTCCGCCTCCTCCACTTAGCCCGCCACCTCGTCCCCCTGTACCGACCACTCCGCCTTATCCCCTCGATGAGCCCGCCGAAGTGCAGATGCCCCTCAGTCCCCCTGCAGCAAAGCCACGTAACAGAGCATCAATGCCTCCTCAACTATCACCACCCTTCCGGACACCACCGCGTAATAGAGCATCAATGCCTCCCAAAATATGTCCGCCTACCAGAGCACCACCGCCTGTGCCAGGAAAGGTTGCTTTGCAGACTCAGTCCCATGCTCTCGATGAAGACACGATGAAATTCGTAGTCCTACCACCATCCGATCCCAACCAGGAAGATGGGATGAAGTACTTTGTGAAGAGAAAGCCACTGTCGGACGAGCCGCTACCGCATCAAGAAGACCCCATTGCATTTCCCCGTGGCTCAGACCAGGAAGCACCGATCTCAGTCCCGCCAGACCACACGCTGCCAATGGCCATACACGGCCTTGACGACCCCATACCACTGTCTATGGAGGACACCAGCACCAATATAATCTGGACGGCCCAGAAGATCGTCCGGCACTGGAACCTGCGCGAGTGGGAAAAGGCAGACGCGCAGCTCCAGCAGCAGCTCGACGACGTCCTGCAAGGCGTCACCATCGAGATCAAGGGCATCAAGCGCGCCCCAGAGGCACGGCTCATCCGCTTCCTGCTCGGCATCAGTGCCAGCTTCCAGGGCGAGTACGCGCGAGCCAAGCAGTGGTTCGATGCAGTTCTGCGGACGCCGTACGACTTCGGACTGCGCATGGACGAGGGCGACATCGCGGCGGCCCGCTGGCTGGGCGATGCGTGCCTGATGCTGAACGAGCCGCACAACGCGGCGTTGGCCTACACCATCGCCCTCGATGGCCAGACTAACAACCTTGGTCCCACCTTGGAGCGTACAAGGGTCTTCAACCGGACCATGGCCGACCTCCACGAGGTTCAGGACCAGATGAAGGGCCTGACCAGGTTGAACGTGGCGTTTGAACAAATGGACGACATTTCCAACATCTACAACTCGACCAGTCCGTTCGTCAAGGGGCGCGTTGTGCATGAGATGATGATCGGGTCGAAATTCCACACGAACAGCAGCAATGTGCTCCTGGGAAGGATGCCGACGAGCGTTCGCATCAACGAAGGCTACCTGATCCAGCCGCTCATCACCTTCGCCAAATGGGTGAGTTGAGCCCACCAAGCCCCCTCCACTCCCTGACTTTTTATACTGACTTGCCACAATCTCTACCAGCCCATCCAATGGGACCCCTTCTTCAACGCCATGGACGCCGTCAAACTCCTCTGCGACATGAACAACATCCACCCCCACCCAACGATGGCACCGCGCTTCTCCGTCGAAATCGCCGCCATCCCAACCACCGCCCTCGGCCAGAGCTCCGGTATGAGCTTCGTCACCAAGCGCGACGCGTCGTGGCTGGTCGAGGCGACCCGCAAGACGCTGCTCACGCACGGCATCGAATTCAAGGAGCGCCCCGACCATTTCATCTGCAAGCTGCTCCAGCAGGCGGAGAGAATCGTAAGTTCCCCCTCCTACCCTCCCCACCACCACACCATGGCAACAAAGTCATGCACTTTTCGCATTTTTGGCTCACTCTTCATCACGCAAAACAAGTCGTACCACGAGACCCTCATCATCAAACTCCGCCGCCTGCCCATGCGCAAGACCTACGGCATCAAGGTCGCCAACGTCCGCAGCCGCTCGCGCATGCCCGTCTTCTCGCTTTCGACACGCGGCGACTTTGCTGACCTCATCAAGGCGTCGCTGGCCGTCGCCGAGGCGGAAGCGTGAACTGCCTTGATTGCTGCCTAACGCAGAATCACATGGCAAAGTCTGGAAGGGACGCGAGAAAGCCTGAAAAGAGAGTGGCGTGTACGTGAGTAAGCTCCCCCAGAAACGGGAAAGGAAGGCATGCAGCGTGTCCCTATTTCCTGTCGCTCAGACACGCAGGCAGAGCGCAGAAGCAAACCGACTTTTGGAGGGTATGACAGCCACGCCGATGGCACGGCACACACGCAATCCTGACCTCTCTACATCTACACCGCTTGTATAATACCTGGAGAGACGCAGATGCAGGCAGTCAAGCACCTAAAAGAGAGTGGTCATGTGGCCGTCGACTTTTTCCTCTTCTGTTCTGGCTCGGGGCGCCGTGGTTATCGCAAGCGGGCGTTGGTAACGGCCTACCTGGCAGCAGCCGGTTCGTTCCAGCATAGGGACAAGGTGTGTGCACACAAGAACTGGCAGGGTTCTGGTACCGGGATGTCTCAACGACGACGGCGCTTCTGCTGAATGCAAGAGTGCAAAGATCAACGAACGTTTGCCGTTCTGGGAGCGCAGTGCTCGACGGCCGGGGGCACGGCCCAAAGAACGCGAAAGCAGCTGCAAGCGCGGACGCAGGTGCACAGGCAGATGCAAGATGGGAGAAAACGAGCGGAGGTCGGCCGGTGGGCTGGTAGATCGCGATCGGCGTGGTCGATGGCCCCGGTAGGTTGTGTAGTCAGGGCGGCGCAGTAGCACCGGGAGATGCAGGCGGAGGTAGTGACAGCGGCTGGTGTTTGATTGGCAGTGATGGCCTGTCCTGGGGTTTTGCGTTCCTGGTGGAAGGGTGTGTGGACTGTGCGTCATGCATCGTTGATGGTTGGCAAACGGGCGGAGAGGCGCAGAAGCTAGTAGACGCCTTTCTGACATGCAGACGCCGTTTTTGGAGGCATGGGTTGGAAGAGGTAGTCGGATCTGTGGATCGAAAGCAAAGCAATAGGTCGAAATAACGTCGAAACAAAATACATTTTGAAGCTTGGAACACTGAAGGTTGGTAGTATCAAAAGTGATGAGGAGCGGGTAGAGACTTGTCTTGTCACACAGTATCTTGTATGGTAAAAGGAACTGGTACAGCAGCGAGGTTGAAGTAGTAGATTGCGTTCTAGAAGGTGGTTGAACGATCCCGTTGATGGCTGGCTGGAAACGAATCAGTGGCGAACGTCGGGACGCCAGCCACGCCATATGCATAAACAATCTGAACCATGGTAGCGTGCATGATGGAGTAGAATGTTATGTGTCATGAGGCTTGATTGCGGTGCGCAATTCCACGCGGACTTGAGGGAGCACAGCAGGGCGGGGATCAAGACAAAGGGAGAATAGAAGCTTATGAGCTGCCGTGGAAATGAAGACTTAATCTATCATAGAGGACTCACCTGACATGCAGTCGCGCAATGCACGACATCTTGTAGATTAGTAGATAGAAGCAGAGGAAGCTCATGGACCAAAAGTGATTGATGAGTGCCTAACCCTTTGTGTCGTTCATGTCCGCCCGTTGGTGGTGCAGGTACACGATGCATGCACTCGACAGTGGCTGGTATACGAGGGCGGATGACGTTGTTGGCATCAGCTGCAGAAATTTCCATCTGGTAGAGCCTCGCAGCCACACTGTTCCGGAAGAGGAAAAGAGACCAACATGAGGCAGACACCTATCTCTCATCCTGAGCGCACGTTTGTCGCGCGTGTCAGAGGCTGAACTCCAAGCGCCCGCAAAGCTGAGAAGGTCAGCCAACAACACAGAGTGAGACTGACAGGCGGCTACGACAGAGCATTGTGAGACAGTTTAGGGTGGCTGCAGAGTGAGAATATGGCCAGGCTCGGAAAAATGAGTGGTGTCGGGAAGGCGTAAATTGCAGATGGACGGATATAACGTTTCGACCCTCCTGTAGAGGAAAGGGGCAAAGGGAATCAGAGACACTGCCCGCTTCTGTCCCTGGCTGTACCACGATGGCTTATTTCGCAGTCAGTGTTGACCAGGACAGGCGGACTCGCTTGGCCGGGGCTGGACCGCGGCGATAGGCTTGCGATAAGACGTAGCTATAGAAGCTTGCAAAAAGTGTGGTTGGTTAAGGTGAAGGTGCAACAGTAGAGTGCTGGCCGGCGTTTGATCCAGGCAGGCCGGCGGGAGATGAGTGTGCCAAAGGCCCGATGCGGTGCAACGACAACGGCGCCGGCGGCTGCAAGCTGTGCCTGACTTCAGCTGCGTTGGCCGGCGGCCTGGAAATCCTGGCATCCTTCGCCAGCCATGACTCGCCAGATGGCTGATGGCGTTGTGGCAGGTCCGACAGGGCAGCGGCGTGGAAAGATGAGCCGGACAAGCCGCGTGGGAAAGAAGGTTAGTTGGCAACACGAGGGCCGAGGATGCAGCGGGACACGGGAGTTGGTGGCTTTTTTTCTTTTTATCGGCGGGTGGCGGCTGCGGGATGGAGGGGTAGAGCTGTTTCAAGAGCTCGGGCGCTTCTCTCGTCATTGGCCCGACCCTGGCTCGGCGGGAGATCCTCCATCATTTGGCGCGCAAGGGTTCCACTGCAAACAAAACGCCCCAAAGCCTCCCAGGGTGCCTGCAATTTGGAGCCTTATGATGCTGCAGATGTGGTGATGTTGAAGCCGGGGGCGCCTTGTCCGCCACCACCCTGGCGCCGCTCTGCCCGGCCCCCGCGGATGCTTCCTTTTGCTCACCCTGCACTTCCAAACACCACTTTCTTTCCCCGTCACCTTTCGACGCCGACTTACCGCCGTCTTTCCTTATAACCTCCGCCCCTCTCGCCTTGACGGCTCTTCTTTCTTCGTCACTCCTTACCACCGAAGTACAGCTCCTTGGCTTCTTCGGCCCACGTTCTTTTCCAATCCCCCTGCAGACCTACGTCTCACTTTCTTCTCGGCAGTCGACCTGTCCATTCTTTGAGCCTCCAACAACATCAAGCACGTTGATCGAGCTTTGCATTTCAAATCCGCAACCATGAAGGTTTCCACTCTCGCTCTAGCCCTGGTCACTTCGGCCGCCGTCGACGCCCACACCATCTTCACCACCCTCTGGGTTGATGGCGTGTCTGCCGGCGATGGTGTCGGCGTCCGCATGCGCAAGACACCCAACATCGCCGCCAACCCCATCAAACTCAGTGACGATGCCGTGGCCTGCGGCTACGATGGCGAGTCCGGCAACCCGCGCGTGGTTTCTGTCAAGGACGCCGCTACTTTGTCCTTCGAGTGGCGCGCCTACGGCAGCGATCCTAGCAAAGGCGCCATTGACCCTGGCCACAAGGGCCCCTGCGCCGTCTACCTGAAGAAGGTCGACTCGGCCATCAACGACACTGGTAAGCAATTCTGTTCCTTCACATCACAAATACTAGTCACTGACAAACTTGCAGCTACCGGCGACGGTTGGTTCAAGATCTGGGACGAGGGCTATGACGAGTCCACCAACAAGTGGTGCAATGAGAAGCTCGGTGGCGCCAATGCCAACGGCGAATACAACCACAAGCTGAACGTCAAGCTTCCCGCCAGCCTTGAGGGCGGCTACTACCTCGCTCGCCCCGAGATTCTTGCCCTGCACTCGGCCCTTGCCAGCCCGCCTGACCCGCAGTTCTACACTGGCTGCGCCCAGATCTTCCTCGAGTCTACCGGCGACAAGCGCCCCAAGGACACGGTCAGCATCCCCGGCTATGTCAAGTCTTCCGACTCTTCCGTCACCTTCAACGTCTACAAGGAGCCCCTGGACCTTCCCTACGACACCCCTGGCCCCGCAGTCGCTGCCCTTGTCAGCGGAGGTGCTAGCGGTTCTTCTTCCAGCAAGCAGTCTTCTCAGCAGGAGGGATTGGTGCCGGATGGCTGCATCATGGAAATGAGCGGTTGGTGTGGTTACGAGGTCCCGTCTTACTCCGACGAGACGGGTTGCTGGGCTGTAAGTCATGCCTTTCCTTTCCTTCTGCCCGTCATGCCTTTACTGACATTCTATACTATAGTCTGGCGAGAAGTGCTGGGCGCAGCAGAAGGAATGCTGGGACTACTCTGACAAGTTCCCTACGAGCGGCGACCCCTGGTGCACCATCTGGGGCGACAAGTGCCAGAAGATCGACGACAACTGCGCGGCAAAGAACTACGACGGCCCGCCGAACAAGGACGAGGACTTGACCCCGGCGCTTCCGACCATGTCCAGCATTCCCATGGCTGCCTCGACCACCAACTACGAGTCGGCCAAGGCCACGGTTTCGGCAGCTGCGGTGGCCAAGTCTGAGGCTAGCTCCACGACTCTTTTGACCATCGCTAGCTCGAAGGTCGAGTCCGCATACGCCGAGGCTGTTTCCACCGAGGCAGAGCCTTCTCACACCAAGGCTGCCACCTCCACCACGGCCGCTCCCGTGGCAAAGACGGTCTATGAGACGCAGTACATCACGTCCATCGTCTACGTTACCGCCGAGGCCCCGAAGCTTAGGAGGCGCTCAGAGCACCTCGCTAAGCACGGCGTTGATCGCTCGTAAAGCTCGGCACGATGTCATGAGTGGAGGAGTTCACCCGGTGTTTTGCAAGGCTGGCGGTTTGACTGGTATTAGGATGGATACTTGATTGCGTGGTTTCTTTCTTGCACGCGGTTATCCTCTGTCTGCGGGAGAACGAGTTTCGCCTCCAGACATTCCATCTTCTCTTCTACACTCCTTCACATTCTGTTCTCGATTGTTCTTCTTACCCTTACTTTTCCGTTGCTCGCCCTGGGGAACGGCGACTGGCATCCTTTCTTTCTTCCTTTCTCTTCTGCGATGGGGTCACTGCAGCTCCTGATTATGGCATATGGGTTTCGATGGCGCGCTTCTTGCTGTAGATACCTTGCTCGACAGTGGTTCATACGGCGGCAAGTGGCATACTTGACATGATAACGAATAACAAGCATCCTCGGGGGGACTCGTTGCTTGCAATCACACTTGATATGAATTGTGAAGCCATTGATTGGTGCATGCATGCAATAAGCATAAGTGATTGAATTGGGTCGAGGCTCGTCGGGTGAGCTCTTAGCGCGGTGATGGAGGGTTTCGAACGTCACTGGGGCTTTGGCCACGCTAGGCTCACTCACCGCCCGCGGGGAGCGCATCCTGGCCATGGCCGCCTACCCTCAACTTTACTCCAACCCAAAACCAACCTACCACAACTCTTTCACGACTCGCTACTGCCACCGTACCCTCCGCGCACCGGCCTCAGAACTTACTGCGGCTTCTCTCACCCTCCAGCGTCACCCCGTGCTCCCAAAAACCCGCATACCCACCCCGCAACTTTTCCACACTCCGCAACAACAGCCACCATGGGTTCCGTCGTCCTGCCCCACTTGGTCACCGGATGGCACGTCGACCAAGCCATCATGTCTGAGGAGGAGCGCCTGGTCGTCATTCGCTTCGGTCGCGACTGGGATCCCGATTGCATGCGCCAGGACGAAGTGCTGTACCGTACGTTCACCACCACCGCCGACATCTTTGCTTTTTGGACAGAGGTACTAATGTGGGACTTTACTCAGGCATTGCCGATAAGGTCAAGAACTTCGCCGTCATTTACGTGTGCGATCTGGGTAAGGGCTTCTGCAGATATACTTTGCTGATGCGGAGAGAGATGGCTGACTGGCTCCATTTTCCAGATCAGGTTCCGGACTTCAAGCAGATGTACGGTAAGTTTGTCCTGGTCTCCAAGCCCCTGCTCTTCTGCTTCGTAGGTGCTAACAGTTCGCGCTCAGAGCTTTACGACCCAATGACCATCATGTTCTTCTTCCGCAACAAGCACATGATGTGTGATTTCGGTACTGGGTAAGCCGCCCTCGTTCTTCCGGTCTACGATATGCGCGTCTAATACTGGGTTTTACAGTAACAACAACAAGCTCAACTGGGTCTTGGAGGACAAGCAGGAGCTCATCGACATCATCGAGACCATCTACCGTGGCGCGAAGAAGGGTAGGGGTCTGGTTGTCAGCCCCAAGGGTAAGTCGGACCAACGATGGGATTGTGAGGGCGATTAAAGCGTGCTAACGCGCTCACAGATTACTCCACCCGCTACCGGTACTGAACGAACTAACCAGCTACGGGGATCTTCGGCTCCCCGTCACTCAAGTGTGGCTGCATCTGGCAGATTCCCCGGATTGCGAGACTATCGGGTTACGTCTGGACGTGGGCGTTCATCAGCTACCACGGGACGGGAGATTGAAGGATCAAGGATTTGGGCGTTCGGGCTGGATTGGTTGGTCTCACTTGCCGTCGTGCAAACATTCGAAAAGAGAATGCTAATACGATATTCATGAAAAGACGTCCGTATGATAACGCCTTTTGCGTCTAGTAAGTGACCATGTGCAAGTGCGAGTACTGACATGTCTAGTGTCAGCGTAGCTTCCGGTTTTGAGAGGCTTACCACTGCGAGGCGCAACCCCATGATTATTGGTGAGAGTGATGACTACGGTAGGTGCATATGTTTCCATGAATAAAAGTAGCCCATAAGCCCCAATGAATTATACGACATCTTTTTGACTACGTGCTGTGACATTCTGGCCTGCGCATCTCAATTGCCGAGACACCACGCAAGTAGGCACAAGTTGCCGCTTCGATGTGCGTAGTGCAAGGAAAGGATAGCAGCAAGAGAGAAAGAGCAGGTACCAGAATATGTAGGTCGAGTGGCGGCCTCCGCGCGAAATTCACCGGGCATCGTCCTGGACAGACCCGGGGATGCAGGCTGTTTTGGCCAGGCCGCAGACGCGAACCCCGAACACTAAGGTAGAGAGGAACCTGACACCCATGCTGGGGTATTTATGATGCCTGACCCGCTTGTACTTTCGCCTTCGGGCATAAGAAGGGACGTGTGGCGCATTGGTTTGTGACGCTGAATCCCTTTCAAGAACAGCTAACACTTGATCTCAGTAGGCCCGGTTTAGACGAGTGCACGTGTTCGAACGTCACTCTCCGCTGTAGCGGATTGCTAATATTAAGTAAACCATTCAGGTGGTTTCTTGTACCCGACGCGAGCCGTCGGGGAGTTCTTTTGCTCTTTTTTGCGCCGCCCTTCCTTGGCCGCGCCTTTTTTTGCTCATGGCGCACCCACCCACTCTCGTTCGTAGTGAGTGAGGATCTTTCTGCTGTGCGCGTTTGTGGGTGCCGCGGGGGTTTAATTCTTCCGTGGTCTTCGAAGTGAAGTGAGGTATGGCTGCGTGGCCCGAAATATGAGGCCGAAAGGCCTAACATGTCTAGATCTTCCTCGCCGCGCACTGCCCAGCAGCATCGCACTGGTGAGCTCAGACATGTTCGAGGATGGCGTCGGAGTGGTACGGACGGGTGAAGCAGACAGAAGTGGTCAAAGAAATTCCGAGCCAAGTCACAGTTGTTGGCGGTGGGCATCACAGGTATATAAAGATCCGAAACAGACACCCTTTCATAGCGAGCTGAAGCCGATGAGGTCTAGTGGAAGGCACTTAGTCATTTCCCCTAGATTTAGGCAGAGGCGATCCCGTGAGGTCCGGGGTTCGAGCTACGTTAAAACCGACTGTGCCTATTAGTCTGTTCTATATTACTGCGGTCAGCCCTTAAATGATATCCTCCCTCGGGAGGGTGCGGAGTCCCGTAGTCATATAGTTTTGCTCTTTTGCGCTTCACTTTTTGGGGGCGTTTTGAAGCCGGTCGCGTCTCGCTCGCTGTCTTTTTCTGCTTTGTTTGTAGTGAGTAATGGCTTCGTCACGAGTGCGCGCGCTCGTCCATGGTGTTCGAACTTCCGCGACTCTGGGAGAAAAGAAAGCTGCCCTAGTTTGTGGAGGGGCATGAAGATCTTTGAGCGCCTCCGAATGCGTCGTCTCCTCAAACCCACACCTCACCCAGGCGCGCTGAGCTCACACGGAACGTCCAGTGGGGGCGTTAACACTATGGGAAGAATCTGGCCGCCGATTTCAGGCTCTGTGTGTCCGTCACTGCGATTGAGTTGCGCTGAGGTTACTCCGTACAAAGTGTTTGGAACCCCAGTCGGAACGACGCGTCCAACCCCATCGCTGGGCACATGTCTACACGCCCCTAAGGGCACAAAACACACCGCATTTATTCCAAGAGTACAATGCCGCACCTTATCTAATCGTCGCTCTCCTCTACCTGCTCGTCTTCTGCCAGAATACCTGAGAAGAAATCCCGGATTGCACAAATCTATCCAAGGACATGGCAAAAGCAATACAAATTTGAGTTTTGCAGTAGTAATTGTTCTACACTGGGAATTTCGTTGACAAAGAACCCCTTCCCTCTTGACCATCATCTGCGTTGCTATATAGATTTATAGTACAAACTTCTCAAGCAGCGTAGTTTGTTGAGATTATAGAGTGTGTATGTCCTGACGGTCGAAGAAGACGGCGCCTGTAGGCACTAATCCTTTAGGCTGAAGACGTGCACTGACCAGTACCGTAGAGAGAAATCGGGGAATTCATGGTACAAAAAGAGTACTGGACCGAAGAGTCCATCCTCAACTGCAAACGTAAACAGAACTTTGGTAGCGACTTCTTGGGTGGTGGATGTTGGTCATTAGGTGGGTGAACTCTTTGTCGGATTCGCCCTTTTGAGTGGCCTCTCATTCCTGTGGCAGGGGATCTTGGGGCTACTATTCTGGTAGTCCTTCTTGACTCTGACAGCGACTTCCTCGAAGCTTGGAATCTCGTTCCAGTGCTTCAAGTCGCTCAACTGGGGCTGGTAATGCTTCGATCCGAAGGATTGCTCCAGGTCTGCCTCGTCAAGAAACTGGTTACCCTCAGACAAGAATGCATTGAGGAACAGAATGTTCTCAACATCAACATCCTAGAGGACTGCCTTTAAGCGGTCCTGGAAGCTCTTGCGAAGTTCCGTTTTCGGCTTGCAGCTGAGTATGGACTTTCGGAGCCAAGTATGATCAGCCGCACTTGAACAAGTTGCAGCACTGGAACGAGATGCCGCTGGAAAAGCGCGGGTTAAGTCCTTGTACCAACTCAATACTATCCTCGTGGGATGTTCGAGTTGTCTGGTTGTCTGAGTCCGAATCCCTATAGGTCGTTAATAACCGGCCTGCAGTTTGGAAGGAATAGGGCATAAGGTACCTCTTCTCCACTTGGTTCCGGCTTCTCCGCCATTCTGACTTGCCATGGTCAAAAAACTCGCGCACAATTCCAGCCACTCTTTTCTGGGAGACCTGAAATTTGACGAGCTTCTCCAACCATTTCGCGCCAGTCACCCCACCGACATACATGCTTTACGTATTTGTTGGATACCACGAGTAAGTTAACGCCATCAATTCGAATTCGCTTGAACGTCGCTCATGATACCACCATCTCCATCAATCTCCGGCTAATCTCGACCAATCCAAGAACTTGCGTTTCACCACAACCTCTGCCTTCGTCCCGCCCTCCATCCAGCGCTTACCCATTGCTCGTGATCATCTCGCCTCTCGAAGCTTCATCCCAAGCTTCGCCGGCTCACCCTTATCTAGTATCATTGACAGCTTGTTGAATCAACATGCCTTATGTCGACTTAACCTTAATCTATATAGTAAGTGGAGTTCTTGTATAGTTAGACGGTTAGCCTGTAACTATGTCTCTGTGCTTAGTTAGCCTTGGACCATGAAGGCCATGTACCTGATCGGATACTTGTACTGAATTACAGTTTTTTGGAATGGGTCAAGGGTGGCGTTTCTGTGTGTGCAAGTTCATGGCGTACCTTTGGCTCGGAGCGACGAAATGTATAGGATATGCAGTTCTCGCTCGTTCAGTCAGGTCGCCAGAGAACTTCTCGGGTGCTGGCAGTAAACTGTGGCGCTGCAGTGACAAGACTTCTGGCCACTCCCGTTTGCCCTTCTTTGTGTCCGACCGCGGAGGTTGCCCATATAGGAACCGGCATCGGTATCCGGAAGGGGGTGAACTCTGCGGGAAGTTCTTGACGGAATTCCCCAGTGACGAAATCGATGGGGGTCAGGGTGTTGTCGGCGCCCGAGCGAATCGACAACTGGTGGGGCTGCAGATCGGAGGACGTTGGATACATCCCGTCGTTGAAAATCGGCGTGGACGTCTGGGAAACCATGCCGGATGGCGAAGCTGAAGCAGTGGAAGTGATCCAATCCCTGGTGGTAGGATGTGGACTTTCCTTCGCAGCGCGGGCGAGTCCTCCGGCGAGGAGATCGGCCAGCTCGTCCCCGTTAGGTGGCCTGAGGTCCGGCATCGCTCGTCGGAGGAGGTTGGCCATCCCGTCGGGATCCGTGGCGACGACGGCGATGCTAACGTGCCGGATTGGCGGAATATACGCCCGTAACGGAGCCTTTGTATATCCTTCATGGCGACACCGCCGCTGCCCCAGAGAAAGTCGAAGTCAGCGCAAAAAAATAGGAAAAGCGTCAAGAAGAAGGCGGTTCGGTGGATGTGTTGTGGAGTTGCGAGGTGGACTTACTTTACTATATGGTGAGTTGTTGTTGAGGACTGGAGACAAGCACTCGAGGTGAGCCAAATCACAGCGAGTGTGGAAAAAGCAACGTTTCGCTTAACAACATACTCTGTTCTGCGAAATGTTTTTTCCGCCGCAGTGTCCCGTCTACCGTGCAAGTAAAACTATAGATTTCTAGTATAGAGTGTTTGCTATAGAGCTGCCGTTGCAAGCTACGGTAGATCTACCACGCTAACGGGCTAGTGCCATCGACAGTATCACCGCACTACTCGGCCCTTTCTAGCCTTCATGAGCTAAGGGCGCATCAGCCTACATTTACAACGTACTAACTCCAGAGGTCGCTGCGGCCACCAGAGATGCCAATACTGCCATTCTCCCGAGGTCGACTGTTACGGTGGTAGCCGCTACTTTCATAGCCAAGATTTTTGGGGCAAGCCATCTGCTTATGGCGAGAGATACGAATGGTAAAAATGAATACCCTTATTTGCCGAGGCCTAGGCCGTGGTGTAGAAAGTGTGGCTAACGGCTTGAGGAATCCAGGTTGGTGGAAGCAGTGAGCCTAGTGCCAGGCATGCCAAGCTTGGATTATTTGAAGTAATAGACTGCGAAATTGAGGAACGGTCGCCCTGACGAGCTCCGGAAATCGGCGTGATGTGGCGACGGGAGCACTTTGTCAATAGCAAAGAATAAGAGGGCACCGCAGCTTGAGCTGGGCTTAAGAGACATAGCCACTCACTTTGCATTGGATTGTGGAATCATAGTGGTGGTTGACTGTTTTGATTGACTGTGATGGTGATCTTCTAAACTACGTCAAGGGCCGACTCTCACCCGCCACCCAAGGCCGCACGACCCGCCAAACCTCCAGAACCCAGTCGTGTTTTATGTAAAAGGTCGCTCGCTGGCGAAGCCTTTCCCTAAGAAAGCTAAGAAACACCTTTTAACCCAGTGGTATAGTTGGAAAGAAGAACTGTAAAGCCCGACTATGGTGTTTGCCGGTGAAGGCAAGTTCCAATAGAAGCAGCCATTAAACAGCCTTGTCTCAATGAAGAAAGCTCGTTGACCGTGGTAAACCAGGAAACCGTGAGTGAAGTCAATGCCGTGAACAACCAGGAATGTGTCCGCTGATGATTAGCCGTTGTGAAGTGTCGGGTGGTGAGCCAAAGTATCGTTCAACCATGAACATCACCAACACTGCCAAGTGGCGTCGAGAAGAGTGACTTAGAGGTGACGTCCAACGGCAACTGTGACCAAGTAGTATCAGGGAAACTCCAAAAGTTGATCAAAGGGTGACGTCAATTAGGAAAGGGTGTAGTAGAGCCCTTGAGGTGGTTAGGTGCAGGGTAAAGCAAAAGAAAGTTTCAGGGGTTAGACTTACGACGCGCACGGCCGCCGAGCTTGACCTTGACAGCCTGGGGGCTGATCCTGTGGCCGGTCTTGTCGAAGATACGGCTGGCAAGGCGAAGGTGGTAGCCTTCGTAGTCGCTGTAGATGGCACGAGCAAGAGCCTCGCACTGTTGGGGATGAGTAACGTTAGCGCCACAGCCCTTGGATATGCGAGAGAAGAGGGACTTGGAACTCACGTCATCCTCGCTGAAGGTCGCATCGGGGTAGAGGACAAAGTAGCCGCGGTCAGACTCGGGCTCGGAGACGGTGCGGATGTCCCAGTCTCCGTCGCCACGGCCGTTGCCCGACGGGTTAGAAGTACCCTGGTTGGCGACAGCAGGAGCGGCGTTCTGCTCAGCAGCATCCTTGTTGTCCTGGGCCTTCTCGGCCTTGCCCTCCTTCGCATGGCAACCGCAGCTCTTGCACGTGTTGGCCGGTTGCTGCTTGCCAGAGGTCTTCTGCTGACCCTCTTCCTTCTGCTCATCCGTGGAGATCTCGTTGAAGCGCTTCTTGATGAGGCCCTGGGGCTTCTTGAGCTTCTGCGCGATGACCTTCCAGGAATCGCCGTTGGCCTTCAACTCCAGGAGCTGCTTGTCCTCATCGTCGTTGAAGGAGTGATCAGGCTTGTCAGAGCTGCTGTTGTCCTTGCCCTCGGAAGCAGGCTTGATGGAGTCGTTGTTCTTGCCATCAGAGGGAGCCTTGTTGTCATCCTTCTGGACTGGCTTGGCCTCCTCAGCAACCTTGGGCTGCTCCTTCTTGTCACCCTCGACGGGGCCGATGGCAGCAAGGCCGCGCTTCGCAGTGACGTTCTGCTCCTTGTTAGCAACTGCAAGACTGGGGATGTAAGCAGCGCTAGGGTCGTAGGAGTTCAGGTAAACGCGCTCCTTGGGGGCAGAAGCGCCCTTGGAGCTGCCGGGCGCAGGGCTTTCAGCTTTGCCTTCGACAATGCCCGAGGGCTTAGCCGACGACTTGGCCTCAGGCTTGCTGCTATCCTTCTTCTGCTGGGTAGAATCAGACCGTCCAACGTAAACTGTGGGGCAGGGCAAGATCATCTGAAGGTGAGAGTGCAAGGCTTACCTTGGGTGCACGAGGAATGGGGACTCCGGCCATCCAGAAGAGGAACGCGTGCCTCCTCACAAACTCGGGGTCTTTAAGCAGCAGCTTCTTTTTCTCTTTGCTCACCATGATTGCGACCGTGGGGGTTCGTGACGGGACGAAGGTGGTGAAGTGAAGTAAGATGTCGGCTTGCGACGGAGCGGTGGCTTGCGGATTGAGCTTTTGCGGTGACAACCAACGTCGAGAGGAGCGACGGAAAGAGCTTGGCTAGGGCGACGGTGCCGCGATCTTGAGGTTGTGTTGTGAAGAAGAGGGGAGCGGGTGAAAGGTCGCAAGATAGTGTACACACTTTCATGCGACGCTAGTACGGATTGGGGTGCCCACGAAGGTCGCAGCTGATCCTAAAGTGATAGTTGCAGGCCAGGAAGGAAAGAGCACCCTCGAAGTCTACACTTCGGTGCCCGTGGCGTCACTGAGTGCCCGGCGGCCCGCCTACAGTGACCGCAGGCACCCGCTCCCGACCCGCCAGCTCTGAAGTAAGATCAAGAACATGTGCGGTCATGTTGGAGGACAAGCCAGCGCCATTGCGCCCTGTTTTCCCTTACCCGGCATTAGATAATGCCGCGACGCCATTTGATGTTGCGGCTCCACGACCTGCGTGGCAGCACAAACGCAAAGGGCAAAGGCTTGATAGCCTACAAAGCTCCGCGCTTGAGACGCGAGTCTCCTCTCTCTTCATCCGCTCTGATCTGGACATGATCGAGGATTACTCTCGCGAAAGGGAATAGAAGTAATGTTGAGACGTCTACGGATGGAGCTTCCTCTCACGCTACAACGTTCGGACCGGAACAAAACTGGAATGAGCTTGATACAGGATATATTTGCAAGTGAAACGGCGCGAAAATGAACGAGGAGAAGACGAAAAGGCCCTCGTTAGAGGATAAGGTTTCGAGCTGTTGGTAGCATCCAGTACTGGCGCAGCGGTAATGGCGGAGCATGACTATGCAGCACATGCGATAGCAAGCAAACAGCTAGCTAGTACTAGGCGTGTGTTTGGGAAGTGAAGTCTTTCTGTAGAGCGATATCCATACTAAGGTGGCCAGAGCTCACATGTTCACAGGTGGACGCTGGTGTGTACGGTTTCGGGGGTTATTTCTGGGTTATTGACGTGATAATTCCCCCGACGAAACCTTTAATGATATTTTAACCAGATTTCAAAAGCGCAGAAACCGAATGGGCAATTAAGCAAAATGGAGATGAAGTGAAGTCCGTTTCCCAGCGGTGGGAGATGTGCGACATGGATGCTGGACCGGGCCGACGTTGGCTCCGAGGCAACCTGGCAGCTCGCGATCAACACTCCTTACGCAGCCGCTTCGGAGCTCCAACAGCAGTCCAGAACACCGTGTTTTCCACCGCGAGACAACTCCCCCGCCCGCCACAATGCTGTTCCCGTCCGCCGCCGTCGTTACCGCCTTCGGCTTCCTCGCCAGCCTCGCCACGGCCCACAACATCCAGTTGAAGGCCCACTCGCGCGAGTGCTTCCACGAGCAGCTCCATGGCGACGATAAGATGACCGTCACCTTCCAGGTCGGCGACCGCGAGTTTGGCGGCAGCGGCAACCTCGACATCGACTTCTGGGTTCGTCCATACGCCAATTGATACGGCAATCCCGGGAGAGAAAACTAAAATGGATATCTGTAGATCCAAAACCCATCCAACGGCATGCAGGTCCACGAGCGCGCTGTCTCCTCCGGCGACCACTCATTCACCGCCGCTACGGACGGCAAGTACACTTACTGCTTCAGCAACGAGCACTGGGCCGCGAACACGAAGGAGGTCTCGTTCAACGTCCACGGCATTGTCTACGTTCCCGAGTCCGAGGCGCCGCAAGATCCATTGGAGAAGGAGGGTGCGTATTCCTTGATGCCCTCAATGCTGGATATACGACATTGTTTCGGTGGCGGCATGCTGACTTTTCGCAGTCCGCCAACTCTCGGAGATGATTGCTCAGGTTAAAGACGAGCAGTCGTACATTGTGGTTAGGGAGAGGACGCACAGGAACACTGCCGAGAGCACCAACGCCAGGGTCAAGTGGTGGAGCATCTTCCAGCTGCTCGTGCTGGGTGGTGAGGGTGTTTTCCAAGTTTGGTGGCTGAAGAGGTTCTTTGAGGTAAGCCAGGTTCCGCAAATGCGAACATTAATGAATGCTAAATGGTACCAGGTCAAGCGCGTTGTATAGATAGACTTATCTTTGGGTTCTTGGGCGGTGGTTGTTAAAATGTCCTGCAATGACGAAGACATGTATTTTCTTCGACTCGAGTCTTGACTTGCTTCTCGACGTTTCATCCCGGTGACTGTGGAGCCTTCGTACGTTGCGAACATGTTTCGACCGTGTTTGAATCGGCTGGTACGAGATTCTTCACCTCATGAAGATAGTTGTGCTTGAAGACGCAGCAGCCTGGGAAGTTGGCGATCGTATCTAAATACCCTGGCGTTTCTGTTCCAGGATTGATAGACATGAAATTCAAAATACCCTCTTAAGTTTGGACTTTTGAACCGAAAAAACGCTTCTTTGGACCAGCTTCCCCGATCGGGAGCATATTTCGCGCCCAGCTCTCGGCCCGAGCTCTCCCGCGTTGGCTGCCGTGACGCAGGCAGCCGACTGCAGCTCCATCGCATCAGCCCTGCTCACATTTCCCTCTGTCTTCCTCCACCACCCCCGCGAAGCTTCCCACCCACCAGACGCGCCGGGGTCGGCCACATAATACCACTCTCTTCAACCGCAGCCGCTCGCAATACCGCCGAACCGCCTATCACCGCCGCATCAGACAAAATGTCTCTCCAGAGCTACATCAACAGTACGTGCAAGCCACGCGACGCAACCACCCACCCTGCTCGCCCGCGCTCCCCCGCTACCTCTCCCCCTTTCAAACAAACCCTATTCTTTTCCCCTTGCAGCTTAACCACCAAACTAACACCAAACGCACCTCAGAGAAAATCTGCATCATCACGGTAGACAGCCGGACGCTGGTCGGGACGCTGCTGTCGTGCGACCAGATGACGAACCTGGTGCTGTCGGATACGATGGAGCGCATCGTGCGCCCCTCCGACGACCCGGAGGACAGCCAGGAGGTGCAGCACGGCCTGTACCTTATCCGCGGCGACAACGTCGCGCTGTGCGGCCAGGTCGACGAGGAGCTCGACCAGAGCATCGACTGGACCAAGGTGCGCGGCGAGGTCATTGGCACGACGAAGCACGTATGAGAGGGAAGTGGGGGGAAAAGCGGCTTGGGATATACGGAATCTGGGGATTGGAAAGAAAAAAGGAATAATGAGTGGGGCCGGCTCGTGGGGAGGATGAGGTGCTGGGAGCTGGGAGCTAGGAGAGGTGCGGCGTTCTGGAGGACATGCGGGTGGGCACGCATCGGAGCGGTGCGGCATGCGGCAAAGTGCATTTGTCCTGGAGGTTTTCTGAGCTCCACGATATTCGTGCGATCCCGAGAGGAAGGCCGACATTGTTGTGCGGACAGCATCCTCAGGGTCGGGCAAATCGGGGGAGAAAGCATTTATCACGGCGCGAATTGGGATGTTTTGGTGGGTCACAAATATCATATGAAGTAGGTCTTCTCAATCGATACCCTTCTCCTGCTTGGTTAACAGCCTCTCTTGCTTCTCTCCAGAAAATTGTTTTTCTGCTACCGCCAAGCACTGTATGAGATATTGTGCATGCGTGCGGTACATACGTGATATTGGACGGCAACATGTGCTAGGTTATAATGACCTAAGCTTGGAAGTCGATGTGTAGATGGATATGGATTTCTGCCCAAGCAACTCAGAAGCAACAGATTTTACTTTTGTTTCACTTCCACTTCGCACACAACTAGCTAATTATACAGATTGCCTGTCGGCGGATATCAATTACTGTTTCCCTTTTCCCTCAATCCAATTCACATTACACGTAACCCACCGCTCACATCCCATCCCCACCCCCGGGTCCCCCAATCCCGCTCCCCATCCCCAGTGCACTCGTCCCCTTGATCTTATGGTCCGACGGATTCGCCGCGGCCTCGTACAGGAAGTTGACGGGCTCCTTGTTGAGGCGCATGAACTCGCCCTTGAAGGCGATGTAGCTGATGCGCGAGACGTCCTCGTCGCCGTCGCCAAAGTTGTCCTCGAAGAAGAGGCCGAGCGAGCGCGTTGTGTTGAACAGGGCGCGCTTGACGGGCAGCTCCTGCACGTCGTTTGTCTGCGATAGCTCGAGCGTCTGCGTCGGCTGCAGGTCCGAGGCCGTGCTGAAGTCGAGGTCGTCGCGGTTGAGGAAGACCTTGAGGGTTTTGGGCGCGGAGTCGGTGGTGCTGGTGCGGAGGAGGATGGCGTGGAGGCGAACTTGGCCGGTGAAGCTGGAGAATGGTGGACGTCAGTCATCGGGGTTTCCTCCAGGAAACTTTATTATCCCTGGGAAAGGGAGCGAGGAGGGCACCTACGGAACGAACATAAGCAGCTGCTCGTCCGCATCGCTGGCTAGCTCTGGCTCCGGGTCTAAGCGCTGGGCCCATGTCTTCTGCAGCACAGAAGCCCCAGAACGCGGCGTAGCTTCATTCAGTGTGTTGACGCCTGAGAAGTCGACTTGCTCGTATAGTAGAGATTGTAGCGCAGGCGTGATGTCGTCGCTGTGGTCGTGCACGTGGTCGCCGTGGTCGTGGCCGCCGTGGCCGCCGTGCTCATCGTGGCAGTGGTGCGACATTTCTCCTTTCGCTACTCTCGTGTCTGTTTCGTGTGTGCTTTTGCGTGCGGTAGTTGGTGGTGTATGTAATGTCTGTTGTGCTGCGGGCCGCAGCAATGGCGGGGGAGGGGCAAAGCAGAGCTCTGACGCGTTGCATGCACCGTGCCACGGGTTCCTGGTTCGGTATGTATGAGTTGCCCACGCGAGCTTGGAACTAGGTTTCTAGGAGTCATTGCGAACGCAGAGCGGCATCGACGAGCTGGCCATTGCCCGATTCATGATACAAAAGCACAGTCGCGGGAATACGGATGACGTATTATCCCCAAGAGGCCCCAGCGGAGGGGAGCAAATGTGATCATCATCATCGCGTACGCACGTCTGCACGTGAGAATGTTGTTCCATTAGCACTCAGCCTTCTACTATGTACTACGGATATCTATACGTAAAACAGAAAATGCCAAGATGCAGTCATGCTTCAAAAAAATCCCTCCAACGCCTTGCTGAAATGCATGCAGCAAACCGCCAACAAGTACTCCACACAGAAATGTTATGCGAGCATCGGCTCTGCTTGCGTCGCCTGTTCCCGAGCTCTTCGTTGCGCTCTCTCCCGCGCGGTCTCACGTTGAAGCTCCGGTTCGTCCTGAGGAATCTCAGGCAGTTTCGTCGGAGGCGTCTTCACCGGAGCATCCGGTAGCTTCGTGCCAGACATCTCTGCCTCCAGCGCTTCCAGCTCGTCTTCCACATCGTCCTCGTCCTGGTTTGACATCCTGCCGGCAAGCATCTCGCTGATTTCCTGTGGCAATCCGTTAGCGCTCATGCTTCGTGTCCTGCGATAGCACTATTGGTCCATGCGCATCCATATGAGAAGCGTCCGCACCCATAGCAACCCGGCCAACCTCAGGCGCCATCATATGATGCGAAGGCTCCGCATAGGAATGTGGAGGTGATTGTCTCTCCAGAAACCATTCGCGACCACAACACATGCCATCCTTGCGACGCGCCGGTGGGTACTGACTCTCTGATATGCTTGCGCCTCTTCGTTCTCGCCCATGAGCTTCTCGACGTTCTCCAGGCCGCCCATCTCCTTGTGTATCTCCTTCAGCACACTCGTGCCCTGCTGCAAGCCAAACAGCACGTCCTTCTGCACCAGCGCGAACTCGACGTCGTTGGTCAGAATCTCCAGCTGGGCGAGCTGAGCGTCCGTCTTCTGCAGCAGAGACTCTTGGTACTTCTTGCGGCGCAAGGCCAGCAGGGCACGCCGCTTATCGCCGCGCTTCAGGCATTCTTTTGCGACGTCGGTTTCGCGGGTGGTGATGACGATGATCTTCTTCTGGTATTGGTGCAGCCTGTCGCGCTGGTTCTTCATGTCCAGGATGGCTCTGGGTAGTGGGGGCGCGCGGACGTTAGCGGGCGCGTGCCAACGAGGTTGTCGGGCAATACGAGCGCGGGGAGCAAGCGGGGAAACAGATTCGAGGGACGCGACTTACTTATCCTGGGCGGAAATCTTGTGGGAACTCCCAGAGTTGCCCATGGTTAAGCAACTGCAGTGAGGATCCAGATCACTGTCTGGCGACAGGCCGCAAGAGTCGTTCGGATGTGCATATGATGCTGTGCCAAGGCGCTTGAGGCTGGCCCTACCCGCCTACACCCCTGCAAGTGGGCCAGAGCGCGGGTTCACCTTTGAGAAATTTGGAGGCGCCGAGATAACACAGTGCTCACCAACACCGCTGACACCGTTGCGTAGAACCACGCAATCCATTTTTCGCGGGGTTTCTTCGCCAATACAGTCACTCCTTCAAAACCAATAGTGTCGCCGCACATCTGCCGCGTACATGCCTTCGGTGCGCAGCAAAGGCCGGCCGTCGCTAAGGCAGGGCCTCGACAAAGAGGTATTCCAGGTGGTTCGGAAGCTCATCGACGACCAGCCCGGCGATAACCCCGATATATCCGTCTCTACCGTGTCCGACTGGATCAAGCGCTCCAACTCAAGTCTCGCTCGGAGACCACGGAAAGCTCTCGAGGAGAGCATCGAACGCGTGTTGGATGTCATAAAGGAAGACGAAGCTAGCGGGGACGAGGAGATGGCACCAATCGATGCTGATCTCGGCAATGCCGAGAAAGAGAAAGAGGTTGCCTCGGTGAATGCCATGAACATGGCTCTGCGTGGAAACCTGGCGAAGCAGACATCCGCTGCAGAGGCCTCGGCGAAGAAGCGGGATAGCCAACGGCAGCTTGACGGCCAGCCGGTCAAGAAGAAGAGAAAGGCTGACGCTAAGGAGGAGATCAGCACGGCGCCTCCGTCTCACATACTACTGGAACACCTTGGTGGCGTCGACAACGTCAAGCAGCAGTTGATGGAGCATCTTGTAATGCCTCTGCTATGCCCCGACGAGTACACCAGGCGTGGGATAACAATACCCCGGGGCATCCTTCTTCACGGCCCACCCGGATGCGGCAAGACTGTGATTTCCAAGGCCTTCGCGAACAAGCTTGGTGTGCCATTCATTGAAATTCTCGGGCCGTCTATCGTCTCTGGCATGTCTGGAGAATCCGAGAAGCAGGTTCGGGAGCACTTTGAGGAAGCGCGCAAAAATGCTCCGTGCCTCTTGTTCATCGATGAGATAGACGTCATTGCGCCCAAGCGTGATACATCTCAGAGCCAAATGGAGAAGCGTATAGTAGCCCAACTGCTCATCTCTATGGACAGTCTTTCTATGGAGGCAAATGATGGGAAGCCAGTCATTGTCTTGGCCGCTACTAACCGGCCTGATAGCATCGATCCCGCTCTCAGGAGAGGCGGTAGATTTGACACGGAGATCAACATGGGCGTCCCCAACGAGAAAACGAGGGAGCTCATCCTCCGCGCGCAAACCCGGGATACCAACGTTGATTCTGACGTGGACTTTTCTCAGCTCGCAAAAATGACAGGTGGTTTCGTCGGTGCTGATCTCCGTGATCTAGTTGGAAAGGCGGGGTCATGGTCCATGGATCGCTACAGAGAAGCATTGCTGCAACAAGCCGAAGAGATGGATCTGGAGGTGGACCTGGAGATGGATGTCGACGCCAGCGAGAAGGTTGAGGCAAGCCAGCTGGACAAAACAATCACTCGTCTTGTCCAACGCATCAAGCGGACAGATTTGCCCCGCCCTGCTGGCTTTGAAACAGTCACGATCTCCATGGAAGCTTTCCTTTCTGTTCTGCCCGGTATTCAGCCGTCTTCCAAGCGTGAGGGTTTCGCAACGGTTCCAGACACGGCCTGGGACGACATTGGCGCTCTGGAGGATATCAGAGAGGAGCTCCAGATGGCCATCGTCGAGCCTATCAAGCATCCCGAAAGATACAAGCAGGTCGGTATCACGGCGCCTACTGGTGTGCTACTCTGGGGTCCGCCTGGATGCGGAAAGACACTCTTGGCAAAGGCGGTGGCAAACGAGTCAAAGGCAAACTTCATCAGCGTGAAGGGCCCAGAGTTGCTCAACAAGTTCGTGGGCGAGTCCGAGCGCGCCGTTCGCCAGGTTTTCAGCCGTGCGCGCTCCTCGGTGCCCTGCGTAATATTCTTCGACGAGCTCGACGCTCTTGTGCCCAAGAGAAACGACTCACAGTCCGAAGCGTCCACTCGCGTTGTCAACACACTGCTCACAGAGCTCGATGGCCTCAGTGCCCGCGAGGGTATTTACGTCATCGCCGCGACCAATCGTCCCGACATGATCGATGACGCCATGCTACGGCCCGGCCGTCTCGAAACCATGCTCTTCGTCGGTCTGCCTGGGCCCGAAGAGCGCGTCGAGATCCTCAGAGCCCTCATCAAGAAATCACCCATCGACTTAATACACGCCGACGTGGCTCGTGAGTGCAACAACTACTCCGGCGCGGATCTTGGTAGCTTGATGAGGCAAGCGGGCCAGAATGCACTGAGAAGGAAGAGCGGGGAGGTTACGCTTGAGGACTTCATCAAGGCAAGGGAGAAGATCGTGCCTAGTGTTGGAAGTATGCTGAGGTACGAGTCGCTGAAGAAAAAGTTGGCTTCTAGAGGTTAGGAGAGGGTGGATAAGTTGGTGTAGGGGAACGAAGAACATGCGTAGATCATTGCTTTAATATCGGCCATGTTGGTCGCTGTGTAGTACTATGTTACTGCATCGCTGCAAGATAGAGATGACTAGATTAGATCTCATAAGATTTCAGGCATGCTCTGCTTGCATGCATCGATGGCATCAATGATTGGGACCTTCAAACCAGAACGTGTGCTGAGGCCTATCTACTCCACAACAGACAATAAGCAGTTTTCTTAAATAAAAACTACAAAGTACATAATCTTCTTCGTACCAGGACTTCACCGAAAGTTCTACGGAAAGATTCAGAAGGTGGCACGATCCTCGGTGTGGAGCGAGGAGTCAGAAAAATAGGGGAGGTGTGAAGGTTCAAGCGGAAGGCATCGCTCAGAACAGATCTTTCTTTGTCATCCTCGGTCACTATGCTTGGCCTTGAAGCAAATCGACCACGTCTCCAATACAAGAAGTGGCAGTTTGAGTAATCGCATGCGCGGCTTGCTGGCTGTCTAGAGGATGCGGGAAGCAAATCGAACAGATACATGATTTGAGCGACGTACACGAGAGCGACAAACAGAATGTAAAGGTATATAAAGACTAGGTCGTATACTGCAAATAAAAAGGTGGCTTTGGCTGCAACAATCCATCGGCGTGGACCGATTTCAAGAGCAAACAAAAAACAATCGTAGCAAGCGACAATGCCGAATGCTAGGTGGAACGGTTATTGGAGCGACGTTGATGGACATCGACAAGGCCGAGGATATGGTCAAGAAACGGGCCGTGGTCATCGAGAGTCCACAGTCCCAGATAACCGAAAAGCATTGAACTCAGATGATATCGCTAAAGGCCGACGCATGATCCAAGCATGGCGTGAAGGTAGCATATTGTACAGAGACGTAATGAACGTCATCAAACGCCTTTTCGAAGCGTCCACCGGCACCGTGTCACCTACAGCAGAAGAATTGGTGTCGTTCGCCACTTCGACACATGTTCCCGGTCATCTGTTCTTTGCTGAAGAACCGCATCGCTACGAGTCTCTCGTTGAGGACGTTAATGTGAAGCGTCGAGGCCATTTTCTGAGCGGAGGTGAGATTGATCTCGTCAACAGACTCCTTCGTATTGCCGAGCATCACCATGACAAAGGGCGACCCGAAGACTTTACTAAATTAAAACGCATTTCGATTGAGCTTGAAATGGAGCTGATGGCCTACGTCGGACTGGAGGGTCTGCTTAGTGAGCGTGAGAAGGAAGTGCGGTCCTACGGGTACGGGCTTCTTGGAGCTTTCAGGGCAGAGAGAGGGTTGCAGACAGTGATCAGAAGTGAAATTGGAAAGGATGTTGAAGAGTTTGACCCGAGGCTGAAGTCCTTTTCGCTATACATTGCCCGGCTCGGGGATCTTCGCCGCGAGTTGAGGGCTGCAAGGGACAAAGATCGTCCGCAAGGAGATGACCCACAGATATCCTTCGCGCAGCTTGAGGAGTTGACATCTAAGCTGGTTCCTTGGGCTTTTAACAGTGACCGCGAAGAAAGCCAGAAGCAGTACGCTCAGTTCCTGGGGAGATTGGGATTCGACATGGAGGAGCTAGTAGAGATGGAAGCATTCCTTGCAGGGGGGTGACAACGTGACGAAAGACGGGGCATGATGCACGGAATGCGGTACATAGGCTACCGTGGTAGCATCTGATATGCGGGGCAGGATGGGGCCGAAGAGGCATGGCAGAAGACAGCTGTCAGTAGGGAATGTCAGAAATCCGAAACCACAGAAGGAACCAACTGCGCAGAAGTGAGAGAAAGGCGGACAAATGGCCGGTGAAGGGTGCTTGTGGCGAGAAAGCGGTGATGGGAGGGGGCGCCGCGTTGAAACAAGCTTATCGGGCGTGTCGGGCAGGCGCGTTAGTGGTCCGTGCATGGGCGCAGACGTGTCGGGCGCGCTGGTGCGGGATGCAGCGACGGCCACAGCGTTATTTTGCTAGGTGCTTCTGTCAACAACCTACTACCTACGCATCCTACGACCACCGCTCCCTCAGCATCCCCTACCGGCGGCATCCCTCCCTCCCTCGCCCTTGCGCGCCGCTTTCCCCCGAAACACATGTCGTGATCCGCCTCGACACCCAGCTCAAAACACACCATGGAGGACCCCTTGGTCACAACCCCAGGGGCCGCCACCAACGGCAGCCTACCCCCGTCCAAGCAGCCCGCACCTACGTCCACCTCGATAGACCCGCAGGTCATAGTCGACCATCTCACAAAAGTTCTGGGCGTCACATTGGGCGCCTCGGAAGAGGACCTTTCTGCTCCCGGGAGTCTGCTGTCCGAGGCGCTGTTGGCCGACACGCTACAGCGCTGCACACGCTTCGCTCTCGAGACGCAGGTCGCGCTCTACGTGCAGCGGATCATTGGAGACCACGATCAGACCGATGGCGTGAACGGGTCGGAAGGTTCGTCTACGCTCTCGCCTGCACCTCAGATCGTTTGCTGATCCCTCATTTCGTTTAGTCCCGCAGGTGCGCTACATCTACACGCTGAGCTCCGAGCTCTCCGCCACTATCACGTACGATGCCTGTATCACCATTCTGAAGGGCCCGCAGCCCATCAATCCCGCAGCCCCAATCAGCCAGCAGATCCAGGTCATCAACCTTCCCGGAATCGCGTCTTCGGAGACTACCACTAGCGGACAGGGCCCTCTGAGCTCGCCGTTCGAGGCGCTACACTCTCTCGTTCACCTGGCGCTGGCGCCCTATTTCGATGCGTACACTAAGAGCCAGGCGGCCCTTCACCCGAGCTGGAGTAAGGGAGATGTCGATGCCAGGACCGGCATTCCTGGCGCCAAGAAGAGGATCGCAGAGTTGGAGTTGAGTTTGCTTCAGTTGCAGCAGAACACCGAGATACCCGAGCTTTTATTGGCTCAGCCTGATGTAATTCAAAATGCGCTGGAGGATGCGCAGGCCAAGGGGGTTAAGCCGACTATCGACCTCATCCCCGCGGCGTTGTTGGACGACAGCAAGTTCCTGAACAACCTGCAAAACATCGTCAATGGGTGGATTAGGTCGATACAGACTATTACGAAGACGAATCGGGATCCCGCCAGCGGCACTGCGAATCAGGAAATTAATTTCTGGCTGAATATGGAATCCGCCTTGGCTGGAATCGAGCAGCAGCTTCGTAGCGATGGCGTGTCCTTGACCATGGACGTGCTCAGGCACGCAAAGCGATTCCAGGCCACTGTCAGTTTCAGCACGGATACGGGTTTGAAGGAAACGATGGAGACCGTGCAAAAGTACAACTTGCTGATGCGCGATTTCCCGCTCGATGAACTCTTATCCGCGACGTCGTTGGAGAAAATCCAGGAGTCCATCAACATGATCTTCGGACATTTGAACAAGAAGCTTCGTGCATCCCCGTACCCCATCAAGCGCGCCCTCGCTCTTGTGGAGGCTATCTCTGGTGATTTGGACGCTCGGATCCACTTTCTCCTCAACGGCCGGGAGCTTATGCACCAAGAGTTCCCGGATTTCGATGCGACTATGAGACTCGCCGAAGGCGTCTGGCGTGCGTGGGACGAGAACGTCAAGGAGTTCACTAATGTTGCACGTGAAGTGTCTCGGCGAAGGAACGAGAAGTTCATTCCCATCAAGATTCAGCCTCGCCATGTTCGCACTCAGGACAGGCTAAAGTACATCACCACCTTCCGCAAGAACCATGAGCAACTCCAGCGAACCATCGTCAACGTGCTCGGCCCTAGCTCCACGGTCAAGGAAATCAGCGATGGCGCCAAGGACGATGCCGTTATCGTTGAGGAGATTGGCGATGTGGATGCTGTCGAGGAAGTTGCTCAGGCTTACGCAGCCCTGAAGGATGTCGACGTCTTGGACGTCACCCCTGAGGGTACTCGCATCTGGGAACAAGCCGAGATGACTTACAACGAGCGCACGTCTCGCGTAGAGAACTCCATCATTGCCAGGCTGAGAGATCGTCTGGCTACGGCCAAGAACGCCAATGAGATGTTCCGTGTCTTTTCGAAGTTCAATGCGCTCTTCGTCCGGCCGAAGATTCGGGGCGCCATCTCTGAGTATCAAACTCAGCTCATTGACAATGTCAAGCAAGATATCTCGGCATTGCACGAGCGCTTCAAGCAGCAGTATGGCCACTCCGAAGCTCACGCTATGGCGCAGCTTCGGGATCTTCCGCCCGTTTCTGGTGCTGTCATTTGGGCTCGTCAAATCGAGCGTCAGCTAGATGGTTACATGGGTAAAGTGGAGAATATCCTGGGTAAGGATTGGAGTCTCCACATGGAGGGCCAGAAGCTTCAGAGCGAAAGCAACATGTTCCGAAAGAAGCTGGACACGAGACCCATCTACGAGGCTTGGTTGAAGGAGGTCCAGAGGCGCAACCTGTCAATTTCTGGCCGTCTCTTCAGCGTCTCTCGAAACCGTGCTCTTGGAAACTCTTTGGAACTGGGTGTCAACTTCGACCATCAAGTCATCGCGCTCTTCAAGGAAGTGCGGAACCTTCTGTGGCTCAATTACCAGGTTCCCCATGCCATCAACAACATCTCTAAGGAAGCCAAGCGCGTCTATCCCTATGCTGTCAGCATGATGGAAAGCGTGCGCACGTACTCACAAACTACTCGCGCGATCACCGAGATGGTTGAGGTCTCCATACTTCTGCACGGTTACCAGAATGATGCTCAGAGCCTGATCACTAAGGGTGTCCCTCTCAAGTGGGAGAGCTTCGTGCATGCGTATGATCTGCACATCAGGCAAGGTCCGCTCGCAGCGACGGACCACTCTTTGGCACCAGCAAGAGGAGAGAGCAAGCATGTCCAATTCGTCAGGGAGTTTGCTGCAGCTGTCTCACTGCTTCAAAACAAGACGGAAACCCTTAAGACCATCCACGCCAACATCCAGAAAGCTCTCACCGATCTTGAGACCTGCCCTTACAAGTACGAAGCCTTCAGGACTAGCTTGGACGTTATCCAGCGTGCCGTCGATCAGCTCAACCTCGAGAACTACGTCAACCTCCCTTATTACGTGTCTGAGCTGAACGCTAGGATCGAGGGGACCCTGCTCGTCCGGTTGAGCACTGCTATTCAGGAATGGATTGAGGCCTTTGCGAGTGGCGACACTTCTGATCCTGATGGAAGACCCACATCCTCCTCGGATATTGCAGTCAAGAATCGCCCTCGCCTTTCTCACCTAATCCACGAGATTACCATGCGCAACCAACTCATCTACCTCGACCCACCTCTAGAATTTGCTCGGGCTAGTTGGCTCGACCAGTTGCATGAGTGGCTCGGTGTCATCTGCAGACTGGAGAAGATCAAGTCTTCGAGATACGACATGCGTCTCGAGGCTGTTCAAGATCCTGCTAGCCTGCGCTTCGTGGATCTTCCCAGTCGTTGCACTGAGTACTTGACTCGTGTGTATGGTGCCATCGAGGACAAAATCCGGGAAATCAGCGTGTACGTTGATGACTGGCTTCGCTTCCAGTCGTTGTGGGATCTCAAGTCGGACCAAGTCTATGACATTCTTGGTGACGAACTCCGCAAATGGCTGCAACTGCTGCAGGATATTCGCAAGACCCGCTCAACTTTCGACACTTCGGACGTTAGCCGCACCTTTGGCAACGTAACCATAGATTACGAGCAGGTACAGATGAAGGTCAACGCCAAGTATGACCAATGGCAACACGAGATCCTTGTCAAGTTTGCCGCTCGTCTTGGTGCGCGCATGGCTGAAGTCCACGCCGAGATTGAAAAGGCACGCAAGGACCTTGAAGGACAGTCACTGGAATCTTCCTCCACTGCCCAGGTCGTCCACTTCATCACCTCTGTCAAGCAGTGCAAGCAAAAGGTCAAGGTCTTGGCTCCCGAAGTTGAGACTTTTAGGCAAGGACAGACCACTCTTACACGCCAGCGGTACCAATTCCCCAGTGACTGGTTGGACTGCGACCAAATCGACCATGAATGGGCGACGCTCAACGAAATCCTCGGCCGGAAGAGCAAGATTGTCAACGACCAGACGGATGCGCTCCGGGCAAGGCTTACTGCACAGGACAAGGTCATGACAGACAAGGTCACGGAGCTTGTCCATCAGTGGAACGAGGAGAAGCCCGTTTCCGGCACAATTCCTCCCGAAGAAGCGTCCGCTACGCTGCAAACCTTCGACCAGAAGTTGACGCAGTTGAGTGAGGAGGCAAGGATGGTATCTGAAGCAAAGGAGGCGCTCGATCTGCCGCCTAGCGGAGAAAGCATCTTGCCTACACTTCTTGAAGAAGTCCAAGATTTCAAGTCTGTCTGGGCTGCGCTCTCTACCATCTGGAGCAGTCTGAACGATCTGAAAGATACTCTGTGGACGAGCATCCAGCCCCGAAAGCTTCGTCAATCTCTTGATAACCTGATCAAGATGACCAAGGAGATGCCCAGTCGTATGCGCCAGTACGCAGCTTTCGAGCATGTGCAAAACCATCTCAAGGGCCTGTTGAAGGTTAACCCCCTACTCTCTGACATGCGATCAGAAGCTGTCCGCGAGCGTCACTGGATAAAGATCTTCCGCGCACTGAGGCCTACTAAGAGGTATTCTCCTCTGTCTATGACATTGGGCGACGTCTGGGATCTGCAACTGGCTCAAAGCGAGACTGTCATTCGCGACGTCATCACCCAAGCCATGGGCGAAATGGCCCTGGAAGAGTTCTTGAGGCAAGTTCGTGAGACTTGGCAAACCTATTCTCTGGAGCTCATCTCCTACCAAAACAAGTGTCGCTTGATTCGTGGCTGGGACGATCTCTTCGCCAAATGTAGCGAGAACTTGAACTCTCTGCAGGCCATGAGACACTCCCCTTACTACAAGGAGTTCGAGGAAGAGGCGTCCTCCTGGGAGGAAAAGCTGAACCGCGTCCACGTGCTTTTCGATGTCTGGATCGATGTCCAGCGGCAATGGGTCTACCTGGAGGGCGTCTTCACTGGAAACGCCGATATCAAGCATCTTCTGCCCATGGAGTCCTCCCGCTTCCAGAACATCAACTCCGAGTTCCTCAACGTCATGAAGAAGGTCTCGCGCTCACCGTTCATACTCGACGTTCTAGCCATCCCTGGCGTGCAGAAGTCGCTCGAACGTCTCGAGGAGCTGCTCAACAAGATCCAAAAGGCGCTTGGAGAGTACCTCGAGCGCGAGCGTGTCTCGTTCCCCCGTTTCTACTTCGTCGGTGATGAAGACTTGCTGGAGATTATCGGCAACAGCAACGACACGCTCAGGATTGCAAAGCACTTGCGGAAGATGTTTGCTGGTGTGTGTGGTCTGATCACTTCTGAGGATTCCATCATTACCGGTTTCACCTCGAAGGAGGGAGAGGAGGTCCACATGAAGAAGGAGGTCTCGCTTGCCAAGACTCCGAAGATTAATGAATGGCTCGGTGCTCTGGAGATGAGCATGAAGACTACCCTTGCAGAGCTCTTGGCCGAGGCCATTGAGCAGTTCAGCGGCATCCTCCAGGCCGAGACTATCGACCGCGAAGCATTTGAGGGTTATATCGCACAGTACCCTGCGCAGATTGTCGTCCTTGCCGCTCAATCTTGCTGGACCACTGACGTGGAAAACTCCCTGCGCAACGGTGGATCCTCTCTTCAGGCTCTGTTCGAACGTCAAGTCAACATTCTGAAGCTCCTGGCCTCTGCTGTACTTGGCGACCTGGAACCAATTCTGCGTAAGAAGTGTGAGCATCTCATCACTGAGTGTGTCCACCAGCGCGACGTCATCCATAAGCTCAACAAGCTCGGCGCCGACTCGGAGAACCACCACGTGTGGCTTTTGCAGATGCGCTACGAGTACAAGCCGGAGGGCGACTTCCTTCAGCGCCTGAAGATCAAGATGGCCAATGCTACACTCGACTATGGCTACGAGTACCTTGGCGTTGCGGAGCGTCTCGTCCGCACTCCTCTTACGGACCGCTGTTTCCTGACCTTGACCCAGGCTCTCTCTCAGAGACTTGGTGGTTCGCCATATGGTCCTGCTGGTACTGGTAAGACTGAATCAGTTAAGGCTCTTGGTGTTCAGCTCGGTCGCTTCACCCTCGTCTTCTGCTGTGACGACACTTTCGATTTCCAAGCCATGGGGCGTATCTTCCTCGGTATTTGCCAGGTCGGCGCCTGGGGTTGTTTCGACGAGTTCAACCGTTTGGAGGAGCGTATACTGTCTGCCGTTTCGCAGCAGGTGCAGAACATCCAGCTTGGCCTGCGCAAGGGTTCCACCGACGACAAAGTTCAGATCGAGCTGATTGGCCGCAACCTCCGTGTCGACCTCAACACTGGTATCTTCATCACCATGAACCCCGGCTACGCTGGTCGTTCGAACCTTCCCGACAACTTGAAGAAGCTTTTCCGCAGTGTTGCCATGTCCAAACCTGACAAGGAGCTCATTGCCGAAGTCATGCTGTACTCGCAAGGTTTCTCGTATGCGAAGCCGATTTCCAGTCAAATTGTGCCCTTCTTCGACAAGTGTTCCAAGAGTCTCTCGAAGCAAGCCCACTACGACTTCGGTCTGCGTGCATTGAAGAGCGTGCTGGTCAGCTCTGGTGGCCTTAAGCGTGCCCGTGTCGCTGCTGACCCGGAGGCGACGTCAAACGACGAAATCCTTGAACCTCAGATCTTGTTGCAGAGTCTCCGCGAGACGGTTGCGCCCAAGCTGATTAGGTCTGATGTTGAGACCATGGGAGAGATCGAACAAGACTGTTTCCCGGATGTTGAGTACATGCCAGCACCGCTCGTGGACCTGCAAAAGGCCATTCGCGATACGGCGGCCGAAAACCGTCTCGTCGTCAGCGATGCCTGGTTGACCAAGGTTCTCCAGCTGTACCAGATTCAAAACCTGCACCACGGTGTTATGATGGTTGGTTCTTCTGGCTCCGGTAAATCCACAGCATGGAAGACTCTTCTTCAAGCTCTCCAGCGCGTCGAGGGCGTTGAAGGTGTCTGCCATCTTATTGATCCCAAGGTCATGTCGAAGGAGCATCTCTACGGAAGCCTTGACAGCACGACCAGAGAATGGACCGATGGTTTGTTCACTAGCATTCTCCGTAAGATTGTCGACAACTTGCGTGGTGAGGATACCAAGCGCCACTGGATCATCTTCGACGGCGATGTCGATCCCGAATGGGTTGAGAACTTGAACAGTGTGCTTGATGACAACAAGCTGCTTACTCTGCCCAACGGTGAGCGTCTTAACCTCCCACCGAACGTCCGCATCATGTTCGAAGTCGAGACACTGAAATACGCCACCCTGGCTACTGTGTCTCGTTGCGGTATGGTCTGGTTCAGCGATGACACTGTCTCCACCGATATGATGATTGCCAACTACCTGGGCGAACTCCGCGAGAAGCCCTTCGAAGACCTGGAAGATGATAGTGTTGCTCCGGGTGTCATGTCACAGAAGGCACTGCAGCTACAGCAGTTCGTCGCCGATCTTCTTGAGCACCGCTTGCTCGACGACAGCTTTGTGCAGAAGGCACTTGACGGTGCACGCGAGTTCAACCACATCATGGAGTACACTGAGATTCGCGTCCTCAATACGCTGTTCTCTCTGCTCAACAAGACTTGCCGCTCCATGCTCGAGTACAACGTCCAGCACCCTGATTTCCCGCTCGAGGAAGAACAGATCGAAGCCTTCCTGTCAAAGAAGCTGCTTCTTGCGCTCACTTGGTCCCTCACCGGTGACTGTCCCCTCTCCGAACGCAAAACCTTTGGTGACATGGTTGCTGGATGGAGCACCGTCGACACGCCTCCACTCAGCGGAGGTACCTCGCTCATTGACTTTGATGTCGATCTGCCCAGAGCCGAGTGGACTCTATGGCAGAACCAGGTTCCCAACATCGAGGTCAACACTCACTCCATCATTCAGACGGACGTCGTTATTCCAACCATCGATACCGTCCGTCACGAAGATGTTCTCTACTCGTGGCTCGCTGAGCACAAGCCTCTGCTTCTTTGCGGTCCTCCCGGTTCCGGTAAGACCATGACTCTCTTCAGCGCTCTCCGCAAGCTGCCCAACATGGAGGTTGTCGGCCTCAACTTCTCGAGCGCTACCACTCCGGATCTCCTGATCAAGACCTTCGAGCAATACTGCGAGTACCGCAAGACCCTCAACGGAGTCATCTTGAGCCCTACCCAGATCGGCCGCTGGCTTGTCCTTTTCTGCGACGAAATCAACTTGCCAGCTCCCGACAACTATGGTACCCAGCGCGCGATTTCGTTCATCAGGCAGCTGGTTGAGCAAAACGGTTTCTGGAGGACTTCAGACAAGAGCTGGGTCACACTCGACCGCATCCAGTTCGTGGGTGCCTGTAACCCGCCCACGGATGCTGGCCGTACCCCAATGGGTCTGCGTTTCCTGCGACACTCGCCTCTTGTCATGGTCGATTACCCTGGCGAGCTCTCGCTCCAGCAGATTTATGGCACCTTCAACAACGCTGTCCTCAAGATCATTCCGGCGCTGCGTGGATACGCAGAGCCGCTTACCAAGGCCATGGTCCAGGTCTATTCCGATTCGCAGAAGCGCTTCACGCCTGACATCCAACCTCACTACGTCTACTCGCCCCGTGAGCTCACCAGATGGGTTCGTGGTATCTACGAGGCTATCAGGCCGCTCGAGAACCTCAGCGTCGAAGGTCTGGTCAGGATCTGGGCGCACGAAGCTCTGCGTCTGTTCCAAGACCGTCTCATTGCCGAGGATGAACGCAAGTGGACGGATGAGTGTATCCACCGCGTCGCTATGGAGCACTTCCCGACGGTTGATGACGAGAAGGCCCTTGGCGGCCCTATTCTCTTCTCTAACTGGCTGTCCAAGAACTATGTTCCTGTTGAGCGTGAGCAGCTGCGCGACTTCGTCAAGGCCCGTCTCAAGACCTTCTGCGAAGAAGAGGTCGACGTCCCGCTTATCTTGTTCAACGACGTCCTGGACCATGTTCTCCGTATCGACCGTGTCTTCCGTCAACCTCAGGGTCATTTGATCCTCATCGGTGTCAGTGGCTCTGGCAAGACCACCCTGTCCCGTTTCGTTGCTTGGATGAATGGTCTCAAGGTGTACCAGATCAAGGTTCACGGCAAATATTCGTCGGAAGATTTCGATGACGATTTGAGAAACGTTCTCAGGAGGTGTGGCTGCAAGGGCGAGAAGATTTGCTTCATCATGGACGAGTCCAACGTCCTTGACTCCGGTTTCCTTGAGCGCATGAACACACTGCTTGCCAACGCCGAAGTGCCTGGTCTCTTCGAGGGCGATGAGTTTGCATCCCTGATGACGTCCTGCAAGGAAGGTGCACAGCGCCAGGGCTTGCTCCTGGACTCGCAAGAGGAGCTGTACAAGTGGTTCACTCAGCAGATTGTCAAGAACCTGCACGTTGTCTTTACCATGAACCCGCCCGAAGAAGGTCTTTCTTCCAAGGCTGCCACCTCTCCCGCCTTGTTCAACCGTTGCGTTCTCAACTGGTTTGGCGATTGGTCCGACCAGGCACTGTTCCAGGTTGGCAGTGAGCTCACGCAGTCGGTCGATCTGGATCGTGCCAACTTCAAGTCCCCTGATAGCATTCCCGTTGCGTACAGAGACCTCAACCTGCCGCCTTCGCATCGCGAGTCGGTGGTCAATGCGATGGTGTACATCCACTACTCGTTGCACCAAGTCAACAGCCGTCTCCGAAAGCAACAGAACAAGATCACCCACCTTACGCCTCGTCACTTCCTGGACTTTGTCGCGCAGTATGTCAGGCTGTACAACGAGAAGCGCGAGGATCTTGAGGAGCAGCAGCGCCATCTGAACGTGGGTCTCGAGAAACTGCGGGAGACTGTCGACAAGGTCAGCGATCTAAGGAAGAGTCTTGCTCAGAAGAAGTCGCAACTCGAGCAGAAGGATGCCGAAGCCAACGAGAAGCTTCAGCGCATGATTGCGGATCAGCGTGAGGCGGAGCAGAGGAAGAGCCACTCACTCGAGGTCCAGGCTGCTCTCGAAAAGCAAGAGAAGGAGGTCGCTGAGAGAAGGGAGATTGTGCTTGGTGATTTGGCCAGGGCAGAGCCTGCCGTCGTGGAAGCTCAAAAAAGTGTCAGCAACATCAAGAGGCAGCACCTTACCGAAGTGCGTTCCATGCAGAACCCGCCCTCGGGTGTCCGACTTGCCCTCGACTCTGTATGCACGCTGCTCGGACACAAGACTTCGGACTGGAAGTCGGTCGTTGCCATTGTGAGAAAGGACGACTTCATCACCAGCATCGTCAACTACGACAACGAGAAGAACATGACCAAGAATGTCCGGGTCAAGATGCGCAACGAGTTCTTGAACAAGGAAGACTTCACCTACGAGAAGGTCAACCGTGCCAGTAAGGCTTGCGGTCCTCTTGTGCAGTGGGTGGAGGCGCAGGTCAACTACTCGGAAATCTTGGACAGAGTCGGACCCCTTCGCGAGGAAGTCGGCCAGCTCGAGGAGGCTGCCCTGCAGACCAAGGCCGAGGCTCAAGCTATTTCGCAGCAGATCGATACCCTCGAGGAGAGCATTGCGGCGTACAAGCAAGAATATGCGGCGCTCATCAGCGAGACGCAGGCCATCAAATCCGAGATGAGCCGCGTGCAGTCCAAGGTCGACCGCAGTGTGCGTCTGCTTGACAGTTTATCCTCGGAGCGTGGACGTTGGGAGCACAGCAGCAAGAGCTTCGAGACGCAAATCGACACTATCGTCGGTGACGTGCTTGTTGCGGCGGCATTTATCGCTTACGGTGGATACTACGATCAACAGTACCGTAAGGCCATGACGGAGGACTGGTTCCATATGATGTCAATGTCTGGAATCAGCTTCAAGCAACCCAACCCCGTCACGGAATACTTGTCCACCGCAGACGAGCGTCTGAAGTGGCAGGAGAACTCCCTCCCTACCGATGACCTCTGTACGGAGAACGCCATCATCCTGAAGAGATTCAACCGCTACCCGCTCATCATCGACCCGTCTGGCCGTGTCACGGAATTCTTGCAGAACGAGTGTCAGGACCGGAAGCTCACTGTCACGAGTTTCTTGGACGATTCTTTCACCAAGCAGCTCGAGTCTGCCCTGCGTTTCGGCAACCCAATTCTTATCCAGGACGCAGAGCACCTCGACCCCGTCCTCAACCACGTCCTCAACAAGGAATACCAGAAGACGGGTGGTCGTGTGCTCATTCAGCTCGGCAAGCAGGAGATCGATTTCTCCCCGTCGTTCAGGCTCTACCTCTCCACCCGGGATCCCTCGGCTGTGTTCGCGCCCGACATCTGCAGCAGAACCACCTTCGTCAACTTTACTGTCACCCAAAGCAGTCTGCAGACGCAGTCCCTTGCCGAGGTCCTCAAATCCGAGAGGCCCGATGTCGACGAGCGCCGTTCCAACCTCATCAAGATGCAAGGTGAATTCGCTGTTCACCTTCGGCAGCTCGAAAAGAGGCTGCTGCAGGCGCTCAACGAATCACGCGGAAACATTCTCGACGACGACAATGTCATTGAGACGCTCGAGACGCTCAAGAAGGAGGCTGCCGACATCTCAGCCAAGGTGTCCGAGACGGATGGCGTCATGACCGAGGTGGAGAATATCACACAGCAGTACACGATTGTTGCCCGCTCTTGCTCGGCCATCTTCGCCGTGCTTGAGCAGCTGAGACACGTCAACTTCTTCTACCAGTTCTCTCTGCAATACTTCACGGACATTTTCGAGGCCGTGTTGCAGGATACCAAGAAAACGGGCAGAGACCTCAGCTATGCGGCGCGTATCGACCACATCATCAAGGAGCTGTTCATTGACACGTACCGCCGCACTTCGCTTGCGCTTTTGCACAAGGACCGTGTTATGCTTGCCATGTTGATGGCACAGGCGGCTCCTTACAAGATGGACAAGACGCTCATCGACTCCATTCTGGACGATGACTTGAAGCCCGTCGATGTCTCCACGGAACATAACCGCAAGGACGAAGTCATGGTACGTGTTGCCAAGCACAGGCTGTTCAGGGACCAAGTCGAAAAGATCGACGCTGGGTCTTGGGATAAATTCCTCTCTGAAGAACTCGCCGAGAACTACGTGCCTGCTGTCTGGCCCGAGAACACGGAGAAGTTGGACAAGCATCTCAAATCTCTCATGCTCGTCAAGCTGTTCCGTGTCGATCGCTTCGTGCCCGCCGTCGAGAAATTTGTGTACGAGGTCTTTGGCAAAGAATACGCAGAAGTCAGCGATGACCTGGGCACAATCGTCAAGCAGGTCAGCGCTACAACACCTGTTTCTCTGGCTTCGTCGCCTGGCTTCGACGCCTCGTACAAGGTCGACAACCTCGTCGAACGCATGCACGTGTCGTGCACAAACATTGCCATGGGTTCGAACGAGGGTGTTTCATCTGCGGACAAGGCAATCACTGCTGCGGCTGCCACGGGCAACTGGGTCATGGTCAAGAACGTTCACCTTGCTCCCACGTGGCTGCAGAGTCTCGAGAAGCGCATCGACAGCCTCAAACCGCACGCCGACTTCCGTCTTTTCCTGTCCATGGAAACCAGCCTGAAGATTCCTGTCAACCTGCTTCGGGCTTCTCGCTTGTTGATGTACGAGCAGCCTGCGGGTATCAGAGCCAACATGAAGGACAGTTTGAGCCAGTTGACGACTCGCGCTCAAAAGCAGCCGGTGGAGCGTGCTCGCGTGTACTTGTTGCTATGCTTCTTGCACGCTGTTGTGCAGGAACGCCTGCGCTATGCCCCCACGCTCGGATGGAAGGGCTTCTGGGAGTTCAACGACTCGGACTACGAGTGCTGCAGCACCATCATCGACATCTGGATCGAGACGGTGGCACACGGGCGCACCAACATCGCGCCCAAGAACATTCCGTGGGACATGATCCGCACGCTGGTGACGGAGATGTACGGCGGCAAGATCGACTCGGAGCACGACTTCCAGATTCTGACGGATCTGGTGACGAGCATCATGGACCCGGCCGCGTTCGAGGAGGGCCACAGGATCGTCAAGCCCACGCCCGAAAACGACGAGACCAGC
Organism: Dothiorella sarmentorum; assembly: GCA_023082095.1. NCBI lineage: Eukaryota > Fungi > Ascomycota > Dothideomycetes > Botryosphaeriales > Botryosphaeriaceae > Dothiorella > Dothiorella sarmentorum. The sequence goes on from JAJMVL010000001.1 coordinate 485,195, forward strand.
CTCGAGGTGCCCAGCGGCACCGCCTTCAAGTCGTTTATCGACTGGGTCAATGACTTGCCTGAGCGCGAGCCGCCGACGTACCTGGGCCTGCCGGCGAATGCGGAGAAGTTGCTGCTGGTTGGCCAGGCCAAGACCATGGTGGGCAATTTGAAGTTGGTGGCGGATTTGTTGGATGAGGGTGAGCAGGTCATGGCGGAGGCGGCGGAGGGGCAGATTCAGGCGTAGATGATGGTTATGATGGCTGAAGGAAGTGATGATGGAGGTGATGAGAAAGGATGATGGATTGATTGATTGATTGATGGGTGGATGGAAACACAAGGGACTGGCATGGGCCGGTTAGTGGCGCAGTCACTTCTCTTTTTCTTGCAGCTTTCTTCTTGTCTGTAACTTTTTTAGAGTGTGGTATTGTTTTCTTAAGGAGTATTGGACGTGATATACATAGATTTGACTTTTTGTACTTTGATGGTTTTTTCACGCGACTCATCGCTTGCTTTGCTTTCTGCTTTCAGGGTATGCCGTTTGGGAGTCATGGTGGTGGCGGTGGTCTTACTCACTTACGGGAGCAATTTGGTTTCCGGGGAAGACTCAACATGACATTATACCCAATGGCGGGATGGCTTGCTTGCGTTCTTGACTTTCTTTCTTTCTTTCTTTGTAGGTGTAGCGGTCTCTTTCTCGTATCATAGACTTCTTTTAAATTCTGGTACCTCTCCTCTGCAGATCACTGAATGGTGAAGTTTGTGTGTAGTGAGGCTTGGGAGGTGGATGGAGTGGAACGCATCATGAGGTCGGCCGTCGCCAGCAGATGGACGGTTGAGGGTGAACCTACCTGGACCGTGAGACCGTGCATGCTGAAACGAGTCCTGCATGTTCCGAACAAGGTTGGTATCCCGGTTACCTCTTCTGCGACTTCTTCATGCACGAGAGGCAAGTCATCTTCTTGAATATGATGACGTTTGACAAGACGGATGCGGAGCTAGCGGAGGGCTGCCGAGGCCATATTCCAGGGGCTGTTCAGAGAGGGGAAGAAGAGGGGCTACATCAAATATCGATCGCACGTGAACTATATGGGTATTCGAAGGGTGGCTACTTTCTTTTTGTTCTGTCCCAGGTTTGCTGACTTTGTAGAACAGACCAGGTTGCGGATCTGTATGACTTTTAACGATCATGCCTACCGGAGATTTGTGGAAAGCCTGAGAGGTAGAAAGCACCCCCCCTCTTCAAATAATCAAGTCTAACAGAATTACTTCCAGGACACGCCTGATCCGAATGGGATATTGTCCCCCGAGAAACAGGGTATCTGGCCGCGGAGGTTTAGAGAGAACAAGGAAAGTTTGAAATCCCGTCTGTGAGAAGACCAAAGAGGGATGGAAATCAGCATCGCCATAAACGCAAGATCGCCCAAAATCCCGCATCCCAAAAAAACCCACTTTCACTTCTCTGCAAGAATCCGGAACACCCTCACCCGAAGAGCTCCTTCATTAGAGCTTTATTCTTAACCTCCACCGACTTCCCAAGCGCCTTGTTGAAAACCATCGGCCGCCCACCCGTCCCCAAGCTGAATTCATGCTGCGGCGGGCCCCTAACCGCCGTCCTATTACTCCGCCTCGCCGCAAACACCTCCTCATCACCCTCCCAATCCCTTCCTCTCCTCTTCCTCTTCCTCCTCTTCGACCTCTCCTCCTCCTCCGCCTCCTCATCCGTGCAATAGTGATTCGGGCGCCACCTCCTCAGCGTCTTGCGGCGAGAAGCGGGAAGAACAGCGGGTTGCGCCGCCTACTCGTCGTCGTTAGTTCCATCATCGTCATCCTCAATTTCGAGCGGGTCGGAAATGGAGGAGCCCACCGAGCGGCCCGACGACGCTCCACCTCCACCTCCGCGCTTCTTCTTGTTGGCGCTGCCCGGCGGCCTGCCACGCGGCCGTCCCGTCCCTCCAGCCACAGCACCACCACCTCGCCTCGTCCGACTCCGACCGCGGAGCGCAGCCTGCGATGGCGAGCTGTTGTCGCCCTGGTCCCCGCCGACCTTGCGCCGCTTTGGTAGCGAGAGGTTGCTGCCGGGACTCAGAGTCAGGGCGCCGGAGCGCTGGTGCACGAGGATCATGTTCCTGGCGTGGAGAGCTGGGATCATGACTTCGCCGGTGTCGGGGTGGATGCGGTAGACGATGCCCATTGAGACGTCCTCCTCATTGGCGGTTCCTGTTCCTCGAGACGGCGCGGGTGTGCTCGGCACTGTCATCTTGGTGATAGGCAGGGCGCCGGTGCGGTGGTGCGCGAGGGCCATGTTGGTGACGTGGGAAGCTGGTATGAGCACTTCGTTTGTGTCCTTACTGACTTGGTAGATGACGCCAAATGAGAGGTCCTCGTCGAATGAGGTGTCGAGGGAGGAGTGCGATGGGGTTCCGAGGCTGGTTTGGTCATGGGAAGGGGTCGTTGGTTCGCGATCTTGACGACGTCTGAGACTCCTGGTCACTCCGCTCGCAGTAGCAGAGTTCGGGCTTGTGGTGGACTGGTCGTACTTCTTCGTCGAAGAGGGTGTCTTTTTCGTGGAGCTGGGCGACGGAATAGTCACCTTAGAGAACATGCCGTACTTTGAGGGGGTTTGTCTCGGTGTGGCCGATTCTTCGTCCGTGTCCGAGTTCTCGGGTGTCTTTTCGAAAAGTTGGCTGACTTGTCTCCGTGCAATGGCCTTCTTTGCTTCTTTCTTCTGCTTGTCTTCTTCCACCTTCTTCAACCGCTCCTTCTCGTCAGCTTCAAGACCCGAGATCCATATGAAATCCTCGTTCTTGGCTGTACCAGCAGTGACCTTGGCATCATAGATTGCTTTGGACTGGGCAAATTCAGCGGCAGCTGTCTCATCATCAGTACCACCATCTCCAACACCTTGTCCCACCGACCTCCCGTCACCTCTCTTCGAGGCGGGCTTGGGCGACACTGGTCCTTTCCGCCCGTTCATGTCGACAGTTCCTCCGTGGCTTGGAGTGGTTGTGTTCGTTGATTGTGAGGGACCAACACCTGGAGCACGCCGGCGAAGTCCATGTGCGATGACTGGCGGCTCATCGTCGTCGTCGTCATCTGAGCCTTCGCACCATATCCCACCACCTTCTGCATTCTCATCCACGTCGGGGTAAGCGTTGAAACGGTCCTCGTAGTACCCGAATCGAGCAACATTGCCCATCATGGGCCGGGTGGGCCAGCGACGGCTTGTTGCTGGAGATGGTGACGAGGTGCCATGGCTCGAGTGGCGGTTTGGACCTGGAGAAGGCGACAGTTCCACAATCTTGGCGCGTCCAGTTGAAGGTGCAACTACTTGTTCAGGTCCAGGGCTCACAAACAGCGAGTCGCTATTATCATTGTTATAGCGACTTTGCTGGTGAGCCTGAGGGCGATGAGCCAAGGAACTCTGATTAGCGCCCATGCTCTGTCTCGATGCCGGTGAGGTGTGCGAAGACTGGTCAAGGAAGTTAAGCCGACGGCCAAGGCCTGTATCTAGCTTTGAAGGGCGCGAAGATCCTGCTGTAGTGTCTGTTGCGAGGCTTTGGAGCGACATGCGGTCCAGTTGCGGTGTGGCGCTGCTCGCCACGGACGGGGAGCCAGATTGTTCTGATTTTGTAGAAGATATTCGGCCAGAGACAGGCGTTGTAGGCTTGTTGTTGGGCGACATGGTGGCAGCCGAGGGAGGTTGTGTTGTTGAGGTTGGAAGAAGTGAAGGAGTGAAGAAGGGTTGCTTAAATGCTGAGTAGAAAAGCTTCCGACTTACCCTGCATGTGCTCTCGAGATTGACGCGGGGCGAGAGAGATCTTGTAGCTGAAGAGACAAACGAAGACAGTTCTGTCGAGCATGTGAAGACTTCAACAAGAAGGAATCATAAGAACTGTCAAGATCTTCCACGGTGGGAAAGTTCCAGAAAGAAAGAAAAGAAATATAGCCAAGACCAGTATGTCGAGGAAGCTTTCATGAAAATGCGTACATGTACCTGGATATCCCATCGTAGACCCATTTACCATCCTGAACGCCTTGCAATGCCGCGCGCCGCATAATATACGTCCAGCCAAAAATCAGTGTGAATATCTCCCCTAGTCGTCCTCCTCATCCTCTGGAAGGACCTCATCTGCCCTCAGTCCTATCTCGTGTCCCACTCTCCTCACAACCTCCCTGATGCCCTTGCACGCCGGACTATCCGGGTACGCATCCAGAAAGCTTTCTCCGTAATCGCAAGCCATGCCGATCCTGGGATCAAGCGGTATGGCGCCCAGGAAGGGGATCTTCTGCTCCTCGGCCAACTTCCTCGCACCGCCCGTCGACGCCCTGAAAATCTGGCTCTGGTGCTTGCAATTCGGGCACACGAACCCCGACATGTTCTCCACGATGCCCAGTATCCTGATGCCCGCCTTCCTGCAGAAGTCGACCTCCTTCCTGACATCCAGCAGCGACACCTCCTGGGGCGTGCTGACGAGCACCGCGCCATCCACACCCGCCTCCTTGAGAAAGCTGTTCACGCTCAGATGCTCATCGCTCGTGCCCGGCGGCGTGTCAACAATCAAGAAATCCAGCTCGCCCCACTCCACATCCTTCAAAAACGTCTTGATCAACCCATTCTTCTTCGGCCCGCGCCAGATGACGGCATCGTCGCGGTTCGGCAGCATGAACTGCACGCTCATGACGCCCAGGTTGTCCGCCACCCACACGGGCTCCATGCCCGTGCTCGTCACATGGATCGTCTCCTCCTCGACGCCCATCATCTTCGGGATGCTCGGCCCGCAAATGTCCGTGTCCATCAGCCCGACGCTGCTCTCGGGCCTGGCCGCGAAGGCGTGCGCCAGCATCACCGACACCGTGCTCTTGCCCACCCCGCCCTTGCCCGACAGCACCAGCATCTTGTGCCGCACGCCCGCCAGCCGGCTCGCGATGATGGGTATGTCCGGGTCGGGCCCTTTGGGGGCGGACGCGCAGATGGCTTGGTTCGGGCAGCCCGCGCACGAGTCGGCCGTGCCCGCCGTTTGCGATTCGGGACCGGGGCAGTGTTCGGGCTCGGGCGCGACGAGTTTGGGGGCGGCTTTGAGGGGGGCGTCGAGCGCGGCGGCGCCTTCTTCCGCGCTGGTGGTGGGCTCTTCGAGCGACGGCGCCATGGTGGGCGGCCGGCGGGTTTGAGAGCGTGGAAGGAGGTTGTTTTTCCTTTCAGCTAGGAGCGGTTTGGAGAGGAGGCGAGTAGGATTCGAGGCCAAGGGGTTCGGTGCGCAGTAAGGAGTGTGGTGGACGTGAATATGTATGTACTGTGAGTTTGGATTTCTCGCGGGTGGCAAGCGCGGCGTCATGTCCCACCTATGCTTGGTAATACCATCCGATGCCGCTCTCATAGGGCTGAGACCGATACGCTCCGCCCCATTGGGATTAGCGTATATCAAGAAGTCCGGGCCAATCAATAACATTACTCTTTCAACTTCAACCATGCATTGGTGTAATCGAACTAACGTTCTTCTCACACATCTCAATTGAATTACACGCTTGTATTGCATCTAGCATATCTCATACCCACGCATCTCCCACGGCAATCACCAAAGTCACTCAATTAATGATAGCTACGTTAAGTAGTCAACGGATTTCCTTAACAACCCCTGGAAAGCCACTAAATTATCCGCTCCAGAAATCGACGCAGAGCCCCTCAATTGGCCAGTAGAAGACCCCGACGATAACGATGGCCAGGGAGTAATGCAATAGCAGCATAATACATGCTGGCCGGTGCCAAAAAGGTCCTGGGCTTACCACGCACGCGCTTAATTAGACAGCAGACGCAGTCCCCCATGCATCAGCTTAAGACCGAGGTTCTCTGCCGCTGGGGTGCTGCCATGTCGGGAGGCGTGCAGGTGGTTCATCTGGACGCAACGGCCTGAGCAGCAGCGGCAGTGGCGAGCGCGACTGCCTGGATATCATGATCTCAGCTTCCTTGTCGAGAAACTGCACTTCCGGTTAAACACGCGACAGCGAGCACAAGTGTTGGTGGCACGCTTCATCTCGGCCTTGGCTGTGTCGGTGTACGTCCAACACTCATATTTATGTGTCTTGCACGCAGTGCAGCGATTTTCGCCGAACCGTTGCTCGCCCAGCTCCGTTTCCATGATGCGTGTGACGTGTTCTGCTGTCGCCGTCGGCGTCGCTGGCGGGAGGTTGGTCCACCATTTCTCCGTGGAATCACGTGCGTTCGTCGTGAAGGGCCGAAGACGTCGGGGTTTGTCGGCAACTTGAGTACGGGCGAACGCGGACGAGGTGATCCCGCTAGATGGTGATGTGCCGCTATGTCCATGCATCAGTCAAAAGATCTAAGAGCTTGGTATGCGACATATGACTTACAGCTGAGGCAGCATATCCGACACTGGAGGCGGAGGAGGCGGATCATTAACAGGTGAGTGCACGGACGTGTCCATGGGAGGAAGCCCGAATGCTGCGAGCAAGGCGCTCTGGTCGTTGAGTGAGAGGCCACACTCATTTTCGTCATCGTCAGATCGACGCTCACTAGACCTTTCTGCGTCCAACGGTGACTGAAGCTCGGCTGGAGAGCTACCGTCGTCTTTTAGTTTCAGGTCTTTGTTATGTCCTTCAGAGCATCACTTACGGAGGAATGAGGCGGGAAGCCGGCGGCGAGGGTGTCGGCGAGGGCGTCGGCGAAACCCCTGTGGGCGAATACGAGGGGAAAACCCGCGACATTGAGGATGGCTAAGCAACTGCGGCGGTTGCATTGAGCGTGAATAAGGGTGTGGTGGTAGATGGTAGTCTGTAAGAGTCTGTAGAAATAAGAGACCGTTGACGGTTTGCTCGGTGTCACCTGCCCACCACCGGTCACAAGGCATTTATTTCGTCAAAACATGCATTTTGCATCTTCATTCATGATCTACGCATAATAGTCTAATTGGATGCCAGCAACTCACATTCGTTACCCATGACTGTCCTCTCAATCGCCAAGCTACTTGCGCAGCTTCAGCATCACGTAAGGAACCTCGACATCCTCCTCCGTCTTGTCCTCCGCCGTAATCTCGAAAATGACGTTCTTCTGGTGGTCTGGGATCTTCTTCTTCGAGATCGTCTCAACGAGCTGGCTCAGCCTGTGGGGTAAAGTTAGTCTAACATAGCACTAAGGGATCCGACGATACTTACTTGAGGGGTAGTCTGTCCTTCAACTTGCTGGGCGGGTAGAAGCTGGCATACAGCAAGCTAACGCCTGAGCTGATCATAGTGATGCTCAGACCCTTCTTCTCGAAATCAGCCAAAAACTCTGTGAGCGGCACGTCCTCCGTCTCGAAGCGGTCCCAGAGCTTATCGATCGTAACTTCGCCGTCAGGGCCCTGATAGGTACCCTTGGGGCTGGCAATCGGCTCGCTGAAGCCGAAGAACGGAAGCGCCAGGTTCACGAATCCGTTCTTGTACTGCTCGATATCCGTGTTGCCATCGAGAATCTTGTAGATCTCGAGGTTGACGAGGCCCGTGACAAGAGCCGTCGTCGTCGCAATGGCAGGGATGATCTTGCCAGCAATGAACTTCGTCTTATGACGATCAGCATGCGCGATCTTGTAGTTCTCTGCGCGGAGGTTGCTAGCCGCCGTAATGAAGTCAATGTGGAAGTTGGTGTCATCATCCTTCTCAAACTCCACGGGCTCCAGCTTGAAGCCGGCCAGGGACTTTGGTGCTGGCAGCGCCTCGACGATCCTCGACAGATCCGAATCGTCACCCAAGCCGCTGTTTGAGTTCGGATCGGGATCATTGTCGCTGGCCTGAATCCTAACACCCGGGTCCGGCTTGAAGTCAGGGATGATCATGTTGTCCAAAACCTTCAGGTACTGCTCCTTGGCGAAGCCCTTCGAGCTGATCTTGTAGTTGAAGGCGTGGAGATTCGCACCAGCCTCGATGAATGTGAAGTGCGTAGGGTTGGTGGGGTCGAACTTCAATGGGTCGGGAGCACGCTTCGGTCCAGACCAGAAGGGCTGGCCGCTCGACGTGTTCGAATCCTTCGGGAAGTTGTACAGCAACTGAGAAATGTTGTTGTTGTACTGCTTCTCGAACTGATTCCTAGCCCATATAATGCAGTCCTCGAAGCTCAGAGGCTTCTCCGTGACCAGGAAGTCGCGAAGCGTCTCCAGGGTTTGCTTCTCGTTGCCCGACTGCTTCAGTGCGCTACCGAGGTAGTTGGGTTGCGAGAGGTACATGTTGACCACTTCCGGCGGCTGTGCGAAGTAGCTGTGGAAGAGATCCTTGGCCCAGGCGATCGTGTGCTCAATCCTGTTAGGGAAACTCTTGAGGGTGCACATAGGGAACGACTGCTCCGGTGGGTCCTGAGAGCTCGAGTACGACTCCGTGATATGCGGAAGGACGACCTGGGTGTTGCCCTTGGTGCCTAGAGTACCGCTGTCCAGCAGAGACTTGCGGAAGAATACACAACGGCGGTCCACATAGGTGCGAGCCTCAACGTTATCCAGAGCATTCGTGACGGCGGTCAAGTTCTGCCAGAAGTCCTCGTTGAAGATATGTTCCGTATCCGCACCAACCCTCTCCCTCATCGTGACGATGTGGCCCTTCAGGTCAGGGTTCATGGCCTGAACAGCATCCGCAGCGCAGTCGCTCTTCAACTTTCCTACATCCTTGGGCCTGAACAGGAACTGACGGTTGAGGTTGCTCTTCTCAATCTGATCCATATCTGTCACCCAGATCTTGCCCTCCGGACCAACAGCCACACCCATCATTGCCCAGTTCTTCAGCATCTCGCAACCGATGGCACCGGCGCCAACCAGGAATTCCTTGGCATTAGCAATCTTGTCCTGGAACTCCTTGCCGAAAACAGCGATCTGGCCGTCGTATCGAGTGCCGAGGGGCTTGCAAGACTCCTCCGAACGAGTGGTCGATGTAGGCAAAGACTCAAGCGAGTCGAAGTAGAGCCACTGGAGGATCGGGTGGAACTTTCCTGACACAGACTTGAGGACCTCCTGCGCGGCCAAGCCACCAAAGAAGGCAGCGATAGGGCTGATGTCACCACGGGCCTGGTAACTGAGCTCCTTAATGAGCTTCTCATCCAGCTCGACCTGCTCCTCGCCTTGGCTAGCAAGGCCCTGAGCATGCTTCAGGACCTCAGCAGCATCAGCCTCGTTGTGTGCCCTTGGGAACTCGCCGTTGTGATCCGCGGCGAATGCGTGAAGAGCCTGGAAGCCAACGTGAAGCTGGGCAGGGCGGTCAAACTTGGCAAAGTCAGACATCAAGAGAGTAGGCTTCTTGAGCTGCTGAGTCAGAGGCTCAAAGTCCATGATCTTCGGCATCTTGACCTGGGTGTACAAGCCACCACGCTTGTACTGACCCAGTCCAGAAACATCGCCGATGTTGAAGGTGTACGGACCTGTAACCTTGATCTTACGGGGAGCGGAGTCGTTCAAACCCTCCATACCCTCGACCTCAGAGAAGGTAACAAAGTCGCCATCTTCAAGACCATGCCTTGTCTCGTCCAGAGCAGAGACGTTGCCATCACCATCGACTCCTGCGACAATGCCACTCAGGGCAGTCTCACCATTGGGGTCTCCACAAGTGAAGTTCTTTCCAAAGTCCGTGAAGATGGATCCAAATAGACCGTATGTATCAGTGATGACGACGTAGATGCCGTTTGCGTGGCAGTACTCAGCGATGACGAGCTGGTCGGCGAGGGATGTGTCGGTCAGGACGACGCACTGGAACTGCTTCAGTTGAGCCAGGTCCGAGGTAAGATCCTTGCCGAGGAACTCCTGCACGGGCACGTAGGGGTTCAGTTCCGAGACGCGAGGGACGGTAACGGAGGCGCGTGGCTTGCCGACGTCATCGGGGTGGAGGAAGAATTGTGCCGACAAGTCCTGGATCGAGGCAGGCTTGCGATCGAAGAGGGTGAGAGACTTGACGCCAGCGAGGGCAATGTTCTTCGCAATCTCAACACCAAGGCCGCGCAGACCAACGACGAGGATGTTGGAAGAGCCCATGCGCTTCATGGCCTCGTGGCCAAGGACATACAGCTGCCTGCTGTATAGCGACTCGTCGATTTCGCCGGCGGCATCCTTGAGCTGCTCAGCAGCTGCAGCCGGATTATCGATCTGCATCTTGTCCTACACGAAGGGGTGAGCAGCGAGGTTACATGGCACTGTGGCCAAGGTCAAGTAGGCTACAGCACAAACGGACAGCAGGGCCGAGGGAGCTTACTGTCATGGCTTTCTTGAGTGGACTCCCAAGGTCCTCGGTGGATGACTTTCTCTTCCCCAGCTTGGCTGCTCCGTTGATGTTGGTGTCCAGCGTCGCGGGGTGTGGCGATGAGAGTGATGACGCTGTATCGCGGTGGGGCGGAATCGTGAAGGGCTCGGCGAAGCAACACGAAGGGGCAGGAAAGCGGTAATAGAGAGGTAGTCGGACGGAGTGTACGCGTCCGGGGTAGTGTTCTGTAGAGAGCGTGGGTAGAGTTGTTGGCGGTGTGTTGTTGTTGCGAGGGAAGCGGAAGAGCTGCGGCGGGTGTCATCAATCTGCAGGTGGGAAGCTGCGCGCGATTATGAAGCAATCAGCCCCACTCCCATTGCTGCCTGGGGCATCAACACCGCCGCCACCCGAAACACTCACAACTCTAATAAGCATTTGTCATGCTCAATCTACATGCAGCTCGAATTCTCTTTCTGCCATCACTTTCAACAGCGTTCTTGGTTCGTTCTGGTAGTTGGAGAAGATGGAAGGCACGTGCCACTCTGGCCTTTGACTGCCCACGGCTCCGCAACGAATCGACATGTCCACCCTCGCTTGAGCTCATACCGAACGCGCTATAACAACAAATGAGATGCTCGAACCTGCATCTTCATCTTTCTTCATCTGTTGAAGGGACCAAGCTGGTTCAAGGGGGTCTTCCGCCTCTTCTCTTAATTCTCTGCGCTGCTGCTCAAACTTGGTCAACCCATTAGTTTCAGCCCGGAAACGTGCAAGAACAAGTCCACGCTATGACAGAATGGGATCCAACGTGGCAGAACTGGATGCAACATGGCAGGCTGGGGCCCGACCCGGCTGCAACGCGACATCCGACGCCGCACCCTTCTGGCATCAGCCCTGAAATCTTAGACTGCCAAGCAACTTCACGTCCGATATAGGGCAGTTGAGGCGTGTCACGCAAACCGATTTTGTTGGGTGGCTGGATGCGTACCGAATACATTCGCGAACACGCTCCATCAAGCCACCGCGTGGAGTGCTCGTCTCATTACTGTGGATGCTCGAACCAAGGCGGGGAGACGTGGGCGACAACGGACTCCAGGCACACAACGGCCCACCACCGGTCGATCTGTGCGAGGATGGGTTGGCTTGTACCGTGGCAACGCAATGCATTTTTGCCGATGCCCTTACATTCTTGATGGCAGCCGGCAATGGCGGACCAGTAGAAGGACAGCGTGTCTCGAGCATGTGCTGAGCGACGGGATCGGCAAAGCAGCCCCGGGCGGGAAGCACAGACTTCTGCCTTCCCAGAAGCGGCAGGGCGGAGCTGCGGACATAGGCCCCGCTATCTCCTACCCTGACGCCTCGAACCACGCCCGACTTTCTCACCTTCTCTATAACCAGCTTGCATCCTGCCCCTACCTCTGACCTCACAAACAGCCTTCGGACATAGCAGCGAATCCCGCTCTCGAATTTACCCATACATCCCGCGCCACCACCGGAACATAGCCCCTCTTGCAGCTGCCTCCTATACTCCGTAAGACTACAGCTTATCCCTTCGCCTTTTCGACGTGAACCCTGTTCCTGCGAGTGTCCCGCCATAATGTATGTATTCTACACGAGGCTTTTTGACTAATCCTTTGATCAACTTCGCGGCCCTCTCTGGAAAGCTTAGCAGTTCTATTGGACTTCCTGTTCTCACCTTGTCTCCGCTCACTGTCTTGTGGTTATCGGTGGCCGGAACTTACAGAGCACTGATTCATGGAACAGATGATGGCCTCGTTCCTCGATTTGTCAAATGAGCTTCTCCACGAGATACTCCTGAAAGTCAACCCAGGGGATCTTGCACGTGTGTCGCAGTGCTGTCGCTCCCTGCACACCTTCATCAAAGACAACGAGCTCCTCTGGAAGGATCTCTACCTGGAAACCTTTGTAGGCATCGGTTTCTCCTACTTATGTTAGCTGAGCTCACATCGGCTGCAGGACGATCCCCGTGAGCAAAGGCCAGATGACAAAGTGCCTTGGCAGTCCGAGCTGTCTCGTATGTGGAAGTTGCACAAGCTTCTCTCATCAGAAGATGTCGCTGTGAAAGTTAGTACTGCGTGCTAACAACTTGATCCCGTACTGACCATAGCCAGAGAACAAACTTTGCCTTCATCGCCTCGGCCATCGACGATCTCCTTGCCACGTCAGGGCCTAGCCAGCCTTCGTCGAGTGCTAACTTCTTACGTCAACACTTTGACGAAACTCGCGGGATAAACAGAGATGCCATTCTCTGTGGCTCTTCCCTTTTCCGTCAAGCGGGCAGCGAGGAGCAGCAGTCTTTCCCCGATGATGCTGAACGCCAAATGAGCGCCAAACTCCACGTTCTTCACGGTGTACCGGAGGAACCTGGCAAGAGAGGGGCAAACCCCATCCATAGCTATGCCCGATCCCGGGTTTATGACCTCCGCAAGTACACGGATGATACTCTATGGGGCCCGTTCATGGATGACGGATCCCAACGAGTCGACTGGGAGAATCTGGAGAGCATCATGATCGTTCTGTCTCACAACGTCCAGCGTTTCTGTGAACGAACGTACGGGCGGTTCCGTCCTATTTGGGACGTTCCCTTCGCCGGAGTTCCCACAAACAGTTTCCGGAGTAAGGCGCCGTTCAGAATCGAGGACGATGAGGATGGAGATTCGGGAATTTGGGAGGCCATGCACATCATTACTCCGGCAACGGCCAAGAACTCTCCGCAGGTCCAACGGGTGGATTCACTTCTGAACAACTCGGGCTCAAGTCTGGAAGATCAAGATCCGTACGGTGTAACAGGTACCTGGGCTAGAGTAAGTAAGAACCAATCGCTCTGGTTTGTGGCAAGGCTAACGAGGTTTACTAGATCGTATGCTTCCTTGGTGAGTTCGTGCAACAGGTCCAGACGGTACCTGGCTCTGGTGTTGACATTCCCAGACTATACTGATCTCTACCACTTCAACTTTGAGAACGAGCCAATCCCGGATGACCAGCCAAGGGAACCAATTGCCACCCAAGAGGCGATTCGCTTCATTACGCTCAATCTCCGGGTCAGGAGGATCGAGGCCCCTGGCCCTGCAGATGGACAGGCGCTTCCCGTCGTCCATTTCACAGGGACTTCTCGTTCGATGCACGCGTCTTGGGACCCCAATGCCAACTCAAAGATTAGAGGTATGTCCTGGAGCTTCTAGGCGATGCTAAGCATGGTTGACAAGTCGGGCAGGCACAGTGAGGTTGACGCCCGAGGGCTATGTCCGGTGGACATCGTTCTCGATTTTCCACGGGTAAGGGCATCCGATTACGAGGTGTTGCAGGGGAAAACTGACAATGGAGAACAGCGAGGAACGTTGGCGTAGTGAGTGTATTCAAACGGGCGGGCTGCGCTCTGCACGAGGAATGCTAGGAACGTGGTTTGACAAGTGCGTGATCCATCCCTTGTCAAGCCGGGAGGGTTGTACTGATCAGGTAGCAGGGACTACAGCCCCGAGGGGCCAGCCGGTCCAACAGCGTTCTGGAAGATCTCGGACAGCCTCATCAAAAGCGACCACACTTCCCCACTTCTGCCCTTGTCCTGATCTGTCGCCCGCGGGTTCTGTGCCGATGTCTGTTCGGCGATGGAAGCGGTTCGAGTGCAAGGATTGACGTTGCCTTGTCGTGCAGGAGTTCTCCTTGAGCATTGTCTATTGGCCATCTGGCGGTTGGATGGTTTCCGTCCCTGGTGTCATTACTGGTGTTCTATTAGCAGCAAAAGTGGTGGGGGGTTCGGGTTCAGCCAGGTCTAGGGTAATCAGTGGCAATGGAGGTAGAGACATCAGCCAGCTCCACCAACAATGAGCATGATAAAGCCGCGACGGCGACAGAGGTGTTGGGCTTGAGCTCGCTAAGATCCGAACGTGCCCTTTTGCTGTGGAGTCGACTCCCGTCTAGCGCAGCCACCAACTACGTTCAGAATGGCACGGTAGCATCATCCCGACCGATACACACCAACACGTCTCCTACGCCCGATGGGGCAATCCGATGCTAGATCTCCACTGCTAGCGCCTCCAATTTACAACCTCAAACGCACGTCGCACGTGTCGGTGGTGAGGTGCGGGCGGGCCACGCAGATGCGCACGATAGACACTCGACGATGCCGGATCAACGCAGCCAAGAGATCATCTGCACGTAAGTCATCCCACACAGTAAGCCTGCTGCACGAGCTAATGGCGGGTCAAGTGCGGCGAACAGAGGGCGCAGGGCGAGAGCTAAGCCCGGTCCTTTCCCGGAATCTGCCAGAGCCATGTGTGGACAAAATAATAAGAGTTTAAGCGGAGCCCCATCCGCGGGTCCGCTTCTCTGCTCAGATGAGTGCCCTGGACCCTCCGCTTTGACGCGCTCCTCTTCACTGTACTGTACAGATGCATCAGCAGCAGCCAGATATGCTTTGGCCATCCCTAACGCGCATCTTCTTCTTCTTCTTCTCCACCTTCGCCAGTGCCGTCGGCTGACGCAATTACCTATCGAGCCCATTCATCTCACCCCAACTCAACTCCATGACGCTGCCGGCTCACCCACGGAGCGGCGAGCTCTCGACTTCTTCTTCGCACGCACCACACCGCAGTCCTCGGGATACTTCGACGCGACCTGATGGAGCTGGCTGGTGTTGTGGTCTGGGCAGTGCGAGCCAGCAGCCTGGCACACTCTGGCGGCCGTCTGCTCGACGCAGGAGCAGGCAGCAGAGGTGGAGTCGCGGGCAATGGGCGTGTCGGACAGACTTCAAGGGCGCTTCACGCTGAGACAGTATAACAAAGGCCATAGCTCGCCTCTTTGAGCAGCCATACGTACGGCGGGCACCAGCCGAGCTGCACGCTACTGCTGACGTGCGTGGTCTTCGGGTGCGTGGAATACCTGCTTGGCGACACAAACACGGCCAGACCCGCATCCTCAATGGCGTCAATACTCTGAACACCTAGCAGACTGACGTCGCGAAACAGAAGCCAGGATCAAAGGAAGGAAGATAGATTTGCCACCGAGTACTTGACCCCCATCTTCTGCAGCCCGGTGCCACCTCCGCCCCGTTGAAGAAGCCCACGGCCACCATCCGCACAACCCCTCCCGCAATGGGCACCAACGAACCACCATCCTTTGCCCAAGGGGGCTCATTCAGGACCCTCGTCGAGGCGCGGGATGCCCTCATCGACATCCAGAACGCGGGGTTGCGTTTCATGTGGGCAACCATGGAGAAGAAGTATCAGGGCACCATCGCCACGACCGAGATACTTGAGCAAGTCCGGTTGGAAATGCGGTTGGCAGAGTGGCACCGCGCCCTAGACGACCTCGAGGCCCAGCTCGCCAGCAGCCAGACCACTCAAGCCCGACAGGCTGAAGAGGAGGACGAAGACAGCCTCGTAGCCTTACGCCTATTGTACTTCGTCGCCCACATCTGGCTGTCGAGCTGCCTCTCGCTAAAAGAAAGCGCCTTCGACGCCTTCGTGGCCGAGTTCCAGCAGATCAACCACCTCTCCGCCAGCCTGCTCTCACGTCCCAGACCACCCTCGGCTTCGTCCCTCGCCACCGACCTCGTCGGCCCCCTCTACTTCACCGCCATCAAATGCCGCGACCCTACCACCCGCCAGCACACCCTCGCCCTCCTCGCCCAGTGCGACGACAACGACCACAACAGGCGCGAAGGAGGCGCGCGCGCAACCAGCCAGCTCGCCGCTGCCATCATGCAGATCGAAGAGGCGGGCATGCAGCTGGCAGCACGCGCGAACCAACAACAACAACAACAACAACAACAACAACAACAACAACAACAACAACAACAACAACAACAACAACAACAACAACAATACTCGCCTCAACCACAACAACATCAACACCAGCATCAGCACCGACCCCAACAACACCAACATCAACGCTTCAACCCGCCGCCACCACTACACGACTTCGCCATCCCCGAAAGCTCTCGCACTGCTCGCGGCCGCTTGCCGACTTCCTCCTCCATCGACGCCGCGGCCATGCCTACTCTATCTGCTTCGCCAAGGGCGTCTGCTTCGCCAAGAGCATATGCCGTTCCAGTGGTCGACACGGCAGAGGCGAGGAGGAGGAGGGTTGTGGCGCGTTATGAGGCGGTTATGCGGCAGAGCGAGGAGATGGATGCGGGAAGCGTGGTGTTTGGTGGCGGCAGCAGTGGGGAAGGAGTGATGAGGCATGGTGGCCAGGAAGGAGGTGGGCAGGGGCGGTCTCCGGGTAGTGGTGATGATGGTGGTGGCAGAGGGAGGGGGAGTGGACATCAGGGTCAGCAGGGGCAGTATCGGAGGTACTGAGCAGAGCAGGGGTTTGGTGGGTAGTTTTGGGTTGGGAGAGAGCCCTCGGAGATTTTATGGTCGCTTTTCTTAGTGGCTTCAGATGTTGGTTGTTTCAGATAGATCATGCAGCGATCTGGGAAGGGGTCTTGTCTGTTGGAGGGAGTAAGGGAAGAAAGAATTGGGAAACTTTTTACGGATTTTGTGTCTTGGGCTACCATCATACGCCAGGTTTTGTTGAAATGCTCGTGGCTGTAAGTCACCCACCTGTAATCCCCATATCAAGTGGTCGTTTTCAACACTGAAATCTTTTCGATTCAAAGCTGGGAGTGGTTTACCATCCACCAGATGCAACGTTGAGTGATAAAAAACACCGAAATAGCTAAAGATTGGACACTGGTTGAGCCGTGCCACATAACGGAAAGGTTATCCACTCTGCAACCCCATCCCTTCAACCCTCCGCGCTTAACATTTACAGCAAGTCAGACACCTCCAATCCAAAAGAGGAATGCCTGAGCTCATCCTCCATACATCCAATAAGCTTTCTCCTACGCCGTGCAGATCAAATCAACAGCCCGATTTCGGAAACCCGGATACGAAGATATCGCCAAGTCTCCACCACACTGCCGTAGTATCCGGAATCATCCTCCCTTATCCAAATATTCGCAAAAACCTTGACAACAGTGATGTTTGAATAAAGTTCTTTTCACCGTACCCCGAGCCCACGTAGATCATGAGACAGGACGATCTGCATGCGTCTTTCTGGAAGCATGGACGGCTGAGAAAGTTTTTCGTATTGCGGCGCAGCAGTGATCGATGCCAGGGTCGTCGATGGGGGCTAGCAATTACAAATGATATTCGTTCTTCCGAAAGCCCGTTTGTTATTTACTTCTTGTCCTATCTACGTCGGTCGTTCTCTCTCGTAATGGGTACACTGCTATTAACATCGCTCAAAACATTACACACAATCCTCTCCAGGGTATCTTTGCAGTCAAAGAAAACGAACCACCCACACATAAATATAGAGCATAGAAAAAGAGAAGAAATTTTCCCCTCACGCCACAACCATCCCCACCACCACTCCCACCATCACCACCACCCCACTCCTCCCAACTCTAACCGCCGCCCCCTCACTCGCACTCGTCGCCGCCGCCGCCGAACCCGCCGCATCAGTCGCCCACCCCACCCCACCCCCCAACCCACTCGACAACCCATCACCCGCGCCGTCAGCCGTCCTACTCGCCTTCACCGTCGTCGTCGTCTTCCCAGTCTCCCCACCACCACCCATGCCCGTCGGCACCGCAATGCTCGACGTCCCCCCAACCACCACCACCGTCGTCCCCGACTCGGTCGCCAGCCCGATGCTGGCCCCGCCCGTCTTGAACGTGTATGTCGAGCTGCCGACGACGAGCTGGGTGGTGGGGCCGGCGGTTTGGAGGTGGACGCCCGTAGTCGTGGGCGGGTTGGTTTTGGCGCTGGCTGCTGATGAGGAGAGGGGATCGGCTGCTGAGCTGAGGGTTGCGGTGGTGCCCGCTGAGACTGCTGCTGCTGCTGTGTGGGTCGCCGAGCTGCTGGGGGCGGGGGCTAAGGCTGTGGTGCTGCCGTCGATGACGAGCTGCGTGGTGCCGCCGGCGGTTGTCTGGAGGGCGATGGCGGTGGTGGAGGAGCCGGAGCCGAGGATGATGGAGGAGCCGGGGGCGAGGGTCTGGGTGCCGATGAGGAGGTCGGATGCGGAGTTCTGGGAGACGGTGATGCCGTCGCCGATCTCGAAAGGGGAGGGGGCTGTTGCTTCCGAAGCGCTGGTGGGCGCGGGGCTGGGCATTGCGGCTGTGACGGTGCCGACGACGATGTGGGTTGAGCTGTCGTCCGTTTCGAGGGCGACGGCCGTGGTCGAGGAACCGGAGCCGACGATGATGGAAGAGCCGGGTGCGAGGGTTTGGGTGCCGATGAGGATCTCCGAGGCGGAGTTCTGGGAGGCGGTGATGCCGTCGACCTTGAAAGGAGCGGGAGATGCTGCTTCGGAAGCGGCGGTAGACTCGGGCTCAGCAGGCGCCGGACTGGGCACGGCGGCTGTGGCGGTGCCGACGACGACGTTGGTTGAGCTGCCGTCTGTCTCGAGGGCGACCGCTGTGGTCGAGGAGCCGGAGCCAACGACGATGGATGACCCGGCTTGCAGCGTCTGGCTGCCGACCACGAGCTGTGTGTCGGAGTTTTGGGTGACGGCGATGCCACCGACCTCGACGGGCGTTGGGGATGGCGCCGCAGCAGCAGTGGATACAGGCCCTTGAGACGCCTCTGTGGTAACCTCCTGAGGGTTGGTCTGCGCCGGCGCTATGGCTGCGTCAGAGGACTCTGGCTCAGATGCCTCAGTCGTGCCAGCAGAAGACTCGGACTGCGTCTGCGGTGCTGTTGTAGCGGGTGAGTCTGACTCTGTCGCTGTCTGTGCACTGGAGTCGGCACCCGAAGTGTCCGCTTGAGAGGCCGTTGATTCCACGGAGCTAAGACCGGTGGTAGCAGTGGCTGGCGCCTGAGTGTCTGAGGGACTGGCGGCCTGGCTGGGAGATGGGGATGAAGTTTCCGAAGTGCTTGATACCGCAACACCACCAATCGAGAAAGAGACGGCCGGGTTGGTCTGAGCTTCGGAGATGATATCTCCTATGGTATAAGAAGAAGACTTTTCTGGAGCTGCCGTCGAGCTGGCGCCAGATGACGCCGTGCTTGCTGCGCTCGCCAAAAGAGAACCCAGTCCGTTGGTGAAGCTCGAGGGATCAGCCGTGGCGGTTGGGCCGTCGTCCTCGTAGGACGTCGATGTAAGAGTAATGTATGCCGCCGAACTCACTGGGATGATGGGGTTGACGGTCGCGATCCACGGATTGTTAGGGTCAATGCCGAGTGTCGAGGTGCATGAGTCCCAGACCGCGTCCTCGTTCCCGATTGGGGACGGATCGATCTCCGTACCTTGATCCATGTCTATCTCGTCCGTCTTTCCACCGATGCCGATGACGTAGAGGTATCCGCGAGGGTCTTCCGGGTCAGGGGTGGGAGCAAGTCCGAACT
Source organism: Dothiorella sarmentorum (assembly GCA_023082095.1). Classification (NCBI taxonomy): domain Eukaryota; kingdom Fungi; phylum Ascomycota; class Dothideomycetes; order Botryosphaeriales; family Botryosphaeriaceae; genus Dothiorella; species Dothiorella sarmentorum. Next base: position 504,735 of record JAJMVL010000001.1, read on the forward strand.
CGGGCACATGGGTAAAGTTCACATATGCACCGGTTGCCTCGGGAGTCCACGTGTACTTCGTAGTCGTTGATGTGGTTGTATGCGCCATGATGGTCGTGCAGCTCTCTCTTACGGATGCCGGCGTGGACTCGAATCCTTGGCAGAAGACGGTATTCGATGGGTACTCTACGGTGGATGTTGTGGTAGTTGGGTTGAGACCGACATACCACCATGGCGCCCATGAGCACACAGACTGGCCACCTGGTGTGGTGGTTGCGAGAGCGCCCCACCACTGGTATCCAGTGGGATACTGTGTGAACTGCGACGGGTACGCAATAGTCGTAACGAAGGTTCTCCATGTGGACGCCCCGGGAACTGGAGACGTGATTGTCTTCGTCCTGATCACGGTTCCGTCCGAGTTCGTCATGGGCATGGTATGGTTGGCCGGAAGTTCCAGGTAAGATGTAGACGTCCTTGTTGTGTTTGTGCGCCTGTTGACCACAACGTACTCGACTGCATGCGTGATGGTTACCGAAGCTTTCACTTTGGCCCAGGTGTAGATGGTGGCGGCGTCAATGCGGTATGAACAGTCGACTGGACATGACGGCCCGGCGAGTGTGGTAGGCGATGCTGGGTTGGCGTAACTGGCATTTTGCGTGGGATGTACTACTACCGCTGCAATGTGTTAGCGCCACTGATCGCCTTCTAAATGTATCAATGAACATACTGCGTGGTATGAGGGCCGCTTGGGAAATGGTAGCAAGAAGGAGCAAAAAGATAGGAACCATTGTGTTTGGTTTGTATGAGTAAAGGGAATAGCAGGCTGATGCAACGCAAAGAAGCACTTGGCAGATTCATGCCTCTTGGGCAAAGGTAGGTACTTGTACGTGCGGTGGTTGGGCTGTGTATCGGCAAAAGGTGGTGTTGGCTGAAGAGGCCCACTTCTGGTCGATGAAGCTTAAGAATAGCTCGCATTGCAGAAGTAAAGGAAACACAGCCGAACGGTCCAATGAAAGCGTCTGGAGGTTTCGAGCCGAGCGATGGATGCTGGATTTAGGAAAGCGCAGGTGAAAGCGCGCGCCTGTGTGGTGTGCGAACCCCGGTTTTCTTTTGCTACGCCGTAATAAATGGCCAATCAGCGCAACTCCCCTATACCAGGCGCTAAACATGCATACTGAGTGTATTTGCGCCGCATCTGCGCCGCAACTACGCCGCACTCTGTCAAATTTAACTACCCAAATGTTAGCAATCATCACTTCACCAGTTCCCAAGCACTTGGTCGAGCCGTGTATTTTCGCTGCCATCGCCCTCTTTGATCCAATTGTCCATTGAAAAAGTTAACCGAGACCCATTGTTCTCATATTGCCTGTTTCCTTTCCTTGTCACAGCAAAGGGTAGTCGGCTGGCTCCCGTCCAACTCCCAACTTCACCTTTCCTTCTCCACTCTCCATCCCATTTGCTCTACCCATAGTCATACCAACTTCATTTTGCCTTTACACTACTCCATATTTTACTCGTGCATCATTCAGCCAAGTCTCCAGGAGGGAAAGCCAACGATTTCTTCAAAGGCCGGACCCCAACTGGTCACGAACGCGAGCCTCCAGTTGAGCTACTTCAGCCACTGCCCAAGACAAGGCACCTTCACAGCACACGGCCAGACAAATCACGAGAGAGAGATAGTACGTTACTTCATGCATGCCATTCAATGCACGCGCTGAATGATATCTTTTACAGGAGTCAAGGCACCAGCTGTCCACTAAATGCCAGTGTGAGGTTTCCACAAGACAGAACCTGGCCAACCCCAAAAAAATGTACATGAACAATAAGTTTCGTCGAAAAGAACCCCTTTTTTCCATCCGCAACACAGTTCCGAACAAGAAATCGCCAAAAAAGGTGGCAAGACTAGGAAATACACCGAGGTAGGCAATGGCCGCACGTCATCCCGAAGGATGCAGCTAATCGCTCGATATATCCCTCTCCACACGCTTTCGTTTAGAGACCCAGCTGAGCATCAGTGATGCAGCTGCCGTCTGTGGCCGTCGAACCGATCTCCGAGCAGATCGGGGGCAGGGGGCTGTCGATGAAGAGACCGACGTTGTCGCCGTACTCGTTGAGGATGTTACCTAAAAGGTATTAGTGATAATTCTTGTGCAACAGTGAAGGATATTGACTGACCTCTGGAGCGGTAGTTGCAGTAAGTCAACATCATGTTGGACGAAGGGCAGGACGAAGTAGCGCAGCCGACGGCGTAACTCTTCTGCCACAACATCTGGGTCAGGTGAAGAATGTTAGGGCCGTCGGTGGGAACGGTCTCAGCGCCCCAGTAGGGACCAAAGTCGTTGTACTCCTCGTAGTACATGCTCGTGAAGAACTCGGGAGACTGGTCCAGGTTGTCCTCGCTGATGGAGCCGCCGGTGCCAATGGACATCTCGCCCATGTTCTGGCCGAAGTTGGTCGTGCTGCAGTCAACAGTCAGCAAGCTGAAGTAAGAATCTAAATCCATAGCGAGTGTACTTACTCAGTGATGGTGTGCTCGTACACACACAGGTTAGCAGACTCCTTGGCCTTGTTCTCGAGGTCGTAGTCCCAGTACAGCGAGCAGCCATCCGTGTGGTTGGCACGGTGGGCGTTGTGGAAAGCCAACCACCTCTTGGCGGCGACAGAAGTCGGCTCAGCCGTCAGGCTGGCCGTCGAGTCAACCGAGGAGGTCGCGCAGCGGGCATAGGTGCTGATGCCGCCAGCAGAGGTGCTGGAGGGAGCCTCGGTGGTGGAAGGAGCCGCAGAGGTGGTGACAGCAGCCGAAGAGGTGGCAACAACCGCAGAGGAGGTGGCAACAACCGCAGAGGAGCTGGCAACAACCGCAGGGGTGGTCTCAGGGACAACGGCGGGGGTTGAGGACGCAGAGACTGTGTAGGTGGTGGCCACGGGCACAACGGCGGAAGTGGACTCGACCACGGGGACCTCAGAAGAAGCCTGGGTGACCGAAGTCACGACCACGACGGAGCTGGTGGTGGGCAGGGGAGCAAACAGCGACGAAAACCAGCCGGATCCGGCAGGGGCAGTGACGACCGAGGTCTCGGGAGCGAAGGTGGTGCTCGGGCAGGGACCAGTGGCCGTGATGAACTTCGTGATGGTCACGATGTCCACATCGGTCTCATAGGTGCGCTTGAAGTGGGGCCCAGCCAGGGCACTGCCAGCCAACGAGGCGGCAACAAGAGCAGAGGAACGCATGGTGAAAACTTGGATCGAACAAGGACGAAGAGATCTTCAAGACCGGGGTGTATGGATGAGGGTAAAGAGCGTGGTGTCCGGGGGACTGGTAAAGAATGGCGTGGCCTACGAGAGAGCCGAAAGGGCGTGGAGAGCCGAAAGAACGTGGAGAGCCGACCCGACTTGAAAGCGAGTTGGTGTAGGAGGTGTGTAAGTGGGCGGGTAAGGCGAATAATATGTACGGCGTAGAATGAGCGGATGGGATGGGACGCTACTCGGGATGGCTTGTTTCATAAACATGCGGAGAGCTTGGAGCACAAATGAGAAGGGATTGTGGCCCAGACCGCCTACGTATGTTTAATTCCTGGGTGGGCCTGACGGGAATTAGGCAGAGGTGCAGCCGCGCACCGCGCACAGGGCTACACGTCCAGGTGGAGATCGCAATGAAAGAGCAGCGCTGGCAGAGCCGTCAAGAGGCTCTGCAGGTGGAAGACAACGATCTGGACGCCATTGGGACAGCTCCCTCGTTACCAGGTTGTGATGCTTGGGAGACGTGGGACCCAGAAGGGGGATCATCTAACATCCCGGTTGCCGATCATACGCGTGGCTTGGTAGGAAATTCGGTTGCCAACGCGGCCTCGCCAACGGTGGGCCGACTCGGGAGACCAAGCAATTTCTTGCCTTTGGCAGCTGGCCAGCAGACGGCGGAGAACGGGCTTGAGGCTCCCGTGGGACGACGGCGGCGGCGGCAGCGGCAGCGGGCGTCGGGGTGCCGGGCGGGAGATTTGTGCGTTGATTGATGAGGTCTGGAGGACCGTTTGGGGGCCTGAGAGGCGGTGGTCGTTGCGGGCGGCTGCTCACGGCGCCATCCGAGGCCTCATCGTCGCGGGCTGAAGCGGCTTGTCTGATGGCTGGTTTCGGCGACGCTCATCGTGAGGCGATGATGCAGTTGGTGGTTTGGCGATGCATGACAAGGCGACAGGGCGTCAATCAGGGCAGCGGCCAAGACTTTACTCACACTAACGCTGTAGTGCCCGCCTGGTTCCTGCAGGACCGCGGGTTCCTGACATCTGACACCAGCCAGAGCCAGCCACAGTCTTGCCGTCATCCATTTCTTCGTCTTCTTTCAGCCGCTTCTCCGTCGTGTCTCGGCGCCCAAGACTTTCTTTCGAACCGTCTTTCGGCACGCTTTGCACAACCACACACACACCACACCGTCACACCGTCACTTGCATCTCACGATTCTTGCTGCGTGGTGCAGACCGCTCAAAGCACGCCTATAACCGCCTGCACTACTGAATGGGGATTGCAGTACCTCTCACAGCATGTGCTGGCGTGGACAACGGTTGGTCGGCCCCCCTTCCTGCTTTCGGATCGTGAAACGCTCTCCTCGGCGCCCGAGCCAACCGGCGGTGTACAGTACAAGGCTTGATATTACCTCTGACCACGGCTGAATCCTCCGCTCCTTCAAATCCAAAGATGCTTGGCAACGACTCTCATCAGCCCTAGCGATAATCATCGTACTTATCTGATGGAGATTGTTGCGCTGCCAGACTCACGATCCACCAAGCGCTTCCTGCTTCCCACAGCAACGCCAACAATCAAACTCTCTCATCTGCTTCCCGCCCGTGTCAGTCCTTCCACCCCTATCCGGCGCCAAGGGAAGTCCACTGTCTTACTTATATGAATGTAAATGATCTCCGTAATGAACATCATCCGCTGCCGCCACCTCACCGCAGAGTCAGAATCTGGCCCGCCCCGGACCTTTGACTCCGAGTCCCGTTGGGCCTGGTGCTTTTCAGCAGAGCAACATCCATGACAGGTGCCTTTTCTCGGCCCCACGCTGGCTCACGGAAATGGCGGTCACAGATCCAGCAATCTTTCGTCTGCACTTACCTATCCTCATTCCATCATTGGCCCTCCGCCTCCTAACCACCGCCGCATCCGGTAATCTTCATAACCTTGTGAGCAGATCGAGATCCGCCTTCCAGACCGTCTGCCACCAACTTCTGGAATATTCCGCCTTGCGCAATATGCTCCTGACTCTCCATCCCTTTTTTCCCATCTCTCCACCCGCTGCCAAGTGTGGAGGATACGGAGGAGTGTGCTTGGCCTGGACTTCCACCGGTCAGCACTCCGCTGCACACTGCATTCACGAGTCACCCTCTTACCAACAGGAAGTTTCCAGCAACACCTCCATGGTCAGGACCAACACCTCAGACGCTGAGCCGGTCCACGGCCTATTTTCGACGTCTGTAGCTGTATAAGGAGGTGGACAACATTCAACTGACCGTTTCTCAGCCGCGTCATCCGGTTCCCAATCGGACCGCTCGCCAAAACGGAGCATGTCTCTGAACTACTTAGTTCAAATCCACTTCGCCTAAGTACTGGTTGCCTTTCCCGAGCTGATTCCATTCATTGGGCAGCCACACTTTCTATTCGATAGGACGCATGTTGAGCCTGGACCTCTCACGTTCGCGTATATTGAAGCTGGTGACGGCCGGCTATCACGGCCCATCCCATCGCAGAGTCCATGGGGTGTCTTGACAATGCCTCTCAATTGCTTCTCTCCTTCTCACCTCAGCGCCTAGTTTGAGGCTACAGGTCAGAGATGATGTGATTCCATGGTTGAACTGCAAAGTGCCTGTGGTTTTCAAGCTGGAATGCAAAGGCGACATCGGGAACGAGTCAAGTCCGACATCGCTGTGAATGCATGACAGAGTGCTTAGCGAAGCCTTTATTCGACGCAAGCGAGAGTGATGGCTTTCCATACTCTACATCAATCCTAGGCCGCTTTATATACATCACTGGTATAGAAAAAGAAGACTGGGCGGTTGCCCCATGGTTTTGGTATCTCGACCGGTGTTGCTGCACCTTTTAGCTGACCACATGAGTTTGATGCTAGGGAGCGGTCACAACTGAAGAAGACGTCTCGAGTCAATATCATGGCGCGACGAATGAAGTGTGATGGCGGCTGCCTTCCCAGCTACGGTCAAGGGTTCATTGTGGCTTCCGCGCCGGTGCGATGATGTGTCTGCAGGAGCACTTTCTCGTTCTGACGCTTGACACAAGATGAAGCTACTCTTTGTTGCCGAAGGGCCGCTCTTAGCACAACTTTGCAAAACCATTCGCATTCACCGTCGCATCATTACTAGCCGTTGTAATCTCCCTCATTGCTATCTACCGCTCAAATCCCTTGCACTTCACTTTTGTTGGGCATCGCAGCCTGCAACACGCCGCTGCTTTATTCGGGCTCCAGTAGTTCCAACGGTCACCGATCAAAAATGCTTGCTGTGTTCGCTTCCTCCTCATCTGAGGCCTTCGACGACAGGGGCAATAAGCTTCCGACCAAGTTTGATGCCAAAGCGAAGGTGATCAGGTACACGCGGGAAATGACTGCGGGCTCATCAGACAGCTCGAGCAGCAGAGACCCTTTCAAGGAAAGATTCTCCAGACTCTGGCGATTCACAGCTTCCAAAATGGGCATCCAGCAATACATTGAGCGCAAGGTTTTCGAAAACATCACTTTCAACTCGGCCAGAGGCCTCCGGAAATTCAAAGACATGCTTCTCTGGTGCCCCTCTGGAGCAGCGAGGATCCATAACTTGACGTTCCAGGTCAACTACCTCCATGAGGACGAGCCCAATGAGGACGTGCGAAACTATTTCAGCTTTACCAACGATCTCGATTTTCTGATAAGGGTTCTACACAATCATCAGGCGACGCATCGGAACATGGGCGGCGTTAATCTTGTGCTGACCACAGAACGATGGAATCGAACCACGCACGCCGTTGATGAGGATACTTTACTGCCCTTGCGCTACATGGCAGGCACCATGCCGTATGAGCTGGATTTTGTCTCGGGGCTTGAAGTGAGCGGAGAAATCAATCCACACTCCATCTTACAGATCATTTCAAATTTTCCGACTCTGGAAAAGTGCACCATAAAGCTAAAGGACCGCGGCCTACCGCACGGGAATGCTCTACCATGGCGGGACGGTAAACATTGCCTCGACATGCTAGACATCCCTTGATGAGCTTTCAACTGACTGTAAGCAGAAGTGGCCTCTGCTGTCTTCCCGCATACGTTCCCTCAAGTGGATCATCTCCACGTGGAAGTTGCTAATACCGGCCATCACTTGCGCAACAACAACACGTTTCCTCGAGACCTCTACGAGAGCAGCACTGATTCACTCACCGTAAGATTGCGAGATATTTCCACGCGATGCCGTTCCGTGTTCATCGTTTGCCCACGCATAACGACCTACATCCTTTGGCCGACCCCACCCAGCAGTCTGACGACTCACTCACAAAGTCCCCGCTGGCGATATCTAGAGGAAATCCGTATCCAATACGAGCCCGTGGCGACGCAAAACGGTGCAATGTTTCGGCCAGAACTTGAAGGCATGAGTGCGATTCTCAATCCGATATTCGCGGCCGCCGGCCGTGCCGCGCGAAGAATGCCCAGGCTCCAGTATATGAAGATATCAGTCAAGCTTGGAGCGAATGTGGATTATTACTTGCAGCTCGATGCACACGGGCAGCACGCCAACGTCGAGCTTGCCCTCAAAGTCCCTAAACGCACAGCAGTATATGATGTCGACGAGGAAGTTATGTCTGCTTGGGGTATTGAGTCGAAAGCACAATTCTGGCTACGCGCAAGCGGAACGGGTGAGGTGGACTTTGTCTATGAAATGGCGGATGTGCCAGGATACGAATTTTGATTCGATGGAAGGTGTCTTGAGCTCATCCCTTCGTTCTGGAGTCAACTACTCCACGCATTTTTTTCTTCTCGGTATCAGTCAACATTCGTGGTACACACTCTTTAATGTTATGGAGAAAGGATGGACGCAGCACTTGTCCGAATTGGCTTAGATTTTAGGCAGTGTAAATCCGAAAAGCGCTCCAGGGTTTGCAAGCACTCAATCATTCGTCATGCAAGTCTGGTTGAATTAACGTCCCCAAATTCCTCAGATATCTTCATACTAATCAACATCTCCCATGCCTGATGAACTTTCTTCTACGAATAATTCAACCCCATCGTCTGCTATCGCGTCGGACCCCCACGAATGCTCACCCCGCAAATGAGGATCCCCGTCTTCTTTCTCCACCCGTCCCGTCCCGATCCGCATCACATGCATGCCTATATGCAACAGACCCCAAACCAAGCTTCTTCAAGCCAGTCGATACATCTCTTAACAGCCAAAGAAACAATCGCCCTGTCGCCGCTTGATGTCAATGACATTTCGTAACGGATGCACACTTTTTCATACTCGCAATCCTCTCTGCTGTACAACAACCCATTCACTTGACGCAGTGATAATATTAGAGCAATGACGCCTCAAAGGTTCAGAACATGATTGCGAGGGGACGAATGGAGGAGTAGCAAAAGGTGCATACACACCGAAGGCGTCAGCTGAACAGAACGCCATCCATGCAGCCATACTCCAAAGGAAGAGTAGATACGATGATAACAACACTCGCAGGACATATTCGCACAGCACCATGGTCTTAGAGCCAAAAGATAAGGAATGTCGTGCGCAACGAGAACATAGATAGCTAAAAGACTCAGCAGCATGCATGCATGCATGCATGCATGCATGCAATGCGCACGCAGCCAAGCAACTTATCTCTCGCGCTCTCCCACCACAACAAACATGGCCCCACCAACGAAAGTGGTAACCCGCTGGCTGAGAGCCGTTCAATATGTGATCCAATGATCGCTGCTCAAGAAAATGCTGCACGATTGACTGGGCGTGCTACCAGGCCACCCATGCAATGAGTGATAACCTTGTTTCTTCCTCTCCCCCAACTATTGCACCAGAGGTAGAGAGTCTTGCGTCAAACGCCACAAGCATAAAAAGAAGCAGCCCTTACGGGTTGAGCTCAGCAGAACGTCTCGATGGTTGAGGCGTCCGCTGCCGTTCCCATCAGCCAATCTACGTTTTTCGGAGAAACACACGAGTACATACGAAGCATTATTGTTTACATAGCGGATGGCTGGACGAGAAGGAAAACCAAAGAAAGCATGGATGGCAACGCGCGTCTCTGCATGAGTTGCACCAATCCTTTCCTCTCTTCTTCGCACTCCAAACAGATGATCGTCCTCTCCCTGCCGATCGCAACGAACTCAAGTTTATCACCAATCCTCGCTCGACTCAGGCAATTGGCAGGAACTCTCTCATACACACGAGAAAAAAAAGTCTTGGTATCTCTAATCTACTCCAATAAACGTTGCGTACTCGCACAACAGGCCCCGGCCAAGCAACATACATATGTACGTTCCTTCATCCCTATCTACTTCCTATCACAAGCCGTTGAATCTCCCCCGCGGAGGGGGAGACGAGAAAGGCCCCGCCGCCAGATCATCCCGCGTCTAAGCGTCCTCAGCGTCTCAGCCTTTCCTGCCTTTCCTTTCCGAAACAGCCCCCCCTCGGCTCGCCTCCGTCGGAACCAGCCCAGCCAACCATCCAATCGGCTCGCAGGCGCAAAAAGACTGACAGGAGGCTGACACGACCACACACCACCCCACCCCACCTCATTCGTTCAACGAGAAATCTGGAATGGAAAAAGCTTGCGTCAAGGAAAACCCCAACTCCCTTTCCTTTCCAATGGTTCTCGACCGCTCGATGGTTTGATGTAAGCAAAAAAAAAAAAAAAAAAGATAGGCACCTTGTTCAGCCTTTTTTTTAGAACGAATGGTGATAGGCCGAACCATGTTCCCACCAAGAAAAGACAAACGCCGGATGACTGGCTGTCGCCTCCCTCCCAAATATCCACCAGAACCTGAAACGCCTTGGGACAAAGAATGACGAGACGTGGTGGCGAAGAATTAGGTAAACGTAGGAAGAGAGAGAGAGAAGGGTGATTCCAAGAGTATCCTGATCTTTCAGAGTCAAAGCCCGACCCGCTTGTGCTCGCCTTCTTCCCTCCCAATAACCAATCGTCCTTCTTCTTCTTCCTCTCCAACGTAGTTCCCATTCTCTTTCCTTTTCGTCTGTACGCTTTCGATTCCAAACTGTACGTGTAAATAGAATAGTCGGTAGACCAAAAATGAAAAGCGGCGGCCAATTTGCGTCGTGCCGGTCCCCAAGATAAGACGCTCTAGTAGACCGAGGACTTCCTCCTCCTCCCATTGAACGCGCCACTCGCATTGACAACATCCCTCAACGCCTCATGCGCGCGGTCCTCGCGCCGGTCGATGAACCCATTAAAGCACGCGGGCAAAAACCGCATCGAATCTTCTCCTTGTCAGCAAAAACACCACCCACAACGACAGAGAGAGAGAAAAAAACTCACTCGCATGCCCCCCCGCAAACTCCACGCCCTCACCCCCCCTCCTCACCGTCTCCCTAACCGCCTCCTCCAACAACTCCGTCCCCACCCCCTTGCCCCTGTACCTTAACTTCACCGTCCAAGCCTTCACCACGCCCCTCCCCCTCCTCCGCCTTGCCGCCTTGTTCCCCTTGCCCGCCGCCCACCCCAGCACCAGCGCCCCAATCACCCTCCCGCCAAACCTCGTCACCAGCACGCTGTCGACGCCCTCCTCGACGAACCCCCACCCGATGGCCTCCTCGGCGTGGTGGATGTACCCGCTCGTGGCCATGCGCACGCCCACCAGCAGCGCCATGGTGAGCCCCGCGCCCGTCGTGAAGACCAGCGGCACGTCGCCGGGTGCCGTGTACATGACGTGCCAGAGCAGCGCGAGCGAGACGACGTAGGCGGCGCAGACGGCCGGGTGGGAGAGGATGGCCCAGGAGGCCGCCTGGCGCTGCTGGGCGACGCTGTCGGCGACGAGGCGGAGGGCTTCGATGCGGTCGTCGTCGGTTGTGGCCGCGGCCGTGACGAGCTCGGGGATGTCTGCCAACGGGTCCGCTGGAGCTGCTGCTGCTGCTGGCGATTGTGATTGCGATTGTGATTGTGATTGTGATTGTGTCTGCTGTGCCTGCTGTGCTTGCTGCTGCTGCTGCTGCTGCTGCTGCTGCTGCTGTGCCTGCGATTCCTCCTGCTGACGTCGCTGCCGCAGCGCCTGAGACGCGGGTTGTTGGTATTGGGTTTTCGCGGACGAGGGGGAGAGGAGATCGCCGCCGATGATTGTGTCGCTGCTGTAATAATCGTCGGCCGGGGCTGAGGCCATGGGCATGGCGGACGCGAGCGGAGATGGCGGTGGGAGGTGGGACATGTACGGCGTGTTGACGGGCGACGGGAAGGGCGAGTCGACGTCCGGCAGCGTCAGGTTCGCGGAGAGAGAGGTCAGGAATGCTGTGATGATGAAAGAGGGCGTGTGAGCGGTGTGAATCCAGCAAATATTTTCTTCTTCTTCCCCGGTGAAGAATGCTGCAGCAGCTTCTTTGGGCGGCATTGAAGGGCTAGCTTCACTCACCAGCAGCGGTCCGAGAACCTGGAATGGAGGCGCCGCGCCTGTGCTCGCCAAAGGCCGGTGGGGGTTGCGAGAACGAGGGGTTCGAGGTGGGAGCAGTCGCGTGGGCGTGGTGAATCGAGTTCTTGATGGTGTTGATGGGAACTACATGGCGGACCATGATGGCAGTGATATATGCCTTGGGAGCTGTGGGGATTAATCACAAGGAATTTAGTTCGGAAGAGCGAGGGGAGCGGGCATGGTAAAGTAGTCGGCCATGTGGGAGGGTTGATAGGCCTCCGATAGCTGAGTAGCCAAGAAGCTCGCCATTAGTGGCACAGTTGCGCCCGGGGCGCTCGCGTGACCGGCCTGGCCCACGCCCGCGACAAAAACTCTGAAGGATTTGCAGATTTGCGGCGTGAAGAGCGGAGTTTGTTGTCGCGAGCAGGAGCCTGGGGCAGCGTCGTGTTTAATCAAGGCCGTGACGTCGTCCTGCCATTTTATCCGCCCACGCGCCCTTGCACGCTGCCACCGTCGTGTAATTTCCGCCGCTGCGGAGACGAATCTGTCATAAATTGCCTGCTGCTTACTGCGAACGGAAGGACGAGCGATTACTGTCTGTGGTATCGCGCCCGCCCGGCCCTCTTCCTCTATGCTTGCGCCGCCTTAACAACTAAATACCCGCTCTCTGTACAACAAACCGATAACTGTATAAATCCTGCCGCCCGCGTCAATGGCTTTTCTCATGAATTAAAACCGCCTTCTATCACAATAAAGAGAGAAAAAAAGGAAAACATCCGCCTCTCCTTTCTGAACATGTCAAATGCATGGCACTTGCCGAGGATCCTGAAGTGTTGAATATTAGTTCGTGGTCATGCGAACCCTCTTATTTCTTGCTGACAGCCGGCGTCGCCGCGACAGCCGAAGCGTTGCCCGGCTCGAGCGTGTGCGCGTGGTTGTCGACGTTGACAACCTTGCCGCCCTCCGCCTGCTGGCAGACTGGCGTCGACTTGACCCACTTATCCTCCATGATCTCCTCCAGAGTCGCCCGCTTCTTCGGGTCGATCTCCAGCATACGCCCGACAATGTGACGGCTCTCGCGGGGAAGGAGCCGGAGAAGACGCCAAGGACCCTTGATCGTTTGTTGCGCATGCGGCGCTGTTACTGTGTCCTTGCCGTTCCTTGACGGCGGTGGCCCAAGAGAGCTACCCCCCGCCGTCGAAGGACGATCGCCTTCCTGCGTCGCTGCTTTACCACCGTTGTTGTTGGCCTGATTGTTGTTGTTCTGCTGACTCGTGTCCTTTGGATCAACGTGGCTAGTCATCCTGCTTGCTGGTGCACTTTCGATGGCCCGCTTGGACGAATGCTCGTGACCGACCTCCTTCACATCAAGCGAGCTGTGCGCGTTGCCGTGAAGCTCCGACGATTTTCTCGATGTGTGCTGAGGCCAGTCGTTGGTGTTTGGTGGCGAGACGAAAAGCTTGAAGGAATTGTCCGACGTGCGCGGTGCTTTCCACGGGAAGCGCCGCAACGTCATACAGCAGAAGATGATGGCGATGGACCAGATGTCGGTAGGTTGTGGATCGTACTTCTGCAAGTCGTATACCTCGGGAGCAAGGTAGGGATCGGATCCGACAATACCTGGTTCACTGAGTTAGTCGGGTAGGGCCTTCTCTTTGTCTTGCAAGTCAGAACTTACCACTCGCAAGAACAATGTCGTTCTCAAAGGGATACCTGAAGACTGCGGCGCTGCCGAAATCAATAATCTTCATGATGCCGTGCTCGTTGACCACCACATTGTCCAACTTCAGATCCCGGTGAGCCAACCCCATGCTATGCAGATACGAAACTCCGTTCAGAATCTGAAGCGTGCAACAGGCCACCTCTTCCCTACTCATCTTGCCCGTCATGACGATGGCAAAAAGATCAAATGGTGCGTATTCCATCACGACAAACCAATTCCCCTTTTCCTGCACCAAATCCATGGTTTCGATGATGTTTCCATGGTGCAGCGTGGAGCCAATGCAGAACTCTCCGGTGAGTTTCTTTGTGTATTCCTTGTCGCTCTCATACGAGTGTCTAGCTCTGAATTGCTTGACGGCGAACACTGTGTTGTCACTTGCTCTCTTGATAATACGAACCGAACCGCCGGCACCTGATCCGAGGACCTTGCCAAACTTGCCATATTTGGCTTCGAGGCCGTGGTCATCGGCAAAAGGTATCGCGACTGTGGTGCTTCGCGAAGGGGGAGTGCGGGTGCCTGATTTGCTGCTCTTTTCCGTCTTCCTCTCCGACAGTACAGACGAACCGGATGGAGATCCAGGCCGACTCTTGCTCTTGTCCCGTTTATGGCCCCCAATCTTGAAGAATCTTTTCAACTCCACCATGGATCCGTGCTTTTCTTTCAAGCTGTCGGAAGTGTCCTTGCGATGGCCGTCCTGCTCGTGCTTGTCATGCTTCTTGCTGTGATGACCCGAGTGGAAGAGGGTGTGGCGTTTGTCCTCTTTTTCTGTGCCGTTGCCTCTGGAGCGGGGGAGCGTTCCGGTGGTGGACTTGGCTTTCGCCTCGCGGTCGCGTCCAAATATAAAGCGCGGGTCTAACGAGCTCCTGTCGCGGTTCTGAGGCGGCCGTTTGGCGCGCGCGTAGGGATCATCGATTTCGCCTCTTGGCGATATGGACGGTCGGATGTACGGCGACTGTGAGGCTGGCGTGCCGGGGGCCGTTCCGGGGTCACCAGAAGTAGTTGTGCCAGACACACAAGGGCTGACGGCGGCTGAGCCAGGCAGAGAATCGCTAGAGGGTCCGACTGAGAATTTGGGAGGTTCCCGGGGATTGCTTGTGACACCAGTGGCGTCGGAGCCGCGCTTGCCCTGGGGCGCCGGAATGCTGATGTGCGACGGCTTCTTCCTTACCTCCTCGGTGGTGGACAAGGACGTGGGTGGTGTGTCATGGGGCGGAGACACTTCGGGTGTCATGATGGACGAGTCCTGCGAGAGCCGGCTCGCAGGCGCAGCGCTCGACTTGCTGTCTCTGGACTGGGTGGCGGCCGGGGTGAGCGGAGGGGAGTGCATCGCGGAGGTCGGTGGAGAGGGCCTGGGCGACGGAGCGCCAGTAAATGCCATGGGCGTTCGCGAGCCCGACGAGGGAGATGGTGCCTACAAGTACGGATCAGCATGCGGAACGAAGGCCGAGTCAGTAGCGAAATCGCTTACTCTGGAAGCCGGCAACGAAACGGGCTCATATGTAAAGTTCTCAAGTCTCTTTGACTGGAGACGCGAGGTTTGCAGACTGGTGGCCAGGTTGCGGAGCTCCTCTTGCGCCTCCGGGCCAAGCGGCTCTCTTGGCTTTCCTTCCGTTCCCGTCAACGACTCGACCTGCTGGAGCACCGTCTCGGGCTCGATTTCTTGATTTTGCGCGGCGAAGCGCACACCCTGGTGGAGGGCGGCGTCGCCCGGCTCGATATTGGACATTTTGGGGTAAGAACCTGGCACCAGTTTCAGTCAGAGATCCCGGGCGATGCACGCATATGTACATGGAAGAGCGCCGTGTACCGGCGCCGGCGGACCGTAGCGGCGATGGCACAGGCGCACGGGCGAATAATAAGCTTACTTTGCTTGCAACAACAGTGGGATTAATCGGAGGCAGTCAAGGCAGTAGTGGTGAGTGAGGGCGAGAGCAGGCGGACACGAGGGAGCATGCGCAGGGCCTTCGCTGGAGGAGGGCGAGCCAATGAAGAGCAGCACTCAGGCGGGTTTGCCTGTTCCTGGGAGGCGGGCCCGATGCAGGCGCTGGGCAGGCGGGTGAGGGAAGCGTCGTTACAGCGATTGAGACGAAGCCCGCGTCATAGGGCGTGAGGGAGTGCTCAGGGCTGGGCGGCGCCGGGAATAGACCGAGGTGCAGCGACAGCAAAGGCGAGTCTCGGCGGAGGGGACCGGGGCGCGGGCTGCAGCAAAAAGCGCTGGGGGGCGACGATCGTCTGCGCGTGAGTGGACCTGCGTGAGGAGGAGAAGAGAGGAGGGCGGGATCGAGAAGAAGCTGGCGATGAGGAGCGAGACGGGCGGCGGACGTGTGTTGGCGGGGGCCCACAGCACCGGCTTCTGGACTCCAGAGCCGCGGTGCATCTGCGCTATGACGGCGAGGTTGCTCATGGAAGAGTCTGCGCGCCTAGAATGCACAACACCAATCACAACCCGCTGCGGCAGTCGGACCCGCCGGGGCCAAGCAAGGCCCGCCGCTTCCGCCGCCGGAGCCAACGAAACGCCGTGAACTTTCGCTGCCTGCCGCCCTACCCGTCACCCCCACCGCAACCCTCCAAACCCCGTCCACCACCATCATGTTCAACTGGGCAAAGCAGCAGTCAGTGGCCTCTCCGCCCCTTGCGCACAACCCCATGCTTACCGCGCAGACTCGCCAACGTCGCCGGCACCCAGGAGCCCATCTACGGCCCCGATGCCATCCAGCCCGTCACCAAGCAGGCTCAAGAGACGCCCTACACGGAGCTCAAGAAGGATGACCTGAAATGGGTCGCCATGGACTCGACGTCGGTCGAGACCCAGACCTTCTACCTCATGGGCGACAACGGCAAGCATGGCATGGCTCAGGTCATCTACAGCAATGTTGCGTGAGCAACCTCCCGCCCGCCCGCAGCCCAACCGTCCTAACGAGCCTGCTGCGCAGAGGCATTCGCACGACGTGCCAGTTCAACGCCAAGATCTTCTACAACGACGACGGCAAGACGCCGCACCTGTGGTCGTCTGATCCGCTCAACAACACGCGCTTCGATGACGCCAAGCACAACTTCTACGCCGACAACTGCTCCGTCGAGCTCTCCGCCGACGGCTCCTTCTACACAATCAAGTCGTCGACCAACAAGAAGAGCATCGTGAACCTGAAGGTCTCGCGCACTGCCCCAGGCTTCGTCGTGGGCAAGAATGGAACGAGCTACTTCGGCACCGACCCGGCCAACCCTTGGGGCACCATGAGACACGCCTTCTGGCCCCGGTGCAAGGTCGAGGGCAGCATGCTGACGCAGGGCGGCGAGATCGATTTCGGCGGCAGGGGCTTCTTCGTGCACGCTCTGCAGGGCATGAAGCCACATCACGCAGGTGAGAATATGCCGCATCGGCCTACCCTCGGGGACCCCTGGACTAACCCAGACGGCAGCCGCTAACTGGAACTTCGTCAACTTCCAATCCCCGACCTTCTCCGCCGTCATGATGGAGTACACGACTCCGCCCTCGTACGGCTCGACCGACGTCAGCGTTGGCGGCATCGCGGTTGAAGGCGACCTCATCTTCGCCGGGGCAGACTGCACGGCGACGCACACGGAGAAGAAGCCAGACACGGAGAACGACTGGCCTGAGCCCGTTGCTGCGTCGTATGTTTGGCATGGCAAGACCAAGGACGGCAAGGACGTGCACGCGGACGTGACCGGCTCCCTGGGAACGCGGACGGACCGCGTTGACGTCATGGCCGAGGTGCCGGGCTTCGTCAAGGCTATTGTTGCCAGTGCGGCTGGAACCAAGCCGTACATTTACCAGTACTCGCCCAAGTTGACGTTGAAGATCAAGATCGGCGACGAGGAGGAGAAGACCGAGGAGGGCATACTCTTCACCGAGGCCACCTTCATCTCCTAAAGGGTGTGCGGCGAGCATTGCTGTTTCAATGTGTCGTCCTGAGTCTCTACTAATGTCCTTGGAGGCTGCTTGACGACGGGGGGACTCCACTCACCCATCTTTTTGGTTCATCTTCCAGAAATGGAAAGGCCAACTATGGGGTGCACTCGAGGCGTGTGGCTGTTGCATACCTACTCACTCGCTACTTGCATATCCCGCTTGGTTGGATACGTGCCATGGGCGGCACAACCGTAACATATTTAATGGATTAGATTCTCATGAAGCTGGGCGTCTCATGTGAGCGTGCCAGCGATTCTTGTTCTCGCAAGACGTTCATCAAACTCAATTAGATTGTGCCTTTCGCCAGACATCCTACTCCTTCCACCTCTCATCCAATGACTTCCCCAACTATCTCATCAACCACCTTTGTGACTCACACATGACCACCGGTCACGATCATCAAATCTCACTAGACGTGGCGAATTCTCTCAAGTAGCGGATGATCGGCCCATCCCCAGGGCGGGAAACCGCTCATTCCCCACACACCGAAACGTTTCGATTCACGATCAAGCCTTGCGCCTTTGCAGCAGTTCGTACACCCAACCACTTAAACCACGATGCGAAAAACAGAAATCTATCAATCCGATCAACTTTTTACTTGTGCTGTTCTTCCCCTCTTGTTCCTTTTCGCCTCTTCATTTTTTTCCTTCTTGGTGTGGCCAGAAATCCCGCAGCCTATGCGTGATGCGGCCAAGTGTGGCATCATTCCTCGCGCCATGGAATGTTCCCTACTCCCGGCACGAAAAGGATCGGCCACGCGGTAGCCGCGACTGTTGGTCTTTTGAATTCCCACGTCGGGGATCGGGATCTACTATTGCAAAACTCTCTTGGCTTTTTTTCTTCTTTAACTGCAGTAGTGCTTGCATCACGTGGTATTGTTGCTGTAAATTTTTTTTTTTGACTTTGAAGAGGGGGGATTCAACTCCGCAGGGCTTTTGTCGTTCATACGTTGTACGTGCTTCGTGTGGGAAAAAGCGTAGGTTGTACTGGGTAGGTAAAGACGTGAGTTTTCGTGATTAAAGCCTCACCTGCTTCCATGGCCGGTTAGATGGTACTCTTTTCGCGGTCAGGAAAAAAAAATCACTGATTTGATGTAGTATTTTCAGTCTCTCCATCCACCGTTTTGAGGGGATACCGATATAATTCTAGAGCTACCCCCTCTCCTTCAACCAAGTCTATACATCCTGCTCAACAACCGCAAACGGGTATGGCCGGTCTACGCAACGTAAGCTCCGTCTCCCCCACAAAAGCGCAGCAGCAGAAAAACGCGAAGTACCTACACATGTAAACCGCGTCCTTAGCCGACCAAAGGCACCTACACCTCCGCCTCAGCCAACAACCCCATCCACGGCTTCAGCCTCACCTTCCCCTCAGTCGCCAACCCCTCCCCCTCAGGCCTCCCCGCCCCATAATTCCACGCAACCCACGCCCGCACCTTCGCCTCGGCCGGAATCTCCCACTCGACCTCGCGCGCCGAGAAGTTGAGCACCACGACGAAGGCGTCAGCGGCGCTCCACCGGCGGTACGCAAACACTTGCTCGTGCGGCGCGCCGAGGGCGGCGAAGTCGCCGTAGACGAAGACGTCCTTGTGCTGCTTGCGCTGCGCCAGGCCGCGCTGCCAGAAGCCAAAGACGGTCAGCTCCTCCTCCTCGCCGTTGCCGCGGGGTGGTTGCGTCTGGGCCTCGGCGTTGACGGTGGGGTAGTCGTCGTTGACGCGCATCCACGGGCTGCGGCCGGGCTGGAGGGTGGGGCTGAAGCCGCCGTGGGGCGCGGCGGACCACTGCATGGGCGTGCGGGCGTGGTCGCGGGCTTTGCGCTGCATGACGTGGCGGGCTTCTTGGAGCTTTTCCTCGTTGTTCGGGTGCATCTCGTTCATTCTGGGGGGAGGTTGAGGTTAGTTGTCCGTTGACGGGGATAAACAGCGGATTTGGGAGATTGGAAGGGTGGACTTACTTCTTCCAGTAGTTGATCGTTTCGATGTCCTTGTACTCGGCCGGATCCCAGGAGGGCGGGATGTTCCTCATGCCTATCTCCTCGCCCTGGTAGACGTACAGGGTGCCGGCAAGCGTGGTCTGCATCATGCAGAGCAACTTGGCGCCGTACTCGCGCCACTGGTCACTGTCGTCGGTGTAGCGCGACACGCTGCGGGGCTGGTCGTGGTTCTCGACGAAGACCGAGTTCCAGCCGTTACGCTCTATCATGAGTCGCTGGAGGCGGCTCACAATGCGGCGGAGGTCACGGGCATCCCACTTGTGCAGAGCCAGCTTGTAGCCGAGGCCAGGCACGTTGTCGATGTCGACGATGTCGAACGAGAAGATCATCCTGAGCTCGTTCTCCTGCTGGCCGACAATCTTGATGATCTCGTCTTCGTTGCGCACAAAGGGCATCTCGCCAACGGTGATGGTGTCGTACTTGGACAAGACCTTTTCGTGCAGGTCCTTCAGCCACTCGTGCAGACGCGGTCCGTTGGCGAAGAACTGGTCGCCGGACTGGTACTTGTGGCCAGGCGCCTTGATCGGGGCATCGGGGAAAGTTTGAACCTTGGAGATGTGGTTGATGACGTCCATGCGGAAGCCACAAGAACCCTTGTCCAGCCAGAAGCGAAGGACGTCGTGCACAGCCTCGCGCACAGCTTCGACCTCCCAGTTGAGGTCTGGTTGCTCGGGTGTGAAAAGCGCGAGATAGTACTCCTGCGTCTTCTCGTCCCACGTCCAGGCGGAATTGGCCTCGCCCAGGAGCTGGGACCAGTTGTTGGGAGGCTGCCGGTTTCCGTTCTCATCGTATCTCGCCGGCCTCCAGATGTACCAGTCACGGTAAGGGTCTGTTTTGGAAGACCGAGACTTGAGAAACCATTCATGCTGGATGCTGTTAGCTTTTGAAGGCTCGAACATTGTGTTCAGAAGACTCCTTCCTTGAACGGATATAGAAAACAATGTTGAAGTATTGTCTTTTCTCTCTATTTTTTCTGATTTGCACGGAAATGAACACAGAGAAACTCAGACTTACCTGATCGGAAGTGTGGTTGACGACAAGGTCCATCATGAGCTTCATGTCTCGCTTCTTCAGCTCAGCAATAAGCTCATCAACATCGGCCATAGTTCCGTACGACGGATCAATGTCCTTATAGTCGGACTTATGATAACGTTAGCGGCGGAGTTCATCTAAGCAAAGAAGTTGCAGAGACATACAACATCTGTAAGTCCAAATTAGTTGATTATACAATGACAGAATCAGGGGGAACGCACCATATCCCATATCCGCCTGTGGAGATTTGAAAACTTAGGTATATCAGCTACTACATCCCTTGGAACTTGGGCGAATCCATCACGCACTCGGTGACGTCCAGAGAATATCAACTGGTTTCGTCAGCAAGGTTTCACATGAAAGAACAGGACTGTATGCGAACCTCCCAGGGACTTTAGGTGGTCCAATTTAGCGGTGATTCCCTTGACATCGCCCCAGCCATCGCCGTTGGAGTCGTAGAAAGACGCGGGATAGATCTGCCTTGATCAGTGACTGCGGCATGTACCAATACCTCGAAAAAGAGCGGCGTACCTGGTAGACAACGGCTTCCTTCCACCAGGCTTGTTCGCCTGTTCCCACGACGGTTGCCATCTTGAATTGGTGGCAAAAAAGAAATGTAGAAGGCTGCGTGCTCGAGAGTTGAGTGGACAAGGGGAGGGAAAAGTGAAGCTTGACGATGGCTTGAAACGTGTTCGATTGAGAGTTAGTTGGGCAGAGTCTCCACCAAATAACAGCTCATGCGGGCGGTATGCAGCTAATCGGCCGGGTATGAGGTCATCGTAGCAACGTTGTGAAGGCTAAGGAAACTGCCTGCATGGACGCGCTGCCTCAGAAAGCGTCCCGTCGAGCTCGAGGAGCGAGAAGTTCATTCCCTCCGCCCATAATTCAGGCAAATAAAATGCGTGAAAGGATAACGATGATGTTGTGGCTGTTCTCGGGGTGGGTTCGGAGAAGCCCCACCTTGTGCGTGGGGCAGCGGGCGCAGCAGACGCCTCTCCACCTTTCGCTCCCCGACCGTACTCCGTATGTAAACATCGGCCTCAGCTTTAATCATTAAACGTCGCTCAACATCGATACTGCGATTTTTTCCGGCTGGCTGTGTGTTGTCTGACTGGAGACAAGTTCGTTTTCCCACCGAGTTTCAGTCGTAGGTCCATCAGAGAAGTTCTTCATTTACGATCCTTCCTCCATTCTTGTGCTGTCAATAAGGGGTTGTTATAAGCTGACTCCAAGAGAGCACGTTGAGGCCTCAGGTCCCCTGGGAGCTTCTGATCAGCGGGTTAATGAAGAGGGTTGGAGATACGTATAGAGAGAGGACTTTGGCTGTTTACTATTTCCGATGGAATGCCTCAATGGCTACGAACAATTGGTGTCCACCGTCCCAAATTCCATGGGTAGAGGTCTAGGAAACCACCGAACCCTTTCTTGCCGTGGCATTTGGAGCTTCTCCGAGCGGGCTCATAGAATTGTCCGGTACGTCCAGTACGTCCAGCGCTCTCCCGACAAGATCACAGGCTGGTGGCAGTATATCACAGTATGCAGTAGATCCCTTGTCCGGAATCCGGAGGTCCGCATGATGCATCCGTGAATGGAAGCCGAAATGAAGCAAAGGCCACCTGGCTGTGCGTGATTTCGGCCGAGTATATATTGATCTAGACCTGCGCAAATAAAGGCACATGACGCTTCACGAGGGCGGCATTTTTCGACGACAAGCAGACCACAACACGCGAGAGATCGGCAGGCTCACTCCACAAAAGCAGCTGGGCAGATCTGTGCCATCTCATCACTCTGCACGAGAGACCCTGATGCAAGCACCCGAGTGGCTTTTACTTACTTGCCGTTCCTTTCTTCAAGGGGAGGAGGGGAGCTGTCCAGCCGACACCGGACGGCTGCGTTTGCCAGCTCTCAGCTCAGCTCAGCCGTTTCCAGTAGTCCAGCGATCTACTGCAGCTATAGCGACCTACTACGTAGAGACAAAGTCCCGAGACGCCCATCCCAGCCCTTCTCCTCACTCTCTCGGCCGCCTGCGGAGAAAGAGCGGTTTTAGTAGGCCATCAACACGACACCATGCACGCACCAGGATGCCGTAACGACGCAGCTTGTGCCTGGAAAGTAGTGTGTGTCGTGTGAGCCCCGTTTCATGCCCGCCGGCGCCATGCGGCCATTTCCCTCCCAGCCCATGGGCAGGCCAAATCGGCAGAAAGCAAGAGGCAGCAACGGCCCACGATTATTCGGTCGTGGCCGGCATGATGCACAAGTGCATGCGTTAGCGCTCCCCCTTGCTTCCGCCGATTGCGTAGCCAGTGTCATGGAAAGAGGCAGCTGCAAAGTAGCGCGCTCCTTGGCCTTGGGCGCTGTCTCTTTCGTTCCGTCCAGCATGCCATGGGAGGTGTGTACCACCCTTCTGGCAGTCTTCGTCAATGGTTGCTCAAGAGGGGAACAATCAATGGAGGACGGGAGGAGGGGGAGGCACGGGAGGGTGTGACGGGTTGAGAAAGGGGAGGGTGGGAGGGCGATGACAGGAGCTTTCCCCGCATTCCGGCACAGCGTCACCCCAGCTTTTCTGGCAACAAAGAAGCGAGACCGGCCAATGATGGCGTGTGCGCGAGGCCCAAGCTCCCTGCACCATGGATGCTGATTCGCTGTGGCTTGTGTGGTGTGAGCAGCAGCGTGAGCATCACGTCGGAGGTGCCATGGGGGAGGGCGAGGTGGGCGCCCGCGCCTGGGGTGAAGCGTGAAGCCGGGGGCGGACCACGCCTGGGGAGACGGTGGCATGGACATTGGTTGCAGCCGGGTCAGGTGCTCGTCTCCTCATCTGTTGCACCAAAGAAAGCCCGCATCCGCCAGACCCCGCGCCCGCGTTTGGTTATATTGAGCCTGCCTCGCCCTGTCTTGCTCGCTCTTCTCCTCACACTCTTCACTGTGTACACTGCTCTCCATACCAACACTCCCACCCTCGCATTGACCTGCTCTCTGTGACCATCTTCACACCATTCCAACCATGTCTGCCGATACCCACCACGAGACTCATCACCCACTCACCAAGATCGACTCTGCCGTCGAACCCGGATCGCCACCCAAGGAGCACAAGGAGCCCAAGCACCGGAGAAAGAGCAGCTCTGCCACCGGCGTCCACAACATCCTAGACCTTGGTAAGTTCCCATCTCATCGACATGCCATCGACACCAGCCAGGCAACCACTCCAAGGCTGAAAGCAACGGTCGGGACTGACAATCGACAACAGAGAAGGAGAATGTCGAACTGAAGATCGCACCCGAGACACAGAAGCTGAACTGGTAAGTCACCTCTCTTGCGTCATCGCATGACCCGCTCGCCTTTGTTGTCCAACCACCTCAGCAAGGCTAACGTGTGCACCCACCAACAGGAAGCTCAACACATCACCAGCAACGCTGGATGAATGGAAAGAAGCACTGAAAAAGCCCCTCGTCACACCCTTGGTCAAGAAGATCGACCTGCACTTCCCGCTGGGCCTCGAGGTCACCGCACGAAACATGAAGGGCGTGACAATCAAGGACGCGTTAGATGCCATCTACAAGCAGTTCAAGAAGAAGGTAAAAAAAAAAGACTTCCCTCCCCATCCTGCAAAGCTTTGGTTGGGGTTTTGAGCTGACTTGTGTCCAAGGCCGATGATGAACTCGACAACCCCGTGCTCGCTGGCTTCGAGTGGGACCGTGAAGAGTGCTACACGCGCTTCATCGTGCACCAGAAGAAGGAGGGCGCAGCCATGCCGGCGTCCAAGAAGTCCAAGAAGAAGGCAAAGGAGGCCGGCGAGGAGGTCGCCTAGACGAGCTTCTCTTCTCTGTCGCATCGTCCCCCGTCGCAACAACCACGTTCGACGGCCGATGAAAGAAGAAGGTGGCCGAGGAGGAGGAGGAGGAGGAGGAGGAGAGTTTCGCTGGCTAGCTGGGCTGGCTGGCCGTGGGACCTACTACTGTACTACTTTTGAAATAATTCGCTCATTGACGTGGACATGGAATGAGCGCCCATCTTATCTGGCATCTCATGGTCAGCCCAATTTTCCATTCATCCATTTTATCCAAACCCTGCTTGCTCATCATTGCTTTTTCCTTTTCGTGTTCGTCGCCGTCGTCGCCGTCGTCGTCCGCCCGTTCGTGTCTGGTGTTCGTGGTGTGATGTCTTACCCTGTCGGCCTTCATGCACAGTCAACCTGGCAAATACCCACATGGCGGTCGTTCCGTACAACCCCTGCAAAACCAAGCTGCGCCAAGCTGTTTCTGATCACAACATCCGCGCTTTGCACAACTGACCACGCTTGCTTAACCGTTTTCCCTCAGCTGCTTTATGGTTCTGTGATGTTCTGGAGCATTAGTTCCCCCAACAGTTCGGTCGATCCGAACAAAGACGTCCGCCACACTGTGACCGAAACTGACCACGTTCAGATGATGTCAAAGCGGAGGAACAGCACATTCAACGCAAACAGTGAATGGGAGCATGAAAGAGATCGATTCATCGATGATGCTAACGGCAAATCCACCAACGATGCTCCGCCCCTCCCAAATGCACAAGCGGTGCAGCAAGAAACCGCATTGTCCTCCGACCGACCAAAGTCTACAGTCCAGCTGTTCCCTAGGAGAGAAAGCAAAGAGAGTGGATTGATCCCTACTTGCGCAAATCGAATTAGCTTCATGTGCATACTCGAGAGAATGTTGCAAGGCTTGAAGGTTTGTGTGTTGTTCAGGCAAGGAATTGTATAGAATCCTTGCGGCATGCTAATCCGCAGCAAAAAGAGTACAAGTCTTTCTAGGACTGGTGCCAGCGAGTGTCTCATCAGGTAACACGAGGGTATTGACGAATTTAAACGGAGGAAATGACAATGTTCTTACCTTTTCGGGGAGGTGAAAGACGTGGACTGCGTTGTTCCGATTGGGAAACCCAATCTCGAAGGTATGCTGGAGTCTGTTTATGCGAAGCGCATTAGCGAAACTGCATCTAAATGAAAATTCGACTGTATTGCGACATGTTTGATGGCTCAGAAGGAAGGCAACGGAAATATCCACACGGTTTTGCGCTCTCGGTGGTTATACTGTATTTACATCCGGAATTTTTCATCATAGGAGAGAGGGTAGTGAGGCAGGCGGAGAAAGAATTAAAGCTTACCTTTATAGCATGAAAACTTCACTGCCCGACTCCTTAGGAATTTGGTGCCCTTGTTCCAGATCTCCAAGATCCCGCCGCCACACTCCAGAGCGGGCCCGAAGACCCTTGAAAATCCTTTGGCTCGTCTCATGATCCGTACGTGCCTCCGTCGGCAAGCCTGATTGGCTCACTTCTTGGGAAGGATAGTTC
Organism: Dothiorella sarmentorum; assembly: GCA_023082095.1. Taxonomy (NCBI): domain Eukaryota; kingdom Fungi; phylum Ascomycota; class Dothideomycetes; order Botryosphaeriales; family Botryosphaeriaceae; genus Dothiorella; species Dothiorella sarmentorum. The sequence continues at coordinate 530,310 of JAJMVL010000001.1, forward strand.
GTGTGTTCGTTTCGCTGTAGTAAGGTCCATCGTCCAACTGTTCGACTGTGGGTTCGTCGGGTGCTGCCGGGAGCGCGGGAAGCTGCTCAAAGTGCCTAGAGATCAGTCTCACCAAGTTTCCAAACGTAAAACGATGCACAGCCGCACTAGTGTCAGTATCCCATAACCGGGCGCTTCGTGTTACCCGATACCAATGAGCCCAGTGGAAAGGGTCAGAGAAAAAGAAGAAATTTTTCAGCACCTAAGGAATTGCTATTAGGCTTCTTGGACCTATTTTCCCCTCGTGATGCCGTGATGCCGTTTTCGCTGAAAAAAGGCGCCAATCCCCCATGAAGAACCCCGCTCGTAACATCAGGCTTATTCCTCGATGATGTTGCCCTTCTCCGACACGTACAGACCGTCCAAGAACTGTGAAGATTGTCAGCCACTCCACAACACGGCAGCGCGCAAGCAAATCTACCCACCTTACGGATATCCTTGTTCCTCACACGGCAGACCTGCTGGATGTCTGCGGCGCTCTGCGAAACGTTCTCGAGGTCGTTGCCGGTAAGCTGGAGCTCGTCCTTGACGTTCTTCGACGCCTCGACGTCGACACCGGGGTGCATCACAACCCTGCGGACGTACTTCTCGCCCAAGAAGTTACTGCAGCCTTAGTCAGCCCACCCATTCGCGCCCAATTTTTCCCACGCCATTCTTCTGCGCTAGCTCGGGTCCACGTACCGGATCTCAACCTCGAACAGGCCGGTCTCGCTGTTCTTCTCAAGGTTGACGTTGATGGGGAAATGGGCGTAGACGTAGCGCATCTTGTACTTGAAACCCCTGGTAACACCAATGATCAAGTTGTTGATGATGGTACGGACGGTGCGGAGGGTGGCGACGCTCTTGCGCGAGCCATGGTGGAGCTCGATGCTGATGATGTCCTTCTGGGGGACCTTGAAGCAAACCGCGAGATGGCTGAGGTCCTTGGTAAGCTTGCCTGGAGGAAGCATCAGCGTCGTTGCTCCTGGCGCAATTCTGCGCGTGGGGCATGCATACCGCGGGGACCCTCAACGGTGACAACCCTCGTCTTGATGGAGACCTTCACTGCGAATCGCGACGCTCGTTAGCCGGGGCTGTTTTCTGGATTGGCGATGCGCGCGGCGCGGACGTGTACTCACCACCCTCCGGGATGGTCAGCGACTCCGAGCTGTGGATGTACTTCATGGTGAGTCGATTGGTGGCGTGTCCTTGAGGGTCGTCGTCGTCGTCGCTACCTTCCGTCGACTTCGCGTGGGAATTTCTCGTGGGTGAGAGAGGCCAAGCGAGCCGAAGTGTTTTTCCGCACCGCAGCTAAGAAGATTCGCCCACCCGCGCACGTGACCTTTGAATTCCCGCAGAAACACCACCCGAGATGGAACGTTGTGCCGCTCGCCTTTTGCACGAGTCATTGTCCATCGATTCTCCGGGCCGAGTTCTAGGCATTTATTTCCGAGCTTTGTGCCGACCGTGTCATCACACCCCAGTCACTGCCACACTGCTAACTGTCACCATCGCACTCGAATCTCATTGACCTCTCCAAGCACCAATCTGCCATTGAATCTACTTTCAAGACTTTGTTCTGAATAAATTCGATACGGATGATGACAAGTGTTTCACGCCTTGCCGCTTCCTACGCCGTCAAGCCTTCACTATTCTCCCCCGTTCACACAGCGCCCAAGCGACCGTAGTTCTCATACGGATCATCGTTGTACCTGTCGTGCTCCTTCGCCTCCGATCCCATTGCTGACAACCGACCTGCGCTAGTCTTCAAAGGGCCTCTACGCGCATCCACAACAGGATAATAGTACGCCTTCTCGCCAGCCGTGACGTCAAGAGCCGCATTGTCCTTTTCCAGCGTACGTGGGACCGTCGTAGCAGCTGCCGGACATGTCAGTACTTCACCATCCATAGAGGGAGCGCCAGAGCAGCTTACTGAGACCGCGCGGCTGCGAGTTGACGTAGATGCCCTTTGAGGAAAGTGTCAGCTCCAATTCATACTTTGTCGCCGCCAGTCACCGGTGTCTTACCTCCCAATTGCCGGCCGGAGAGCGGAAAACTTCATGCCAGATACTCAGATGCTTGAGCCCGGCCAGGTTCTTGTTCCACCAGTTCCAGCCTTCCCTGTGTACCGGGTCGTGTGCAAATTTATGCAAACCCCTAGAAAGCACGTCAGCGCAAGTCCTCCGAACCAAATGCAGACGTCGGCGCATACTCGAGAGTCTCGAAGAACATCACCGTCATCATCTCGCTGTTCGTCGCCGCCTCCCCAACAACGTTGTATGAGGTCATCCCCAGCATTCCAAATTCATCCGAACGCTCTAAAAGAGAACTGGTCAGCTCTGGCAATACAATCATCCTGTTCAGTCAGACAACGTACTCTCGATGTCTTGGGCCATGTTGTTGAAGTAATCGCCGAGGTCTTTAGCGCCAGGTGCGAGCATTCCCAGGGGGCTAGTCCGATTAGCTGCTCCGCTTCATGTATAGCCATCCAATGGGACTTACTGGCTGTTCTTCGCACCAATATGAAAGACAACGATATCCTTATTCGCGGTTTTCCCCCTGTATTGTCCATCCTCATCAGGGAAATGAGCGGCGAATTTGTTGAAGACTACGCCCTCCATCTGAGGATTCGACTTCACGCCATTCGCCATTAGAGCAGCATCGACGATGCGGTAGAAGAGCAGCAGAAAGGGCGGAACGAATGCGATGCGGCCGGCAACAAGGAAAAGGAGGCATTGGAAACAAGCGCCGACGGACAACCAAGAGGAGATTGTAAGTTGATCGCGGATCATCTGCAACAGTTGTTCAGCCGTCATGCGCATTCTGAATCCCAGGACGGGATGCGATGGCTGCACAATTCAATCAAGGTAAAGCTGTGTACATACCCCGACCAGTCCCACAGGCACACCCCATGCCTTCCTCTTTTCGGCTGACACCACTGACGACGCAGGCCTTTGTGGCACCGGCTTGAGCAGGGGAACGTGCACCATGTTCTCTTTCTGCGTGGTAGAATCTGATCTCTCGAAGTAATAGGTAGTGCACCGTTCAATCGCACGTGTCTCGATGTGAAATAGGTCGACTGTTTCGTGGGTGATGAATGACACGAGCACCTCATCAGTCCAACGTCCAGCTTGCTGATCCTTTATATTGATGGCGCCGTCGAAGCCCGGGGTGAGAGTTCCGCCGGGCACGGACGTGAGTAGGTGCGACTGGAGTTTCTCCACCGAGCTGGAGCAGCTTACACTCCGCATCAAGTCACCTGCAAGTTTATTCGCCCGCCGCGGCCTAGCATTACGCCTAATTACCCAATGCGGCAGTTGCTCTAGCCCCGATCCCTAGGGATGGAAGGGGGCCTGTAATAATAACGATCCACCATAGGTGCGCATTTTGAACCTACATACAGCAAAGCGGCGGCGTCGAGGCGCAGCCGGCAGGAGGATTGGACGAACAGCAGTTTCGAACTTAAAAAAGCATAATAAGCTGGCACTCATAGGCTTGCGCGCTTCGGTAAAGGCTGAGTAGTGAGATTTTAGCACTGAAAATGGGTGAGGAGGTTTAGGCTGCAACTTTAGGACCAATCAGGGACCGAAACGTTGGCGCTGACGGGCTGGATGTCCTACGCAAGGCGCAGGTAAATGAATGAGATGTGCGGCTTGATATCTTACCGGATATCCAAAGTCTGTGGAGTTAACTTGTCCCGGTTAGGTAACGGCTGATATGGAGGGATAGTCCTCCCGATGGGGCTAAAAGTAGACCATGTTTTTGCACCAACTTCCCGTACGAATGTTTTGCGAGACACCTATTTGACATTGCCCATCGCGGCGCACTTGCAGGCTTGCACTTCAACATAACTGTACTTGTACGTATGTTCCATGGAAGTATTTCTTCTATGTTCCTCGGTCCAACATCTATTTATGATCCTTTACAGTCTATGTCTTACAACTACAGCTTTAACTTGAGGGAGACAACGTTGAACATGCTCACATAACACGCGTCTTCAAAGAGGAGGGACAAAAAAAAGGCAAAAAAAACCCCCCATCACTCAGTCACTTCCGCCCCAATTCCGCCATCCTGAACCTTCGACCCCTTCGCCCTCATTTCCAGCAAATACGCAAACCTGTCCTTCAACGTCTTCACGCCGCCGCGGTCAAAGCGGCTGCGCGTGCTGTCCCACGTCATCTGCTGAATCTTCTCCGCGCGCGGGAACAGCTTCTTCTCATACGCCTCGACCGCGGCGTCCAGGTTGTCGCGATCCGCCACGATGGCCGCGGCCAGCTCGAGCGCATCCCACATGGCGGCGTTGACGCCCTCGCCCGCAAACGGCGTCATGACGTGGGCCGCGTCGCCCAGCAGCGCGAAGCCGCGCTGGTGCGGCCAGCGCACGCCGACGGGCAGCATGTACAGCGGGCGGGGGATGACGGGGCCGTCGGCCTGGTCAATCGCCGCGATGACCTGCGTCAGCTTGGCCGGCCACGCCGCGAACTCGCGCTCGAGCAGGAACCGCCTCGCCGCGGCGCGGTCGCCGACCCAGTCGACGCCGCAGTCGTTGAGCCAGCTCTCGTGCTTGCGCATGAAGGCGTACACGCGCAGGCTGCGGTCGCCCTGGCGCTGGCTGGCCAGGCAGTGGCCGTCCTCGTCGCCAAAGGAAAAGTACGAGCCGTTGCCGATGGCGGCCGACAGCTCCGGGTGCGTGTTGTCCGGGTCCTTGAGCCACCACTCGAGCCCGCAGACGCCCGAGTAGAAGGGCGGCACGGTGCAGACGGCCTTGCGCACCTTGGACCACGCGCCGTCGGCGCCCACGACCAGGTCGAAGCCGCCCACCGTCGTGTGCTCAAAGTGCAGCGTCCCGTCCGTCTCGTCGACGTGCTTGAGCGCGTGGCCCCAGCGGATGTAGTCGGCGGGCAGCGAGTCGAGGAGCATGCCGCGCAGGACCGGCCGGTCGATTTCGGGCCGCCCCGTGTCGATGTCTTTGATGTTGATGTGCTCTTCACCGAAGCGGTCGGTCAGGACGAGGGCTTCGCCGTCGTAGCGGGCGTGCTTTTCAAACTCTTCCCCGAGGCCGGCTTCCCGCAGGGCTTTTTGGCCAGAGTACTCGTGGAGGTCGAGACAGCCGCCTGCGGTGTGGCGGAATTGCCGGTCTGGGTCTTTCTCGAAAATGGTGCTGGGGATGCCGTTGACATGAAGGAGGCGTGCCAATGTCAGGCCGCCGGGACCGGCGCCAATGATGGCAATCTTTGGTGATGACATGTTGTGGTAGTGGATAGAGAGGCGATTGCCGTTTTGTTGAGACAAAAGCTTGGATTGGAGAGTGTATGGAGGTAAGGAAGATGGTTGCTCAGAGGATGTGCTTCTCGTTGCTGTCCAAGTTGGAGGGTAACCAAAGAAGTATTTATATTCATCGTTGCCTTGCTAGCTATGCGGGACAGGGGTTTCATAAGGAAGCCCGCTTAGCTGCAGTCATCTGAACAATAGGTTAGCAATTGCACAATAGGTCGGGAATAAGCTTCTGTACGCCAGCCAAGCCACCCTGAGAAGCTTGGTTTTTTTTTCGGTTGCCTAAATGCGAGTACTCGAGAACGGTTGTTGGTGGAGGCCGAGGGCGAGGCATAAACTGTGCATAATCGAGCACAAATGTGCATAACTTCGTCTTCGCTCCGTGCTGGAGAGCGACTTCGCAACGCCGTCTCACTGCAAGCCACGCAATCTGCGCATCCTATGCAAATGAAGCGGCGACGTTGAACAGCACATGGCAAGGCACAGTGCTGTGGCTGCTCATCCTAACGTTAGTTTCCATGTGTGGATCCTCTTGGCTCGTCGTAAACTTAGCCTGATCTGGGCGAGCTCTACCATCACGAAACTCGGCCGCTGAGAATAACGGCTGTCTCACCAAGCACGCCATGGTCAAAATCAATTGGCTATCTCTCAGGCCTGAGACTCGTAAACCATTCCATTTCAACCACTAGTTACCACGGCATCGCTTTCCTCATTTAATTTGCACAAATAGTTATCTTGTCTATGACGTAGAGGATACATCGACTTTCGTTATGCTCTCTTCACATTTGACTACATCAACGTGCACCTTTTTTCCCAATATGCCCATTGACCTTTATACTCCATCAGAATGCGTTCCAGCAAGCCCAGACAACGACCGTCCCTCCCATATTCCCGTCAGTTAAAACCTTACAAGACTAAAACCATATATCATATAAACATGCAAAATACAGTAGTAGTGCAACCCAGCAGAACACTTGCTTCCCCCATCTGCAGAGCAATTAGGGGGGCGGTGGTAAAACGCAAACACTCTCTTGCCCAATCTAATCGTCCCAAACCGCCTTCTTCGCACTCTCCTCCCTCTCCTTCGCCGCCGCCGCCTCCTCCCTCTCCTTGTCGCGCCTCTTCCGCTCCTTCTCGCGCGTGACGCGATCGTACTCCCTCTCCTCCTCCGTCCGCCTGGGCGCCCTGCTGCCGATGCCCGCCGCGATCATGCGCGCCGCCACCGCCGTTGTCTTCTCCGGCCTGCGCTCCGGCGGGCCGCCCGCCGTCGACGACGAAGAGGAGCCGCCGGCAACACCACCCCCAGCGGACCTGGCGGCAGCGGTGGCGGCAGCGAAGCGGGCGTCGATGCTGCTCCGGCCACCGCCGTACGCGGGGCTGCCAAAGTGCGTCGGCGATGCGGGTGTGGGCGGCGGCGCGAAGGGACCCTCGGCGGCGGCGCCTTTGCGCAGGGCATTGATGGGTGACGAGATGGCCGCAGGGTCCGCGTCCGGCTCTGTCTCGGTGCCGCCGGCCGAGTCGGACGCCTCGTCTTCCCAGGAGTCGGCGACGGCGGCGGCGTCCGATCTCTTGCTCTTGGACGACTTGGTGCCTGGGGCGGGGGAATGTGCGGGGGAGAGGGCCTCGGCGGAGGTGGAGATCTTGAGGTTGGTGAGGGAGGCTTCGAGCTCTGTGCCGCATGGTGTCAGTAGGTGACGTGACTGCGATGGCGCGATTGAGGCCATTGAGGGCAGGGCCGACGTACCTGCCGAGTGGATGGCGGACGACATGGCGGACATTGTCCAAAAAGGAGGTGGGGGAGCTCGAGGGAGTGCGAGGGTTGGGGTGGTGGCCTAGGAAAGAAGTGGTCTTGCGGGAAGGGCGCAGCGCGCGGGGAGGAAAGCGAACGTCTAGCTAGAAGCAGCGGAAGGAATGCTGTGCAATTGGTGGTGTCAATCAGAGGATTTGGGAGTCGGGAAGATGGAGTGCAAGTGTCATGAAGTCGAGCTCCCCAAGTTTTAAGGCGGCGTGTGCTATTGATAGCTTGCTTTGGCAGTGCTTGCGTACTCGATGTGCTTGCGCAGCTTCCGCAACCAAACGGCGATCACCGGGGTTTCTCCGCGTGGGGGATTCCCTGCCGTGAGTATTGCGCAAGAACGCAAGAACGACCCGAGCCCACGAAAGGGGGCACGGCCACGACTTTGGCACGTAGGTAGCGGGGTACGAGACGATGTCGCTTTTGGATCCAGACTCCACCTCCACCACCCGCCCGCTTATTCCATTGGGCTAGTCCTGCCACCTGCGTAGCTTCACGTCCGCGCAAGAGCGTGAACCCTTCCACGACGGCTATCACTGTACTTGCTTCGGCGCTCTAGACGTGGGCGATCAGGCCGCCAGTCAATCAACAAGTTGTCTCATCGCATCACATCCATGACGTCGCGAACGACCTCACGGGGCATTCGTTTCTCGCGCAGCGCTGCCCTGCGTGCTACTTTCTCGTCGACTTCCTCTAGGCGCTCTTACGATGACACGATCCAAAACCTGAAAATTGGCCAGCACACGCGAGTCATCTTCCAGGGTTTCACCAGCCAACTGGCCACGGCCAATGCTCAAGAGTCGCTTGGGTGGGGAACCCAGGTCGTTGGCGGAGTCAGGCCAGGCATCCAGGGCGAGCACCTGGGTCTCCCTCTATTTCCGAGCGTACTGGCGGCTAAGGAGCACCTGAAGCCTGATGCCACCGGTATCTATGTCGCAGGTCATCTGGCGGCCAGCGCAATTGAAGAAGCCATTGAGGCCGAAATCCCGCTGATCGTGGCTATTGCTGAGCATGTTCCTTTGCACGACATCCTAAGAGTAGGCGTGACAGCTAAACTGGACCGCCACTATCAGTAGCCGCTGACTGGTAATAGATACACTCAATGCTCAGCACTCAGTCCAAATCCAGACTCGTAGGAGCTAATGCTCCGGGAATCATCTCGGCCATCGGACATTGCCGCATTGGATTCCAGCCACTACCTTGCTTTGTCCCCGGCCATGTTGGCATCGTTGCCAAGTCGGGGACGCTCAGCTATGAGACCGCTGCCTCAATCACTCGTGCGGGACTCGGCCAAAGTCTCTGCATTTCTATGGGCGGTGACGTCGTTGCTGGCACCAACTTCGTCGACGCTCTCAAGGTGTTTGAGCATGACCCGGATACCGAGGGCATCATTGTCGTCGGCGAAGTTGGTGGACGCGCCGAAGAAGAAGCTGCCGACTGGATCAAGGAGTACAGGAAGCGGGCTGCCAAGCCAAAGTAAATCAAGCACACCAACTCATGAGCGAGCTTGTACTGACGTTGGCGTAGGCCGATTGCTGCCCTTGTTGCTGGTAAGCATGCGGTGTCAGGTCGTGTAATGGGTCATGCAGGCGCCTGGGCAGCAGTGGGTGAAAACTCCGCAGATGCAAAGGCTAGGATTCTCGAAGATGCTGGTGCAGTGATAGTAGACCATCCAGCTAAATTCGGAATTGTGATGAAGGAGCTTCTCGCCGAGAGCGGGGGACATTTGGGGAACTCGGTAAGAAAAGGGAGTGATTGATAGAGCAGAAGGATGTATACTCACCAGCCTGATACAGCAATCTTCCGCCACGAGCGCTGTCAACCAACGCCGTGGCTACCATACTTTCAAGCGTCCACGTCTCCCTCTATCCACGTCTTTCCTCAAGGGCGCCAACTCTCAACGACGCACTATCCATCTGCACATTAATGAAACTTCCCGCATCCTCCTTCAACATAACATCAAGGCCAATCCACCTGGAGAGTACGAAGACTCCCGCCTCATCAGCATGACCATCGACCGCTCCGCCCGCTCCCCAGCCTTCTTCGTCTCCCCCTCCACGCGCCCCCAGGACGTCCACACCAGCGGCCGCTTCGTCCCCTTTGACTACCGCACCGGCCCCACACTCGAGACGCTCATGCGCGCTCTCGAAGCGCTCAACATGGACGCCGCGCCGCCCATCGCCAAAGGTCGCACCTACGAGCTCCTCAAAAACCTCTGGAGGTTCTTCCGCAAAGGCGAAGCCATCAGCCTCACCATAAAAATCGCCATCGCCGCCGACACCGAGGACCTCATCATCTACGCTCCATCTCTCACCCTTGACGACACCGCCTTCAACACCAAAATGGGCCAGCGCGACCTGAGGAAGCAGAAGCGCGACACCGTCATCGACCCGCACGAGCTCGCCGCCGAAAAGCACAACATCGTGTACTTCAAGCTCGGACCCCTCAACCCCATCCCCCACGACGCCACCGCCGCCGCCGAGCACGCGAGCTACAACATCGGCACCCTCGTCAACGGCGCCGGCCTCGCCATGAACACCATCGACGCCCTCGCCCTCGCGCCCCACCACGGCCGCGCCGCAAACTTCCTCGATACGGGCGGCAAGGCCACGGCCCGGACGGTCAAGCAGTGCTTCGAGCTGCTGCTGGCCGACGCACGCGTGCGCGTCGTCTTCGTCAACATATTTGGCGGGCTGACGCTGTGCGACATGATCGCCCAGGGCATCCTGCTGGCATTCGAGCAGCTAGGGCTCGAGAAGAAGGGCGTGCCCGTCGTGGTAAGGCTGCGGGGCACGAATGAGAAGGAAGGTCAGCGGATGGTGCGTGAGAGCGGGCTGAAGGGGTTGTGGGCGTTTGATGAGTTTGACGAGGCGGCAGCGAAGTGCGTGGAGTTGGCGAAGGAGGAGCAGAACTGAGATTCTGGTCTGATCTGTTTGGTCATAGTTATGGTGACGCCGATGTTACTTATAGCTGTTAACGTGTCTGTTGCAGCATGGATAATTGAGATACACAGTCGGCAATATTCGGAGCAGAAGAGAGAACCTAGGCTTCGAGACATAGGTACCTAGGTTTGTACCTGAGGCGGGCCGGACGGTTGTCGAGATGCCGAAGCCGCGATTGGTTGGGTAGTTTTGTCCGTTTTAGCAAGGGCAGCCCGTTGAGCGATGCCGAAACCTTAGTAAAACTTGCTGCACGTGACGCATTGCTCTTCTTAGCATCCCGTCTTGACTTGCGTGGATCGCCCAATTGTTATTGACTGTCTAATATGTGTCCCAGAGAAGTGCATCTCAAGGGGAATGTACTACCGCTGGGGGTCAATAAAGCAGCAACAGGGAAGATCGGAAGGAACTCGCAGTCAGAAGTAGGCCCTTTTCTGGCATATCTGTAGCTTCCGGCCGAGCAACGGTCGCAATCTAAGATACAAAAAAAGAACCTCCTTAATAAAGGAAAATAAAGAAGACCCGGTTTTGACGCCCAGAGCGCCCAAGAGATGCTCTCGTCCTTGCCGTAAAACTCGCCGGAAGGTTTGTGGGGATATCCATCGTTTCCGTTTCCATCGCTCCGCGTCATGTGCTCGTGAACTCCGCCATATTTCTCGTGAAGCGCGTTTTGGGGTGACGTTGGAAGGCCTTTTTTTTCTTTTCGCAACGCCCGTGCCGTTTGGGAGCGGTCGATCACCAGCCACCTCCGATTTGTTCCTGGTGGACTTCGAGGGTATCACCGTCCTGCATCTCGAGCTACATGGAGCATGAATGTTAGTGTCAAATATTTCACAGGACACGCGACTGATTGTTGGCGTAAGTGAGTGGGCGCGCGAGCGGTGCTAACCGCACGGATCTCAGGCGTCACTGTCGACGCGCCACACCCATTTGGCCGATTGCCAGGTCATGCGCTGAAGGGCCGCCACTCACCAGCTCGGGGTTGTCCGTGGAGTTCACGCGTTGGCCATCGAAAAGGAAACGCACGCTGGCCGGGGACTTGCCCTGGCGCTCACAGAAAGCATCCATGAGCTTCTTCAGCTGCGTGGTCCTCTTGATTTTGAAGAAGACCTCGTTGTTGTTATCCGTGACCTTGATGTTCAGGTGCTCGGACTGAGGGTTGTCCTGCTTGGGAGAGCCGTTGTCCGACATTTTTTGATGGGGTCGAGTATGACGATCGCTAATCGATGGGATGGGTGCAGTAGAGAGGCCTGAGCAGCGGTGGGTTAGCAGGCTGTACACGGGAGCGATTCGCGGGTGGCGTGAGGCGCCTGAGTGAGTGCAGAGCCACGTTTGTTTCAACGGGTAACGCGATTGAGCGCGGGAGGGTCGAGGGTGACAGAGGGACAAGTACAGAGATGTGAAGGCGAGGGTAGAGGTTGTGGCGTGTACTTACCGAGCAGGTCGAAGCGCGAGGGCGACGCGGCAAGAGGGACACACAGAGGCTGGCTGGGGGTGGTGAGGTTGAAGAGGGTAGGTAGGGTTTGGTGGGGTTGGCGATGGAAAGCCGAGCCGACGGCGCGTAGCCAAAGGTGTGGATGGAAGCCCTCGTCTTGCGTCACGCAGGGCAAGAGGCAAACCTGGAGCAGGCACGGGCTGTTCCAGCATCTCCCGTTCGCTTCCATTGAACGCTCATTTCACCTGTGCCTTTTTTGGAATCGTGCTTTCTATTCATCCATCACCGTCTTACAGACCACGATTTGGCGCTTTTTCTCGCTCAACATGGTACGGAGTACACACACGTTCTTAAAATCACGTCCCATAGTGGCTCTGCTGAAATCACGAGCAGGCCAATCTGGAGAAGGACCTCACGACGGATCCGCCATGCCACCCTAGAGCATGCGCCATTCAAGGTGCGCCGCCAAGTTGCAGGTACCCATCGGTCCTTTGTTGATGCAGGAGTAGACTGCCTGCAGAAGTCGGGCTACAAAGAGGAGCGGTGCCAGCGGCAGGTGTGTACTGTTTATCCCGTGACGCGTCGCGAGCAGAGTCCTGTCGTTGACCGCATTCTCCAGGTCGACGCGTTGTACGAGTGCTGCAACGCCTTTTACCAGAAGAACGGCGACGACGCAAGTTGCGTGAGCTGTCCCAAAGCCTCTTTGCTCAGGTAATGCGCTGCCATCGGTTGCGGCGGTTCCTCTGCTGACTCCTCCAAAGGATAAAGATGAAGCAGCGAAGCGAAGCCAAGTAGATAGACAGCGCACTGTGCAGAGCAATGAGAGATGTCGCGCCGGAATTCCTAAATCCACTCGCCTGCTCCCCGAAGGGGGTAGAGCAATAAACGGACAAGGCGCGTTGCTCTCAGAAGATCTGAAGCACCATTCAATCACTGAACTGTTTGAATCGCAACTCTAATGATCTCCTTTGTTAAAAACATTGTTGGTTGTCAAAATTTTGGGCGGGCGCAGAGAATTTAAACCCATGCCGGGTACGCTAGTCCGAAAGAATGCGCTAGCGTGCATAGCTCCGTCGCGTTTAGATGCTCGTCGCTCTGGCTGCGCAGCGCATGTTTTGCTGCTGAAGCATCCACAAGGCCGCACCCACCGGGCCATCTCCCGCGCCCTCCGCCTCTGCGTGCCCTCCTGCGCCCTTCTCACACGCTCAGCCTCGCTTATCCGTGTGTCGCATTCACTTTCGCAATGGCTCCCATCTCTCGTCCATCTCAAGCACCTCGGCGAAAGTCGCGACGCGGCTCTCACGACAGCTCTGCCTCCGACACCACCGCCCTCCGTCTCACCTACCGCGCTCACGACGAAGATCTCCACCCGTTGCGATCCATGGCCGAACGCGTCGGTAAGGAGGTCGAGAGGTTCGCTGAGAACGTCGACAGCTGGCTGAAGGACATCAGCGATAGCAACGTCACGCCCGTCCAGAAGCATCATGCCACCCTGAACCTGGTTGTGAAGCTCAAGAAGGAGGCCGACGCAAACGTGCGCGTGCTGAAGAAGAAATTGGCCCAGGAAACGCGTGGCGCGCCCAACAAGCGTCTCGAGCGCGTGCGCGAATCTGAGATATTCCAATCCATTGAGGAGGATGAGCTCGACCCCGGCTCTCATACGCAGAGTATCCTAGAGCAGTGGCAGGCGGAAGTTGCCACCTGGGACTTGCTACGGATTCTGTTGGAACACGACGAATCCGAGCCGGGAATCGACTCGGCGGCGAGGAAGCAGAAGACCTTGTCTGACATGGCTCCGCTCCACAAGTTCACCCCGGAAGCCGAAGTTTGGGATCGTTTTATTTACGAAGAAGACAGCGCGCGGGAAAGAGAGCTCATCCTCCGATGGTTGGAAGAAACGGCGGACGAAGCGGGAGAGGACATTGCTACTTTGATGGAGGAGCAGTCTGGTCGGGGCAATGGAACCTGGTCGCAGGGCTGGCTGGACACGAAGTTGAAGCTCAAGCATGAGAAGAGACTCCGTCCATTTGAAAAGTCCGCGGAGAAGGCGCTTGCAAACGTTCGACGTGACGACACCGGCGAGCCCGTGGCCTACCAGCTGGATCCGGATGCGCCAACGCGCCAAGCTCGCGTCTTGGAGAAGACGGATGAAGCCTACGAGAACGCTGTCTGGATGGCTTTGTGGGAGATGATGAGGCGTGGCAAGCCTTGGCAAGAGATACGGGACTGGTGTAATGACCATAATGAGCAATGGCGGGCAGTTTCGCTGGGCAAATCCTACGACAATCAGGACAGGAGGACGTCGCTGCGTGGTGCAAACCTCGGCTCGCTTTGGCGCCGCGTCTGCTATGCCGCGGCACAAGCTGGCCAGAACGACTTTGAGCGGGCTGTCTACGGTCTTCTTGCGGGCGACATCTCATCGATTGAGAACGTCTGCAGGGGCTGGGATGACTACCTTTACGTTCGACTCAACAATGTCCTGCTTTCTCAATGGGACCAGTACCTACAAAAAAACCTTTCTGAGGGTTTGCCGCAGACAACCCCGCGACTGATCTCACCTCCGAGCACCCTCCAAGCAGTCGACAATTCGCCCAACACGAACCGCTACGTCATCGACTATCTTGTACAGTTTGGACCTACCAAGCAAGAGAGTCGAAAGCCCATGAAGATGATCCAAGGCGCCTTGATTGGAAAGTCGTTCCAGGATCTGGTTTACCATATGGGGGTTGCTCTGTCGAAAAAAGCAAACCAAGAAGGCCAGTCGTCATTGCTTCCGCTCGAGGAGACGCGCGAAACGAAAGAACAGTTCGTTGAACTCGCCGACAACTACGATGCGTTGCGTGTAGTGTCGCACATGCTCCTCATCAACAAGGCCTTCGGGTTGGAATACAACGATTCGCCTGACCGCCACATCTACGAAAATGTCTTGGTTAGTTACATCGACTTCCTTCGCATGGCGGGCAAGATTGAGCTTGTGCCCCTCTATGCCTCTCAGCTCTCTGAGCATCGCTGCTGGGTGACGCTCGGAGTGGCCTCGACCGACATCCGCAACTTCGAGGAACAGAAGCTCCAGGTCAAGCTCATGGAGGGGTACAACATCGATCTTGATCAAGTTCTTGAGCATCAGTTTGAGTACGCCATGGTGAGTGGAAAGTTCAGGTCGCTAAACGGAGATCCAATCCCGAAGTACGAGTTTCTGGAGCCTGCAACGCACCAGCAATGGCCTGGACATCGTATCCGCAAAGGCTTCCTTCCAGACGCCGTCAGGCCGGAGGATGAGATGCTGATCCGCGCCTGCGAGTGGTGGATGCATCTTCCGGAGAGATGGCACAAGACTTTTGTCGCCTTGACCGAATCATTGAAGCACTTTCTGCTTTCCGGCCACTTAGGCGCTGCCGTCAGACTCATCGAGCGCCTGCCTTATCGGCATGTCTCGAAACTAAAGACGGCGGAAATGCCATTCCTCGGCCGGGGCATCGATGTTATGGAAGACGATGACGACACTTTCGTTACCGTGGGAAGCGACGCAAGTCTTCGCCGCTCCTCACGGAATATGCGCCCAACAGTCCAGCAGCGGCGCTCGCTTTCCCCGGAAACGATCGAGGAGAACAGACTCATCAAAGAAAACCTGAAGAATGATAGCAGGGTCTATTTCGAACTTCAGCAGATTGTTCAAGCCATCAAGATGCTCGACGAATGGAGGATTGAGGAAGCGGACCTCATCAAGTATGAACAACAACAATCCCAGCACTTCTTAGAATACGACACCGTTAACCACCTTTTCAGCCTCAAATCGATCGGTGCTGCTATGCCACCCAAGAACAAGATCCGAGGTCTTCTCGAGAGCGTCTGCGAGGCTGTTCAGCCTCTGCTCGGTGACTTCCTTACGCACGCTTGTGACGGTATACCCTTACTCTTATAGCCACGATTTTGAAAGTGAATTGGAGCTGACAACATGCGACAGAGCCCGAGGCGAGACAGCTTATTCACCTTCGCCATGCCTACCTTCCCGAAATCATCATTGCCTACAATAGCGTCCTCCACAGTGCCGCGCACATGGTCGGTCGTGACAACATCACGCGTTCTATGGATCTCGCCACCGCCATCGCCGCACCGGACAACATTGATCTAACTAACGTATTCTTGGAGACTGGCCGCATGCAGGAACTTGTCCAGGCATTCGCGGAATCTAGCCTGGCAATGATTAGGTTGACAGAGGGCGGCGCAAAGAAGGAGCCCAGCAAGAAGCGCGCAACGGCCGGGCAGACGATGCGGCTCTGGGAGGTCAATACGGGAAACCCGTCGTGAGTGTGAGGCGGTTTTGAAACGGGGTCTTGGAAAAGTGTGCATAGGACGGCGGTATGGGGCTTGGAATGTGGCGTTATGTGCTGGGTGTTCAAAAGCATTAGGCTTGCAGCGAGGCGTCCTGGGCTTGGACGATGAGATTAACAGCCTCCAGGGCTCTCTTGTGTAGAAGAAACAAATCAAGCTGCGGTCATGAGTAAGGCAGATCATGACTAAGCGTCGTTGTTTGGGTTTGTGAGTGGGCTGCATTAAATCGACAGTCAGGTGGATGAAAGTACAGTTCGCAAACTGACTGCATTTACCATCCGGCTCAAAAGTCATGTGGTACTCCTTCCCGGCTCCCCAAGCGCTTCGACATGGCGGCTATATTACCACCCTTTCTGCTCTTCTCATTTGCCTCTCTTCCATTCGTGATTTGGTCTCTGCAAAAAGAAATCCTGTCAGTGGTTCCCGTCTCTTACGTAGTGCAAATGAGTTCTACTTGTGATGGGGCTATTATTATTATCATCATATCAACTACGTACTGTACATATTCACAACGTCCCCTCCCGAGCTGCAGCTTTAGGATGCTACTCAAGCCTTCTCACCCACGACCTCGTCTTCCCTCTCCACAACACTTCCCTCCTGCTTCCGCTCACCCTCACCAACCGCGCCATCCACCACACGCGTCTTCTCCTTCCGCAAAGTCCAGAGCAGGAGCACAGTCGTCCAGACGGCGAGCGCAATCGAGCAGCCAATCATGGCCCACATACCTCTCTGTCACTCCGGTCAGTCTTTTCATCTCCTCGAGCACACAAGAAAAAGCCACTTACCGTAAACCTCGGCGCAAAGTCCGCGGAGTAGAACACAATCGCCCACCACGCATTGAACACGTTGCTCCCCATATTCATCGACGCCACCACCACCGCCCGCAGCATATCCTCCTCATACCTCAGCGCGTCGTTCGCCCACGCAAAAAACGTCGCCTGGCACGCATACACGCTGCCGGCCCAGTAGTAGGCCGCGAACACGGTGGCCGTGTCGTCGAAGCGGGCGAGGATGAGGGCCGAAGTGATGACGCCGGTGGCGGCGATCCAGTAGCCGACGAGGTAGCGCTTGCCGCCGAGGAAGTCGGTCAGGGTGGCCCAGACGAGGGTGGAGACGATGCCGACGGCGGGCACGGCGGTGGGGTAGTCGTTGAGCTGGGCGACGGAGTAGGTGCGCGAGGGGTGGGCCTTGAGGTAGAGGGCGAGCAGCGTGTTGGTGGAGAAGGACTCGGTCTCGCCGGCGATGATCCAGAGGCCGACGAAGGCGTAGAAGTAGAAGGAGGTGAGGACGCGCTTGGCAAAGGCGAGGGAGAGCGGGGTGCGCTCGCGGGGGACTTTGGGGACGCGCGAGATGGCCAGAGCGCGCTCGTGGGCGGAGAGGTAGGGCGCGGTGGTGGTGGTGGGGGTGTTGGGGAAGAGGAGGAAGCCATAGATGGCGATGGGGAGGGTGATGAGGCCGTCGATGATGAAGAGCCAGCGCCAGCCCGTGAGGCCGCCCTTGAGGTGGAGGGAGGATTGGATGCCGGTCTGGATGAAGCCGCCGAACATGGTGCCGGCTAGACCAGAGGCTGTGAAGATGCCGCTGCGCTTTCCGAGCTCGCTCGCGGTGTACCAAGACCCCAGGATGTAATGGGTGCCGACGAAGGTGGTGGATTCGGCGATGCCTTGGAAGAAACGGATGGCCATGATGTGTTCAGGCTTCGAGACGGATGCAGTGATCATGGTGAGGCATGCCCAAACGATCATCATGGAGGGAAAGAAGACGCGAGGCTTGATGTAGTACAGAGCAAGATTGGACGGGATCTGACCAATTATGTAGCCGCATGTGAAGATGGTGTTGATTTGGGTGAGTTGGTTCCCCTTGAAGTTGAGGTCTTCTTGCATTCCGGAGACGTAGGCATTGGTGAGGTTTGAGCGGTCGAGCTGAATTGTCAGTCGGTGTTTTCTTTTGCTAAAATGAAGAAATGCTTACATAGTTGCAAAAGTAACTCAAACAGCAAAAGGTCAAGATGAAAAAATCAATCTTCTGCACCAGTTTGCGCTCCTCTTTGGTGGCCTGGGAAGGGCGCATGTAGGCCCATAATTTACCCATAACCGCCATGCTTTTTTGATAGCCCAAAATTTCCCTACTCTTCAAAGGCTTGCCCAGAGTCTCTCGTGACTTGGGGAGGGCGATGTCGGCGAAAAAAATTCAAAAAGTCGGCACCGGCATCCGTGAATTTTTGGGTCTGCTGCAGGAAGATAAATACGCAGACGGCGGCAGGTGCGACAGCTGAAGCTCTTGGACGGAGGAGAGCGAAGATTGTCGGCATACACAGATCTGATAGGGCGATAAGCGGCCGGGGTGTGTGGTCGAAAGAAGATGGGGAAGATAAAGCGGTGATGTGGGCGAGTCAGTGACTCCACGCGCACAGATGCAGCCTGACACTGACACTTTCCTCGCTTTCTGTGCCTTGTTAGGAACCTCTCATCAACTTCATCCAAGGAAGCGTCTGCGAGATGGAGAAAGTCGACGCCACGTATGACTCAGCCACCCCCGCCGCGGCCTCGGGCACTCTATGTATGTCGCTCTGAGTGCGGAGAAGGCCAAGGATGCGACGTCAGCTTTCGGCTGATCGTCTTACAAGCCCGTCTTGCCTTGATAACTGCCGGAGCAGGCTTCACGGAGCGCCGTCCGAGTTACAGAGGGACGAGTGCGATGCAATTACCACGCCGAGCGTCGAGCGTCGAGCTGAAGGTGATGACGGAGGCGGCGCAAAGCTCCACTTAGTCTGTTGAAGTACACACTGAAGATCCCACGATGGAGTGTTCGGTGTTTCTTCATGTTATTAGCCTTTTCCTGCCACCCTGCGTAACCAGCTGCATCGATGACGTCCGGGTCGGCTCGCGCGCTGGCCGAGAGGAAGCAGATAGCGCGCCAAAGGTGGGACAGCAACCGCCACCATCACTACACAAGAACCAGCGTAGGTCCCTCATTGCAGCAGTATCCCTTCAATTCATCTTATTGACACCATGGTAGCCTGGGAAGATATTGCCGCCAAGAAGCGCCACGAGCTGCTCGACTCCATCCCGCAGGAATGGCGCGTCCCCGCAGACAAGCTACCACCAGACTCCCAGCTCGATGTGACAGCATTTCCTGAGCAATCGGGCTGGTTCACTGCCGAAGAGTTGGAAGTAACTGGCACGTCCGCGGCGCAGTTACTACAGAAGCTCAAGAGCAGGGAATGGACTTCGGAGAAGGTCACCAGGGCCTTCTGCAAGAGGGCTGCCGCTGCCCACCAGCTGGTATAGCTCCCAGAGCACCCAAATGTCCCACTCTGCACCCTGGCGCGCTCCTCTCCGCTTGCGAAACTAACACTGAGGCCTCCAGACGAACTGTCTCTCCGAAACCCTCTTCGATCTTGCCCTCACCACCGCCCGCTCCCGAGACGAGCATCTCGCAAAGACCGGCCAGCTTGTTGGCCCCTTCCACGGCCTCCCCATCTCCATCAAAGACAACTTCCAAGTCGTGGGCAAGGATGCCACTCTCGGCTTCGCCGCGCTGGCCGACAAGCCCGCCGCCTACAACAGCACGCTTGTCGACATGCTGCTCGCCGCCGGCGCCGTGCTGTACGTCAAGACGAACGTGCCCACGGCCATGATGATCGCCGAGTCGGTCAACAACGTCTTCGGCCGCACCAAGAACCCGCGCAGCCGCGCCCTCACACCAGGCGGCAGTAGCGGCGGCGAGAGCGCGCTGATTGCCTTTGGCGGCAGCCCGCTGGGCGTGGGCAGTGACATCGGCGGCTCCCTGCGCATCCCGGCCGCGTGTACGGGCTTGTGGACGCTTAGGCCCAGCTTGGGCAGGTTTCCAACGCTGAAGACGCAGTCGGGGCTGGCGGGTCAGGAGGCCGTGGCCAGTGTCAACGGCCCGCTTGCGCCGTCTTTGGAGGGCGTGAAGCTGTACTCGGAAACGGTTGTAGGGCTGCAGCCGTGGTTGCAGGACCCCAAATGCGTGCCGATCCCGTGGCGTGAGGTGGAGGTGCCAAAGAAGCTGAAGTTGGCGGTGTTGTGGCATGATGATGTGGTTATGCCCACTCCACCCGTGAGGAGAGCGTTAAACGAGGCAGTGGGGAAGCTGAAGACGGCGGGCCATGAGGTTATTGACTGGACCAGTCAAGGGATGCATGCGCAAGCAGGAAGCTTGATTGTAAGACTCGTCTTTCCCTTTCATTACTTCGATCGAACCACTGAACTGATTTTCCGCAGCAACGCATGTTCATCGCCGACGGCGGAAAGTCTGTCCGCAAGCTCCTTGGGCCGACTGGTGAACCGTTCCGTCCAGAAATGGCGGCATACGAGGATGCGAAAGAGCTCGGTGTATACGAAATGTGGCAGATTCATCTCGAGCGTACCGACCTGCAAAAGCGCTACCTTGATCGATGGAACGCGGCTGGATTGGATGGCATTATCTGTCCAACTACGCCATACGCCACAGTCGAGCACGGAAATTTCAAGTATGTTGGTTACACGTGCGTTTACAACTGCTTGGATTATGCGGCGGTGTCGTTCCCGACCGGCGTCGCTGTTGACAAGTCATTGGATGAGCTGTCAGCAGAGGAGAAGTCGAGAGAGCCTTTTAGTGATATTGATAAGACGACGAGGCAAGATTGTGAGTTGATCATGATTGTGCGTATACTATTTTCTTGTGCTGACTTGTGACGGCAGACAACGCCGAGGCTGTGCACGATCAACCGATCAGCCTACAGATTGTGGCAAGAAGACTGGAGGAGGAGAAAGTACTGGGAATGGCTGGCAGGATATTGGAAGTCTTATGAGAGGAAGCTTGGTAAAACCCTATCTGTAGGATGCCTTGGGGGCTTTAGGCTCTTAGTTCACCAGTTTTGTGTCATTAGCCAGTATTAAAGCGATTGGGAAATGAGGTGTGCGTCTGTTTCACACAGGCGGATTGCAAAGGATAGCTTGAAGCTTACCATAGACGCTCAGACTACGTACAGACCCCTGCTGCGTCGCTTGCGACGACGACTCCACATGGTCTGAGCTTCTGAGGCAAGCTGACGGCGGCGCAGCAGACTGCAACTACAACTCGCCTCCGCTCAAGGCCCGAGGTTACTGATGGTTTTAATAGCCAACGCAATCTTGTGAGTTCGGCTTTCAGCCTTTCGCCTTGCTCTCTGCCAAGATGGATCCTATAAGCGCCATCGGCTTTGCTTCCAGTGTTGTTCAGCTCATCACCTTCACGAGCGATCTCCTCTCAAAGGCTGGCGAAATCCACAGCTCGACAGACGGTGCGCTCATCGAGAACCTCGAGCTCGAGGCTATTACGGAGAGCCTACAAGTACTCAACCAAGATGTTACATCTGGTGCTAGGAGTCTTACTAGGGCCGACAAACAGCTCAAGGAACTTTGTGATGGATGCCAAAAGGTTACGAAAGATCTTCTGCAGATCATTCGGAGCTTGAAGGGCTCCAGCTCTCACGTGAGGTGGAACTCCTTCAGACAGGCTGTGCTCACGGTCCGGAAAGAGAAGGAAGTCCAAGCTCTGTGTAATCGTCTTGAGCGGTATCGACGTCAGATTGATACAACGCTTCTTTTCACACTCAGAGAAAGCATTCAAAGGGTTGGCCCCCCAGTGATGCAGCCGGCAGAAGGTACCAGCTGGCAAAAGACCATCATCGACGAGCTTCAACGGAACGACTGGAAGGAGAAGAACAAGCAGGATATGGCCATGTTTTCGGCATGTTTCACGGAATCAACCGGATACCACCGCCAGCAGCTAAATCAACTCCGCATTCTCCAGAACCTCCGTTTTTCAGACATCGCCGACAGGTATGAACGCATAGAGGAAGCGCACAAGAAAACCTTCGAATGGATCTTCTCAGACACGGAGTACCAAGGAGAGCGTCCAAGCCATCCAGTTGTACCCAGTGGTCAAAAATGGTCAGATCGTCACGTCAGCTTTGTGGACTGGCTTCGTAGCGACACGAACCTTTTCTGGATTACTGGAAAGCCAGGGGCGGGGAAATCAACACTTATGAAGTATCTGTACAACGATACTCGCACGAGACCACTACTGGATTCCTGGAAAGGCGAAGACGAGCTTGTGACAGCAAGTTTCTTCTTCTGGAATTCCGGGACTGTTATGCAGATGTCGAAAGAAGGCCTACTACGCGCGATACTCTACGAGGCGCTGCAAACTTGCCCCAAGGATGTGCCGCATCATTTTCCAGACCGCTGGGAGTATTACCAGCTATTCGGCGCTGATACCCGCCCTTGGTCATGGCTGGAATTGACAAAAGCCTTCGAGTCTTTGATCGATTCCAAGTCCAAGAAGTTTTTCTTCGTCATTGATGGCCTTGATGAATTTCAGGGCGACTGTGCAGAACTTGCAACCTGGATCGTCAAAGTATCTTCGAGACCGAACGTCAAGATTTGCGTGGCCAGTAGACCGTGGCTCGATTTCGAAGATGCTTTCAAGTCAATACCATTCCTTCGGGTTGAGGACTTGAGTGCACCCGACATCTATACTTTCACCACGGAGAAGCTCCAAGCAAGCGAGATGTTCTGCGAGCTTCAAACCCTAGAGCCTAATAGTGCCCAGATACTAATAGCTGAAGTACTTGAGAAAGCGTCCGGTGTGTTCTTGTGGGTTCGACTCGTTGTCATGTCTTTGCTGGAAGGACTTCGCGATGGAGACACGATGGCTGACCTCCTGGAAAGACTCCGGGATCTTCCTTCAGACCTCGAAAATCTTTTTCAGAAAATATTCGATGGTCTCACGTCTAAGCATCGACAACAAGCATCACGATTGATCCGAATCATCCTAGCATCCGAAAGACCATTTACATTGCTGTCTCTTTCATTCGCTCACAATACGATTGATGAGGCCATCACTGCTGAGGTTGGACACTTGGACTCCCAGGCTGCGAATTTCCGCACGGAGAATGCGAGGCGTTACCTCAGCAGCCGCTGCAAAGGCCTTCTTGAAGCGCCGGACTTCGCTCAACAGGGTCCACACACGACAATCCAATTCCTACACAAAACCGTTCGAGACTTTGTCTGCAGGCCATCCATCCAGATTTACTTCAAGGAAATTGAGGAGACCTTTGACCCACACCGATCAATCTGTGCTGCCCAGATCTTCACTCTCAAGTCTCCCTATTCAACGAGGGTGGCCGATGCAACCGGCGGCTTGTTCGAATCAGTTTTCACACAAGCCGCAAAGAGCTCTGAGATGATGACATCCGCAGATGATGCTTTCAAAGCGAAGGTTGTCATTGAGCTTGAGCGTTTGTGGCATGAAATATCCAAGAGCTTGCCAGGAAAAGGAATGTTGGGTCGTGGAACCTTGGGGATTACTGGAACAGACTTCTTGACATGGGCCATCGATTCGGGGCTCTTCTCATATGTTCGACACACTGCATCACACCATGATCTTAACAGCTCGCATACTGGTGTCACCCCCTTACGTGCTGTCGTCAGGCGAATGCGTAGGGACAATGAAGAATCCTCCGTTGCTATGATCAAAATACTGCTGGAAAGCGGCGCGGACCCAAATATGTACTCCGGAAAGTTTGCTTCGCCGTGGGTCATGATGATGAAAGAGCTTGAGTTTGGTTACCCTGATAATTTCAGGTGGGGATTTAACGTGTCCACACACCATGTGGTTGCGATAAAGCACAAAAGAGTGGTGTCTGAGCGCGCTATTGCGCTGATGAAGCGCAAAAGAGTGGTGTTCGAGCTGTTCAGTGAGCATGGCGCAGTCCCTCCGCTTCGTCTTAAAGGGTGTTCCGAGGAGCAAGTCGTTCTGAAGTTATATTCGAGATGGTTGGACGCATATGAGGCCGTGGATCATGTTTCAGGTAGAGCTTTAACTCGCTTGGTGTCCTGTATGACTGGAAAGCCGAGCAGCCGGCCTACATCTCACGCAACTTAGCGTGTGGCCTTTTTGTATCAGTTTGAGTTTTGTAATTTCCCTCCACATCTTTAACTTTCTTCCTTATTCCCCAGACTTGCTGCTTCCTGTAGATCCTCTGTGTCGCAAGCTTGAGCGTTTGTGGGTATTCCAGTAAGTATAAAGCTTTATAAGCCAAGAGTTCTACAAACCTTTGGCAATCTAAGCTCTGTTTATGTAAGAAGCTATGCTCGGGTTCGCAGAAGCATATGACGCATTGGGAGATGCTACACGATCCTCACGAATGTGAGGCGAGGAAATACGATCAATATGCAGCCGATATGCACCAGCTCGTTCTGCTTACGAGCCAAACAAGACCAGTAAACTTTATGACTTAATAATTGCGCATATTCGGAATTTAGGCGGATATTGGTGGGCCACAACGGTCTTCCAGTCTTTGCCGCCATCCTCCATACAATGTTTTGCGAAGATCATTGGCAATTTCTTCACTGTGGATTGACCTGACGAGCGTGAATTGAGTGCATGAAGTTCCTCGGCAGGTTGTGTACTGGATGCTGGCAGATTCTCTCAGTGTTCCCTCAAATAGTGCCTGAAAGGTCGAGAAAGGTGAATTTTTCCAGAATGTCGCAGAGAAGCTGAACAAGAGAATTGACAAAATCACCGAGACTATTGTGAAGAACCTAAGTTTCTTCACTTGGCCTTCACTTACACGGCCCGGAACCCGCTCGAGAGCTTTGGCGCTGCTAACGACGAAAAAATGCGCGCGGTGGCGGCCAAGCATTGTCCCGACGGCGTTTCCAAACTTTCATTTCTGGTGGATTCGAGCGTTCAAAAGTGAGTGTAGACTTACGAGGAGTTTTTCGGATTCAAAGGTTGTCACTGGAGCAGTATGGTCACGAGGAGCAGTGAGTGCGCTCCACTGCGTGTGGACTATGCACTTGATGAGAGTAGTTGAGGTGAAGGGGAAGGACCCAAAAGTGCAAAATAAACGACCTCCCATGCGGTAGCTCGTGCCCTTCGCGACGCCTGGGCTTCCATAGAGATCTACCGCAACTTCAGTGACGCGATCCCCGTGACATGAACTCTGTGACGTGGTCTCTATAACGCGACCTATGTGACGCGATCTTTATGACGCCCAAGTGAGAGACCAACCACGAGTAAAAGAGTATTAGGCGAAAAAAAAAGGGCAAAAGAAACGGCATAGGCCGAGAAGAAACCAACCCGGTCGCTGGTTTGCTTATTGCTATCAACTGTTGAGTCGTTGAGAGACATTGGCGTTGGGACTCGTGGTGTAGCCCGAGCTGTCTCCTCTTATGCCTATAAATCAAGTTAGTAGTTCTTAAGGACGTTACTGTGACATACCACTCTGCCACTCCGCCCGATGCCTGTTGGCGAAAGATTGAGCAAACAACCTACTATATAAACCTTAATCGAGCTTGTATCAGATATTTTTTTCTCTGGAGGCTGCGCTTCGTCACGATGGAAAGTGCTAAAAATGAACCGTGACTTTGCCTTTTGGCTTAGCAGCTTCGGCGAATCCCTGCCACCCTTTGATGTCAACTGCAAAACGACTTGCTTGAATCTTCTTGATACGACTGGCATGAATCTAAAAAAGCTTAGAGTCGAAGCTACGTATGCTGAAAACAGGCCTCGCATCATATTATATCCCCCCTTTTTGGGGCCTCATTCTTCGTTCACGCTTCTTACCGAGCGGTAAGACACGTTGTCTGCGTCTCAAACGCCCGAGCTGCATGACTTACTTGCTTTAGATAATCGTAAATGTTTATCTACTTACCTAAACTTTTATACTATAGGTTATAATCTCGGGGACAATGGCTTTCAGACAGCAAATAATTGGGATGTGCCTCTTAAATGTAGCACGGAAAGCACATCAGATAACTTAGTGAGTATAGCTCAAAACACCTCAACGCTCTTCACTTCGAGCGGAATGAATCTCTACAAATGTAAAGATAACTCAAAGATAGAGAGACGTAACATTGAAGAAGAAGTAAAAAGAAAGGGTTTCTTTCAAACAGTCTCATATATAAAAGTAAACAGTACACCTACATATCGTCTACTTAGGCTCAAACTTTCTTGTGCACAATCAACTCACTTGACCACTTGACGGACATGTATCCCTTAGCCCTTGGACTGCAAGGGTTCCTATAGTTTCTTAAAAAAAAAATTTGGAGATGAAAGAAAGAAAAGCAAGTACCGAAGGATGAAAAACAGTTCTTGTTGAGCGGTCTCCAGCCAGTGGTAAGAAAAGAGTCAGTCTTTGAGGCCCTCACACTCATTCTCTTCCGCATGTTTCTTTTGCAATGTCACAAACTCCTTGTGAATAATCCCCCATCTTTGCCTTCAGATCTCCCCGATCGCCTTTTGTTTTCGATAGCGTCCACTCAGCCTGACATTTTCACATCCTCCCCATCCAGCCATTCACCTTGCTGTCCTGAAAAACCTGAGATCCGTAACATCCGCATCTTGTTCTCCAACTCCTTCACATGACGAAAGGGCGGCCGTTCACCCCGCTCATTCAGGTCAACTATGTGGTGGGCCTCGGACTCATCCACCTCTTGGACGGCCTCTTTATCGAACTGATTTACGGATTTGACGCCATTGAAGTTGCCCTTGATGCCAGATTTCTTCTCGTGGTAGATGTTGAAGTACGGCAAACCGAGCTTCTTGTACGTCTTGGATGTGATCGGAGAAATCGGAGGGTTTTTACCAACGATGCGCTTGAAGGACTCCGAGTTGACGACGTGGATGCGTACGGTAGTGAACCGAGCGCCGTCCCACGTGTGAGGTTCAGTGGTGTCCCGAACGATGGATTGCTTGATGCGGCCACCGGCCGCAATTCCCATGCTCTCTTCCTCTGCCGCGTAATCTGGATCATCCGGGCCACAACCTCCTCCATACAACTTCTGAAACATATAGATCGTGCAGTTCTAAGGATATCTCAAATGTGAGCAGTGCTTCTCCTCCAAAAAAAAAAGTTACTGGTAAGAAGACTTGAATGTAACTTACCTCGTAGACATTGTGTTCTCTCAACGTCTTATGGAGTTCCAGTTGCTTACTCCCCCAGAAGAGTTTCTGTTGCTCAAAAGGAGTTCCCTCCTTTTCTTGTAACAAGAACGCCAAAGCATACGTCGGCTGATCCAGCGACGCGGACAAGATGACAGTTTTGTCAGGCGTCCTGACGTAAACTGTAATGCAACTCGGATCAAACCGGGGTACCCATTTGAACACCCCGGGGGATTCAGTACGCGCAGGTGTGACCTGAATCTGGATGCCTCCCTTGACTTCTTCTCCGGTGATCTGCTTCTCCACCGAGTAGCCGGTCCCGAGAGGCATGGCGACAAATTGCCGCACCGTCCCGTCCTGATCAGCTACGCCATCCAGCCAAGGCTGATCCGGTGAAACGACGTAATCTTGAATGCACTTTCCCTCCTTGTAGTTGCGGAAGCGACGGAGGTCAGTAGCCTTGTCTTCCTTTTCATGCTCTCCCGAGATGGCGTTGACACCTCCAATGAAGACCTTGATCGCAAAAGGGTGCCTGGATTGGAAATGAATCCACATGGCCTCACGTTCTACAGTTTGTCAGCTTAGTGTGTTTCCCATACGAGAAGTTGACACTTACGGTACATGGGCATGAAGTAGTCTCGACGAGGGAATGGGGCATTGGGGTACTCCGCGGCTTCATATAAGGGGAAGCTATCGAAGCCAGGAGGGAGGTCCGAGATGTCGGCATTGTCTGCCACCCTTACAGTGCGCCTGAAGTCGATGTCGAGATGGGTGGTTCGGAAATTGTGTCCTAAGCCATCGAAGGAAAAGTGGCTGTAGAACCGTATCACGTTGTCACGCAGAGAATGGAAGATTGGGTCGGCGGTGCTGGACGGTGGTTGTGAGCACTCTGGAGCGCTCCGATGTTCAGTGCTCTTCGTCATGGTGAGAGGAACAGCTGCAAGTGTGCAGGGTAAAAGTGGTTATGGGAGCAAGAGAGAAGAGGCAAAGAGCAGATTTAAATAGCAAGGTGCGCAGTTGCTCGTCACAACAGGTAGCCGCCGCAGTATCATCTGGAAAGACCTGAAAAAGGTGAAGTGCCTGTATGTACAATGGAACGACCAGTTAGTAGAAAGTGAAAGTATGAACGCTTCTCGGAATTTCTAGTTGAACCTCGCGGGAAGAAACAGGTTGTGTCGTATCAATTCGGTTGGCTTTGTTGGGTGCTTGCAAACCTGAGACAACGACGAACGGAAAGGTGTGAGTGCCTGTGGCAAGAAAGCTCAAAGAGTACTACAAGGCAGGCGATAGCTTGAGTCACTGCGAGAATCCACTACATTGACGTGGGCAGGGCTTGGATAGATCTGACCACAATATGTCTTCTTTGATTTTACAGCAGCAGAGACCTGTGGAAGAAGCCACAGACAGCCTGAGCTTGTTCTATCGGCCACATGCCCGTTTATCCATCTACGCACTTCCTCCAACTTGACGTTTTCTAATCCACCACAAATTTCCTCATGCCTCCAGGGTCTCAACCCGATCAATCAACAAAGAGCCCGCCATTCGCAAACAAATGCTCCCCATTAACCCACCTCGCCCGCTCCTCGCACAAAAACCCCACCGCAAACGCAATCTCGCTCGGCTCCGCCATGCGCTTCCCCACCGGCGTCGCATCAATCGCCGGCTGCAGCACCCGCATCGCCTCCTCGCCCGCCGCCCTGAACCCCTCCGTCGCCGTCGGCCCCGGGCTCACCGCGTTGACCGTGCAGCCGTACTGCGGCGGCAGTTCCTTGGCCCAGCAGCGCGTGAACGCGTCGACCATGCCTTTGGTGCCCGCGTAGACCGTCTGCAGCGGCGGCGCGGCGCGGGCCGACACGCTGGCGATGTTGACGATGCGGCTGCCGCCCTCTTTGGGGAGGTGGGGGAGGGCGGCTTGGGTGAGGAGGAGGGTGCCGCGCGCGTTGAGGTTGACGAGGGCGTCCCAGTGGGCCAGCGTGTGCTGGGCGAGCGGCAGGTTGACGGCTAGGGCGGCGTTGTTGACGACGATGTCGACGCGGCCGTAGGCGGCGACGGCGGCGGCGACGAGCGCGGCCGGGCCCGTGGTTGTCGAGATGTCGGCTTCGACGGCGAGCGCGGGCGCCGGGTGCAGGCTGGCGACGAGGCGGTGGGCTTCGGCGGAGAGGGGCGGGGAGGGGTAGTTGATGGTGACGGTTGCGCCGCGGGAGGAGAGCTCGCGGGCGATGGCGGCGCCGATGCCGGAGCTGGAGCCTGAGATGACGGCTATCTTTCCTTGAAGTGTTTGCTCGACCATTTTTGTGGTGGGGAGGATAGGGATTGGCTGGGTTGGGATGTCTTTTTCTGCTTTGTTGCTTCACTTTAGGCTCTTGTGATTTCTGCTTGGCTCTGAGTGCTCAAACTGTCCCTTTACAACCATGATAACCAATTCAATGGTCTGGTCATTGCAAGCCTTGCCGATGGGTGACGCGGACGTCCTCCGGATAGTGGGCCACGCACTCGGCAGCTAGCAGATCCCCACACACACACACCCCTGCCCATCCGGATGGCGGCTGTACCCGCACCTCGACCCCGCATGTGTCTTCGCATAGCCGACAGCTTGCCGATACGAGTTCAGACGCCATCCCGGTGCACGATTGGCCAATTCGAGAGTTTTACGGTCACTGTTGAGAAAAAGGATTGGCCCGGCTTCACTGAACTGTATCATTCGCACCAAGCTCTACTTCTGGCTATTCTGCCACTAACATGGATCACGAGCATTCTGAAGCATGGACCCAAGGTCACAGCTTCGTAGGCATCCACTCGTGCACATTCGCCAACCCCTCCCGCCCCGACCTATCCCCCTCATCAAGGAACCCGCAAACCCTACCCTCAGGGTCCCACTTCCTGCGCAGCCGCATGAGCCTCGCGCCCTGCTCCTCGCCCCAGAAGCGCGAGCGACGGACCTGGAAGTCGGCGTCGCCAAGATAGGCACCCTCAGAGTGACGCTCGACGCCGGCCATGACGGCGCGCACCCACGCGCCAACGCGTTCGTCGTCGGCGGCGTCCTCGTAGACGGCGTAGGTGGCGAAGTAGTGGTCCGTCTGCATGCTGAGCGCCATGGCGTCAGGCAGCGGGCGCCGCGAGCCGGGGGCCATCGAGTACCACAGCGAGAAGGCCTTGCGGGTGGGCAGCGTGGTGAAGGCGGGCTCGAGCACGGCGGCCACGTCGGCGTCGTTGCGGATGTAGGCGTTGTCGACGCGGTAGCGGTGGCCGGTGGGGTTGGCCGCGCCTTGGTCCTTGTATTGGTCTTCTAGGTTGGTTTCGCGGTTGAACCACGCGTGCACCGTGCCGGGCGGGTGGCTGTCTTGGGCAGGTTGCAGGGCTTTGAGCGCCTCTGCGGCGTCGTTCTTGAAGGTGACGAGGAGGACTGTGTGGACGATGTCGGTCGAGTCGGGAGGGTAGCTTGCAACAAAGGCGATCTCGGTGTCGGGATCATACTCAGTGGTGATCTGGTTATCGGTCAGTGTTGGTGAGAGCGTTTGAAGCTTGTGACTTACGCTCAGAATCCAGTTCATTACCTTCTTGAAGTCTGAATTGGCGTAGCAATAGGCTGACGATCTCATATAGCTGTACGAAGCCCGTGTTTGGAGGTAGAATCGGGTCACGACAGCTGGAAAGCCAGGGCCGGCGCCGCGAGCTGCCCACAACAGCTCGCTGTTTTCTTGCCCGGTGCAGTGGAGTTGAGCACCGTCAGCCGTTACAACATCGACTGCAACAACCTGCTCACAGGCCCAGCCCCAATTCTGGTTTCGATAAGCCAACGCATGGTTGCTCTTGGAGTCTCGAAACTCACCTTGCAATTCCAACCCATGCCGCCTTGCAGCAGGAATCCACCGACGCCGACGTCCGGACAATGCCCACCGGCGAAGAGACGGCCTTTGGTCCCAAGGAACCCATTGAGCATCCGTCCGGTCGTGCTTGGAGACACCTTGACGATGCCAGTTGTCTCATCCAGGTCCATCTGCTGGTACTTGCCGAGGTCTAGGAGAATTGCATCGTCCCTCACGCTCCATGCAGCCCATGAGTGGCCACCAGAGCGAACAGAGAGCTTGCATTTCTTCTGCTGCGCAAGACGCACCGCCTCGACAATGTGCGACTCCTCGGTGGCTTCCACCACAGCAAGTGGGTACCTCTCGGGCCTGCGATGATTGAAGACGCGCTCGATACGAGCCCTTTCGTAAGACTCGCTTCCATCTTTCCATGTGATAGGGAGGGTTGCCATTTTTTTATTTTTTTTACCACTTTTTCCTCCCTTTGATGGGTGCCGACGGGATGCGCGTGAATCAGAATTCTCGGTGGGAATTACTTTTTCTGTCTTACAAAATCAAATTGTTGGGAGCGAGCTATCCCACAGTCAATAAAATAGCTCGGACGCTCCGACGGTTGGTAATACAGCATGTCGACGAGAATATCGTGTCTCGGGACCACGTCCTGTCCAAGTGTACATTGGACCGGGACTAACTAGGGACAGAAACCGAGCTACTTATCCTCGGCATACAGCGTCGGTTGCACACCTGTTTGACATTTACCTTTTTCAAGTCTGGGGCCCCGCATTGTGGCTGGATGAGAAAAGGGAACTAACGGCCGATGCAAGGATCCCGATTGAGCTGGCTGGAACTCCACCAATGCTTCGGAGTACACCCGAGCGGTTGTGTCCAGGTGGGCCCGACGCACTCCCGGCTCATGCTGGGTGACTTCTGTGGAGGTGGAGGAAGTGATGGTATGGGAGATGTGCCGGGGCGCAGGGATCACTGTCCAATGACACAACCATTGTTTCGCCGTCCTTGCTCTGCACCCATGTCGTAGTACGTTGCTCTGCAACGGCACTTTGCTTTTTCTTGGCTCCCATCGCCACGTCAAGAAGTCGAACCGGCGACACCTCAACCCCATTTACCTTCTCACAGAAAGAAAGAGGAGCACTCAGAAAGAGCATCGGCAGACGACATGGCCGTCAAAACAGTCGAGGCGAAGCATGGTGCGAAGAAGCTCCAGACACTCGGCACTCTGCGTCTTCGCCATCATGAGACGAACGAAATCATCCTCATCCCCACGCCCACTGACGAGTAAGTAACATCAAAATGCTCGTGTTGGAAAGACACAATCATACTGACCATCTGTTTGCAGTCCCGCCGACCCTTTGAACTGGCAAGTCTTGAACCACTACCTTTCGAATGATAAAAAGGGGGCTGAGGGCTGATACCCCATACCCAACAGGTCGCGCGCATACAGATACTACCTCGCAATCCTGCTCTCCATGGCCATCTTCTTCACCAACTTCCTCGCCGCGGGCCCAACCGTCTCCATGCTCGCCATCACGACCGACTTCTTCGGCCCCCCGGGCCCCGACCTCGCCGCCCACATCGCAAAGGCGTCGTACTTCTTCACGACGACGGCGCTGATGCAGGGCATGAGCAACCTGCTCTGGATGCCGCTGATCGTCAAGTACGGCCGGCGGCCCATCTACGTCATCTCCTTCTGCCTGTACACGGCGGCTGCGGCGTGGGCCGGCGGCGCCACCAGCTACAGCAGCGAGCTGGCCGCGCGCATCTTCATGGGCGTCGGATCCGGGGCGTCCGAGACGCTCGCGCCGCTGACCATCTCCGACATCTTCTTCCTGCACGAGCGCGGAACCGTCATGGCGTGAGTGGAAATCACCTTCCCGGTCAACGATGAGACGATGGTGGTGAACTGACAATCGCCCCCCAGTCTCTACACCTGCTTCCTGGGCGCCGGCGTGGGCGGCGGCATCCTCATCTGCGGCCTCGTCAGCATCAGCCTGCCCTGGCGCTACGGCTACTGGATCTCCGTCGCCCTCATCGGCGCCGCCACCGTGCTCATCATCCTCACCTTCCCGGAGACCGAGTTCAAGCGGCCAGCCGAGCAAACCGAACCCATCTCGATCAAACAGCACCTCTCCCTCACCAAAGGCGGCGGCTCTGTCGAAACCGCCTCGTCGAGCAGCAGTCCACCAACACCGCAACAACGGTCATCCTCCCGCCGCCCCCGCTCATCCTACGCCAAAGACCTCCGCATCTTCAACGGCGTGCACACGCGCGAATCGCTCTGGAAGCTCCTCTGGCGGCCCGTCGTCATGCTCGCCCTGCCGCCCATCCTTTGGGCCACGCTCGTCATGGCCGTCACCATCGGCTTCCTCGTCGCCATCACGTCCAACTTCGCGTCCGCCTTCTCCGACGCCTACGGCTTCGCCGCGTGGCAGGCTGGCCTGTGCTTCATCGCCAGCATCCTCGGCTCGCTCGTCGGCATCTTCTTCGGTGGCGCCTTCTCCGACATGGTGGCCGACTGGCTGACGCGCCGCAACGGCGGCGTGCGCGAGCCCGAGATGCGGCTGCCGGCCATGATGGTGAGTGTTGTGACGGCGCCGTTGGCGTTGGTGCTGTATGGGGAGGGCATTGGGTTGAGGTTGCATTGGATGTGTGCGACGGTTGGGCTGGGGTTGCGTAAGTGGGCTCCAGCTAGAGTAAATAACTGCCGTGTTTAACGTGTGTTTGTCTTCCAGTCAACTTCTCCATCGTCCAGGCCACCAACATCAGTCTCGTCTACACCATCGACGCATATCGCCCCGTCGCTGGCGAAGTCACCGTCACCCAGCTCGCCTTCAAGTGTAAGTTTGTATTGCAACGATCCATCCCTTTTCTTCAAGAAAATCTCGAAGCTGACCTCGTCCCCTTTCTTCTCTCTCCCCCACACAGCCGCCTTCGGCTTCCTCCTCTCCTTCTACACCAACCCCTGGATCGCCACGTCGGGCTACGAGCGCGCTTTCGGGGCTATGGCGGGAATCAGTGGCGCCGTTATGCTCGGCTGGATCCCATTTTACGTCTTTGGCAAGCGCATCCGGCACGCGACTTGGCAGTGGAGGTTCGTCAGGAGGCTTGCCCATTGGCACGAGGATCGTGAGGTTGGTGAGTAATGGTGGCGGAAAAGGGATGGATCGTTGCATATGTAAGGAAGGCGGATGAGGCTTGTGGAGTGAGGCGAAGTAGGCGCTGTGAAGGGACATGTCTTTTGATATGTTCATGACTAAAATGGATCGAGCACCGCATGATGGTGGTCGTGTGGTCTGACTTGTTTTTTCTTTCTTGTCGTCGGCCATTGCTTGTGCAAGTCGACGAGCCAGGGGGAGGTACAAGATGTATGTACATGTCCCAGAAGCAAGCCACTCGGTCGTAAATACCGTTTGAGTTAAATCGAACACAACCTTCTTTTCTCCCCGCAAGCCTTTACCCCGGTCTTTTGTGACGACGGGCATGAAAGTACCATCGCCTTGAGTCAAAGCCGTCATTCAAACTCTCAATCGTGATCGTATGTCGGCTGGGTTCTTGTTGGCGTGCCAGACATCTACACAGACCAACACCGAAGCTTGCGAGTATGTGCACAAGGAGGCTAGAGCTCTTGCAGCGCCACACCTAATGTGGACGAACGGTTGTGACATCTGCGAGAAAAAGGAGCTTGTTGGTTCGTTCCGCTCGACGGTCTGGGGTCCCCGCACCAGTCGGCTCCCCCACCCGAATGTGGTCCCGAAATCGTTCGCAAGCGCGCCCAAACAAACCACGCAGCTTTCGCGCAGATCACCTGCCTCCCTTCTTGCCCATTCGGATGCCGGAAAGTGCAACAAATCCCCGGTCCGATGCACAGAAGAGAGAGGAGGGGTGGTTCGTTGGTAGACAGTCCAATGCAGGCAGCAATGTGGCGGTTCGCGATGTGGAGGAGAGCCTGAGGAGCTGCTAGTATATGGCGTTTTCTTTGCAAGTGAACTGCTTTCTCTGTTTCAACTGTCAGCGTGACCTGTTTCGCTGTGATCTTCTACAGGCCTCTTCTCTCTTGCCATTGTTCTTGTCGTTGCTTGTTCACCTGCGTCCTGCCCCTTGACCACTCTACACTATGGCCATCCTCAACAGTCTCGGCCTAAACGGCCACAGCAACAACGGCGCTGCTCAAGAAGCAGATGTGCCGCTCAACATCATCGTCATCGGAGCAGGAATTGGCGGTCTCACCGCTTCCATTTACTTGCGTCGACAAGGGCACAAAGTGACCGTACGTTTTTACTGAATCCCAGGCCAACTACTCCCAATTTCGCAAAGTCAACCTAGAAACTCAAACCTTCGGTCCGCAGATCCTCGAGCAATCCCGCTTCGCCAACGAGCTCGGCGCCGCCGTGCACCTCGCGCCCAACAGCAATGGCATCCTAAAGCGCATCGGCATCGACGCCGAGAAACTCGGTGCAGTCGAGACCAAGTTCCTGACCGAATATGAGAGCTCGGGCAAGTTGATCCACTCGCTGCCCGCAAGCGACGTCACCAAGATCATGCAGCACGTAGGCATCTCTCGCTCTTCCCAGACTGCCTTTTCTCTCTCTCATGTTTGCTGATTTCCCGTGTCCCTTGCAGAAATGGCTCCTGGTCTACCGTGTGCATCTCCACGAAGCACTCAAGCGCGGAGCGACGGAGCCAGATGAGCTGGGCAGCATCCCCGTCGAGCTGCGCACTTCAAGTCGTGTCGTAGACGTCGACCCGCACACCGCAACCGTGACGCTCGAGAACGGAGAGACGGTTCAGGGTCATCTGATTGTTGGCGCTGACGGCGTGCGCGTAAGCTTCTTCCAACAGCTGCCCCTCTTGAAATGATTGTTCACTAATCACTTCTGTCTCACGCAGTCCCGTGCTCGCGCCAAGGTTCCCGGCGGTGATGTTGAGGCCTTCCCTTCGAGCAAGAGTGCCTTTCGGTTCCTCGTCCCGCGCGATGTCGCCCTGGCGGACCCGCGCTCGGCAAAGTTTGCGAAGAAGGATGGCGAGATGAACATCGTCTACGGTGTGGACCGGCGTGTCGTGGTTTACCCTTGCGTGAATAACGCCATGTTGAACTTCGTCTGCATCCACCCGAAGGAGGAGAGCGATGCGTCTGCTGATGGTAAGTGCTTCTAGCCCTTGGAACTATGCAGTCAGGGGGTCAAAAGGGACCAGGAAAAGAAGAGCTGACTGGAAGCTGGACAGATTGGAATAAGACTGGCAGGAAGAGCAAGCTTTTGGAAGTCTTCGGGAAATTTGATCCCGACCTTATCGCGCTGCTTGACAAGGCCGAAGAGGACACGCTCAAGGTGTGGGAGTTGCTTGACCTGGACCCGCTTCAGACTTGGGTAAATGACAAGCTTGCTCTGCTGGGCGATGCCGCGCACCCATACCTGCCACGTAAGCTGCCTGGTTCTCTGCAAAATGACTGTAGCGCTGACGATGTTTCCAGATCAGGGCCAAGGCGCCGGCCAAGCCATGGAAGACGGCGCAGCTTTGGCTGTTGTTCTACCGAGGGGAACGCGGCCAGAAGATGTGCCGCAGCGGCTCAAGCTGTACTTTGAATTCCGCTATGAGCGGTGCACAAAGATCCAGAAATTCTCCCAGGAGGCTGGAAAGGACGCTCCCGATGAAAAACTTGACAGTACGCAGTCTCATGATATGCGGCCCACCTCTTGCTAACCGCGATCACAGTGATCGGTAACTCCAACTACAACTTCAGCCACGATGAATGGGATAGCGCGTCGGACAAATTCCGACGCTGGCAGTGGGCTCAGAAGCCCGACACCTACTGGCGCCAGCCCATAGTTTTCGGGCCCATGCCTGGCCCTCGCCAGGACTTCTGGGGCAACCCGCGTAAGGCCACGCACAGCACAGCAACCACCGCCTCCATCAAATTCAAGACGTCGGGGACGGTCCTGCAGGGTTTGTTCCCGAACGAGCAATTCAAGTTCATCAGCCCGGGAACTGTTGCGTACGCCAGCTTCTCACAAACAACGCTCAACAAGATGGACTGGCTCGGCGGAGGCGGCTACCGCCACTTCGGCCTGTACATCCACGGCGTTCAGTATACGAAGAAGAACGGCGAGACCCTTTCGGGCACGTACATGCCAATTCTGTTCGAGAGCTTGGCGGACCCCATAGTCAGCGGTCGCGAGGAGTTGGGCATGCCGAAGCTGTTCTGCACAATTGACATCCACCGCAGGCACCGAAGCTACAGGTATCAGACGGGATGGCAAGGTGCAACCTTCGGCGAGATGTCGCTGGATGGGCTTGAGGAGGTGGATCCGAAAGCAGAGACAGGCACCATTGGTGGCGAGGCGGATGACGGCATCATCGTCTACAGATATGTTCCCGAAGTGCACAAGCGCGGGAAAGCGGCATCAGAGCAGACGATCTTTGTACCGCATGCGCAGGAGTCCAAGGTGGTGCCAACAACAGTGAAGAAGGTGTGGAAGGCAAAGACGGGAAGCGTCAAGTTTGATGCTCTGGATTGGGATGCTCTGCCCACACTCCACCATGTGGTCTCGAGGCTAGCAGAGGTCCCAGTGCTTGAAGTCGTGAGTGCGAAAGTGGTTGAATCTGAGGGAGTTCCGGATGTGTCCAGTGCAGCACCAGTGGATGAGGGAGTTGCCAAAGTGTAGATAGACTCGTCTCCGAGCTCCAATCGAGTGTTGATATCCTTGGGATGCATGCATGAACCTGCTCTCGTGAATAATTGATTAACAAGTCCGCAGTTCCGGTGCAGTACACGGCTTTCAAACGCGGTATGCCCCGCTATCCAGATGTGGTAGGCGGGGTTTTGTTGGCAGGATTGAACGGTTCCGAGTGGCAGATTTGGGCTCCTCCACATCGGCACGCGTCGGCTAGGCCCATGAGCGTATCCGAAGACGCAGTCGCCATGGAATATAAGCCGGTGATCTCTCCCGGCAGTGACGAGGCCATAGAACAGTCCCACGCTCTATCGAACGTCGATACATCATGTCTACCGGAAAGGACATTCGTGCAGCCAAGCGATTCATCACCGGACACACACCCGACGGCAAAGAAATATTCCACGAAG
Organism: Dothiorella sarmentorum; assembly: GCA_023082095.1. NCBI lineage: Eukaryota > Fungi > Ascomycota > Dothideomycetes > Botryosphaeriales > Botryosphaeriaceae > Dothiorella > Dothiorella sarmentorum. The sequence continues at coordinate 567,943 of JAJMVL010000001.1, forward strand.
AAGTGGGCGAGGATGTGCCCACCGTGGCACTGCCCGGCGATGCCGACTTTGCCCTCTGCTACGCAACAAAGGGCTACCCGATCGACATGACGGACAACAAGGACATCGGGACATACCAGAACTACCTGAGCAACCTTCCGGGCATCACCATCTCCAACGGGTCAGTGTTGCGCATGGTGGACATGAGACCAGGGGCAACATCGCCGATGCACCGGACGGTCAGCCTGGACTACGGCGTGGTGCTGGAGGGCGAGATCGAGCTCATCCTGGAGTCGGGCGAGAAGAGGGTGATGAAGAGAGGCGACATCAGCATCCAGAGGGGCACCAACCACGCATGGCGCAATCTCAGCGACACGAACTGGGGGCGCATGTTGTACATTTTGTTGCCGGTGCAGCCCATCAAGGTGGGCGACGAGACGCTGGGTGAGGAGTCGGACATTCCGGGGGTCAAGCCGTCGGACTAGGAGCGGGGGGAAAAGTGGAGCATAGCATGTCGATAGTGAAGCGTGATAGAGGGTTATATGCGTGTGTTATAGAGTGGTGATGCGTGCGTGTTTCGGTGTGAAAGCTTTGGCTCTGGTGCGCCTTCCGTGAGCACCCGCTGCTTACTTAACCCCGCTCACGCCTAAAGCCGTGCTTGACCGCCCAACCTGACCTGAGCTTTTCACCCGATTTCTCGGCACATCCTAATAAGCCTCGACGGGGAGAGCGTGCGTGGCCCGCTGCGTGGCGCATCTGAATTGCGGGGGAGTTGCAGGGGACCTGGCCCGGATGCTTTAAGCTTGACTCAGGCCCACACCATTCGTCGCTATCCACCACATCCCGCAACATGGACGCCGAACCCGACAAGCCGCGCGGGCTTTTCCAGTGCACCGAGTGCAAACGCTCGTACACGCGCGTCGACCACCTCGCCCGCCATGTCCGGTCGCGTACGTCCTGTCCACCGCCATCCAACTGAGCCTCGATTGACTTTCGTCTAAAGACCTGCAGGAGAAGCCATTTCAGTGCGACGTATGCCACAAAGGCTTTGGCAGGCCGTATGCTTCACTCTCCCACGCCAGCTGCTCCGACTGATCCGATAAGTGACTTGCTCAAACGCCATGCCACCTGTCACGACACGGACGGCAACGCTAAAAGGCAGAAGCGGACCCTGACTCAGTCTTCAAGAGTCTCGCAAGCTTGCAAGTCGTGCGCCTACGCCAAGTTGAAGTGCGAGGACGAGAAGCCGTGCAAGCGTTGTCAAAACAAGCGCATTGTTTGCGAATCAAACTCCGACAACCGCTCCAACAGCAACAAAAGTCTTGAGACCACTCATCCTTCGGCAACGACCTCTCAAGCCGCTGTCATTAATGAGGCCGAGCAAGCGAATAGCCAAATGCCTACTCCCAACACTCTGCTCAACGGCTTCGAGATTAGTGGAGACGACGCCTCCATTTCCGGCACCACCTTCACCCCCTCCATTGCGACAGACCCTACCATTCTGCCATCATCTCTGAGCCTCCACGAGAACAACTTTTACGATTTCCTGCGCAACGTCATCACACCAAACAACCCTGGCTCCTTCAGTCCTCCCCGTTGGGATTTTGAGCCTCGCAATGTCCTTGATTTCACCGTTGAAGATGACCTCACCTTCGACGCCAACGACTTCGGCCTCCTCGATGCTTTCAACGGGAGGACATTGAACCCTAATCTGGATTTCGGAGCCTTTGCAAATGCAACCAAATCCACCGAACCCAACCCTCCCGCAGATTCCACACCATCTGACTCTGGCCCGTCCAGTGATCGCAAACGAGCCGGCATAGGGGCAGAAGCCTACAGGAAATCCTCCTTTGTCAGGTGGCACCCTGCACATGAAGGGTCCCATCTTGAGGTCGGCAACATTTCAGTCCAGGATGAGGCCGCCTCTTCCCCGGATGCAAGGTACAAGCTTGATCAGCGCATCTTGGCCGAACGCCTGGAGCAGAGTTCTCGCGACAAGCTGTTGGCCATAATACTCAAGACGTGCGACGCAACCAATTTGGGACGCGTGGTTGCCTCATTTCCATCAACTGATCTTCTCGACGACTTCTTGCAGTGTTTCTTTGCCAAGGAAACCCCCAGGCAAGACTCATTTATCCACGTTCCCACCTTCAACCCAAACAGGATCAGGGCCGAGCTCCTTGGTGCAATAGTTGCTGCAGGTGCCGTCTCTACAGATATCAAAGCATTGCAAAAACTCGGGCATGCAATAACGGAAGCAATACGTATTGCTTTGACTGACGCGATTGAGAGACGCAATGCCACCACCAGGGAACTCTTTTGCCTTCAATCTTTCTTGCTAATCATCGACGTTTTCCTGTGGTCAGGCAACAAGCGAAGAATGGAGATCGCTGAGAGTCAGCAACAGCCTCTCTGGACGGTATGTACCGTCTCGCAGCCTCTCTTGTAAGATAACACTAAAAGTTCTTTAGATGCTCAGACGTGCTGGTAGATTCAAAAAACCTAGGGGCCTTCCAACCGCTCCTCTGCCAGAGGACACCGGCAATGCGTTGCATCAAAAATGGCTCGCTTGGGTCGAACACGAGTCAATCCGACGACTGGTTTTCCGTGGGTTTCTCTACGATGCCCAATCATCTATGACGCTGCTTGTAAATCCGATCATCTCTTACGGCGAACTCGCGCTCCCGTTCCCAGCGAAGCGAGAGCTCTGGACTGCTGAAACCGCCGAACAATGGAAGGACATATATCTTTCGCAGCGGACCGACCCTGAAACCAGTCTACTGTGCTTACTGGACTGCCTCAAGAATCCTAAGCTCCTCGTGTCGTTCCCAGGATTCATTGACCATGATTTTAGTGCCTTGATCGTCCTTCACGGCATCTGGGGCATGGTTTGGGAGTTCAATCAACTTCAGCTCACACTCAAGGCCAATTCCGGCGAGTATCAAAGCTCTCTAGTCATGAAGCACCGCCACCAAGAACTCTGCCAAACGGTCCACCACCTCCGCGTCAGCGCCTACTCCTGGCCCGTCGCACCAGCCCCGGAAATCAGCCTTCTCATCGAGCTCCAGCTGCTCTACCTCCACCTCTCCATCGAAGACGTCCAACTCTTCGTGGGCAAGGAAGACCAGGACGAAGCCCGCCGCGTCTTCCCCGCCCTCCAGCAGTGGATGTGCGACACGTACGCGCGCACCGCCGTCTGGGAAGCCGCACGCATCCTCCGCGCCGCCAAAACCTTTCCCCACAAACAACTCCGCAACTTCTGGGCCATCGCCGTCTACCACGCTTCTCTGGCTCTGTGGGCGTATGGCGTCATCAAACAGGCTACCGCCAGCGCATTATCGGTGCCCCCCGTCGCTTGCACGTGCGTCTCCATGCCCGGGCGTTTGTCCGACGAACCCGTCGGTAGTAGTAATTTCCCAGCTAACGGTACGGGCAGCAGCAGCGGAGATCCCGGCCTCGGCACCATCTGGCTCGAGGGCCCGGAGACGCCGGATGTCCAACAGTTCATCACGCTCGGCCGAGGAAAACCGGCGATCAGCAGCAGTAGTAGTGCAGGGGGAACGGGGACGGTGCCATTGACATCGGCATCAGCATCAGCACAAAAGCCAGTCCCGCTCTCGGACCCAGAGGCGGCGATGAACGTGGTGGTGGATAGTCTGCGGAGCAATTTTGGGGCTGGCACGGGGCCGTGGGAGGTGGCGGAGCAGCAGCAAGAGGAGGGGGCGACGGGGCTGCTGCCGCCGTTGGTGGAGAATTTGGTACAGTTGATGCGGGATTTGGGGAAGGCGGCTGGGGCTGTTGGGTGTTGAGCTCTCGGATTTCGTTACCCTTGGGTTGGGGTTGGGCAAAGGGAGTTTTTGAAGGAGGGATTCCAGACGAAGGTGCTTCGTTGGGACGACAATCATAGACAGCATTTAGAATGTGGGCACTCTTTACCATCTGCTATAGAGCTTTACGTCTTGCAAAGATGGCTTTGCCTCGCTGCGTTTAGAATCAGCGCTGGAGAATCAAAACTTTGCCATTGAGATGCAGGATCAGTCAGCACGCCACGACGGGCTCCCAGGAGAACCATGTACATACATCCATTCATGCTACGCAATTGCTTCACGCAACCAGAGACTTTGCAAATCATGGCAGAATGCAACCGACATTCATGCCGAGCGCTCGGCGATGGAGATGATCCAATCTGCGACTTCCTTGGGCCGAGATGCATTTGGGGCATGTCCAGATTCGATTTCTGTAACATCAACCTTGGCACCGATCTGTCTTTCCATCATGGCGATGCTCGCTCTCTGGAGGTCGGGCTCCTGCGCAAGGTCCTTGGTGCACAGCAGATACGAAACCGGCACATCTTTGAACCCAGCATGACTCAGGCTAGCAGGAAACGTAGAGCCCGAATGACGGGTGCTCATCCTTGCCCACTTTTCGCCCTCTTCCCTGGGCAGGTCGTTGAAGACATTGGAAGCAGCAGTCGAGACGTCCGTCTGATGCAACCATCCCTCATCCTGTATTTTCACGTTAGCCCCAGACACACGCAAATTGCATGAAGCGAGACGCACATCAAACCTAATCTCGAATGGGGCGGCTCGGGGGAGCATGTTGTCCGGCATAATGACGCTGGCATCGGATTCGCCGACTGGTAGGATGATGCACGAAATGTAAGCCAGTCTCACCAGACCGCCTGGATTGCCCTGTCGCTGTCTGTCGACTTTGCTGAGTCCTTTCGTGCTTTCTGTAGCAGGCAGGCCGCCATAAGAGTGGGCGATGAGTACGACGTCCTTGCCTTCGTTTGCGTGCTTTGAGATTTCCGAAGCGACGAAAGCGGCGTCGTCTTGCATGGTGCCTGGAACGTTGGTTTTGTAGCCTACGCTGGGAAGGTGAAGCGCTTGAACGGGGTATCCTTCACTCGCGACATGGGCGATCACGTCACTGTACAGATCAGGCAGTGTGAAGCCTCCTGGCACGATCAAGATTGTCGGCTTCTCCATTGCTCCCAGAGAGAATTGGTTGACGGAAAGCTGTATTGGGCACGGACAGACTGAGGGGTTCTGCGTGATTACACCGATGAAGTCGATGATAATGATGAGAATGATGATGAGGGGAGGAGGAGGAGTCAAAAATTGTAGTTTGTACACTACCGATACAACGCTTTGGCCAACCCAATACCCCTGCGTCTTCCTGCGTATTCGCACCTTACATTTTACTAGTAAATTATACAAAATCTAAACGTATAAGTAAGCCCATAGATAAAGTATACAAGTTAGTTACATGCAATGAGAATTAATAGGATTTCAATAGGTAGATCACGAGCGTGTTGCCTCCTTTGGTTGCCTCTCACAACATATTAGGCTTTCTGAGCCAGTCGGTAGCCATGTGGTCCACATCCCGAGATCAACACTGAGAACGACACAACACCATTCGTCTTTCCTCGCGTATTTGGGGGGGTTTTTTTTATTAAGCACTTGGTGGCTTTTACTTCTGGAGGGGCCGCGGGCTGGGTTGTCCTAGCGCTCTAACAGTTTTGTGGGTTAGGGGGCAAAAACGGAAGAAAATACAGTTCGTCGTGCTTTTTCGCGAGGCCAACGCAGATGGGAAATACGAGATGAGAGTGGGAGAAAGCCCTGCTGAGGGTTGGGCCTTCAGTTCGATATGAATGAGGCTTTCTTTTAACTTCAATCCCTGACGTTTGACTGGCTTGCGGAAATTTGGGTAGACGTTTGAGGATATATTATTGCCCGAATGGAGAATGGGAGGCCATTGGAAGGAAAAAAGAACCATTAGTAGTGTCAGAAAGCTACTATGTGAGAGTTTCTACTTGGAAATCAACCACATTCAGGGACAAATGAAGTCCGGAGCAGTTGGTAGAGCGCGCATATCGTTCACTTCAGTAGCGAATTGGTTGCCATCTCGAAAGAATGTTATGGTTTTCAGCACACTCTTAGTACCTATTACTTTCTCGACTCTCCACACAGAGTTCAAGCACGAGAGAAGAATAACGAGAAAGCACTCATACCACCAAAACAAATCTCCAGATCCCAACCTCCTGCAGTCCCCCCCAACCCTACACATAGAAGGCAGTCCTCAACCCCTTCCAACACGCATCAACCACCCTCTCCCTCCTCGCCGCATCCCGCGTCCAAAACCCCGCGAGCAGCCACGTCACCAACTCCAGCTGCACCGCCCTCCTCCCCGTCATCCTCGCCCAATCATCCACCCCCATATTCTCCTCGACATCCTGCAACAGCGCCCCATCCCTGCTGCAAAAACCGCAACACCCCCGAAACAACACCCGCTCCTCGATCCGCATCGCCTCCCTGCCCGCCGGCCGCAGCCCCCACACCCGGTATATCCGTCCCGTCGTCGCCCGCACCCACTCCAGATACTCCCTCCACCGCACCCCGTCGTCGCGGCCGAGCAGGTCTTGCACCGCCGCCTCCATGACTTCTTGCGGGACGTACAGCGGGATCACGAGCAGCAGTCTTGCGTACTCGGCACACCCTATCCGGATGTTCGAGTCCAGCGGAGCGGCACGTGGAAGGGGGTCGTCAGGAGAAGGAGGAGGATGAGGGGGGATTCGCGAAGGGGGGGAATGCGGAGGGGTGGTGGGTGTGGGGGTGGTGCTGAAGATGTTGCACGCGGCGACGAACCAGGCGCGCCAGTTGGGCATGTTGCTTTTTATCTTCTTCGGCAGGGAACGGTAAGTAGGTTTTTGTTTACCGGCTTCTGCTGGTTGAGTCTTGAAGCGGAACAAGCGGCCCTCTCTTCGTTTTTCAGTTGGGTATCGTCGAACCATTGAAGGAAATTCGGGTCTTCGTATGGGTGGGACGGTAAATTATCGACGAACTCAACGACCTGAGCGAAGAAGAGAGTGAGTTCTGATCACATTTGACAGGATTCTGGATCGTAAACTCACAGACTTCTTCAACCAGAAGAAAAAGCGCGAGATCTTACCTCGACCGGCAAGTTCCCGATTGACTAGAAGCTCGCGTTCGACCTCTTTGGCAGAAGTAATTATGATGATGGGGATCGGAAGTGTGGATGCAGCGCCGATGCAGCTCTGCACTGCGGGAGGCGAATCAATGGAGCCCTGTTCGGCTTCGGGGTTGTTGGACCTGGCCACGTATGTAATATCACGAGCGACGGCGCGGTGAGGCTTCCTACTTGGGGCGCGCTGGTGGATTGTTCGGTCGAGGGGCATGTGAAGCGATAGTAGGAGAAGCAGGGATTGCAGCCTGTCCTAGAATGAATCTGACGAGACAAATGAATCAACGCGTGATACCACAGCATCAGCACCGCTCTCACTGTGCAAAAGGCACTCCGATGTGTCTCGTAATTTGGTGTTGCACCGACGACGAAGGTCGACGGATCGAAAAGATAGTCAACAGTTGGTAAGTATTCGCATGAGCGTTCTGTTGCCGAGAAACAATAAATTGGCGATGTTACTTGCTTGTGTCATGCTGTGTCAGGTAGAAGAAGGGTCGGCAAGTGTCTCGACAACAACTCAAAGCCCGCGCTGGGAACTTCCTTCCATTCCGAGCAATCCCAGCTCTGAAAGTCGCTACACCACCCTATGCGGCCCATACATCCACTCCTTCTCATCATCACCTTCGAGCTTTCTCCTCCTCCCTTCCCCCTTCCTCATCCCGCCACACATCCACTCCTCCCAAGCAACAGCCCCCTGCTCCTCCGCGATCCTCTCCAGCAGCTCCCCCACCGTCTTCCCCGCCTTCTTCTTGCCCTTTGCCCTTCCACCCTCCCTTTTCCCCTTCCCGCTCTGTCCACCTCCCACTTCCTCCTTCCCATCTCCCTTCTTCTCGCCATCATCGGAACCCCACTCCCCACCATCCCTCATCCGCCCACACCCACACCACCCCGGCGGCGGCGGTCCAAACCTGCCCCTAAAAATCGCAGGGAGGGGAGGACTATCAGGCCGCGGTGGTAGAGAAAAACGAGGAGGAAGAGGAGCAGGAGGAGGTGAAGGAGGAAGAGGCGGAGGACCGCCGCCGTACATCAGCGGCGGAGAAGGCGGGGAAGGAGGCCGGCGGCGACGATGACGGACGAATCGTAGGAATCGGCTTGCGTTCGTGTCGCTGTGGCTGGAGTCTGAGGGTGAAGGAGGTGGGCCTGGGTAGCCGAACGGTGAGGGTGGTGGTGGTGGCGGCCCGGGGTAGAACCATGGGGGAGGAGGAGGTCCGTTATGGGGGAACATGGCTGTGTTTCTTTTGGGGTTAAAGGGCGACGATGTGTTGAAAATGTGGAGAGGCGAGGTGATGTATGGGAGGATTGAATGGTGGAGGGGTGAGTTTCCAAAGTGGAAGCGGTCCTAATATATGCGAGTTGGTGGTGAGAACGAGTGACAAACGGGGAGTGTCGCATGTTGACAACGAAGAACGAGAAAGAAAAAGAAAAAGCGCCAAACCAAACCGAATCGACAACGCCAATGCCCTGTCACCAATGCAAAACATTATTTCGTAATATCCTAGTCCACATCACCCATCAGCCCCTCACATCGGCAGCAGATCATGCCCCTCCTCCTCGTCCGCCTCCTCATTCACGCTCGCCCCAAAATCCAACTTCATCAGCAACCGATCCACGCCCCCGCCCCTCCACGGCTCAAACCCACCGATCATCTCTCCATCGCCAAACAAGCCGGTGCCAACCCTCTCCTTGTCCAGCTCCCGCAGCCTGCCCACCAGGCTGCGCAGATCGCTGTCGACACGCTTCCGCGCCCGGTCGAGCTCAAGCAGCACGTCCTTCTCCTCCTGCTCGTAGTTGGCGAGCGCGTCGACGACGCCCTCGTCGCGCTCGAGGTCGAGGTTCTGCTGCACCGTGCGCAGCCGCTCGATGAAGGCGAAGAGCTCGTCGACGTGCGTCAGGAAGGAGCGCAGGGCGTGCGTGTAGGGGAGGTCGGTCAGGAGGAGGGAGTAGGAGAGCGAGCGGAGGAAGAGGCGGTGGGCGGATGCGAGGATCTCGGGATCATGGGATGCCCGGGGTTGGGGGCGCGATGATGCTGCGGTTCCAGGACGGCTCGGGTGCTGGCTTTGTTTCAGGCTGTGCTCCGTGGGCTGTCGTGGCAACTCATGCGCGTCTTCGTTGTCAGATTCCGACGGAGATGCGGCTTGTTCGTCGTCGGATTGCGATCCCACGATCCAGCGCCGGAAGTGCTTCCACGACTCTTGCACGACCTCGCCTTCAAAGTAGCCAACGAACTCGGACAGCAGGAACACTGCAGCCCCGCATGTTGCCCACACTTTACGCATACTTACCGTGCGGACGTTTGCCCTCTGTCTTCTTGCCTTTAGCACACCTGCTCCCCATGGCGAGTTGCTCATAGGAGGGCCCATGGGCGTGGGGTGGTCTCTCCTTATGCTGCTCTGTCTCCAAAGATCCGTGAGACGTAGATGTGCGCGGCGGACAGCGAGCAAATATGCGTGAATGGTCGAATAACAGTCGACTTCGGCTGGTGTAAGGAAGAGATCTAGAGGTGGGGAAACAGTGAGGCTCAACGAAGTGGGTATCGAAAGCAGAAGATCGTTGAAGGCAACATTAGAAAGTTTTGGAAGGGCATCAGCGCTCTCTTTGGCCCGACCAGGGGTTGAGGGTCGCGTTGAAGGAGGCTTTGAGATGGAAAGGTGCACCAAATTACGTGCTAGATCCAAATTGTCATCGCTCATATCCTCGTCATTAATTAGAGAAGCCAGCGTGGCCCAGACCCGCGATAGCACTGCCGTAACTTCGCCCTCCTTGACCAGCATGGTCTGAACTCCTCGGCCGGGCTTGCTCTGGTTCGATCTGCGATGCCGTGAGCGAATCCGCTCGTCCGACTCCTCGATGAGCCCAACGGCAAATTCGCCACGTCCTAGGAGGAAAAACTCCTGCAGTAGCGAGAGGATCTGAAGAATTTTTGGGAGCGGAAGGAGTTGTTGCAAAGTGTTCCTGGACAGAGAAAGCCTAATCTCTGATACTGCTTCTGAGAGGGCAGCGGTGGATATGGGGACCTGTAAGTTCGACAAATAGCGGAGATGTACAGGCAGAAGCTCGAGCTCGGATGTCTTGGGGCCCATTGAAGCAACGGGAGCCCCGCGATTGCGAATCTGGTCGAGAGATCGGCCGATGAAAAGGATAGAGGACGCGGTCCGCGCAGACACAAATTTGGGCAGAAGCTTGCTGGTCGAGGTATAATCGACCGTGTCGTCATCATCTATACTTTGCGTGATGAAGAAGTCGTTCATGCCGTGTGTCGGTAGCCTTCCATAAAGTACCCACGTCGAGAGCTGCCGCAGCCATGCAGTCTCGGCCACTTTACTCAGGTCTAGAGCAGCTGCCTCAACATCAGGGTATCCGGTTTGTGCCTCCTGTCTGAGTTTGTCGATCAGACCAGCACCCGTGCATGCGCCAGAATCCCTGCTCTCGCTCCTGGCAGCGCTTTCTTTGGGCAGCATGAAGCATGCCATGTCCCAATACCACTCCATGCGCCTCGTCCATTCGTCGAATTCCGCAACAACGCCCGCAAGGGGGACTATGTTATACGCGCCCACGATGCTGGCATCTTGCTTCAATATCCGTGCCTCCACATCCAGAATCTTTTGTTGGAATCTTGCAAGCTGTAAGGAAATGATTGCGGTTGCGACGGCGCGGCATATTGTGGATGGATGTGACGAGGCGATGATTTGGACATGGTTCCTGATGGCGCGGTGTAGCTGTGCCAGGCGAGCGACTGAGGAGAGCAGCTCAGCCTCGGGCGGCGATAGCAGCGGGAAGGAAGCCGTTGTTATCTGGCTGCCGGCGTCCGACTTCTCGGCATCGAGGAGCGAGGATGGATGACCCGAGAGAGAAAGGAGGATTTCGTGGAGCATGGTCGTGCGGGCGGGAGGTCGTTGCTCTGCTCACTGCAGGAACTGTCAGCGCCATGTTTCGCTGGTTGCATCGGGTACTTCGGGCATGAAGATGTTGTTCTCTTACTAGAAGTCAAAGTGGATGGGGGCGTTGTAGAAGCGGTCTTGAATGTAAGCGATCAGGGTATTGAGCAGTTCATAGCGGCACATCGGACTGTTGGAGTGTCGTGAGGCGCATTGAAGCGTGAGTGTCTGTCTGGGTGTTGATCTTGGGCGACGCGCCGACACGCGATTGCGCGGGGAAACCGCAGCCGGCTCCGATGATGTTGATCCGCACCCGGACCGCAGGCTTCTGCACCCTTCTTGAATAGGCAATTTATTTAAGATCAAACATGTACATGAAGAATTGCACTACTTTCTTGCGAGCCGCTGTTAGACACGCCCCTGGTCATCATTCACCGAATCATAGGCCGCGCTTGTTGTGCCACCCAAAGCTTTCAGTCCATCTCTGGTGAAGTCTCCGCTGCCGTTATCTCTGGGATACTCCCAAATGGCTGAGATTAAGCAAGTAAGACATGCAACACCACCGAACGGGAAAATGCCCCTCTTATCTGGATAACAACTTCGAACGTAGGAACCTGAAATCCATTTGGAATGATCCATTTGCGCCTCCAAGGATGCATATTAGGAGAAACAGGATAAATCTGCACTTGGTAAAATCGCCGCTGTATTGAATTCACAAAGTGTTCCGATTATGATGGATCCCCACGTCATTGGAACACTACTGGGCTGGTGGTCTCATTTTTGGCAAATTCATGTACAAGAAGAATCCAACTATCTGCACAGTTAAATCTCGACCACTTTTGGTGCCTCCTCCACAGCCTTGTCCTTGTTCTTCCCTTTCCGATACACCCGTTCATCCTCTGGGTTGAATCCGCCGTTGCCCCACAACGCCCATTCCGGCGTCGGCTCACCCATGTAGTCCTCAGGCTTAAAGTCCTTGCCACTCTCGAGCAGCTCAAAGAACCGCTCGTAGTCAATGAGCGTGCACCACTTCCACTCGCCGTCGACTTGCTTCCGGAACCGTGTGCTCGCCAGGAGTACGCAGCAGCTGTGCGCGTGTTCGGCAGCGATGCCGTACTCGAGGCCACGGTTGTTCAGCTCCACATTCAGCGCCTCGACGAACTCCTGCACCTCTGCGTAAAACGGCACGTTCTGCATCGTAAGCCCAGCGGCCGCTGAGGTTGATGTGCCGCAGTATGTGACACCCTTGATCTCAACGAAGCAGGGCAGGCCACGTGCCACCAGGTCGGCATATCCTGCTATTTCGTCTGCCATGTTGAAGCCCTTGACGAGCGTTAGGCGGAACACTGTTCGTTGTTCGAAACGCCTCTCGCGCAGGATGTCGAGACAAGCGCAGAACCGCTCCCAGAAGTCGCGGTTGAGCGGGCGGTCGACTTTGCGGAGAGATTCCTTGTTGGAAGCGTCGATCGACACATAAAGTTGCGTGACATGCTTGAGCGCGGCAAGCTGTGCTGGGTGCTGCGCATTGCACACGAGGAAAGATGAGATGCGCTCGTTGTGGAGGAGGGCCAGGAATTCGTTGATGTAAGGGTAGAAGATGGGTTCGCCAACAAGACTGAGCGCACAGTGCCTGATGCGCATGGCTTCTGCGAAACGCTCGGCGCGGACGCCGGGAACACCGCGCATCATCTTGATCTTCTTGTAGTGACCTTCCGTAACACCTTCGAAAATCTTCTCCGGCGGATCCACGACCCATCTCCAGGTTGTTCCAACTGGATTTGTGCCATGACGCCAGCAGAAAACACATTTGTTGCTGCATGACAGAGAAGGTGTGGTCTCCATGCAGAGGTGGGACCTGATGCCATAGAACGAGAACTTGTAACAGGAGCCACGTCCACGGAGTGCTGATTTGGTCCAGCGACAGATCTTGACTCCGGAATGGGATCCGACGATAGTGTATCCCTGTTTTGTCAGGGACGAATACGTGGGTGAGGTCTTTGGCACCATCTCCTTTGGTGTTGGGGCAGGAGCCGACTTGACGGGCTTCTTGTAAGTGGTGAAGTCTACTTCCATGGGCTCGTCCGGGTCGACTTCGCTTTTGACCATCCTTCCAAGGTCCTCCACATCGTCCAGGTTAGTCTTGGCCTTTGTTCTCTGGGGCTTGGAAGGCTGGGGTGTCTCTGAATCGACATCCTCCTCATCGATATCCTCTTCATCACTCTCCACGGGATCTCCACTGCCAACTACGCCTTCTCCAAGGCCCTTTCCAGCGACGACGTCAAGCAAAATGTCCTGCACACCTAGTCGCCATTCCTTGAGGCGTTCGAGCGCATCACTCTTGACATCTCCGACACCCAAAGGATACGCCCTCTTCCTGCCGGTCAGCTTGGCTAGCCATTTGTCCACATCCTTCCCTTGCGAGCAGAATCCCTCCTCTTCAGTAGCCCAACCTTCGCGATCGCCAAAACCAAACACCGAATATCCCAATAAACCAGAAAGCGGCGCAGTATCGATGCGGAAATCGTGATGGGTCTCTTGCAAGTGCTCCAAAAAGTTGTCAAGCGTGGAGTCAATGTTGTAGGTCGGAAGGAGGACGAAGTAGAAGTATTTCGTGTTGTCGGCTTTGGGGGCAGAAATAAAGTATTCGTCGTAGTCAATGTAGGACAAGTCCTGAATCTCTGGCTTGAGGGGGCAAGGAGTCGACTCCGACTCCAGAGCATCGATCCACAGGCCCAGATCCTCGACCAGCTTGTTCGCGTGGGCTTCGGTGGTGCCGCCGAGCGAAGAGAAAAAGACTATGGGCTGAACCTTGTCGCGCGCAGCATCATAGCTGGATGCGCGCTTCGCCGCCTGGCGAGAGACTTTGGTTCCAGTCACCTTTTTCGGGCCGGGTGTAGGGCGCACCAATGGCTGTTCCGCAATTGTAATATCCTCGACGTGGTCATCGTCCAAAGCTTTCGCAGGTTTCTCTGCGAAAGGAAGGAAATTCTCGGCGTTGGCCCAGGGAGCGGCAATCTCGTCTACCTTGGAGGTGGGAGAGCCTGGGATGGGCGAAGCGGAGAGCTTCTCACGAGGCTGCCGAAGGCGTTGGACGAGACGGACGAGCGCTATCACCGCGCAGACCGTCAACAGGACCGGCACACGCGAAGTGTGCCATAATGAGAGCAAATCTAGCGAAAATTAGAACATGAGGGGATTACGCAGGACTGGAATATGCTCACCGTTCGAGATGGCCCGCACCGGGTCGCTGGAGGCCATGGTTGAGGTTGAAGGACAGCGAGGCAGAGGCTGTGAAATTTACAAAGCGACGGCCGCGGTTCGTGGACTTCTCTCAAGCCGTTCCCCGCGTCGCCGAGTCATTGTTTCACCTAATGACGCACTGCTCGAATCGCGTTGGGTACCTGCGGCCAGGGCAGCTTAAGCTCGGACAAGCATGTCACCTGCCCAGCGTCTACTCTCCCCCTACACCATGCCATCTCACCAAGGTGCCCGTTGACTCTTTTCCTATGACATTCACCGCCATGGACGCCCTGAGCGAGCGCTGTGAGGCTCTCGCCCACCCCGACATCACCAACTTCGCCATCTCCATGTACGCCCCGCATCCCGTTGGCTCCGCCTGCTGCTAACAGTTCCCTCAGCTTCATCCTCGTCGGTATCCTGGTTTCATACCTCCCCCAGCATGCGAAGATCATACTCCTCCGCTCTTCCGAAGGCCTCTCCCCGTGGTTCGTGCTTCTGGGAACAACTTCCGGGACATGCGCCATTGCCAACATCCTCGTCCTACCCCGGAGCCGTCAAGACGTCGATTGCTGCAGCGAGATCGATGGCTTCGCCTGCGGTGCTGCGCTCCTGGGTATCGCCCAAGTGGGAGTGCAGTGGAGCTGTTTCTTCCTGATGTGAGTTCGCGGAAGGACGTTGCAAGAACCGGGAGATGTGCTGACGCTTCCACAGCATGCTGCTCTTCCTCGTCTTCTTCCCACGTGAAGGCATGGCCAACAACAACCAGGGTGACGACGAGCACCACGTCCAATACACCTTTCAGCATGCTCTTGCGGTTGTTGGCCTGTCCATCCTCCACTTCTTTGTCGTCTTTCTGGTCTCTGTCGTCCTTCTTGCGCGCTACCCCGACCAGCTCCAGTTATGGGCCAACATCCTCGGTCTCATGGCCACTTGCCTCGCCTCGATACAATATATCCCTCAGATCTACACAACTTGGAAGTTGCAGCACTTCTACAGCTTGAGCATCCCCATGATGCTCATCCAGACGCCCGGGAGCTTTGTGTTTGCCGCCAGTCTTGCAGTTCGGCTGGGAGCATCGGGGTGGAGTGCATGGGGTGTCTACATCGTGACGGGCGTCCTTCAGGGGGTTCTGCTGGGTATGGGAATCTGGTTCTGGGTCAGGGACAAGAAGGAACAGAAGGCGCAAACTTCCGGATCACAGGGCCAGGTGAGCTCATCTTTCTTGAACCATATGTTGTTAAACGTGTCACTGATTTGGGTGGTGCAGACACATGGCGCGAGCGAACGTACGCCTCTGCTTCAAGAGAGTGGAGAGAGCTCGTATGAGCAGCAATGAAAAGGTATATTGCAAGAATAGATTCATGTCTTTCAATAAAGGTTGCCATGATAATGGCTTGTTCGATTTCAGAGAGTACACCGCTATATTTTTATTCCATTATTTATCCACTTCAAACACGATTGATCACCTACATTCCTTTACACTTTCCCATGGCCCTTGTACGCGCTGAGCTAAAAGAAGGTAAATGAGAGAGCTTTCGCTTCCATCCTCTATTTAAAATGAATACGAAGGAGAAGGAGAAGGTGTCCCACTTCACTGCGGCTGAAATGGCGCCCTCGGGTCATTAATTGTCCAGCAAATTCCAAAGATTCGCAAACTGTCTTGTAGTGGCAATCAATATCCAACCGCCGTAGCCAATGGTGATAGAACAATAGGTGTTCACTTGGGCGTCACCAGACACCTCGTACGTGATGCCAGTCAACCGCTCAGCACTATTAGTAATGCGGGCCTAGGCACCTAGTTAATTGATGTTCGACTGGACGGTAACATGCACGGTCATGGGGGGAACTACAGTTGCGGGGGCGGCGGCGGCGGCGGTGATGGTGGTGGTAGTGGTGGTGGTAGCGGCGGTAGTAGGCTCATATTGCTAGGCTTATAGTAAATCAGGGCCCCGAGTGCAAGGTAAAGTCGTTGGGGTCTGTGTATGCCTAGTAACAACGCAATCAGACTCCTTCGTACGTACAACAAGTGGGAATCTCTTTCTGTCAAGGCCAAAAAAAAAAAAAAAAAGAGCTTTCTCGCTCCATTGTCCAAACCGATAGTAGCAGTCTCCAACACCCGGATTCAAATCTTCCCATCTACCAACAAACAAACCAAAAAAAAGTACAAACATCCCGCTCAAAGCCATATACACACGGTGTGCCCCAAATCACACAACCACCCTCCTCAACCCCTCCGTCCCGCCCAACACCTTCCTCCCCGTCACCGCATCCCTCCCCTTCCCACACTCCCACCTCCCCTCCCTACTCCCTTCCTCCTCCGCCCACCCACCATCATCCTCGAACTCGCCATCCTCCCCACCCGCAAGCGCCGCCCTGTTCCCCTCCATAAACGCCGCCTGCCGCTCATGCGTCCCCTCAACCCACCGGTGGATGCACGCGTAACAGTACACCAACCCGTACGGCGACGCCGTCGGCGTCTGCACGGCGGAGACGCAGATGGGGCAGAGTGCGGAGTTTGTCGGGACGGGGACCGTGAAGATGGGGAGGAGGGTCGAGGCTGAGATGGGTGGGGTGGGGCGGGGTGACTGGGTTTGCTGCTTCTTCAGGGCTGAGGGTTTCTCGGTGGTGGTAGTGGAGGGTTGGGGTTTGGCGAGTGGTGGTGGTGGTGGTAGGCCGGTGATGATGGGCGGCGGGAGTTCGAGGTCGGCGGCCGTTTGGCGCGATAGCTGACGCGCGAAGTCAGAGGCGTGCCACCATTCGAGGAACTTGAGCGCGAAGATGGAGGTCGGGAGGAGGATGCGCAGAGAGCTGAGGGCGCGCTGTGAGACGGTCGACGCGAGGGTACGTGGGTGGAAGAGGCTGTTGCTCTGGCCCGGGCCGCCCGGTCGAGTTCGCGCCGCCGCCGTTGTCGGAACTGCTGGGGGGTTTGTTGCGAGCTCGATGGCGCGGTGGTCGGCGGAGTTGAGGCGGCGGATGCGCGTGCTGACGAGCCACAGGAACGGGCTGTGGTACTTGGACGTGTCGAAGAGGTAGGCGAGGTTCCAGGCCAGCAGCGCGAAGTAGTAGGCCGCGTTCAGGCTGGGGTACACCTTCCGCAGGAACCACTTGTAGTAGAAGACGATGCGCTGCTTGAGGCTGGCGCCCTCGGGCAGACCGTCCCGCTCCCGTCCGAACCCAGGCGCGCCCTGCAGCACGCTGGCGTGCGCCGCGTGTATGTCCCAGCCCTCGTCGAGCTTGCGCTTCAGCCACGGCAGGCCGACCATGACGGCCAGGTTCCGCCAAATGTCGCCATTGCGCAGCTTGAGCGTCTCACGCACGGCATCGGCAGCGCCCAGCTGGGCGCGTGAAACCTCGCCGCCCTTGACGCGTAGTACGCGCTCGCGCTTCAGGCCATAGAAGTTCTCGGTGAAGCCGCCGCCGTAGGTGCGCATGAAGTGGCGCTCCACCAACAGCGAGAGCAGCGCGTACACTTCATCGAACGAGTTGAGGATGGGTAATAGGTAACGTGGGTGACGGTGTGTCGCGACGGCGAGGAGGTAGCGGAGGGACGGCGGCAGCAGCGAGGACAGCTGCTGTTCGGAGAGGAGCTCTGGTTGCGGCGTCAGATGTCAGTGCTTGACTGCGGAGCATGGCCGGGGAACGCGTACCGAACAGCGACGGCTTCAGCTCATCGAAGCCGTCTTCTTGGCTCGACATGTACTCCATCGTGTCTGCTGCTCATCGCTGTCTGTCATTGACGGATGGATGGCTATGCGGCCGTGGGAATGGCCTTCCGCCGGAGGTGAGTTGTCGAGCCGAGGTGCCGTGACGTCGGGTGTGAAGTCGGTGCACTGACACATGACCGGCAACTACATAATCTTCGTTCATGTCCAGGCACAGTAAAAGCTGCGGAACTGGAAACAACCTCATTCGGTGGTTGAAATTTATGAGGCTATATGCACGTAAATGGAACGAAGATCGCATCAAACGACAGGACATGTCACTTGTAAACCAACTAAATTGTAAACCAACTAAATCCTATCAAGCTAACTGCCGCAGCTCGTACTCGTTCATGATGGCTTCGTCTTCGACTGGACAGTACCCCAGGGGACTTCAAGCACCTGGCGCTGCGGCTACCCTGCCCGGAGCAGAGCGACGCCAGTTCCTGGCCTGTTACGGAGCACAGCCTCTCCGGGAAGTACGGAAGATTCAGAAACCAGTCATAAGCAGTTGCACCTGGAACGTCCCGTACGCTCGCCTGCTGTATCCTTCCAGCAACAAACATAGCTTCCGAACGTTGAGATAACATTAACTGATTTGAAAATGCCAAGCCCCCATGTCTGAGGAGCTTTGGAGAACTCCTTTTTGTGCAATCCTGAACGCCTGAAACATGTCACTCCAGCCATCTTCACCCACGTGAAAGCCGTGAGCGTATCACACTTCTTCTCCCTCATCCATGTTGAGATCCTCCATCTCCTCCAGGAGCTGCTCCATGGGGATATGCGGCCCTTGGCCGTCCTCCACTTCATCATCCTCGTCCATCTCCTCAGGGTCCGCTGGTTTCGGCGCATGCTGGCTCTTGTAGAGCGAAATGCCAGCACGGAAGTCTTCGTCTTCCTCAACGTCGCGCAAGAACATTTCAAAGTCGCGCTCGAGGCGCTCCTGGTCCTGCTTGCGCGGCAGCATCTCGCTCTCCTCCTTGGCCATGCGCTTGACCTTCCAGTTGCGCTTGTTCTTCTTCTTGCGCTCGTAATGCTTCTTCACAAGTACTACGTCTGGAATACTCCCTGAATACGCCTTGCTGTTCTCAAGCTCGTCAAACAGTTCGTTGTTGAAGTTGCTGCCCGCAAGGGCGTAGCCCAGGACCGAATCGCCAACGTTCAGTATACCACCCAGATGGGTCCGTGTGTAGAAAGACTGGTCGTTTGTTCCAAGGTCTGATGCGCGAGCCACCGTCGCCTCAGCCAATACGTACCGCCCTTTCACGGGGCCAAGAGGTTCGATATCAAGAATTATGAACTCGGCGAGCTCAGTGACATCTGCGAGGGGAGTGAAAGGAGCCCGCCAGAAGACGTCCGGGCTGATGTCTGCCGTCTGTAGTGTCTGCGGGTGGAGAACTTGG
Source organism: Dothiorella sarmentorum (assembly GCA_023082095.1). Classification (NCBI taxonomy): domain Eukaryota; kingdom Fungi; phylum Ascomycota; class Dothideomycetes; order Botryosphaeriales; family Botryosphaeriaceae; genus Dothiorella; species Dothiorella sarmentorum. The sequence goes on from JAJMVL010000001.1 coordinate 587,122, forward strand.
ATGGCGGTTCCAATACGGTTGCAGAGTGTCAAGGGTGGGATGTTACCCATCTGCTTGGCCAACTTGATGGGCAAGACAACGAGGTCGTCCTTGCAGATGGGGACAATCTCGACCGAGAAGGAGAACTTGTACGACTTGATGGCGGTGTGGGTATCCATGGAAATGAGCTCCTGAGACTTTTTGGAGGTGACAGGAACCACCGACTTCAAAAAGTCGACAAATTTCTCGGCCTGGTTCCGTGCCGCAAAGAAGAAGTCGATACCTTCGTGGGTCTCCTTGATGTTGATCGTATCTCTATGGGCCGAATGCTTCAAGATAAGCTGTTCGAGGTAGAGGAAAGTGCGCTTGTGTGTGACCTTCTGGCGCACCTGGACGCAGGCCCTCCAGGTGTTGTGCGTGTAGCTCTTGGCGCAGTCGGGGCACTGCTGGTTCGCGAGGACGTATTCAACCTCGAAGGACTGCTGCAAGATGGTGTTCTGGAAGGCCTCCTGCTGTATGGTGATCTTGACCTTGATTCTCCGCGAGTGCGGCTCGGTCCAGATGAAGCTGGCGTCGATGATGCGCACCTTGTTCAGGCCGCGCAGTTTCCGGAGACACAAAGCAAGCAGTTCGCGGGACTCGGGCTGGGCAACAATCCACTGGGCAGGCGGCGACGCCCATCTGGTGGCGGGGGTCAGCGGGGCTGGCGCAAAGTGCGCAGTTTGCGAACATACCTGTCACAGTCTCTGCACGAGTGGAGCGTGGCCTCTCGCTGGATTCCCTCGCTCACATCGACCGTGAGCTTGATACAGTCGTAGCAGAGAGCACCGGCAGAAGTGGTGCCATCGATGGCGGCGCCGCAGTTGCAGCACAGGATGGTTGCCGCATTTGTCGCGCCGGGCTGGAAGGCGACGGAGCCGTTGTCCAGATCCATGGACATGGTGGGCGGGCGCAGGCACGGGGTATCTCGAGAGCAGGAAAAGAGAGGAGAGAGGTGGAGGAAAGAGAAGAGTTGGGCGCAAGACGGACGAAGATTTGCCCCACGAGCTTTGGAAATAATAGTTGCGGAATAGTCAGCAGTCGTGAAAAGTCACTGCCACTTTTCTTACTTATCGCCGATAAGAGCGGCAACTTAATCCGCCGCAGATCTCGCATATTCCACTGCATGGATTGTTCTTGGCGCTGGGTCGCCCGAGGTCCTCTTTCCTTGCTGTAGGTTCTCCGTTCCTTTCCCTTCAACGTCTGCCAGAGAGCACCATGGCTGCCTCCAGAGTCATCGCGTCGCGAATGCGATGCAATGTCTGCCGCACAAACTTTCCCGGATCTTTCGCCTCGTTGGCCGGTGTCGACATTTCCGCAAACGGCCTTCTGCGCTCCCGCGCCTCCACCAGAGCCTTTACCACCGCGCCATTGCGCCTGTCTGACGCCCTCTCCGGCGAGGAGTCCCGCCAAGCCGAAGAAGAGCTGGCATCTCCTGCCTCACGAGACGCTACTTCTGCCTCCCCAAACTCAAACTCACAGGTTGCGCCGGTGCCGTGGTACCTCCAAGTCGACGCGCCTCAGCAGCCTCTCGACGCCGCCACGCACCCGTTTGCCGAGAGACAGCGCATACCCGCCCTCCCAGAACACCCTCCTCCAATCCTCGCAGATTTCCTTCAACATGTCTCGGTTGAGCTTGGCATTGACGACCTCGCGCTTCTCGATCTGCGGCACCTCGACCCGCCACCTGCACTAGGTGGAAACCTCCTCATGCTTTTGGGAACCGCCCGCAGTGAGAAACACCTCCATGTCTCTGCTGACAAAATGTGCCGGTGGCTACGGAGCGAACACAAACTAAGCCCTCATGCCGATGGCTTGCTTGGCCGTAATGAGCTGAAGTTGAAGCTCAGGCGCAAGGCACGCAAAGCAAGGATGTTGACCCATGCCGGAGCCTCCGAGGGCAGCCTTGCTGCTGATGATGGTATTCGAACCGGCTGGGTCTGTGTCAACGTCGGCACCGTAAAGGCTGCCGACTCGGCCCCTCGGCCTGTAATGAAGACAACAGGCTTCGTTGGGTTTGGTGGTGGGCTGGAGGGTGTCAACATCGTCCTTCAATTGTTCACAGAGGAGAAGAGGGCTGAGCTGGATTTGGAGACTCTGTGGAATGGCGTGTTGAAAACGGATAGACGGCGGAGGGAAGCGTCGACACCCGATGAGGCGTTGGACGCATCACAAAATCCCAATGGGGCGGTGGCTGCCGACAATGACATGGCCACACTCCCATCTCAGTCTTCCCGGAATGACCCACAGGCCCCGTTACAGGCTCGCGCCTACCACACCACAGGTGCACGGCAATACGGTATGAGATCGGGACTTTCAAGAGCTAGGGAACGACCTTGGGCTGACATGTGGTTAAGGACTCGGAGAGTGTCAATGAGCACTAATTCGGAGCTTGTGCTTGAAAAAGCGCCTCCTACACTTCTGGAGCTGGCAAAGCCAGATCAAAAAAAACAGGCGGATGAGCTTGCTAAAATGCTGGAACAACTGCATCAGATGTCTGAGGGCGAAAAGCTGGACGCTTTAGGAAATGGCCCAGTAAAGGCTAGCGAGCAACTGACGCCGTTTCTGGAGAGCTTCTTCAGCAACATACCCGAAATCCTGGATGTGGTCCACTACGAAGCAATCATGCAACTTTATCTCTCCGCTCTCTCTATAAACCATCCTGGATATTCGATTATCGCCGTCCACAACCTTCTCGAGGAGATGCAAGATGTAGGCGTGCGTGTTCCGGAACACATGTTTCTTGCTGCGATTCGTGCAATTATATCTCGCGAGTCCCCAGGCGAGTTCAACAAGGCGAGATCTGAACATCGAAACCGCATTGTCTTCGCTCTCCTGCATGCAATGAAGGCCCACTCTTACCCCGTTCTCACCGATGAGATCATCATTATGCTCCATGACTCGGTCTCATCTCTCCGCAACGAACTGAATGCCCAACTCCAAGATCCTGAGCGTGTTGCGGAAGGCGTAGAATACCAGCGAAAGGTGCGCCATGACCTTCTTCACCGCATAGACATGCAGGCCCTGCCCCTGAAGCGCGACACCTTTGCTCACATGCTGCAAAGCTACGCCATCCTGGGCGACATGGAGGGGATGTGGCACGTGTGGAGCTCCACGGCACTGGCTATGCATTCAAGGAGCTCTGAGATGTACGCAACTGCTCTGAATGGCGTTGCTTTCACGGGCAGTCAAGTCGACTGCATCCAAGTGCTGCGCGACTGTCTACCCCAGATGGAGTGGGAAAAACCTCCAGTGCGGTTGGAGGGGTTTGTCGCCGAAGCAGCGAAACGATGCCTTCTGGTGGTGGAGCCTGATGTTGACAAGGTCTGGGAGTCAGGTGCGAGGCTAGGAGAATGGGTGAAGCTTTGGGACGATTGTATGCGAGCGCAGAAGGGGGGGCGCAATTACGGACACTATGGGTCCGGGAGAGCGTGGACAGATTGGGCAGATTCGGACATTGCGGTTGCTAGATGAAGCGTAGACTAGATGATGATGAAGCTGGTCGAGAATTCATAGTGAACCTTATCGCGATAACCTTAAAATTATTCCCGCGGGCATTATTCAACTCTCCTCCGAAGCTACACAACACAGCCTACAAACCACACCACGCCATGTCCTCCCGCAAGAGAAACGAATGGCTCGAGGCCAACGACGCGAGCGATGATGATGATGAAGGCGGCTACGACTCCGCGGCCGAAGAAGAGAGCAAGGGTCGCGCTCTCGCAGGCCGCGCATCCAAGCGGCGCAAAGTCGACGAGTCCGACGACGAGTCTGCAGAAGACGACGATGCAGACGACTTCGACCCATCGCTGCTGCGCAAAGGCATAACCAAGACACCCAAGAAACCCGCAGCAACCGACGACGAGGAAGACGACGACGACCACGAGGACGACGATGGCAACGACGACCCCCTCAAACCAGCACCGGCGAGCGTGAACAAGAACCTGCTGAGCAAGAAGAAGCTCGAGAGGGCGCAAAAGGCGGTCAAGAAGACGGGCGTCGTGTACCTGTCGCGCATCCCGCCATTCATGAAACCGGCGGCGGTCAAGTCGCTGCTGGGGCAGCACGGCACCATCGGACGCGTCTTCCTCACGCCCGAGGACCACGCGGTGCAAAAGCGGCGCAAGGCAGGCGGCGGCAACAAGAAGAAGAGCTACGTCGACGGCTGGGTCGAGTTCGTGGACAAGAAGGACGCCAAGGCGTGCGTGGGCTTGCTGAACGCGCGCATCGTCGGCGGCCGCAAGGGCGGCTACTACTACGACGACGTATGGAATATGAAGTACTTGCGCGGCTTCAAGTGGCACCACCTGACGGAGCAGATTGCCAACGAGAACGCCGAGCGCGCGAGCAGGATGCGGGCCGAGATTTCGCGGAGCACGCGCGAGAACAAGGAGTTTATCCAGAATATCGAGAGGGCGAAGATGCTGGAGGGCATGGCGACGAAGAAGAAGGAGAAGAGTGCGGCGGCGGGCGAGGGTGCCGCCCCTGCGCCGCCGGCCGAGAGGGACATCAGGAGGCAGTTCAAGCAGGCTGAGGTCAAGTCGAGGAAGACGAGAGATGTGCCCGAGCAGCCGGAGGAAGTCAAGCGGGTGTTATCGAAGATCTTCTAAAAAGTTTTGCTAATATGGGGCTCGTTCTGAGCGTTGGCGCAACAAGAATGTTCAGCATTTACATGAAGGCTATAGGATATCCAATCAATACTACGGAAAGAAAAACCCGAACTGCTGAAAAGGCCACCCCAGGCACTTGTGTCTTTATAGTTGCGCCCAAAACTCCGCCAACCTGTCTGCCCCTTGCTCCCATCCAACGTCATTCTGTAGATGATGCGCCGCATCCAACTCGACATACCTGACGCCTTGCCCAGCCGTCTGGTCTCCCCCGTCCAGCACCTTCACCTCATCATCCACACCATCCACCTTCTTCTGCCTCACCAACTCACCGTACGCCCCCCGATACTCGGCCACCATCTCCTCCATCAACCTCGTCCCCATCAACACATCCCTCTTCCCCGCAACCACTAACACTTTCTGCTGCGCAACGCCACCGCCGCCCCACCCAACGAGATTCCGCAACACCCTCTGCGGATCGACGAGCCGCCGCATCATTTGGTTCGGCCAGATCAAGCTCTCGTATCCCGTCAAGCACGTCCGTTGGAACTCGCCGACTGTGCTTTCCGGCACCGACGGGCTGAAGAACGCACCCTTGACCAGGCCGGTAGTCGAGAGAGGCGAGAGCGGGTGGTAGAGGTGCCAGAGGAGGCGGATGGGGAAGAGTGGGTCGTGTTTGAACCAGTTCCAGTAGACGCCAAATCTGGCAGCCAAGTGGTCAGGGAGGGGCGGAAAGTTTCATATACAAGAAAAAGTAAATAACTCACTGCCCAAAACTCGGCGTCCCCGCCAAAATCGCCAACCCCCTCGCTCGCACCGCACCGCTCTCAACAAGCCACTGCGCCAACCCCCCACCGCTCGAATGCCCCACCAGCACCACCTCCCCCGCTCCTTCTCCCCCCGCTCCGGCATACTTCCCCTCAACAATCCACCCCACCGCCGCCACAACATCCTCCCCCATCTCCCCCAATCCCGTCCCGTACACCATCCGCACGAATCCCATGCGCCAGCTGTGCCCGTGGCCGCGCAGCGACAGCGCGTGGCACGGGATGCCATGGGTGTGGGCGAGGCGGGTGAGGTAGGGGAGCCAGACGGCGGCGGAGCCGAAGCCGCCGTGGAGGAGGAGGATGTGTGGAGGAGGCGATGATGGTGATGGGGAGCTGGTGGTGGTGGTGGTGGTGGTGGTGGGGAGGGCGGAGAGGAGTTCGAGTGGGCCGGAGGGGGTGGGGATGTGGGTGCGGGTTATGCCTGTGGAGAGGGGAGGGGGAGGGGGAGGGGAGGCGGTGGTGGTGGTCCAGGGGAGGTGGTAGAAGGGTGGCCAGGCCATTTCTTTCTTTCTTTCTTGCTTGTTTTGTCCGTTGGTGGTGTGGAGGATGAGAGGAGGGATGTTTTGTATGTGAGTTGCTACTGCTTTGTTATATCTGAGTGGGGGAGGCGGAGAGGACAGCTGCGGGTCTTTGACGATGGCGGTTTGAATTGAAAAGAAGGTTGAAAGTCTTTTACTTGAGGTGGGGAGGGTTGAGGAGCATTTTAGTCCACGTTCCCCGCTCTGTTATGGTTCCATCCGTGCAAATGCTTATGCACAATACGCGAATGCGGCACGCCTTTATCTCAGCCGCAGCTTGGCAAGACCTCAGCTGCGTGACCTGTAATTGAATCTTGTCTTCTTCTCGTTGAGTTGTGGTCTGCTTGTATACTGGCTGATATTTTTGCTGTTGATCCAAAACGATCCGTAAGAAGCCGTGGAGATGTCGCTCCCATTGACGGGCTGTCTTCTTCCATACCATCGTCAATGACCAAAAGCTGCAGGCTTCCTTTACGGAGCAGAGACGAGCTGGACGTTCAGAGGCTCTGAAGCAGCGCATTTCCCTAAACTGGTCGACTGGACGATTGCCCTTTGTTGGCACAGCCTGCAAACTCGCAAACCCGCGGGGAATTGAGGATCCCAGCACCATTTCTAGCTTTTCGCAGAGGCATACTGCACCTTCATGCGAACAGAAGCTCGTTGGCGCCAGAAAGATATCCCAGCAACCAAGAAAACAAATCATCCCGCCAACGCCTTCTCCACCAACTCCCGCGGCCTCCCCGCCATCGGAATCCCCAGCGCCAGCGCATGCCCCTCCTCCGTCATCTTCCCCCACGTCTTCCGCAAAATCGTCACAATCTTCTCCTCGTCATGCGCCCGCTCAAACTCCTCAAACTGATCGTCCAGGAAAACCAAGCACGCCACGTCCTCGAGCACCTGCGCCTCGGGGTCGCTCTTCAGGTCCTCCTTGCGCACCAGCGCCGCCACGCGCTCCGCCTCGGCCGCGCCGTACCCCGCCGCGAGGCACATGTCCTGCGCCAGCGCCGCCTGCCGCTTCTTCAGCGCGTTGCGCCACGCGTGGTAGCCCGGGCGCGTCATCGGGTAGCTGTCGCGCGGCACCTCCCAGCGGCGGAGGTGCTGGGCGCGGATGGCGAGGCGGAGGGGCTCCGAGGGGGTGGGCGCGCGTTTGGTGAGGTAGGCGCTCATTTTGTTGGCGTAGTGGAGCTCGTACGGGACGGGGTGGCCGTCGACGGTGACGGTTTTGGGATCGTCGGCGTGGGCGGCGTCGATGGCGGCGAGGGCGCGGTCGAAGGGCGTCGTCATGGTGGGTGGGTGGCGGGTGGGTTGGGGGAAAGACTGGAGGAGGAGGAATTGATGTGTGGAAGAGGGATGGAGCTCTAACTAGCTCTCTGCCTGGTTGCGCCGAGCATATTATTTTACCGGCGTCTGATAGGTAGGTGGCACCGCGGGGCAGCCATTTGCTGACAGATGCCGAAGATGCCGATTCTCAATGCTGTGTCTGTGCTTCCACTACTTTAAGATGACCTCGACAGATATCGAGCTGACAGCAAAACCCGAAATAGCCGCAAGTTAAAATTGCTTGACTTCTTCGGCTAGCTGAATCGCTCGATCTGGAAATGCTACTCGCCAACATCACATCCGTATGACTCGAGAAGTCCATGGTCTGAGCGTCACAGTTTCACATTGAACGTCTGAAATAGTGAAGAGAGATGAAGACTTGCTGATGGCCAAGAGCTGAAAACCTGTTGCTAGTGAGTGGAAACGGCTTCATCCGTGATCGTCAGATTGCTGTTGCGTAGCTATTTCGTGACCTCGTTTATATCCCATTATTACCATGCCTTTCGTACCAATCGTAGTTCCTAACCAGAAACAAATAAAATTATACCCAAATTTGCTGCACGAGATAACGAAACTTCACACGTCCAGCATGCTGCGTACCCTCTGCGGAGGATAGTCCTCCGCCAGTGTTTCTCCGGTCGTGCCGGTGCGTTCGGTGGTGCCAGTCATGGTGCTCGTGTTGTCGCTGTCTGCCCTCCGGAGACCTCGTCTCTCGTCGTCCTGTGTCGTATTCGGGTCACGGAAAGGATTCTCTGCTGGGTTTTCCATTCTTTGTCGACTGCGGTTACGGACTTGGCCTCCGGAACCTGGAGCGCTGTAATAGGACGGTGGGTTGCCACTCATATCGCCAAGTTCCACATTGGCACCGGGAGGTGGGCTGCTTTCTTGCCTGCCCCCGCCAGGGCCTTGACTCGCAAGAGCGCGCAAGCGCTGTTCTGGTGTCAAATGCAAGTCGCCGTGCGCCTTGCTCCACCACGACGGTTTCTTGACAATTCCCAGTTGAGCATCAGCGGTCTGCCCGTGGCGTCTTCTTTGCTCAATCAGCAGCCTGTCCTCATTCTCATCGATGTATCCGAAAATGTTGAACATGATGAGCAGGAGCGCTGTCGTTCCATATCCAAGTCCGTATGGCCAACCCGGATTAACATCGTACTTGAGCAGGCTTATGTCCCAGACCCACGCCGCGGCAAGAGCATAGGTAATACGGATGGCAAGTATGATCAAGGCAAGGAAGAGCTTGGTCGGACAGTGTGTGCAGAAACTGTTGATACGTGCCATGATACCACCGCTGGCAGGCTTTGGCCGGTAATGGTGCAGTGAGTGGTGCAGGGACACGAAGATAACAATCCAAGACAACACGGAGAAAATTGCTCCAGCTTTGAAGCGCCCATCGGTGGCAGTGGGCTCAGCGTAGTGGGTTTGTTGCCAAGGTGATCGCTGGAACTGGACCTTGGTCCATGATCGGGGGATAATCATAAAGAAAGTCTGGTCACGTCAGCATCATCAGACGCTGTTGTTCCAAGGAGTCAACCTACCAGCCATGTAAAGGTGTAGAAAACGAGCGGGAGGTAGAATTCAATCTTTCCACGCCTGTCATCCTGAGGTAGAAGGAATGGGTCTTGGTCATAGATCTGCCTTTCCTGCCAGGATCCCCTAGAGACAGTTAGAAACAACGAAAGGAATAGAGCAGCCGTAACTTACCAATGCCTCACTGCTTCCCAGACCATGGCCAAGGTGCCTGGATACATCAGGGTGAAGAAGAAGCTTTGCAGGATGATGGGAAGGCTCTGCAGATAATTGCGGTCAACATCAACACTGGCGATAGTGCTAATCATACCGCATGCAGCAACGAAGCACATCCAATACCACTGCCACCTTCTGCCTATAACCCGGAATCTCTTGTCCTCACGCAGAAACAGCCTTCCGTGCTTCCGGAGGTTGATGAGAGTAAACATTATGGTTGTTGCAAAAAGCGCGGCATATCCAATACCAGCAGCGCCGCGTGCTTTTATGCCGTAGTAGGGGAAATAGCAGGATGTGCCGTTGATCCAGCTACCGTTGGAGAGCATGGTGGGCTGGTACTGGTTGAAGATCAGATAGCATTTCGACCGATTCGAGATAGTGCCGTTGTCATATATAGTATAGTTGTAGTGGTCGAGGGCTGTGAGATTGAAGTGCACGCCATTGATGACGGTGTCGGATGCGTTATCCCCGCCGGGAAATTGGAGCAGGTCGCGCAAGTCGAGGAACGGCATGGCGACCAACGGCGGGATTGCTGAAGGAGGGCGCGCGGGGCGAGAGAGGTTGCGCAGGACCGCTTGCTGGAGCAGAAGATCTCCGCAAGAGATGAATGTGGAGAAGGTGAGGACTGTGACGCGAGGCGACGAGCGAGTCGTTCCCTCGGAAGTGGGCGGGAGATTCCCAGGGCGGGGAAGCGGGCAACGCAGAACTACAGGCCGTCACTGACGACACCAGCCAGGGCTGACATTGCGGCAGGGCACCCCGCTCTGGGTCAATATACATACATAGCTGTCTGAGCCAAGCAGCACCCCACGCCATGACGCCGATCAGCGGCCGGGCACTGGGCAGCTCGTGGCGTGGACAGTTGCGCAGCCACCCCTGCTCAACACCAAGGCACCACTCCGCATAACAACGTATCCACTTTCAGATTTTGAATCTGCCCAATTGGTGCGCTTCGTTCCGAAATACCGCCAGGCTTGAAACGACAAAGATAGGCGAAACTCCTGGCAGAAGGGCGTTCGATGACATGGCACTTGGCTGTGGGACACGGCCTTGGGACACAGCCCTACCCACTTGGAGGCCTGAGAGTCGAGAAAAGCCGAGCCCGACAGACAGGGCAACAAGCGAAGGAGATGTGCGGTCGATCCGCGTCCTCATGCCTCACCATCGTCATCCTTGGAGTGCGCATCTTCCAAACAGACTCAAATGGCGGGTCATGTGCCATCAGCCTCAGGGGCGTGGTGCATGTGTCAATCGCTGCGCTTGTGGGAGTAACTCTATACGAGAGGCTGTGAAGAATGCTAGAGAAAGTAGCGGTGGATTTCTCGCAGATTATCACGGGGCGCGGGTTCTGGATTGAGGTGATGAGGCGCAAAGGGCTGCCCTTTGCTCGCACCAGTGACGAGCTAAGCCGGGTGCTATACGAAGTGTCGCACTACCACGATCTCCCGGCCCTGCAGATCTTGCCGGGACTGTGGACACGCCGGCAATTTTGGAGACGTTTAGACATGCAGCGCTTGGCACCGGCGCCATCGATTCGGGCCGTGGAGGCTGGTGCATGGCGTGTGTGTTTGATATTATTGTTGTACGGAGTATTTTTTGCTGCCCTCGGCGCGTGCCCAAGCAGCTTCCCGCAAGTGCAGCGCCAAGCCCGTGCGCACGTTTTAGGTGGGGATGAGTTCTCAAAGCCCGCCGTGTCCTGCTCCTCGTCTCAGCCCTGCCAGGCTTTCCGCCATCACATGCATATACCCCAATACGAGTGCTACTACCCGCCTTGTTCTCACTCCAACTGCTCCAGCCTTCAACAGTCCTTACATACACAAGCCCTCCAGTTCCGCGTCTACCCGCGCCCTCTCACCTCGCGCACCGCCACGCCCAGCGCTACCCAACACCCACACCCACACCATCCCACATCTGCCTCGCGATTTAGGGGTGAGCAGCCTGCAGGAAAGAGCTGGGGACAAAAGTCCTCAACGGACGATTGATCGCCCACTGGCCACCGACTCGAGACCATCTGACGTACCAGCCTTTTTGCTACGGACGTAAGGCCGGCCCCTGCCGTCCACCGCATTGCAGTTGCAGCAATGGCTTCTCCAGATCCATACGGCCAACACTCCCAACGCCAATCGCCATCCCATCAGGAAAGGTCGTCTCCCTCCCACGCCGGCTCCAGCAAGTCGCACCACCAGGGAGTGCCTCCCAAGATCCGACGCCGCAATCGCTTAATCACCTCGTGCCTAGAATGCAGGTGAGTTGTCCTACATCCGCCTCCACAAGCCATCGCCACTGAAACGTCTGTCCAGACGCCGCAAGCTCAAGTGCGACAAACTGCATCCATGCACCAATTGCACCCGCTTCTCGCGGGACTGCGTGTTTCTGGCGCCCGCCCTGGATGCCGCCTCGCAACTCAAGCTCGCCGAGATCAAGGAGAAGATGGGATCTCTTGAACGTACCCTTGAGGAAGACATAGCGCGGAAAAGGGAAGGTCGAATCCGCTCCGAATCCCGCCCTGGTTCCAAGTTGCCAGGCCTGGAGGATGTCTCATCTGAAGAAGAGGGAAGTGAATTGGAGGAAGAGCGCGGCCTGGAGCCAACTCCACTCGCCATTGAAGACGCTCCCTACGACGACACCATGTGTGACGACAGCCTGGTCGATCTCGGCGTTCAGTTTGGACGAATGAGGATCACGGAGCGCATTGGAGGATTCGTACGGCCGAAGCTTGCACAGGAAGTCAGTTAAGCTTCCACCTTCCAGCTGACTACAAACTAACCACCACTCTATAGCTCACCGAGGCCTTGAAAGAAGTCCCAGAGATGTTTCCTGATCCTGACGAACCTCACCCATCATCCCGTCAGATTCATCCGAGCTCCTATTTACTGCCAGGCCCGGACTATCTGGCTCCCTCGGCCAACTTCTTCTTCTCGCCCATCAGCCGGAAGCATAGCTTGTTGCACTCACTTCCTGCAAAATCAATGGCCGACACGCTTCTCAGACAGTATTGGCTGGCCGTGCATCCAGTTGCAACAGCAGTCCATCGGCCATCATTTGAGCGTCAGTACGCAGCCTTCTGGAGGGACATTTCCAATGGCCTCGAGCCTCGCGCATCTTTGCAGGCCCTCGTTCTCGCAGCAATGCTCTCAGCAGCCGTCAGTCTTTCTGAGGACACTGTAACAACTGAATACGGTACCACCAAGTCCGAGCTAGTCGACAACTTCAAGGAGGGCACTGAGGCAGCGCTCTCAAGAGCAAATGTCGTAAGGACGACAAAGCTCGAAACTCTGCAAGCATTCGTCATGTACCTGGTCTGTCTCTTCTGGAACCACTCGGCCTTTGACATTCAGTTCTAACTCTTCTCAGATCCCTCTATGTCGAACCGAAGTCTCACGTGCTCACTCTGCGCTCACCGCAATGGCAATCAGACTCGCGGAATGCATGGGACTGCATCGCGACGGCGCACGTTTTGGTATCTCTGCGGTGGAAACGCACATTCGCCGATTGGTTTGGTATCAACTCTGTTTCCTGGACATACGCGTCTGTGAGGCAAGCGGCCCTCGTCCACAAATTCGGGAAGACGATTTCGATACCAAATTCCCTTTGAATGTGAATGACGCCGACTTCGAGTCCGACACGCCACCAACGAGAGACGCGGACCATTTCACCGACATGACGATTGTGCGGATGCGGTTCGAATGCACTGAGATGGCGCGTTTAGTCTGGTTCGAGAGACCACGCATCGAAAAGAAGCAGACATCCCTTACTGCCGTCCTCGGTAAACTCCAAACTTTCCGCAGCGCTATGGAGAAACGGTATGGCCTAATGCTCGATGTCAAGAACCCATTGCATCATATG